>OZ010573.1:84124266-84316766 GCA_963932145.1 Acanthosepion lycidas | reverse complement strand
ATGGACACAAAAATATTATGCACGAATTGAAACATTCCAATACAATATAATGCGTATTATCTGAGACAATTGAAAATAGCCATCTTTAGAAGAGTAAACAAATGTCCCTTTCACTCCATCATCCTGCCTATGACGATAACTTACATCCGGTATCAAGATGGAGATTGGAGGTTTTGAGAAGCGTAGAACAGTCTCTTAATTGCAGTCGTTCGCAGTACAACCTTACTCGGGTTGGTAAAACCTGTTACGGTTCCATCTATTGCTAAATAGTGAATCCCAGACAAAAATCAACAGTACAATTTTATACTAAAAGGACAATCACTGCAACACTAAAAAATATAAAAATACATTTTTACAGTAAAATTACCAAGAATACATTTTCGCATCTACAAAGTATATATGTAAAAAGATACTTTTACTCTAAAAGTTTAATTTTTGTTTACAAAATACCTGTAGTTGACAACATAAAACATATTTAGATTTTGGGATTAAATAACCTATAAAGGTTAATATACCACCAAACAAAATCAACCAAGCAAACAACCAATCAATATGAAATAACATTTTAATGGCATTAGTCCCTAAAATATTCGACAATTTGTTAAATTAAATGTTATTCCAAAATATAACTTCAGCAAAACTACAATATAAAACACGCAGATAATCACTGCCTCTAGTAATTATGTTCACACAAATATTTACATGCACACGAGCTGCGTATCAGCTACCTTTTGCTTGATAAATGGCGGGAATAAGTTATTTTAGTTTGCAATATGTCGTATGTGAAAACAGCGACGAATAAATGAATGAGTCTAATTAAATTAAATTATTATTAAATTTTTTATTGATTCGTTTTCTACGGTTTATCAAGTAGACATTTTTTTTCAAATCTCAATATTCAGTCTGTAATTTTTGAATTGAAAAACCCGAAAACGTTATCTCAGTAACCATAAAATGATCTCAGTGTCTCTGGTAGCATAAGATTATTAATTTCATAAAAATATACTAAAGTTAGACTCCATGTTCCTCACTTACTTTTTTATTTAGTTTTTGTATAAACAGTAGGTAAACACAGTAGGTAAATCCATAGATATATTATTAAATTTTTCAGAAAGAAAATATGTTTTACCGGAAATGTCGTAAAAGCAGATTAAGTTAACGTTGTTTAAATTTTACCCCAAAGAGGATAAAATCAAGACAATGAATAAAAAGACTCTTGGAAAGTGTAGAATCAGATTCCTACATTTTTTTTCAATCTTAAATTTTGTGCAAGTTAAACACATAGAAGTTCCCAACCAAATATAACAACTGATGTATTTTGATTGGTTGTAAAATATTAATTAGGTCTCGTCAACTACGTCCGAAGGTACCGACCCAAATTTTGACCTCTAGTTGATGCCATAAAATGTAAACATGTTCACGAGCCTTCCCACGTGACCAAGAGAACTAATAAAAACGAAACTTCAACGCGACTTGGTCAGTGGGCACTTTAAAATATTGAACCAATTCACTTGACTTCATTGGAAATCAACACAGCAAAGGAGACGAACTTTATCTTCAATACAACAACAAACCTTGTCAACCATTTCCAGGCTTAACACTCACTCCCACAAAATATTCTATTCCACAAAAAGAATCTCTGGTTAATGAGCGATAACTCTATCAGTGAGTCAAGAAAAATACTTTTTTTACTATTTAATACAAAAAACAAAAACAACTGTTTAATTTTCCTATAAAAACAATTATAGCTAACTACACCTTCTCATTTTCACACGTACAGTACAGTAACTTGAATTTGTTCAGTAACACACACCAATGAACTCTATTGTGTTTATCAACTTTTGCACTATATATTATGTATTTGTTGTGTTTTTAAAAATATTTATTGTTGAACAAATTCATAATTTCTTCTACTTGATTTTTTCTCTTGTTGTTGTCTTTGTTACATTTGATATTATAAAAATTGTAGAGGGTTAGTTTTTATTTCTATTTATAACCAATACAAATTGGCTGACCCACTATAAAAGAAATGATGGTGAAGATTACAAGAACTACAAGTAGAAGTAAGAAAGAAAGTCTAATGATAAGAGAGACGGAAAATAAGATAATGCTGAAAGGTTGAAAAAGGAATGAAAAGCAAGATAAGAAATAAATTGAAGAATGGAAAAATGACGAAGAACAAAACAGTTAAGAAAAATGACAGATCGAAAGGAAAGAAGGTGAAGAGGAAAAGAGGAAATACAAGTTGTGAAGAGAATAATAATAGCGATGTTTATATTAGTTGTTTCCCTATAAGGATATTTATTTATTAACCAAGCATCCAGTGTTACTTTCGGTTCAAATTTATAAAATCATTCTCCTATGTTACGAGGATGTATTTCTAGTAAGGGATTCTACTGAGTCCTACATGTTAATACAAAGAAGTTTTCTTTCATGAAGTAGATATAAAATAGAGAAATTTGAAATTGAACATTTGGAAGATTCTAGATCATTCCAGTATATTCGAGAAACATCTAGAAATATGCAAATTAGATGTTAGCCCCCTATAAACATAAGTTTTTGGAAAAGGGTTGTCAGTTGATAAAGGGGAATTTCTGCTGTTATCAACTCCGGCTTTTGATTCGAGGACGATTATATCCAGCCGAAAGAATCTTTATAAAAAGTTGCCGACCAACCAAAACCCAAAAGAGAATTTCATGGAACAAATTTGGTAAATAGAATTTTGACTAATTTTCATTGACCAAACTAAAAATTAATATTTATTTGCACACCTTTGTGGATTTCCAAATATACAGTGTAACCCGGATATAAGAGATATTGTCAAGACCGGAGAATAAGTATCTTATATCCGGGATTCTCTTATACCCGAATTTATCTTATATCCGGGTTTCTCTTATATCCGGGTTTGGTCTATTTTGTTTAGGTAAGTATGGCTCTAATTTGGGTCCAGAGAAAATCTCTCTTATATCCGGGTCTCTTATATCCGGGTTACACTGTAACACTTAGATTACTTCGCTAGCCCTAAAGTGATAAAGATATTCGACTCACCTTCCTCCTCACTCGTAACACTTCACCAGTAACTCTGTGTTTTGTAATTCACGATGGTTTATCTTGTATATATTTTATGTTGTGTTTTAGTAAATTAAATATTCGTTTGTGATTTAGCTCTGTGTTGTGGTAAATCATTTTTTTCCTTTGTTGCAATTATCAACACGTAACACCTAAAACAATTTTTCAGGAAAAAAAGTTTCTCAACTTCAGTATCTGTTATCGATCTTTCCAGTGCTGATGGGGATTTCCTTTCTAACTTTTTCTTTTAAGTACTGTAAAAATTCTGCATCTTGTCATTATTTTCTCTCTGAGTTGTGTCGTAACCCTTTTTACTTTTTCCTGTTGTTGAAAGTCATGAAATGATATGTCATTTGGTATAGTTCTTTGCTCGTGATTCTTTAGTGTCAGTACACAAGGTTCAAAGAAGGATGATCCTCACTAAGAGTTACAGGCTGCATTCACTCGAACTCATTTTGAAACATTTATCTGAGAAAGCAGCTGTATACAGGTCAGAGTTCAGATATTCCTGAGCGAGTTTGGCACCATGCATTGTATCTATATAAAAGTCTCGATCTAACAAGACTATTCATGAATATGACTCAATTCTTTTGGTTAATGGTTTGACTTTTTCGCAACTTGCAGTGTTAAGTGGAATGCAGTCTTTCCTATTTTCAATGTCCTCATTTCCTATACTAAATTTCTTATAACTGATCGATACCACGTTCAGTTTAGTATTTACTAACTCCACTTCATGAATTTTATAATGGATCCAGGACATGTGCAATAACTGTTTTCATTCCAATTTCAGATCATAGTTTCTGCCTTGGGAAAGTTTATCATATTTCTTGTAGCCCTTTGTATCGGATATTGATTTTTGTTCAAGATCATTCTTATCCTAACTTAGTATACATATGTCATTTTTAAAAACCCCTTTCATCATTGGCCTAGGAAAGGTAATCTGGAAGTCTGTTTCTTATTAATAGATTCTTTTTGTGATATGGAGTGTGATTTTGGGATGATTAAATGATCAGTGACCATCTCTTCACAACTATACCTGAATATGGGCAGTGCATAGTCTAAGAAAAAAGATTAAATAGCCCTGGGATAAAAGCTATTGCTGGATATTTTATATATATATTTTTTTTTACTATTAAAACTATTGATGAAAATTTTTACTGTAAAAATGTATTTTTATACGTTCATGGTGTTTTGACGACAGTTTGGGGGTTCACTATTTTCCCATCGCTGGGACCCTAACAGATGCTACCATACCGGGTCCGGGTAAACCTGGGAACAAGAGGTTGTTCCACATTTCACAAAACTTCGCAATCAGAGGCTTTGCTGTCGGATGTAGTTTGTCGTCATGCCCAGGAGGGAGAAATCAGTGATAAATGATTCCAATCAATTTCAATGCAGTTTGGAATTATTTTACTTACTGGGTATATTAAATTTAATCATTACCTCTGAATTAAAACTAAATAAAATTAATGTTTCAATAACGGTTTTTCAGTTTATAAATGCATGTTAATCCTTAAACAGAAGTATGCACACACCCACACGCACATGGCGCTTTTGTGTGTGTGTGTGTGCTTGTGTGTGTGTGTTTGTGTGTGTTTGATTTTGTGAGTGTCGAATACTCGTGAGTTTCTCTGTCATCTGGGACTCCTCAAATATGGTATACATATTTTGGAAGCTTAATTTCGTGAAGCAAAAGGGGCCTTGTACTCGGATTTAAATAAAAACCTTCAGCGCCTTTAGGAAACATAAAACTTTTTTTCATCTGTTAAAAAAATATTTTATTGCATCCAAATTCTTACAGTTAAGAAATGAAGTAAATTAAAACGAGGCTGAAATTCTCATAATTAACTAAGTATTCTTGCCCTTTTGTTCAACAATGGTGTTGTTAATCACTTTTTGATTTAATGGGGTGTCAACTGCTATTAAGTTTTTCAACGTGGAAATCATTTGTTTTATCATTTTTTTTAATATTCGAATCACTTTAGAGTCAGCAGTGCATTTTTATAACTGAATTCTGCATGTCTCATTCCATATGTGCCGCAGAGGTCATAAAATCAAGTGTTGATCACTTCCTGGCAAGTTGAGGTTCACCTTAAACAAATTCGCGCCATGGGCACTTTCTTCTACTCCCGACCAGCAACGAGCTCTTGCAAAGCCAAACAGCGATAGGGAATGGATGACGGGATAAAGTTCTGGTGAAAATGGATGCTTCGAGTCCTGAACGGGTGCGTTGGAGGTGAATTTTGTCATCAATGCCATCATCATAAAGGAAGCGATCAGCAAAGAAGAAATTAAAAGCCGACAAAAACAATTTGAATCAATAAGCTTTTAAATTAGTTCGAGGATAAACATATGCAGGTCGTTTATATTTAAGCCAGTAAGAGTTTACTTGGTTTTGGTATAGACAGATACTATTAGCTTTTTATTCTAGTCTGTAAGAATTTATTTGGTTGGGGAATTTGTAAATATTTGAATTTATACTTGGCGATAGGTAAATACTAACCGTTTACATTTGGATCTGTAAGCAATTACTTGTGAGGTAAGGGACACCTCACACATTTTCAGAGTACCCAAATGAAAGTAGAAGAGGACTATCCTACAAGGCCTTGTTTATCGTTGGTTCCTCAATAAATATCAGTATACATCCCGACTTAGAAATGAAATTCATTATAAACAAAATCGGTCCATATAATAAATGTTTATATAAAAAAGGATTTATTGTCAAAATATTTACCAATAATTTTTTAAAACATCGTTGCCAATGTCCTGAAAATTGCTAACCAATCTTTTGGAGGATGACGATAAAATCTAAGTGATGAGCGGTGGTGATGTCATCAAGATTAGGAAAAATAAAACTATCCAGAAAAAATTTATATATGTATATTTGTCTATATTTCTGAGATGAGTTATTATGTACAGTATTTACATTATGCGGACTATTGTCCTCATCTTTTTCGCCATATTTATCACAACGTTTCGGCCGTTGTACGCTCCGGCCTTCTTCAGGTGGTTCAAGGACACATGGCACAGTGGATAAAGGCGTTGGTTAGATCCAGTGACAGACCCAAAGAGTGTAAGTTCAATACCCGGTTAAGGCAGTGGAGAACTTTCAGAGGGAAATTAGGAGGAGTTAACTGATAACTGACATCCATCAAACATGGCACGTGGAACTAGAACAGTCTACCCCAGTGATCGAAATAAAGGGTTCAGTTCGAAATTCCAACCACCTGAAGAAGGCCGGAGCGTATAGTCTGCATAATGTAAATACTATATGTATATTTGTTAAATTCAGGTCTGGTTCTTCAGGTATGTATCTAGATATTCTTAATAAAATCTGAAGAAGAATCTGCAATGTTATCGGTCCTGACGAGGCATCACTGATTTAATTACTTTGTCACCGCCGTGTCTTTCTCTATAAATATTGCCATAGTTATTATTCTGATGAACTTTTCCTTTTTGGTAGCTCGACTTCATAAATTTTACAGAAGTAGTAGAAATGAAGAAAAGAGTATTGAACTGTTATGTAATAGAAGTTCTTCTCTATGGTAGTAAATGCTAGACAATCTCCTCAGATATGAAGTAAAAAAAAAACAGAAATGCGGTCCTACAGATGGATGATGAGAATACCATGGTCTGAACATTTGAGCAATGAGGAAGTTTTATAGAAAAAGGAACCAAAAAACGACACTTATATTAACATCAGAAAGAGTCAGTTGAAATTTCTAGGGCACATAATAATAAAAGATGACATAGTAAATTTGATTCTCCCAGGACATTGATGTCGAGAGGGACAGAGGAAAACAGAGGATAACCTCTCTAACGCCCATACGTAAATGGTTGACAGAACAGGGTTTAAGAGAGATAGACAAAAAAGACATCATTTACTAAGTGCTACAAAGGTCAGGAAATTGAGGAGAGCCATGATCACCCTTGCCCAGAAGGAACATGGCACATAGAAGGAAAATACTAGATAGACAGCTATAGTTCCATCATTTTACTGATGAAACAGCTCAGTGTAATCGTAAATTTCAATCTAACGGTTTATTTTCTCGCACTTCTCACCTGTGGAACTCTCTTCCATCTTTTCTTGATTTCATGTTAACTACGATCTTCAATAATTTAAATGGACCGCCAGTTGTCATCTTCTGTCTCCTTGAATCCTGTTCTATTACTGAACACTCATCCCAGCAAAATTTTCTCAGTAAGATAATGCATCTTAGTGGTTTTATCATCTTGCATGTGTTGAAATGATTTTACAAAAAATTAAAGTGCGTATCAAGATATAAAAGACAAGAAGAAAAATCTGAAAAAAAATTAACTGATTTGTTGTGATGTGGTGTCTGGCATGACAAAACTCTTAACTCAATAGACTCTATCATAATAGTAGTAGTAGCATTCAATACTGAGCGAGACAAGACACTGCAATAGTATTATCTAGACAATTACCCAGGACTAGTTATCATGAAATAAATACAGTCCATTCATGATAGTAAGCAGGGTAGGGTATCACAACACTCTCTTTAGTGTAGCCAATGTACGATGTGTTACATAATTGCTTGAGTATATGAAGACACTAATTTCATTTTTTTCCAGAAAGTCATTTCCTGTCATAATTTACGCGAAGCGTTTTAATAAAACTTCGAATGTAAAGTACAAATCGACACAAACATAGGTACATACGCATATTATAGACATTTTAATGCATATACCAATGTAGACACATGCCACAAATTGTATATGCATATGTATTCTTCTGTCTGTATTTCTCAGATGAGGTATTGCAGCTATTTAGATTATTTTCATTTTTCAGACTGTTGTCCTCATTTTTACTCTCACTTTCACGACCTTTCGGGCCTTGTACCTCTGGCCTTCTTCAGGTAATATTTGTTGGAATTTCGAAAAGAACCATGTATTTAAACAACGTGGGTAGATTTAGTTCTAATTATACGTACTATGACTTTGGATATCCCAGTTTTTTGTTAATTCTCCTAAATAGTTTCAACAGTGTAATTATGCAGTTTTGTATTAATATATATATATATATATATTTTATGCAAACTTAGGTAATCCGTATGGGTAAACACGAGGAGGATGATATCTGGAGAGCTCAATGTAAAATTCAGAGCAGATATGTTTGAATAAAAACAGACCACGTTATGATGATCCAGAGCCCTGTTAAAGGGCTTATGGTGAAATAATTTATTACATGGAACCTTAACGTGGTCTGTTTTTATTCAAATATATATATATATATATATATATATATATATATATATATATATATATATATATATATATATATAATTTTTATTCATATACATACTCATATACTTATGCTCAACTTCAAGTGGAACTACTGTATACGATCTATCGCTAAAGTTGCTTGAACATGTCCGGTTCCCTATACAGCCCCTGCTCCTATGTTCTACCTACACAAGTGTCGGATTAGACCGATCAGATCTTCACTTTCCATGTTTGATAGAGGCCAAGAGAGTCTCCATGTCGTTGTGGTTTTTTTAATTATTTCACACCGCAGAAACGTTGCTAGGCACTCGCTATTTTATCGCTATTTCCAAGGAAAGTGTTCAGAGGAACGACATGCCTTACTTCCGCCAGTTAAAGCCTTCACAGCGAAGATTCGCCATGGTATGTATTTTGTAGCGAACAACCCTCATTCCTTTCGTATTCCAATAGTGAGCTTAACCCGAAAAGCTTCTTTCCCCGAACAGCTACCTTGTGCAACCAAATCTCAAAAGGATGCTTTCCCGGCTATTACAAACTTAACCCATTTATGTCTAGTTTAAACGTTATCTTTCCCACATATCATCATAAACTACGGCTCTTATTTCTTACACTTTACGTTAACACAACATTCTTCAGTAACCCTCTACCTTGAGTGGTTTTTCAGCCTTGTATATTGGGAAACTTGTAAAATCAATATAATTTCCCCAAATTAATAATTATACATATAGGTATTAACAATCCATTTTGGATTCTGATAAAGGTATGTAGAACCGTATATATATGTTCCAGCAAGTATATGCGTTTGACTGAATATCTATATCTGAATTTTTACGCATACACACACACTATATAGTGTGTGCGTATATGCGTGTATGAGTATATATATATATATATATATATATATATATATATATATATATATATATATATATATATATATATATATATATATATATATATACATATATATATTTGAAACGGTACAGAAGCGTATTAAGGCATTAAAAACAAGAAATTTTATATTATGGACCATGATAGATTTAAAATAAAACAAACACCAGTCGACCGGTTTCGTCCCCTCTCATCAGAACTGTTAACGGGGAAATTATGAGGAAAAGAAAAAGAAGTCTGTTATGCATGACATGAATGATTGGACAGGAAGAAATAAATTATTATAAAAGTTATACCAACCAAGATGCTAGAAACGCAGCACAGCAAGTCCAAGCAAACAATCTCTTTCTTTTTCTTTTCCTCATAATTTCCCCGTTAACAGTTCTGATGAGAGGGGACGAAACCGGTCGACTGGTGTTTGTTTTATTTTAAATCTATCATGGTCCATAATATAAAATTAATATATATATATATATATATAATGATAGCGGTTTGGATTGAGAAATCGTAGAGCCGAGTTCGATTTCCAGTCGGATCCATTACATTCACTTACGTGCTAATACCCTTAGGAAAGGTATTAATCCTCTTCTCCCATCAGCTATGGGGTGAATAGCAGGACAGACTGGGTTCTGTAGCCTTGGATTGCAACTGGTCTTGGTGAAGGGAAACACGGAATTCAAAACCTGTAGAGTGTCGTTGAGAACCTTGTGGCACATACTACAACAGGTCTTTTTATTCGGGCCTTCACAAAGTCTGAATGGTTCTGCCCAAAACCTTCACCACTTTAATTAAATCGCATGTGTTGTTGTCGGGTTGTCGCTTCCTAGTTACTGAGCTCATTGTTTCAGTGTCCAATTGGCTAGATCTGACCGTAATTTCTGTGCTAATACTTTCTTTTCTTGTACTTCTCGCTTGTGGAACTCGCTTCCGGTTCCATGCGTTCCAGCAAAATTTCATCTTAAAAAAAATGTAAATAAAATGTCAATCGTTATCTACTTCTCTCCTAATTATTCTTCTATTGTTCTCTCTCCTTAATAATGTTTTTATTTTTCCAATTCTTTTACACTCAGTAACCCCTTGTGCCATAGTGACTGTACAAGCTTGCATGGGGTGATATGATTTAGAAAAAATATATATAGCTAGATACACACGCACATATACAGATAGATAGATAGAAACCAAGAAACGAAGAAATCCTGCAAGATACGATGATTTATTTGTAGTTGTCACATCTTTCTGTAGCTAAGAATAATAAAAATGAGAGTGCCATTTTTCTCAAATAATTTACAAAACAAACAGTTAAAAGTAAAGATGTTTGTATTAAAAGTATCATTTTCATCAGCAACCATAATTCCTATCTTAATTTCAATAAATACGCACGCTGAGAAATATACCAGAGTCAAAAATAAATTTAGTAATTATACATATATCAAAGTTTCTGTCATTAATACATTTTGTACAAGGATCAAACATATCCTGGAGTTCATACTTATTTTAATGCCTTTATTTCTCTACAGAGATTTGACATAATAAATTCAAACACCACTCAAATGAGTTCATCAAAATATCCATATTCGTACAAAAATAATATTCTTAATTAAAATCATACTACGATATATATATATTTGAATCTAGGGCTTCTATATTACCAAAGACCACCCAGACTTTAAGGAGATAATGTTATAAACCGATTTCTTTACTGTTGGCCACGGATTGATTTCAACAGACTGAATACAGGGTTATATACTGGACACCTAAAATGATTCAATTATATGTAAACTATATATTTATGTAATTCCTGGTAGCAATGGTTGGGTGTATGTAAAAAATAACTTTTGTGTTGACTCTAATCATTACGGGAATAATGTTACAGTAAAATTTGAGAGTAGGTAAAACAAAAGAAATACGGTTTCAATTCTACATCAAACCTATTTGAACACGTAACTTTCCTACATCTCGACACTAAATAATACTGGCAATAGAAAATACTTTGAAATACTTAATATTGTCATGTTCCGTTGTGATACCGCGCTAAGACTGCTTATATCCGCGTCACATTAAAACACCTGTTCTCGTACTATCACGGGAATTAAACAACGTCGAATCTGGTCAGTACCTTGGTGGGTGGCCGCTTGGAAAAAACAGGTCCTGGAAACTAGGATCTGCTGATTGTATAATAGATAATCCCTAGAAATTGTTAATCCGAGAGCCGAGGTTCCAATTACTGTTGGGTTTGTTATATTTACTAATGCGCAATCACGCTTGGGAAAAGTATGAATCCGTCTCGTCGCTTCCCAGCTATGGGTTAATTCGTAAGACACGTACCACTAAAACCATTAGTATCTCAAAAAAATTCTTACATTCTAAAAATATTTTCTGGATTTAAATAAACTGCAAAAGGTTGATAAGCCGTAGAAAATGAATCATAACAATCTTGCTCTCTGTGTGTTTTGTGCGTGAGAAAATTTCAAAGCCTTCTTTCCTTATGAAATACCTTCACAAATTTCAGTTGTCTCCTTTTGATTCTAAGTATAAGCGGGTTTCTCATTAAAACGTCATGTTTGCTCGCATATTTCCTTATTAAATTCTCAACATCGTTCTGTAAAAAACATATCTTTGTTGTTCCAAGTAACTTCTTTAGCGGTGAGAAAACTGGTCAACATTCGCTGCCATTTAGGGGAGCTGATATAACATATAACATATACAAAACGGTGCTGTAAGCTTAGATGTGCGGGTAGAATAATGAATAATGTTTTGGAATTGTTAATTGTTTCCGAGTTATAGTTGGATTCGTTATATTTAGTTAAGCGCAAATAACCTTGGGAATGTATGGAGCAACTTTTACTTCTGCCAACTGAAGGTCAATTAGTAAGACTTGTATTACTAAAACCATTATTATCTGCAAAAATTGATACGTTACGAAATATTTAGATTTCGGTGTTAAATAAACCACAGAGGTAGATATACCGTTAAACAAAAACAACAAACCAATCTGCTTAGAATAAAATTAGTGGCAACAAAAATTTACACCTATGTCCATAAGGAAATGGAATAAATTTCAACAAGTCATTTTTTGTATTTTTGCTTTTATATAACAAAAAAAGTAAAAAGAGTAAAAAGAAAATAAAATACACTAGCATGCATGCAAAGAAAGAAAATATTAAAAGTGTGTGTGTGTGTGTGTGTGCGAAAGTTCAATCACTAAAGGAGAAGAGATTTCCATGCCCGGGAAGGTCCCGGTTGGTGCTGTTACCTCGACTTCATGTTAAGAGGAAAGGTCAGACAAAAGAGTGAAAACAATATATGCCCCGTTTATATAGTTGTTGGACGGCGCCATGAAACAACTTCTTGGCGAAACTGCCAAATCTATGTCGTGTTAACCCATAAGCTTTTATTTATTTAATCAAGGTTTGAAATTCACTCTCCTTATACTCTGCATGGAAGATTAGCAAAATAAAATGTATTATCAAAGGTCAGGAATAAAATTAACTTTTGTAAAATACCTTTGGTTTACCACTTGTTGAAGACTATACGTTCTATTGTTTTGGAATTAACAGTACTCGTTTTTTTTTTACTACCTTGTCTAGTAGTTCTTGGAGTTTTCTTACTTAGACGGTTTCGTCTCTGTATCAGATGTTTTTAATATTGTGCCTACCGACAATAAATCCTGATTGCATTTATTGTTCTTTTAAAATGCCTTCGCTATTAAGATAAATCCGGACAGATGTATCTTATCTTCTTACTCAACACATTTGCTGTCTGCATCCAGGTGACTTATTTACAGTAAATGTAGCATATTCTAATATCTTACAAAAATAAATCAACTTGTCGTAGCAGTTCGAAACGATATCTGTGCTGTACTTTGTCAAGTGCTTTTTGCATAATATGTGAAACAAACGCATATGTCTTTCTTTATTTTTATTGCTCGCTCTAATGGCATTCCGATAATAAAAATTGCATTTATTGGTTCAGTGTCTTTAAGGAAGTCACAATCTTATTGCCCTGATTCGGGTTTAAATTTGTTACAAAATATATTTTTTTCAGAATACGAATAAACTTAGTGATGTGGTTCATTAAGTTGATGGTCCGGTGGAATTTGCATTCAAATTGACAATTCTATAATTATTCAATGTTGAACAGAATGTAAATGTTAACTCCTTTCCATGAAGTAATGCCCATGAACGTAACAATAAACAATGGGATAATAATAATAATAATAATAATAATAATAATAATAATAATAATAATAACATAATGCACATAGACAGAACAATGAAAGCTAAAACTGGCATGCGTTAATTTTTTTTACGAAGGTTAAATGTTTATCAAGTGATATATGATCGTCATTTTATGTCGAATACAAGAATACCATTCGTTGCGTTTGGTCAGGTCTGATTTGTAAGATGTGTTTGAATATTTAGCAACAATTTGTACACAATAATAACACTTATTCAAAATCCTGTGAATACTACTTGTCAGAGTGGGTACCTGATGTTTAGTATAGCATATAATGTTGTATGTGTACCTAACTTTAATATATCATCCTACTCCCTAACACCATATAATTAGAACTGGGGGGGCTTATACCTCAGCTTAAAATGATTTTAATGTACCGTGTCAAGTTTCAACGACGAGCTGAGTGTTGGTTTATTTTTTTTCACTTTTCAGCCTGACAATTGTATTCCTGTAAGAACGGATCGCAAGTGTAAGAATAATCTTGACAGGTTCTGTTATATATGTGATAATGTGGTTCTCCCGAACCATCAAGCAAAAATCACTGACCTCATGAAGAAGGCATATCGCGATTACTTTGGAGTCAATCTAGAGATCAGGATAAGCCATTCGATCCCCAAGTTTCCTGTAAAACATGTGTGAAGAACTTGAGGGATTGGAGGAATGGTAAAAGGAAGAGTATGCCATTTGCCATTCCAATGCTCTTGAGGGAGGGGAAAGACCATATTACGGATTGATATTTCTTCATGATAAATCTAAAAGGAATAAATCGCAAGACAAATACATCATGGCACAGACCTTCCTGTTTCTGAGCCAGATCGTAAAATGGAATATAGCTCTGATACCGAGCATAGTGACATGACTGTTGTAGCTGGGGATGACGCAGACAAGCCAGAAGAGAACGACCGGCCAGTACCGTTGACACAAGCAGAACTCGACACGAGACCTGAACCTTTGAAAGAGTGTGCCTAACTGCTGGGTTCAAATCTCAAAGAGAAACATTTGTTGACACCAGGAACAACGTTCTACTGATTTCGAGACCGTTAGAGAGAATTAAGACATTTTTCCACGTTGCAGCATGTCATCATTGATTTATTGCAACAACATTGCTGGACTGATCAAAACAATGCGCTTAGAATATGGTAAGAAATGGAGACTTTTTATTGATCATCCAGCGGAAATCTCAAAGCAGTTCTTCTACATAATGGGAATAGATTTCATCAATCCCTATTAGACATTCAGTACAAGTGAAAGAAACTCACAATAGCATTGGTCATTTGTTGTCTTCTGTTAATTACCAGGAGCACAAATGGTTGATATATATGGATATTTAGGTGGTTGAACTTTGTCCTAGAGCTGTAGGGTGGGTACACCGTGTATCCTTGTTTTCTAATGGTTAACGACCAACATTATGTCAGACAAGGGTGGTCGTTAAGACCACCCTTGTCTGACATAATGTTGGACAAGGGTTAAAACCTAGCTCGCATAACGTTTAGTCTCACACTCTCGCTTAACCGGACAACATACTGGTTCAACCCTTACATATCATGTTCGGAGTAATGAAGAACTTTCTGAAGGCAACGGGCAGAGAAGGCAGCGGATTTGCTTTCTTCCAGGAAAGTTCCTACGGATAAACATGGAGAAATTCAAGGCTGGTGTATTTGAAGGCTCTCAAATAAGATAAATCATGAAGGACCTAATGTCTTATCAAGCACTGAGCTAAGCTGAACTGTTCGTCTGACAGTCACTGAAGTCACTAGTTACAAACTTCCTGGAAAATCACAGGAGTGCAGAATACGAGAAGGAAATTGAAGAGCTACTGAAGAGTTACCGTCAACTAGGGGTCCGAATGTCTGTTAAACTGCACTTTCTGCTGTCACAGTTAAACTACTTTCCAAAGAACTGTGGAGATTTGAGTGAAGAGCAGGTTGAGCGCTTTCACCAAGACATTCGCATTATGGAAGAGCGCTAGCAAGGCCGGAGGGATGTAAACTTTTCGCTGATTACTGCGGGTGCTTGAAACGGGTTGCGGTGGTTGCCAAGCAGAGGAGAAAATCCCTAAAAAAACCTTTCATTCATGAATAGCTTCTTTAGTATATTTTTTTACTATGGCACAAAGTGAGCTTTCTGCGATTATATCAGCCCTAAATTTAGCATTATTTGTTTATTCCATCAAGAAAATAATATAAATGATATAATCCTGTTCTATACATTTCAAGTAAGAGTTTGTATCTTAAAAATCTGATCTGATTAGAAAAAATGAGTGTGATTTTTGTATTCAGCATTAAAAAAAAACTGCATTAAAATCAACTATTACATATTCGGCCTTGACAACATTGCGGGCCATTGTAATCCTCCGGATATATTAATCCCAAACCACAAAAACAGAATGTTCCTTCTTACGGTAATGTATCTTTGGAGATGTCTCAAAAACTATCAAAATACAAACATCTTGAAATCGAAATCTCAAAAATGTGGTACGTGAACACACCAATAATTCAAGTTGTAGTTGGAGACGTCGGATTGATTGGAAATGGTTCCCATAGATTCATTGTAGGAATTCCGGGGAGCCAAAGCCTTAAAAAATACAAAGAATTGTACTCACAAGTACAGCTCACGCATTACGAAGAGCTTTATCTATGTAAAATGCGTATGAAGTTATTTTTTATTTATTTTTGTTCCCTCAAAAAATGCTCATGTCATTTCTAACCTTAGGTCTCTGGTAGGGGCCCGTAAAAAATGAGTATGAACCAGAAAAGAAAAGAAATATTATTATTATTATTATTATTATTATTATTATTATTATTATTATTATTATTATTTTGCAGAAGAAGAATAGTGAAAAATTGAAATGTCATTACCTCCGAGGATTACTTCGCTAGAGTAGCATAACGATTATTATGCCTCGGATCTTGCCCCTATTACTATGACGACGAAAAAGACGATGACAAATAATAATAATAATAATAATAATAATAATAATAATAATAAAAGAAGAAGAACAACAACAAGACGATGACAAATAATAATAATAATAATAATAATAATAATAATAATAATAAAAGAAGAAAAAGAACAACAACAACAAGACGACGACAAAGACGATGACAAATAATAATAATAATAATAATAATAATAATAATAATAATAATAATAATAATAATAATAATAAAAGAAGAAGAAAAAGAACAACAACAACAATAAGACGACGACAAAGACGATGACAAATAATAATAATAATAATAATAATAAAAGAAGAAGAAGAAGAAGAACAACAACAACAACAACAATTTTCTTTTATAATTTCATTTTATGATCTGTGAAAATATGGCCCGTTTTTCAAGGCCTTAATTTGAAACCTCAGAACAGTTTTTTATTGCATCCGCCATTTGATTTAAACTTAAAAGACATTAAAAGCTATAAGTCCGTGTTTTTATGTCCAGTACTGTTTACATAAAGGAGACTTGTATAACAACATTTGTAATTTGAAAACTATAAATCTATTTTGATTTACTAAGTTGACTATTCCCTTTGCTACAATGATATACAGCTGAAAAATACTTTTCCAATTTAATATACTTTGTGTACAGACCAAGAATTTCAGTTCTTCTTGCTAAGATTTATGAGGAAATTTATATTTTTCCTGGAAAGCAATAACATGTTTAATCTATGTTGAAACTGATACCTATATTAACAATTAATTTTCTCGTTAATTTATTTTTCAAATAACAAAATGTTTTGATGATCAGGCTGAAAATAGAGTACAATTCTTATATTCAGGCCGGAGCTATCAGGTCTTCACTGTCCAGATTTGATAGAGTTCAAAAGCGTCTCTGAGTCTTTGTGGTAGAAGAATTATTTTCCACTCTCCAATCTTTCTCGCACAGGCATGATATGGCGAGCCCCTCAGTGAACTCTAGCTACTTCCTTGGAAAATGCTCAGACGAACTGCATTCCTTGGTTCCACCAGGTGTAACATTCACAGGTAGGATCCGCTATGCCACTTACATTGTAGTAGACCATCTACATTCCCTACCTGAGAAATAAGTTCCAATCAAACATCTTCTACCTGCGAACCGCTGTCCTTTGGAACAAACTTCCAAGTGGATGTTTCCTCAATCATCACTACAATCTTATCCTGTTCATGTTTGCAGTTAACCGTTATCTTCGCCTCCTATCCATATAAACTAGCTCTTAACGTACACCTCTAGCTTGAGTGGCCCCGGGCCTTATACAGGGAAAACCTTACTGTAAAAAAATAAGTGTGGATGTTATTAAAACAGTTCCTATTTATTATATTATCAGAAGTTTTATGGAAAATAATGCAATTTCAGGAATGTTTTAGAAATATGGTTTCTTATTTTAGTTCGTTTTCTTGCTATTTTCAGCATTATTTATAACTATTTATAACTTTATGGCAAATAATATATATATATATATATATATATATATATATATATATATATATAAAGACTATTCTTAATTTATTTAAAAGGTTTCAGAATAATTTACTTTCTTTCTTGTGTATTAGCATTGTAATACAGTTTTAATTTCTGCTATTCTTCACCCAAACATTAAAATAAATCTTTAATTATTTTGCAGATAGATATTCACAATGTTTTAGGGATTTTCACACAAGAAAAACAAAATGAAATGTTGTAAGACTGTGAGGGCACTAATCTTCAAAGTCGGAAAACTTCTTGGCTTGAAAATTAGCAGTGTCTTGTAGTTTATTGAGGCATAGAAACAAACTATAGATATCTGTAAGACGTAGCAAGCACCTCAGCCAGGAAGTATGCTATATTGATTATATCAGGTAATTTCGTGGTGTATATAAGGTAATACAAACATTATTAATTGGTAATTATAATTTCATTGATGGTAGCCTAACATATAACTGCTTTGTAGCGTTAAAGCGGATTATTATATTCTAACCTACAGCACCTTTCCGGCAGATGAAACATTACAATCCTCTTGCTATTGTTCTCATCTTTGTTGTTGCTATCTCAACGTTATGGCCATTTTGCTCTCCGATCTTCATCAGGTGTATGCCGATCCGAGTAACCTGCAGGGAATTATGAAATGAACATTTTATTTAATCTACGGGGTAGATAGTTCTCATTCCACTGTCCATGTTTAGTGATATATCATCAAGCACACATCACCTTGTTTTCCCACGCATTCACCCATTTAGCTATTGATTAGGCTCAACGTCTCTTAATTTTGTTGACCCTGCGATAATTGGTGTTTCAATGTGACTGGAAGCTTACAGGGGCAACGTTAACCTCATACATTTAATATAAATACAATCACATATCTACGCACATATTTACATAATCTAACTTTAAAAGAATAAATTCGAGTAATAAATTCCCTTCCAACTCAGTTTCGATCACCTCCTCTGGGCCGAGCAATAATGTCATAAAGTATTAGGTTGGTGCAAAAATAATGACGTAATAATTTCGTTTTTTGACGTATTTTTAACGTCAAAAAACGACATTATTACGTCATTATTTTTGTACCAGCCTAATAGCTAATAAAAATAAGTAAATAATTAAATAAAAATAAACTTAAATTTGAAACCCCCAATAATTTGACAATTATAAGTTTTTTTATGGAAGTTTTCGGAAGTTACTCGGTAATAAATAGAAATTTTTTATTTTTTTTAAATGTCAAATATTTCAGTTTTGCCATTGAATTAAAACGT
Organism: Acanthosepion lycidas; assembly: GCA_963932145.1. NCBI lineage: Eukaryota > Metazoa > Mollusca > Cephalopoda > Sepiida > Sepiidae > Acanthosepion > Acanthosepion lycidas. The sequence continues at coordinate 84,297,622 of OZ010573.1, read as the reverse complement.
ATATACACACACGCCAACCTACCCCCAATGACATCTGTGTCGCGAAGACTGACCACTGGAGAGTGTGGCCTCTTGAAATATTTAAATTGAAAGTGTTTTCTAAGAAATGTAGTGCTTTATTTTAGAAGGACAAACAATTTAGATTTGGAATTTAATTCTCTTGCCGTCAGCGAAGAACAGATACCGAACTAGTATATATTATCAGGTTGGTGCAAAAATAATGTCGTTTTCTCACATAGTAACATATATGAGAAAACGACATTATTTTTTGCACCAACCTAATAATTCCCTGCATTATTTCGCTTCATTCTTGGCAATCATTTTTGCATCATTCATTGCGCGTAACTTAATCATTAATTGTCACTAAAGTATCAATTTTATTGAATCAACTGCAATCTCTATTGCAGTAAATCTTTGTTCATTGTTTCGTGCTAGACAAGTTTCCTCGCCAGAAACTATCTTACAAACTTAGAAGTCTTCCATTTGTCCATATATTGCCACATATGGCCTCGTGATTTTGCTATGTATTTAAAAATTCTTGATAAAATACAGGGAAAGAATATTGATCCTGACCTGGCATCTTGCATTCAATCACTTTCCCATCGCCGGAACGCAGCTTCCATGTGGCCTTTCTATAATTTCATTCATTGTAATTGTTCTGATTAACTTTCATCTAACACATAGACTTTATGAATTTAAGCGCAGTATTAGATTGGAGGCAAGGTATGATCATTTTACAGGTGAAATGGCTAGATGCAACCGTAAGTTCTATGCTAACAGTTTCTTCTATCGCCCTTCTTGCTTGTTGAATTATCTTTTGCGTTTTTGCTTTCCAGTCTTCAAAAATTTAAATATAATGTCTATCGTTACTTTCTGTTTTCTCACTTCCTGTCCTTTAATTGTTCTTTGCCCTTAATAATTTTTCTCATATTCGATTACACTCAGTAACCCCTTACATCTTAAACTCTTTATTGTCTTGCTTGGGGTTTAAATGATTTAAAAACGGAAGTGGTTTTCATGGTTTTGTTCAAGGATTTCACATTGAGACAGCCGATAAAAAAATCCACTCGAATAGACCTACACACAGGTATCAATGTTCAAAAATGTGACACACTAATTTTCAAAAGTTTTAATATAAAGGAGTTTTTATACAATTAAGCTCGTCCATCATATATTCATAATGACTTTTTCTCGAACGTTTTACATGTGACAGAAAAGGTTATAGAAAAGTATTTATAATTAACCCAATTAATCAGCTTGATACTTGACTAATTCGTTTTTGTTTCAACTAATGTTAACAAAAGAGTAATTTTTTTTTATAATCGTCTTCAACAAGAGTTAAAAAGTTAAACTTCCAACACGTTTTCACATTTTGCATCTTACATATTGTGCCCGGATATTACATATCATCGGATGAATTTATATCAGAAAAATGTATTTTCATATTCATCAAATATATTTATATCTCTGACATATATTCCTTCTTAATTGTTAGCTTGGCTTCCGACCATGGATTGATAGATAGATCATTAGGCATATATTAGGTTGGTGCAAAAATAATGTCGTTTTCTCACATATGTTACTATGTCAGAAAACGACATTATTTTTGCACCAACCTAATATTAACCATAAGGAAATAAATAACATGATAGATATAGATATTTATTGAGGATTTAGAAAGAAATAAGGCAAAAAAAAAAAAAACGAAAGTCAAGTTCCTAATAAGTATCGAGATGTTAGCTCCTGCGATTAGCTGAGATAGCATACAAGTGCATATACGCGTGTACATATAGACATTCAAATGAATTGACATAATAACTATGCATGCAGATAGAGAGAGGTTTAAGTACCCACACAGATAATTAGAACTCTTTAGAAGCAGACGTTTAGTTTGCATATATATTAGGTTGGTGCAAAAATAATGAGGTAATAATGTCGTTTTTTGACGTATTTTTAACGTCAAAAAACATCATTACGTCATTATTTTTGCACCAACCTAATATTAAAATCTACTGATGTTCTCGTTGTTATCCAATCGCAGACGTCTGGCATATGTTTTGTGGATTATTCATATCTCCTACCAATCAGCCCAACTAGAATGTATAGACGAGATGTGATATTCACTCTGAACTTGTCTTGAATGTTCCTAGAATATACAGAAACACACACACACACACACATATGTATGTGTTCGTGTGTTTGTGTGTGTCTATTAGCAGTATATTTCTATCATTTTCAACGCATACTGTACTCGACTACACTCTCAAAAGTGAATAGCTACATAGCTCTTCTGGATGTAACCGTATACACAACACGAGCACACACACATACACACAGATGCAACTTTGTTTGTCAGTAGCATTTTACGAATAAATTGACCCCATCTTTTTCAAGGCACATATACTTATATATGAATATAATAATTATTTACGCTATGTGTATCTGATGAATATACTACATAATATATATATACAGGGTGCGATAGTTAAATTGTCACCATTTTATATTTTTAATTTTGCGCATGCGCATTGTTTGTTTTTGATTTTGTCGATGGCACAATATCTGTTGGCAAGCTCCATTACGCACATTTCAGAATGTTTGTGTCTCACTCTGAGGAGAGTACACACGATTGTGAAAGGGTTGGATGATATATCCAGTCAACATCATTGTGTTTGGAGTGATCACTAGTGTTTACGATTTTATGCCTCCATTCTTCTTCACACAGGGCCCGGAACTCAACACGTGGGCCTACACCAAGTGCCTTGAGGAAGTAGTGCTGACCTGGGTCAAGAGCGTGGTTGCTGGAATACCCTATGTTTGGCAACAAGACTCTGCAGGAGAAATCAGTCATGGCTTACAAATAATTTCTGCGACCACATCAACCCTTGCATCTGCCCACCTAACTCCCCACACTTTAACCATCTTGATTATTATGTGTGAGGCGCATTTGAGCGAGGGAAGAAAAAAATTATTATTACACCAAAGATGAACTGAAGGCAAGGATTATGCCAGCATTCTCCAACTTGAAGAGATGCAAGAGATTCCAAAGTTGTCTGACAGCTGTGGTTAAAGCCAATGGCGATGTATTAAACAAATCTACTCTTAAGTATTTCAAGATATTTTTTATGTAATTTTGCTAAATATATCTGTTAATATGAGATATCGGCGTTATTTTTATATTTGCGTAATTTATCCATCGCACACTATATGTAAATGTATTTATGTGTGCGTATTTTTGTTTTTGTTCATCTTAGAGAGCAGTGATTGAGAAAATATGATATATAAATGTCATTATAATAAAATAATACTGTGTAAATAAATGACAAAATGGAAAAAAATTATAAGGACATTCTTCTAAAAGGACTTCAACAGACTAAATAATGTTCTTTACGATGGAATTACATGTAGCTAATAATATTATTATTAACACCCAACACCATTACTACTAGATCACATCTACTATTAACATATAAATCCACTATAATTATTAACGTAAATTTCTCCCCCCAGCATACTTAATACCACCAAATAAAAACCAATAAGATCAGAGATAATTTCCATATCTAGGCATGAGAATAAATACCTATTATCAAGATTTATACCAAAATAAATAAATTAAAAAAATAAATGAAATAAAATAAAATAAAATACCAACAATCACTTTTTAGTTCAAGCTACCACCACAATAATTACATTTATTGTTTTTTTATTATTCTCCCCCCACCATTACTAATCACTTCTACCAATTTACAATAATTATTAGCTACTTATATTATCATTGCCACCAATCCCTCTACAACATTACTATCACATCACATCTACTATTATCATATAAACCCGCTATAACTATTAACGTAAACTACCCCCTCCCCCAGCATATTTAATACCACCATAAAAATAACCAATAAGGATTACAAACTGCAATTTCTACCAGTTGCATATACACAGTCATCAAAAACAAGCAAATAACCAGCTTTAAAATAACAACAAGTAAACTTAAAAAAAATTAAAAATAATAGCAATTTTTACCTATCGTAAATTTACAGTCCCCACCACACGTATATACGTGCATACGAAGAAATATTATTCAGCGTAAAAATAGAAAAATGCTCTGATTGCTGACATGTATACATTCACGAGAAATTTTCGTTACACTTCCGATCTTTGAATTTCAACATACAAATGCTTATGTATATAGACAACAGCAAACATATACATACATATATCAAATTCTATACTGTCCACATATGTTTATGTCTGTATGAGCACCGGTGGATGAGCGAGTGTGTATCTGTGTCTGCGTACCTCAACGGGTGTACGGGCATGCATCTATGTTTGCGTTAGCATGAGTGACATCACAACGGCGATTCCCCCCACTTCCATAATAACACCAATGCCCGCAATCTACATAAATCCAAAATTTTAAAAAATTAATCAGTTTGTCTGACGATCGCAAAAGCGTGAAACCCAGGGTCACAAACTCACATCAATCCAAACAAATATGTTAGCTCTATCTCTCATATTGAGCGCTTTCTAATAAGTACCGCGCATATAATATATAAATAATTATATATATATATATATATATATATATATATATATATATAAAGAAATATAGTCTTAAGGTGTGCTATATTTATGGAATAAAGTGCTCAATATCAGAGATAGAGCGTGTGTAAATATAAAAGTGAACATAGAAATCAACACTTAGAGGCGACAGTCTGTTTCATGCTATATGCAATCGTCAAGCCACGTGTGCTGTTATTTTTCTCGGCTATTTATATATATACGGGTTAGTGGTGCATTGTGGGTATTCTATTATGGCGGTTATTTCACCGGAAGTCGTTTGTTTATCTATTTAGGTCAAATTATATTGCTTGTTTTTATTTTTGTTTCTTATTTTATTTATTTATTTATTTATTAACGTAGTAAAAATTTGTTTATATCACTTATTTAACAGTTTTGTTTTGGTTTGGGAATTTAATTAAAACTATTTGTTCAGTTTTGGGGTTGATTGTTGTAGTTCATTCTAAGTATTATTTTGGCGGGAACAGTTTTTTAATTGATTATTTTTTTTTTTTATTTTTATTTTTTTTTTTTATTTGGGATTGGTTTGTTTATTTATTTACTTGGATGAATTTAGGTTAATTTATTTTACTTGTATATTTTCTCTTTTCGGTTTTCGATTTTTAAGTAACATAGTATTTTTTTATGTTTTATTTCTATTTTTTTTTTTTTTTTTTTTTTTTTTGTTATTTTTGCTTATTAGTATATTTATTTGTTTTTATTTTATTTTTTCCGTTTTTTAATTTTTTAGGTTACGTAGTAAAAATTTATTTTCATGTCTGCATTTTGAGATGAGTTCGGATCTTTTGTTTAATAATTTATTTTGGTCGGGAAAAGTAATGATAGCTATTTTTTCCTCCGAGCAAAGTTTGCAAGTTTTTGATTGGTTATTGTAGGCTGATGATTTTTTCCTTATCTTCCAAGATATTTTTGGTGTGATGTTCGTTTTGTTTTTAATTTCCCAGATATACTTAGAAAGCATTGTACTGTTTGCATATTTACTATTTGTGAAAGATGTTTTGTGTGTATAATTTCTTTGTTTCCAGGGTCCTTCAGTTACTCCTATGTATACTTTTTCTTCATTATCTGGTGATTTTATCGTGGCTTGGTATATTACGTTGTTTTGTAAACAATTTCCGTTTAAGGGACATTCGTTCTTTATTCTGCAGTTGCACGTGGGTTTAATTTGTTCGTGTGGTTTGTTGATAATTTTCCTATTGTGCTTTTTTATTATTTGTGCCATGCTCTCGGTGCAGCTGTCGCTGATTTTTACTGTGTTTTTGTTGAATATCTTGTGTAAGGTGCTTGATTCTGGGAACCAATCCCAAATAAAAAACTGTTCCCGCCAAAATAATACTTAGAATGAACTACAACAATCAACCCCAAAACTGAACAAATAGTTTTAATTAAATTCCCAAACCAAAACAAAACTGTTAAATAAGTGATATAAACAAATTTTTACTACGTTAATAAATAAATAAATAAATAAAATAAGAAACAAAAATAAAAACAAGCAATATAATTTGACCTAAATAGATAAACAAACGACTTCCGGTGAAATAACCGCCATAATAGAATACCCACAATGCACCACTAACCCGTATATATATAAATAGCCGAGAAAAATAACAGCACACGTGGCTTGACGATTGCATATAGCATGAAACAGACTGTCGCCTCTAAGTGTTGACTTCTATGTTCACTTTTATATTTATATATATATATATATATATATATATATATATATATATATATATATATATATATATATACACTTTCCAAATATATATATATATATATAAAATACAAAATAGCCCTTATAAAAATATTTCTAAAAAGAGTACACCACTTAAAGAACTACTCTTAAAGAACTAAATAATGTAAAACTTGCTCTAGTTAACAATGGCTTCCCTATATAGACCGCCATACTCGGCTATTTCTTTCCAAAATAAATAACAACGATAGTGAACACACCTTCAAAAATAACATTAATATTTTCTACAAAAAACAAATGCACGTCAACTATAAACAAGAAGAATCATCACTTAGAAATATCATAAAGAAATACACTACTCCTGTTCACTTGAATAAATAAATCACATTAATTGTCCATTAAAAAAAAATTAAAACAGCTAACCTTATCCCTCAAATATAACAACACACCATCAAAATCAAAGTTTCAACAAACGAACATTATCTATGGTTTCAAATGCACCTTAACGAACTTTGTTCCTGATCAAACCGAATTCATAAATAATTGCATCGGTCACACGAATACATGCCCATTTAGACGGCTTACGATACGTCTATCTGATCACAGCTCTATTAGAATTCATTTAAATACACACACACACACAAACTTACCAGACTCCGTTCGAAACATACTAGTAGAAAATACATATATGATAACCTCATCCACATGTACAAAAGATTAAAAATAGTGGACGTCTTAATAATGAAAAAGAAAAAAGTTAATACTTAATAATATTAACTTCAAACAATGCCTCAATGTGCTAACTGTGTTCGGGAAATAGAATATCCCCATAACTCTAAAATCATACACACAAGCCACACATCCAATTAAACTGAAAAAAAAAATAAAACTATCCTTGATAATGGCTAAAAGTATAGCCGAAAGCGCTCGGAATTATAGAGAATTTGAACAGTTTCTACACACTGTGTCCAAAAAAGAAAACATTTGTTCGAACAGAAGAAAAATTAAATACAAATGCTTAATCATATTACCTTGTCTGTAGTCTTTAATGAAACATATATAAATGAAGGATTGCTGCCTAAATAAACAATTATATATATATATATATATATATATATATATATATATATATATATATATATATATAGTGTTTGTATGTGTGTGTGTTGCCCCCCTGGCAATATAAAGAAAGCCAAATTATTTTCAAAAGATTACAATAAACTAAAAAGAAAACATTGTACTGGTGAACAAGTGGCGTTTTGGGTTTACAGTAAAGAATTGTTCGTCCTTATAACGTTTAAACGCTTAAAATAAGTCTGTCATTAGTGACGGGTGACACTTGCCGGTCATAGATGTCAGTTCTTCCCCGAATATGAGCACGATGGTCCTGGCCTCTTTATAGAAGATTGTTATTTCCGAGTCGGTCTTGCACTCGGTTAGTGCTTTAACCAGAGTTTTCTCTTTACATATCTGGTGTCAGATTGGAAACTGCCACGAGAATAATCTCATAGCTTGCCATCGTCTTCCATTTCAGGTCGTCTATGATAACAGCTACAGATGCAAAAAGCGCATACATACATACATACATGTTTTTAACGCCTCTCTTAGTAACAATCAACTCTTCAAACCTTAAAGCTTTCTACATTAAGCATTAAAAACTTACAAATGGAAATAAAGTCGTGGCTAGATTAAATATTAAATCCGCATATGCTAAGACACGCGTGGACAAAGCTCTAAATTTCCCAAAGACCTACCCCAGTAGTTCCAACAGTTCAGACATTTACAGCTAAAATTCGATATGCCCGATGTACAGGGTCGTATCGTTTCCTGGAGCCGTTATATATTTACTGAAAACATGCACACCTTGCAAGAAAATAGGTGATTGCCAATACAATATCTCCACCGAGATGAACATTAACGTAAATCTCTCTTTTAGATTCTGCATTATCTACCACCTTCAATCTGAGCGAACAATTTTAGTATTTTCATAATTCATTCATTCAGATACATCGTCCCCGTATTTATCTTGTGTCCAAGAGTATAATTTCTTCTTGGCTGATCGCTTCCTTTATGATGATAGCGTTATTGAGTAAATTCGCCACCAATGTGCAAGTTCAAGACAAAAGCTTCCACTTTCACTAAAATCTGTTCCCGTCATCCATTCCCTATCGTCGTTTGGTTTTTCAAGATTTGAATGAAGAGGAAAGACAATCAGCGTAGAAGAAAATGCCGATGGCGTAAATTTATTTATTTAGACCTCATTTTGCCAGGAAGTAACCCACACACACCCCAAAAAGTATTTTAGCAAGTTTACATCATTAAGAATGTCTATTATCATCAAAGTTATTATATTAAGAACGTTTTTATTAAATTACTTATACATTAGCATGAATAATTCTACTCGATTTATAATATTGAAGCGTAACATTTCTCTCTTTTTTTATGAAAGAGGACGTAATTTTCGAAAGTGAAGGAAAAAGATTTTGAGTCGTAATGTTTGTTGTGTTTATCTTTAACTATCGGTTCAGTTTCGTAGATTTATTTCCTTATCATTTATCATTCAAACATTTCTAACATTTGCTTATAATTTTATGTGCATATTAGAGACTCAATTCCGATACTTCTATGGCTATGTTAGCTTCAGAATGGTTAGCAGATCTGGGTTAAGAATCCTTTGGCGAGGAAACTCCATACAAATGCTAACTTTTCTCGAATGATGATTCCAGACAGAAGCGGGAACGAAGATGTTCTCAATCTTGACAAAAACATGTTACAAATCGATTTGAATATGTACCTGTCTTAACAAAAGAAGAATACTCTTCGTTGGGGGTCACAGGGACTGTACAAAATGTCACAGTGCCTGTTCTCACAAGACCCGTCTTTGCGCAGTACGGCAGTACTTCAAAGTTTCAAATATTAATTTTGCATTTGCAAAACAAGCAGAGGTAAAAAGAAAATGCATAGCCTTAGTCTCGGCCCGTTAGCATTTACATGAAACCTAGCAGATAATAAACGCTGTATTAATACAGCTAGTGAATTTCAAAGTATATTCTTACGAGCGTAATCCTCATCATTATATATTAATAGATGGATGTAGAAACCGATATTAACATCAACTTTAGAAATCTGCTTCAGGTAAATGAAAGTTTTGAAAATCACAATTCCCGAACTTGTAATTAAACATAGAACATCGAAAAATATTCTTTATTAAACAGCAAACTTAGAGTAGTTAATAAATTCAAAGTTACCTTTTAAGTTTAAAAGTGATATTTTCGTATTGGGTATAAGCGTTCAGTATAATGAATTTCCTCCCACCCACGGTTCGTGCACAATCACAATCTATTCTTTAAGGCATTTGATAATGAGTGCCGTACAGGGTTACTACACTAGCTCTCCAGTTAGGGAACGATCGGAAGAATATTCTCAATTATCAAGTTCTGTCTAATGTGTAGGTCCCTAAAGATACTTGTTAACGGCCAGTGCTCCGAGACCGTTGTGATTAACGAAGGTGTCCAATGATGGTCGTTTCTCGGTTCAATTCTTTTTCTACTTTAAATAAAACGATCTGCTTAGGATTTTACTCGGATCTGAATATCTATATTGATGATATACCGGTATATTGTTGAACCTCGAAAATTCTAGATGACCAGGCCCTGAGAGCAGATCTCTTCTCTGACCTAGCTGTAACACATCAAAGAAGGAAAACACTGATCACATTCGATGCCTCAAAAACTAAACTAGTAATGTTCCGTCATCACACAGCAGACCCTGAATTTTCGCCTATCGATTGTACGAGTTTTCTCTTGGGGAATCTCCGTGTCCTGAGCTTCTTGAGACTTAAACTCTACCCAGACCTGAAGAGAAAATTTTACATATGATTCATTGTTAAATATGGAGGGAAGATGATGGATTCTGTGTATCGCTCCAGTAAATACATATCACCTCTTGCTACTCAATTTTTAAGACGAAAATGAAGTACTGTTGCCAGGAGGTGATCAGTCGGCACATTTACAGTCGCGATGCAGATACAGTTTCGTGTGTGATGAATTATTTCCCACCCTATAACCACTTTCCAACAGAAGAATATTTGCAAGCCTTTAGCTACTCTATCGCTATTTCCAGGGAAAGTGTTCAGACGGGCTACATTCTTTAATTTCCCCAGTTTTAGCCTCCACGGCTAAGTCCAGTCAATCACGAACATTGTATTAACCCTTCGTATTCCATCACTCGAACAGCTTCTTCCAAGAACCGCTAATTTAGGGAAACGACTCCCAAGTAGATACTTCCCCGATCACTACAATCTTGAACTGCTCAAATCCAGAGTTAGACATTATGTTCCCTATATAAACTATGTCCATAGCCTTTTAATCTGGATCCCTCTACTTTGTGCATCTTGGGACTTCTATAGCATGAACATTTTTGTTAAAAATAAATTCGTTCCATACTTATTGAAATACAATGTAAAGGTACTCCACAATTTCTAAGCAAAATTACTATCTTGAAAATGATTATATATTCCATAATTCTGAAGTCATTACATTGTAAAAACCTCAAAACATTAGTTGCTGGCTATAATGATTTAGATATTACAGGAAATCATCCTAGGTCAAATTGCAGTGATATGTTTTGGAAATCTTCATAGCACGGATATTTGAGGATATGTGAAACAAATTAGAAGATTTCATTTAAAAATGTCTCTGTAGATCTTTAATTATTAAATTTATTAGGTTGGTGCAAACAAATGTCGTTTTCTCACATAGTGACATATGTGAGAAAACGACATTATTTTTGCACCAACCTAATATTTCTTGATTTTTAATGAAATACTTTGATTAAAATACTTTTCAACCAATGGTTATACATAATTCTATTTGATTTTTATATTATTTTTTTTATTTAAGGTTATTCCCTGTCATAAGTAGATCTATTAATCGAGTTCATTTTCTATAGTCATATGATTTTTTAAAACATTACAATTAAACATTACTTCCATTCCATTCCGGTTCATTTTTTAAACCAGTGTGAAACTTACGCTATTGCACTTATTTTGTACGTATCACCTTATGGCTGCGTCAAATAATCTAACACAAAGTAAATTCTTTGGGCAAAGTTAAATCATTCCTACTATGAAATGAAGAGAAAAACAAACGAAATACCAACCAGTTAATGTGTGTTTGAGTGAATAATATTGACGAACGATCGTATTTACTGCTAATGAGCCAGAAGGCAAGCTTTGCGGCGATAGGTTAAGGAGAATCGTGTTAGAAAAAATCGTTTCTGCACTTAGGATGATTGTGGACGACACCTCTCTCTGTCTCTCTCTTTCTCTCTCTTTCTCTCTCTCTCTCTGCTATAAATCCCACTCTAATTTGTTTAAAGGTAACTTGAACATACACAGTGATTTCAGCAATTCCCAGTTCTCCTCACGGTCTTTTGCCCGACATTGTTTTCATGGAAGAGAAATAATGACTTATTTAAGCTTCTTTGATTAGTTATTGATTATGTGATGACTTTCCATCAGCCAAACAAATGGAGATGAAAAGTAATGTTAAATATTATTAGTATTAGAAGGTATCTTTTTCGGCGTCAAATTTTCCATCATGTGTTTAAAACATATCTGTACTTACTTGATTCTGACATCATCAATCCTTTGCTTACGACTATGTTTTTCTTACAATTGATGCTTAGTGTCGTTTTTCTTTCATACCTTTTCAATGTGTTCTTGCATTTTTTCCTATGTCATCCATCAGTACGGTATCATATGCATGTCTTATGATGTTAAGATTACACTCAAGAATAACAAATCCTGTAAGAACGTTTACTTCTCATAGGATCACATCACTGTAAAGATTGAGTAAATCCTGTAAGACGACGCATCCTACTTTCTATTCATGTTCCTATTGTTCACTTGATATATATTTTTTCTATCCGGTTTGATCCTAGTAAATACTGTCGATTATACGAATACTTTTCTCAATTAAGCATTTTTATTTTAGACGTTCAGATAGATCTTTGTGCCCTACCTTATGAAACTCTTTTGTCTATTACATGGAACACAAGTCCGTTTCTATTGCCCTTACTGATATGATTCGGATTATAAATATTACTTTCCTTGTTCCAGTGTCTTTAATGAAACCGCACTGTTACGGGCCAATTTTCGTTCTAATTTTACTACGCGTTCAGAATTCGGAAGATAAGCGTAGCATTATATAGCTTAGCTATGTACACCAATCCACATAAATACGCTAGACAATGTTGTTAATTGGGGGGGGGGTAATATGTCGTCTAAATATGGGTGACTGAGTCGAGCTAGGTTCGTGTAAACGGAGCTAGCCATGATATTCTTTTTAGGTCTTCCTGTGAAGCCCTCCCCTGGTAATGATAGACAAGCTTTATATACCTAGTTAATGTAAGTCTTGTTCTTGGCCTACTCCCGGCTGCATCTTTGGTTATGATTCAAGTTGAGATTCCCAACCTCCCCAGTTTGTTTTTGGCCCCCTTTCATCTTGTCTGGGTCAGCATTCTTTACTCCCCATGTCCATATTTATTGTCTCATTTCCCTTGCCTTTAGCGAGAGAGCCTCTTGATTTTGTCTATGGGCAGAATAAAGCGGCCTCTCTTTTTTAGGGTTGGACTGGTTCTACTAACATCAGTTATTTTTACTTGGTTTGTTTTGATATTTAGTGTGTTTTTGGATTCATTCCCTCCCCTCTCGTTGGAAATTATCAGATTTTTATGAATGAATTTTTTATAATCATCAAATTTTTATGTCACGTGGTGCGATTTTTGGGTTCCCTGATAGTTTGCGGTATTATGGTATATAGAGGATTGATTGGTGACAGACGAGTTCTTGTGGTGAATGTGCAAATTTTAATGAGTGAATGGGTCGGGAATTGAATTAGTTCGCGACGTGGAGTAATGGACTCAGACTGAGGAATCGTAGAGCCGAGTTCGAATTCCATTACATTGATATACGTGCTAATACCCTTGGGAAAGGTATGAATCCTCTTCTTCTCCCCGCCAGCTATGGGTAAATAGCAAGAGAAATTGGATTCTATAGCCTTGGATGGCAACTGATCTACCGCAGAAAGAAATGGCAACTTACTGCTGGAAAAATGTCTGCTTCATCAGACATGTATCAAAAGATACATGATCGCCTAAGCATGGCACATAACTAACTGACTAAATATAAAATAGTCAATACCAACCTCAATCCATTGCCCTTTTCGGCCATGTGCCACAAATGCATTTATTTACAATAAATCTCAATATGCTGTCTAAGTAGTCAACCACTAGCAGTGGTTTACCTAATTCACGCTGCTGCTGAGTATTGTATTTTATTGATATTATAAATATTACCATTTCATTTCCAACCTCCGCTATGGCTATTCCTCATTCAGTAAACTTTCCTAGGTTACAAAATTTAGTTATGTAGTTTACTAAGTTGTTTGTTCGATGGCGTTCGCGTTCATTTGCACCTAGGTACTTAGGCAGTGCTATGTCGATGGATCTAGTAAGGTCTTCTTGTTATTTAGTTTCTGTAGTCGTTTTAACGAATAGCAATCTAAAACACTGAAATCTCACATCTGCTCGTTCTTAATTCTAACATTTCTCTGCCGCTGTATACCGCATTTTTCAAGCGGGTGTATATCCAACACGACCGATCCCCAAACATTCAGTATCCCGCATGCGCCTTGGATGTCTCATAAATGGCGGTTCGGCAGGCCAGACAACTCAGGCGCTTTGGATGAGGTAAGTGCGAACAACTATCGTTACAATTCTATACGTATGTTATTAATATTGTACATCTATTTTATCATTTCTGTAATTTTGTCGATTCTGATGAAATCCTCTAAGGTTTCTAGCATCTCTATAATAATACCATATGGTCATGATGTTTTGTTCTTGTTTATCATGGCCAGCGACTATTTTGGAAAGACCTAAACCTCAGATTTAAATAATTCATGTCTTTCCAGGTTTCTGTGTCTTTTAGGTAGTATTTTCCGCTATGAAAGTCTTCTTCAACATATTTTCGTATTTTTATGTGTTTTTCTTTCTCTGTTATGAGCGTACCCATTTTAAATTTTAAGCATTATGTTGATGAGCATGTGTTTTGTTCTGTTTTGATGTCAGGGTTTCTTATGCAAAAAAATAAAACGCAACATAATTATTTTTAATAAACTGGACCATCAGATATACGACATAGAAACCTATATTTGATTAACACAGTACCCCACTTACCTGAATAAATTATTATGTTATTATTTTGCATGTTAATATGAACTATTTGACCTTCATTAACCTCCATCAGTCTTGGCCTCTATTAGTTTCCCGACTGTTTCTGCGTTAACATTTGAATACTTGAAATCTAAGCTTCTCATATGAAAATCATTTTATGATATACGATAAGTTTTCTATTGAAGAGGCTGGGAGCCATTCCCTTGATTTAATATATAAGACAAACATCGGTTGATTAATTTTATTGTAAAAATATTGTTTTTCCTACAAAAACATGTTATATATATATATATATATATATATATATATATGAGTAATTATGTTTACTCAGTGGCATAATCAGTAATTTGAGTATTACGATAATATACATGTGTCTAAAAACGAAAGAAATATCGCTAGATGTTTTACTCTGTTTATTTATTTAAAATTTGCGTACAAATTCCATTCAATGATGATGAATAGTTCAACTAATGCGGATAATCAGACAATTATGTTTCAAGTTGATTTATGTGCTTGCGGTACAGGGTCCCAGTTTCAGCACCATAGAGAAGGGTTGAAAGGACGGCTGATCTGTATATGTCGATCTTTACTCTGAGAGACACGTCTTTAGTATTCTATAACTTATTTTAAGTTTACCGAATGCTGTGCTAGACTTCTGGATTGGATTCTCTGTCCAGTTTTCCATTAGAAAAGACTTCTGATCCATGTTATGTGAATGCATCAACAGTTTTTAATGCCGTACCATCAATGAATGCGGAAGGATTTGTGAGAGATGGATTGCCTGGTACTGGCTGGTACATTAGCTCTATTTCATTTATGCTGATAGTGAGTCCAAAAGTTTTCGCTGTTTCAGAGAATTTATCAAAGATAATTCGAATGTCTTCTAGATCTGCAAAGAGAAGATCGCGTACCAGCTGCAGACCAAGTTTCGATTGTGCTTTAAAACTTTGTTCTGAATTCAACATTGACTACTTCACTTATGTCAGAGAAAGCTTTTTCAAGCATAACAGAAACGAAAATTTGCATAGAGAAGAGGATCAAGAACGCAACATTGTTCACTTCCTGATCTTGCAAAATCTTTCATTCCTTCGTGAAAGGAGATAATATGGAGCATTTTTCTGGAACACCTAATTTTGACAAAGGTTTCCAAAGAGCAGTTCGAGATACAGTAGCACAAGCCTTTGTGAACTCTACAAAACAACAAATATATCCTTGTTTTGTTCTCTTGTCTTCTGGAGACAAAAGATCATATCCATAATGCCGATTCTGAGATAATTTCATTAAATCTATTCAGGCTTTTATTTTGCAATAAGTGTTTATAAATAGAAGTGAAAATATTGCTAGGTTTAAAAAAAAATTTTAAATTTACGATATTTATTTCTGTCTAAAATTTCTTGATGCAATTAAAATCCTGACAATTTGGCTTCATAAGACCCCTCACCCGACGTAACGCGTCGGTAAATATAAAATTTCCTTTTGTCTTTATATATATATATATATATATATATATATATATATATATATATATATATATATATATATATATCAGTATAAAGATGAGTGTTGGACTCTCCGAAGATTGCTGCGTACATGAAACTCAGAATTGTACCAAAGGTTGTGAAAATATGTATATTTATTGTTAACGCATATATATATATATATATATATATATATATATATATATATATATATATATATATATATGCGTTAACAATATATATATATATAATCAGCAGACTCTACAATTTCTTAAAGCTATCTTTATTAATTTACAATTGAAATAATTCAACAACGAAAATTCCTTTTACAACATACCTTTCTAAAAAAAAAAATACTCAGCGTTTGTGACCTTGCGCATGGCCTGAATTGTTAACGGTTTAATAACAAAAGCAAATGTTTATTTCGGACACCCACAATTATTTGTCATAGCAATCAAGAACTTGGTGATATTGGAAGGTATCGAAAGTAGCCGGAGAAAATAAAAATGAATAAATATAACCACAACACCATTTTTGATGTCTTTACTCACAAAACAAGAAAGCTTATTCATAATTACGCAAGGATTTTATTCAAAATAGATAAACAGTATAGGTCTAAATTGTTTAATCAAACATGTTTACATGAAAATATGCAGAATATATATATATATATATTTGTGTGTGTGTGTGTGTGCTCACGTGTGTTGTGTGTGTGTGCTCACGTGTGTTGTGTTCGCGTGTGTGTGTGCGTGTTTACGCACACTCACACACACACAGTCCTACTTGTTTCAACATAGATATATCTATATGATAGATAATCCTAAACTTTAATGTTTTACAATTCATTATTATTATTGTTGTCTTGTATTTATTTTATGTGTTTTATTATATACGTATTATCGTAAATACACGCCTAGCGTACATGAATTATATTTTTGCACGTGCATATTTGCGTTAACATAGATCACACACAAATCTTCATGCACACAAACACACACATATAGACACAACTATATTCTGACGTATGTGCAGAAGAAGTGACTTTAATCATCTTCGTATGTTGTACTTCGGAGTTCATTTCACTCCAGATGACTTCGGAGTGTGCTGGTCAAACTCTCTGCCTGCGGACAGAGAGGATACCCAGACGTAGTTATGTCGAAGAGCAGACAAGCTATCCGATCCCGTTTTTTACTGGATCCACGGGGGACTTTTGGCCGAGCCTACGGGCTTGGATACCCTACGATAAACTCGGCCTTGTTTCACATCCGACTACATGGGGCGGTCACTGAATATCTCTCACAGCACAAGCAACAAGTAATTTGCCAGCCTGCTAAAAAATAAACTACCGAACACAGTATGCATTAAACTACAATGTGAGTCGAAGGTCATCTTTTTTTTTGCCTGGGGAGGCGTTGGGGGTATGTTGAATGAACCACATTGAATTTCGCTCAGTGACGCGAATTATGTGATTCAAGAAAGGCTAAACGCATTCATGGAGACGAGACAGGTACCACTCCGCAGACCGGCTCGTGTGGGCCGGATAATTTATATTTTCGTTTCCTTTTTTTCGCTTATGTTTTTTCTTCTTTGTATCTTTGGCTCGTGCACTTTATTAAGTACCGATTAAATTCTAGCCGCTTAGCACCCGGCCCTACTTTGACGTATGAAATCCTTACTTTTCTTTTCAATTTGTAAAAAAGTATCTTAAGGCACATGGGGGTTTTGAAAATGTCAGCCTAGAATTGTTCTTTTGTGTCTGGACATAGATCTTGCGTAACAATATCTGTTGCTCTATCCGAAGAAAGTCGATGGGTGAATATTGAGGACAAGAAAATGAAGAGGAAAAACGAAGTAGTGGACATATCTTTTTTTATTTAAGTCGTAAAGAAAAAAAAGAATGCGAAAGCGCAATTTTGAATAGAAAATTTGACGTAAAAAGACAGTTAAGGAATGAGAAGAAAGAGTAAATAAATAGTTACCAAGAAGAGAATATAAAAATACACAATGAATATTTGAAATGAAAAAAGGGTTTTAAATGAGATAAATATTTAAACTAGTATATAGTGTAGCATATAGTATAGGAGTGTCAGCATTACTATTTAACACGCCTATATCATATTGTATACTATGCTATATACTATTTCAAATTTTATCTCATCCAACCCCCTTTTTCATTTAAAATATTTACAGTGAATCTATTATGTTCTCTTCTCAGTAACTTCCTATTTCTTATTTTTGGCTTTTTATCTTTCCCTGACCGAAGAGCCAGTGCTATTTCGAGATACGTCGTCTTCATTCTTAAGTTCATAGTCTAATACATCTTCCCCCTCATCTCTAATAATAATGATACTATTATCAGTTTCTTTGATCAAGCAGCCAAGGTTATTTTCAGTTGAATTTTATGAAATCTTATTATACTTTTAAAACAATGTTTCCAGAAAATGGCTTTCACAAATCCAGAAACGGTTATTAACCTCTTCAGTACTAATGGGTGTTTCCTTCGTAACCATTTTTTTAAGTAGTGTGAAATGTCAAAATCTTGATTATGTTGTTATTTTCTCGTGGAGTTAGATGTGCTATACATTTATAAGTTGTTGCTGTTGTTGAAAGTAGTCAATGGATGCGGTTTCTGTTATTTGGTACAGTTCATGGTGATTTTGTAGAGGTAGTCGTTGATGTTCGAAGAAGAATGGTCCTGGGAGGGCAGTCTACATTCACTCGAAGCCATTTTTAACCACTGATCCGAGAAAGCGGTGGAACGGATAACTAAATAACAATAAAAGAAACTGAAAGAACTTAGCTATTAAATTAAATGATAAGCGAAAGAACTGAAAAAAAAAACAAAAGTCAGAGTGTGAGACAATAAGGTGAGAAATAGAGAATATAAACACGTAAAGAAAAGAAAGGCAATTTACTTGGAAAATATGCAGAATATTTTTACTTTCTATCAGCATGGCTGATGCTAATTTGTCATGTCGCGCTAGACAATTTTGTTTTTGCAAATCCATGCATTGAATATTGCTGTCATATCCTGTTTTTGCTTCTGCAGTGTATTCAGATGTTCTCAATAAAATATAAAATTTTCAACTTTATTGGTATTGAGCCAGCTTCACAGTTTCAATCACATTTCAGCCACTGAAACGTAGCCCTTATTGACTTTTCTATAAATATTTTTTCATGGTAATTTTCTCATGAGCAATCCGCTTTTGTAGCTAGACTTTATGGATTTAAGAGCAGTATTAGATTGGCGTGAATGTCCCATCATTTTACAGGTGAAATAGTTTGATAAAATTTCTATGAAAATAATTTCATTTCTCGCACATCTCGCTTGTGGAATTCAATTTTTTCTCCCAACTCAACACTGATCTTAATAATGTTAATGTAATGGCAATCGTTATATCCTGTCTTCTTAGTTCTTGTTCTTTTGTTGTTCTCTCTCCGTAAGAGTTATTTTCTTATTCTCACGATCAGTGACCCCCGTGCGTCTTAGTTACTTTATTGCCTTTTTTGGTGTGAAATGATAAAAAAGAAAATCATAGAATCAGAAAAAAAATATATATAACAGAGTGTTAAAAATATGCAAAGTAAGTGTCTAGTCATTTTTCTACGGTTAAATATCTTTGGAAGGGGGGACATATGAAGTCAATGAGAGAGGAGTCGATGAAGAATATGTGTTTTTTAGAACTAGAAAATAAATGAAAGAAATAGCTGAACAAAAAGAAGTGAAAAGATGGTAAAAAGAGATTATATGAACGAAAAGCAAAACAAGTAAGTCACACTAAACAAAGAAAAAAAAGAGAGATTAAATCAAAGTAGAATTGAAAGTGTAGAACGAAATAAAACAAAAGAGAAACATTGGTATTTTCTAGTTAGTTTACTATTTTTCAAGGCGACAGTTATAAGTTATCAACTGAAGTTCGACTTCATTATAACAGTAATAGTAATCTAGTCAAGCCCGGTGACTTCTAATCCAGAACAAATGAACCATTTTATATGTGTAGTAATATTTGCTTGTTGTGACCCTAAATCCGAATTTGCTTAAAATATCGGGTGTCCATAAACGGTCATCAGTCTATGTACTTATCCGATTCGTTATTATAGAACATTTGTATATTGACGACATCTTGTTCACCTTGGTTGTTATACTCAGTATATTGGTCCTTTTGGCCTTCTTTATTAGTCACTTTTTCATTCACAGTGATTTTAAAATTTCGAAACGAATCGCTTTTACTTGCCATGTTTTTCCTTTCTGGCCTTCTTTAGCTCTTCTTACGCAGTAACCTTCGAATTTCGAAAGGAACCGTTTATGCACGTCATAAAGGAATCTTGCTCCTATTCGGATTTTCAGGGTTTTAGAATCACTATTAGAGTAACAACCATCCTGAAAGTATAACGTCAGACTCTACCAACAGAAACAGAAGAGTTGAAGACAAAAATAAAAATAAAAATGCCTGATGTGGTCTTTTTGCCATAAATAAATGATACATCTGAAAATATCCAATAGTTTTTCAGCACATATAACATCAGGAGAGTATCCAAAAGCTGCTCTAAGGTTCGGTTTGATTAATTGATTGATTTGTTATCAACCGTTTTGCAGGTTAATTAAATTTATTTATAGTTTTGTAAGATTTAAGATGTGAAACAATAATGATTTACAAGTTATACTAATTAAGCCATAGATGGTGAGAGGAAGAGGTGGATTCATAGATCTCCTAAGGGTATTTGTGCGAAAGTGAATATAACGATACTCTATTGGAATTTAAACTCAGCTCTCTCCAATCCCGCGCCCTTAACTATTACACCGCTTATACATCTAACTCTACTGCACCTGTTATTCTCAACCGGATATTTCAGTCACCTATTAAGGATATTGTTAAAGAAACGTCGAGAAATAAATATTGCTGGTATAAAGACTAAATATCTGTGAGCATGACTAAGAGGAATCTGACGGTCTGAATAGTAAAGTATAATGATAATCCTTTACTTAAAATATTGTTTAACTTTACTTATCAAACCAGAACCTTTATTTGCAATTTTGACGTGTAATATAGAAATAAGTATGTTAAGGACTTGCTGAAGAAGTACAACAATAAGAATGAGATAAGAGATCGGAGGTGTTTCAGAGGAAATGGTAGAAAGTAAAGAACCAAATGAAAATATGTAAGTCGGAAGTAACAGGTAAATACTAATATAAGAAGACGGATTAAAAACAGTTGGTATTGCATGACAATAGATGTTCACTTTCATCTTTAGTTTATGACGATGCGTTCGCGTTGTGTAAATAACTTTCAACTTATGGCATAATAATAATAAGAGAATGAAGCAGAAGCGAAGACAAGGACGAACAGGTTTAGGGAATAAAAATCCCCCTCCCTCCTAAACATCGGCCATGATTAATCAGAAAAGAAACCTGAGGTCGTGGAAAGGAGACTAATAAAATAAACCCAAAAGCGAATGAACAATATAAACCCTGCTCTGTGGTTAGGTTATACCCTTCTGATATCACTGTATGGCGTTCGGTCTCTAGTAATGGTTTCAAATGCTGATTTTTTAGGTAATCACAACGTCTTTAATTGCATAATTTGCGACTCGCCATCTCGTTTTCTTCTGCTCGGTCATTTTGCGGACTATGACAAACGATGTGATACACTTTCTCTTTCTCACCAGTATCAGCACTCAATGAGTGAAAACAAATAGAAGCCAGATTTTAAAACTCGTAGGCCCAACCAGTTTGAAATATTGACACCATCGTCTGATTCTTTCAACTGCAAACAATTTTATCATCAATTGGCTTCTTGAACAAAGACTTGTATCGATTTTTCATGTCCTTTGCAGATTTCGTTTTTTTCAGGGTCCCATACCTGAAAAATGCTTCCATCCAATAACTGCAGGAGAATGTTTTCCATGCAGAGGAGCATCTTAATTTTCAGAGCTGCTCTTTTTTTCTTTTTTCTTTTTTCTTTTTTTTATTTTCTTTAGGATTTCTTAAATGATGGAGTTTGACTGTGGCCCAGTGCTGCTCTGTAGATTGCCACTCAGTTTTCTACTGAATGTAGATAAGTCAACTCCTCCGATCCGCCAGAAATGGAAGATCATTATTTTTGTTATGTGGTCAGCCCACCTCACATGAGATTTATTTTCTGCATAGCTTCAACACTCGTCTTGCTTCCTGACTCTAAAATATCCGTGTTAGTAGTAAAAAGGTATAGTAAACAATGCCGATGAAAAAACTCGAATCAGTGGAGATGGCATCAGTATACTATCCAGGATTCGACATTATATAAGAAAGCACGATGGCTTTGCCGATGTTTTATATTTTGTGATTTTGGCGAAGTTTTTGTTGCCCTTGACGGTTTATTATCTTTGGCCATTTTGTTTGGCGTCGGAGAAGGAGCAACTGACTCGATAGCTGTATTCCTGGACCATTTCCATCTAAACTGTGCCGATAAAGATAAAATGCAAGTAATACATTTGGCTAGAAGCAGATTTCAGAAGAAAAAACAAGCATTTTAGGGCAGGTCTGTATGTCGTAAATCAAAGCTGAATAAAAATCAAGAATGTATAAATTAATTAAATTTGAAAATAAACCTTGGAGACAAAACTAAAACGACATCTGAAATAAAGAAGAAATATTTAAGAAAGAATCGCAGAGAAAATGAAAGACGATGATTAAAAAATAAAGAGCGTAAGAGAAGCTAATGAATAGCGGAATTTATGAATTTTTTGATCCACATCCACCTTGGTTCAGTTTAGATTAAAGCTTTGTTTTTTGTTTTTCATATACAATCGCCATATTGATAAATGTTCGTATTTTCTTGATTTCGTAAGAAAATGAAGTATTTTCCATCTTATTTTAGTCAAATTTTCACTTTCCATATTTTAGGTTATAATAATAATTTACAAAAACCGAAGAACAAATCAATGTCACATTAAGCTAATTAATGCCAGGGGGATATGTGTTAAATGTCTGTGGTTAATACTAAGAGATATGAATTTTCACTTTCAATTAAAGAAAGATAAAACAAAGAATGTGTAAACCCTGAGAATTAAGATAAATAGAAATGGAATACAAAGCGGTAAATAAAGCTGGGACGAAATACTAAGCAGTAAAAGAACGAGGAATAAAATACTAAACGGTAAAAGATACAGGAAATAAAGACTAAGCGGTAAAGGAAGGATTGATAAAAGGATAAGCGGGAAAGAAGGAGGAATAAAATATTAAGTGGTAAAAGAAAGAGGAATTAAAGACTAAGCGGTAAAAAGAAGAGAAATTAAAGACTAAGTGGTAAAAGGAACAGGAATTAAAGACTAAGCGGTAAAAGAAAGAGGAATTAAAGACTAAGCTGTAGAAGAGGAGTAATAAAATACTAAGCGGTAAAAGAAGGGGGAATTAAAGTCGAAGTGGTAAAAGAAGGTAGGATTAAAGAATAAGAGGTAAAAGAAAGAGGAAATAAAGACCAAGTGGTAAATGAAGGGGAATTAAAAACTAAGTAATAAATGAAGATGAAATTAAAGAGTAAGCGGTAAAAGAAAGAAGAATTAACGACTAAACGGTAAAAGAAGGGGAATTAAAAACTAAGCGGTAAAAGAAGGAGAAATTACATACTACGCGGTAATAAAATGAAATACTTAGAGGTAAAAGAAAGAGGAATTAAATACTGCGTAAATAGGAGGTGGAAATGGATTTTTAAGCGGTAAAAGAAAAAGAAAAGAAGTATTAAGCAGTAAAAGTAGGAGAAATGAAATAAGAAGCAAAAAAAATGTGGGAAGGAAATACTAAACGGTAAAAAGAGGACTTAAATACTAAGAGGTAAAAGAATGTGGAATGAAATACTTAGTGGTAAATGAACGAGGATATAAATACTAAACGGTAAAAAGAGGACTTAAATACTAAGAGGTAAAAGAATGTGGAATGAAATACTTAGTGGTAAATGAACGAGGATATAAATACTAAACGGTAAAAAGAGGACTTAAATACTAAGAGGTAAAAGAATGTAGAATGAAATACTTAGTGGTAAATGAACGAGGATATAAATACTAAACGGTAAAAAGAGGACTTAAATACTAAGAGGTAAAAGAATGTGGAATGAAATACTTAGTGGTAAATGAACGAGGAAATAAATACTAAACGGTAAAAAAATGGGAAATAATATAATAAGCGGTAACAGAATGAGTAATGAAATATGTATTTGTAAAAGAAAAAGGAATTAAATACTTAGCGGTTTTAGAATGAGGAATGGAATATTTAGCGGTAAAAGAAAGCGGAATTAAATACTTAGCGGTAAAAGAAAGAGGAATTGCGCAATAAGCGGGGACAGACGAGTTTTGGTGAAAATAAAAAAGATTTTCAGAAAAAAAAACAAAAAACAAAGAGGAATTAGTAGAAACACTGAATACTGGAAAGAACGAATTAAAATATTAGGGCAATCATAGAAACCGTAAAATAAGGAAAAAATTTGCAGAAAGGCTAAAGGGAAATCAAATATAAAGAAAAACATCCATAATTCGTATTTATAACAATGTAATTGGGTAAACGTGTCTGCTTCCGTCTAATGCCGAGACGAACGTGCGACAGGTGAAGATAAGCTGGAGAAGCAAGTGATGAGAGGCTAAAGCGAATAAGAACAGGTGAAGTGGAGGAGATAGGAACGCTGAATATACTGATGATAGGAAAAGGTCAGAGGAAACATCGGACCGCTATCTGACAGATTGGATGCTAGGGAAGAAGAGCAAGGTAAAGAAATATAACGGACTAGGGAGAAAAAAAAAACAGTTGGAAAAAGTAGAAAGGAGAGAAAATGCACAAAATACACGCAGATGAAAGGGGAAAAAAATGAAAGATGTAACCGAAAGATAAGAACATGATAGGCAAGCGTCTACATGTTTTTCATGAATTAAAAGTCAGCAAAGAGATTGTAAGGAAGAAAGAGAGAGAGAGAGAGCGAGAGAGGGGGGAGAGAGAAAGCTCTGAAGCTAATGGAAAACAAGATAACAAGAGAATAAGAGATATAATAGGAAACAAAAAGAAAACACGTGAGAGGAAGAAGAAAAGAAGATGGGATTGAGTACTGAGGCCGGAGAATAAGAAAGAGTTCAAGGGCCGGGGGTAATAATATGAGGAGGAAATGAAAGTGAAAAGATAGTGAATAGAAAAAGGAGGAAATGCAAAAAGGGAAATGGGAGGGAAAGAAAAATAGGTCATGTAAGGTGAGTAAAAGGAGGGGGAGGAAATTAAAGGGAAAACGGGAGTGAAGAGGAAATGCTAAAAAGTGAGGTTAGTGAAAGAGAAAAAAAAGGTTATATAAGGAGAGTAATAATAGGAGTAGGAAATGAAAGGGAGTAATAAAAGGAGTAGGAAATGAAAGGGAGAAAAAGGAGGAGATTTTAAATAGTGAGGTTAGAGAAAGAGAAAAGGCGGTTATATAAGGAGAGTAAGAATAGGAGTAGGGAATGAAAGGGAGAAAAAGGAGGAGATGTTAAATAGTGAGGTTAGAGAAAGAGAAAAGGCGGTTATATAAGGAGAGTAAGAATAGGAGTAGGAAATGAAAGGGAGAAAAAGGAGGAGATGTTAAATAGTGAGGTTAGAGAAAGAGAAAAGGCGGTTATATAAGGAGAGTAAGAATAGGAGTAGGGAATGAAAGGGAGAAAAAGGAGGAGATGTTAAATAGTGAGGTTAGAGAAAGAGAAAAGGCGGTTATATAAGGAGAGTAAAAATAGGAGTAGGAAATGAAAGGGAGAAAAAGGAGGAGATGTTAAATAGTGAGGTTAGAGAAAGAGAAAAGGCGGTTATATAAGGAGAGTAAGAATAGGAGTAGGGAATGAAAGGGAGAAAAAGGAGGAGATGTTAAATAGTGAGGTTAGAGAAAGAGAAAAGGCGGTTATATAAGAGGAGTAAGAATTGTAGTAGGAAATAAAAGTGAGTGAATCGAAAAAGAGGAAATGCTAAAAAGTGAGGTTGGAGAAAGGGTAAAAGGGGTCATATAAAGAGAGTAAGAATAGGAGTAGGGAATGAAAGGGTGAAAAAGGAGGCGATGCTAAAAAGTGAGGTTAGAGAAAGAGAAAAGGCGGTTATATAAGGAGCTAAGAATAGGAGTAGGGAATGAAAGGGAGACAAAGGAGGATATGCTAAATAGTGAGGTTAGAGAAAGAGAAATGGCGGTCATATAAGGAGAGTAAGAATAGGAGTATGGAATGAAAGGGAGAAGAGAGTGAAGAGAAAAGGGCCAAATCCTAAAAATGGAGATCGGTTGGAAGTTTTAACAGTTCTAAAAACGAGAGTAATAGTAGGAGTTGAAAATAAAAGTTAATTTTAAGAGGCGGGGAATAGAATGAGTAAAATATTAGGCAGCAGAATGAAATAAAGAGGCCAGTATCTGAGAGAAATGGTAGGAATAAAATATTAAATGGAGGACGAAATACAAAAGATGGAGTTGGATGAAGAGAAGTTTTATATTATCAAAAGATAGTAATGGTAAAATTTGGAAATGCAAGTGATTTTCTTTTAATATGGAGAAGAACTGAAGGAAGAAAACGTATAATTTGAGGCTGGAGAAATAAATAAATATGCTATCAGTGAGAGTAATAATCGGATTAAGAAATTAAAATGAGGTAATTGAGTGAGGTAAAAGATAAAGTTTGAAATTCGATTCATTCCTTTTTTACAGCTTATCAACTATTTCTGGGTCATTTAATCCGAAAAAAAATTTCAGATTGTCGGAGGTCGCTTACAATATCCGGTATTTCCAAGCGCCCCCCCCCCATTTAAGTAGTAAGTGAGCTTGAGGCAGCTTAACGTCGGTGATCGAACGATAACAGGTGTTTTCAGTGTCATTTGAGCTAAGTACATTTGAAATCGGAGCTGAGAAAAACAGTTCATGGACTATAGTAGGAGTATGGATAGAGAAAATTAAAGATTGTGAATTAATATTAGGTTGGTGCAAAAATAATGTCGTTTTCTCACATAGTAACATATGTGAGAAAACGACATTATTTTTGCACCAACCTAATAAATTTGCGAAATGGAAATATTGCGGACATAGGCAGTGAACGTGGTGTCAAGAAAAGAACATTGGTGATACGAAATGGTAAGGAAAGCTCAAAGAAGCTTGATAAAAACTTTAAGGCAAAAATAAAATTCATATCCGAGGAAGAGTAAGAGATATCAGGAAAGAAACGTTATTGAAGCAGAAGAAAAGTAAATAGGATTACGAAAAGAAAGCAGAGTGTGATGCAACACGGACATTATTAAAATAATTTTTTTAATCATTTTACCCCAAACAAAGCAATAAAGCTGCTAAGACGCTTCGTTGCTTTCTCATATTCTCTCACACTCAGTCACCGGTTACTGAGTATGGGAGACTATGTGTAAAACAAAAAAAAAACCCAAAAACAAAAAAACAAAAAAAAACAGAAAAAAAAAAACAACACTATTAATGAGAGAGAACCAATGATGGATCTATTATGAAACTATTGAAGTTTAAGTTTCATTGATCCTAACCTCGGAGAGAGATCTGAAGCAACTTTTTAACGAGTGATTTGCTAAAAAATCGATAGTTCTTTAAGTGCTTACCAGTAAAATAATAGGCCATTTTTAATAGACCCGGTACTGGAGAGAACAATAAAAGAATGATGACTAAATACTGGGATTGACACTTCATTTAAATTTTTGAAGATCAAGGTAAACTTGGAAGCAACAAACCGGAAGATAGTTCCACAATCGAGAAGTGCGAAAGAAAAAACAATTAGCATAGTACTTATGGTAACATTTTAACTGGAAAACGATGCTACCTTACAGCCAATCTAGTACTGCGCTTAAATTCATAAATTCTAAGCACCTAAGAGGAAAGTTCATCAGAATAATAACCATGGAAATATTTAGAGAAAAGACGCAGGGATATTACGCTAAGTTACAATGCATAATCTGTATTTGTTGTGTCCCTTCACATGAGGTCAGACATGACTTACCTCTATCGTTTGTTACTCTTAGACACGATTGTATTTTTCCTATCCTACCTATGACCTCTTCTGCTAGCCATTTCGGTAGTTTACTCGATGCTGCCTTCTTTACATCTAGTTTCCAATATGTCCTATGAGTGTCAAATTTTTTAGGCCCTTCTTCTTCATTATGTGCCCCATAAATATCAAGTCTTTCTGATTCTAAGAATATTTTTTATAGAACCACATATCTGTTGCCTCAACTCCGCTCAACATCTTCATCTGTATATCAGTAATAACTCTTCATGAGGATTGATATAGACAGACGTTCAACACTCTTTTATTTGTTTCTAACGACATTTTTGGAGATTATCTTCTGATTTCGGTGTCACATTTCCGTCTTCTGTTAAAATACTTCTAAAATATTGACCATTTGTAATTGCTTGATTTTGATATTTCGTAACTCACATCTTGCCCGTTGACAAATATACATTTCATCTTTTTACAATTTATTCTTCGTCTTTTCTTCTCGTTTTCCTTTAATTGCCTTGTGTAGGAGTTTTTTACAATTTCTTTTTTTATGACAGCTATCAAAACATTGTCATATGCATGTCTTATATGGCTAAGATTGTGTCCACCGTTAGAATTCTGAAATCAATGACAGAAACATTTTGAAAGGGAAAGTCTTATTTTTGTAACCTCAATTAAGATGAAAGACATAATAAAATATAAAAGGTATTCTATAATCTAATAAGAAATATGGCCAGTAGCTGAAATAGAGATGAGGATAATATCATGAAAGAAGAATTACAAAGCAACTCTGTGTGGAAAAAAGGTATGTGATACTGTTGTAGTCACAAATTATTACACGCGGGTGTACGTAATGATGTGACGCAGAAATAAAGAACTGCTTTGGTGGTTTTCATCAACACTATTACATTTAAGTCTATCACCAACTTCTCTCTCTCCCCCAATCTTTTCTCTCTCTCTCTCTCTCTCTCTCTCTCTCTCTCTCTCTCTCTCTCTCTCTCTCAAAAGAAGTACGTCCACCTCTGTTTCGACACTTGTAGAGGAGGGGATCAGAATCCCATCAGGTGATAGCTTGTGATTACACCTAGTCAGAGATGATCGTAATTCAGACGCATAATAGTACATAAAATAATTTATATATGTAGGCGTTTATATATTAGAGAATTCGGTCGATATTCTCACACTGTTCTGGAATAGTGAAAGATGCATTAGGAAAGGTGAACGAAGTGTTAACAAATAGGAACATTCCGTTTGGAAACAAAAAACAAATACTGAACAGCTCTGTAATTTCAATGTCCGTGGAAACTGGTTAAACTCTTCATAGATGAAGAGATGTGAGGAAATACAGATGTCGTTTGCAGTAAAATGCTGAGAATATCATGGTGCGATCATATCAGCAACGAGGAAGTTCTAAGGAGTTGATAATGATAGGAAGTTGTAGAGAGCCTGAAAGGAAATGCCTCATAAAATAAGAAGTATTTCTGCAAAAAAAATCAACCTAGAATATGAAAAATATAACTTACCTAACAGATATAACTTGCTACTAGCGCTTATAATGATATGTCTCGCTTAAGTTATTCGCCGTGACGTCATTAGAAATTCTCTTTGATTGACTCCAACGGACTGGTATTTACCCAGTCTTCTCACTGATATGGGGGAAAATGGGTAAATGGCGAGATGTGACACAAAGTCGAGTTTAGTGTGGGGAACAAGAGCGCGTACATTCGGGTCAAAGTTCGAAATTTATCTATCCCAGGATTGGGCATATTTCATTGCCTATTTTTCTCAGCCGTTGTAAAGTTTGTTAGAGGATTCATATCCTTAGTTGCACTTGCCTTCAACGGATCTGGGTGACGAACATTTTTGTCAATGATTTGTCCTAGATATTTGATTTTATGCAAAAACGAGTTGCACTTATTCTCAAAGATTTGAACCTATATTCTCGTTTTTTTTTTTCAAAAAATCTTATTACATACCCGATAGTATGCTCCTTAGATACACTTTTAATTGGTATATTATCCAGATAAGCAACTGCAAAATCACAATCTGCAAGCGTATTATCGATAGATTGTTGAAATATAGCTGGAATGACTTTTATCCCAAAAAGAAAGTCAGTTGAACTTTTGCAATCCCTTGAGTGTATTTATTTTGTTAACTCTGAATATTCTTCTCAACATGTATTTGCGAATATGCTTCAGAAAGAACCAGCTTTGACAAAAAAATTTCCACCATTTAAATGTCGAAAAATCAGCACCAACATTAATTTTATTTTTTTTTTCCTTACGTTCACTGCTGTTGTTGGCCATTTTGAATGGTCATTTCTTTTCAATTACAACTATTTTTCAAGTCTGTCTAATTGTTCATTGACTCGAACCAATGCTGCGAATGATACATTACGTTTTGGTTTAAACATTAGCCTCGGCCCTTGTTTCACTTGGAATTTCGCTTTGACTTTGAAGCACCCAGTCAGTTTATCCGAAGAAACACCCGGAAATCATTTTTCAATACTTCCTTTAAATGTTCACACTGTTATTTTTGTTTTTGTTTTTTTTTTTAACTGGTAGCTTGTTCTGTCATATTTTTTAATTAAATAGTTATAGATAAAACCCACAACTCAAATAATTCCATTCAGTCAGTAGCGAATAAGTTTGTAGCACATAAGCCTTAGGTTTTACACACTTTTTTTTTAAAAGCATTTCACCCCAACAAGGGCGGGAAGCCACTAGGACACAAGGGGTTACAGAAAATATAGAGCGAGATCAGATAGGAGTGATAGAAGAGAGTATGAGGAGATGGGTAGTGGATAGATCAAGGCAACTGGAGATGTCGATTGACATTACACTTGAATAGCTGGAGATTATAGCTCTCAGGGAAACTGGAATAGGGAAGGGAGTTCCCCAGGCGAGAGGTGCGAATCATGAAGCTATTAGAGTAGAAGAGACGGCTAAATTTAGGAGTTTCGACAGTGAAGGGGTGAGAGCGTGATGCCAGCCTCGTAGGTCGCTTGAACTCATGAAGTCTGGGAACCAGCGAATGCAGCTCCTCGGGGCAATTACCATGAAAGTATTTGTAGAACAGACAGAGAGAGGCGACGACGAGTCTGTGAGAAAGTGACTGTAGACGAGATGCCAGAGCAGGGACAATTATATTGCATATCCGCCTCTGGAGCCTATCAAGAACCCCGAAGCAAACAGAAGGGGCACCAGACCATATATGTAGCAATACTCCATGCAAGGGTGAATTGTTGATTTGTAGATCTGGAGGATCGATTCCGGTGGACGAGGCAAAATACTCAATGTAATTGTTCCATCTCAGATCAGCAGTCAACATGAAAACGAGCAGCCGCAAAGTGTTGCTCTCGAGAAGTTGAGCGTCAGACATTCTAATGGAGGACAAAGAAGGATCTCTGTGCTGATTAATAGAGAGCAGTTTTGTTTTTGAAGCGTTAAAGTTGACCAGCCAATTCCTGCCGCAGTTCACAACCAACTAGAGGTCCTTTTCGAGACGCACGGCCAGGTTAGTTTTGTCAATGACACTAGATTTGTTTTTGAGGCAGGAATAAATTGTGTTGTCATCCTCGTAGATGCCAACTTGGGAATTTTTTGGCACCAGGGAGGTCGTTTATGTAGATAAGGAATAGAGTGGGGCCTAGGATGGAGCCTTGAGGAACACCTGCGTTCGTGGGATAGGAACTGGAGGAGAATCCGTTGAGAATGACCTTCAATTCACGGTTTCATAAACCTGGAGCTTACGATGAAGGCCGGCATGCCAAACCCTATCAAATGCTTTGGAGATGTCTACTGCCACGGCAGGAGCTTCCCCGTTAGAAGAGCTCGGTAGACAGTTTCAGTGATGGCCGTAAGCACATCAGCTGTAGATCGGGCAAAGCGGAAGCCATATTGCTTGTCTGAGAGCAGATCATGGGATGTGAGGTAGTTAACCACCTCGGTATTGATGAGGCCTTCGAAGACTTTGCCGAAAAGGGATAGGAGACTGATAGGACGGTAGTTAGAAGGGTCAGAGGGGTCGCCAGAGTTCTTGAAGATAGGAACAATCGAAGAGGACTTCCAGCAGTCCGGAAAACAAGATTCCTTGAGGCAGTAGTTGTATAGTTTAGAAAGGGCGGGCGCTAGTTCAGGCGCGCATTTCTTCAAGACAATGGCTGGTATCCCATCTCCACCAATAGCCTTGTTACTTGTTATGAAATGAAACGTTACAAAACTTATTACATTTTAACTTTATTTGAACGTATATAATGTTCAAAATATTTTAGTTGAAGTCATAAAATTGTTTAAAATATTAAGATTTTGGTATTAAATAACCCATACAAGTTGAGATGCCAAAAACAAAATCAACTAAACAACTAACACGAAAGAACTCTTTCCTGACATTAATCCATGTAATACCCTAAAATTTCTTAAAGAAATCAAATTGTATTACAAAATATAACTTCAACAAAACTCCAAAATGAAACACACATATTAACTCCTCTAGTTATTAGGTCCTCACAAATATGTATACGCACAAAACTCTCATGAAATTAAAATTCGGCATTAAATAACCCATAAGGAGTTGATATGCCGTTAAAAAATAAGTACTCAATATGCTTTAAGTGGTTCTTGAGCCTTGTATGGGCAAACATTAATTTAAAAACATATGAGGTACAGGTTTAAAATTCTCACCATACTTGATGTTTTTGCTCTGGTTTCTGTTGGAAATAGTCTTTTACAGTATGGAATGCCAGGTCCATGTCCAACTGGTTTTGAATTCAGAGCTTTCTTTCTCTTAGATTGGATGTCAAATGAAGCTAGAGAATCGAGTTTGATCTCCTATTTAATACATATCTGGGAAAATGGGTGACCGACAATATAAAGCAGATAGATTAAGGTGCGACATCGAATATTAAAATAGATTATGAAAATTACAGAAGACTCATTCCTTTTAGAGTTCGTCTCAAATAAAAAAAATATCAAGTGAAAATTCAGTTTAAGCTCAAGTAATTGACCATGGTTAGATGTAATTTGCAAAATTGATCAACAAATAGTATTGTTAAAATTTCCAATAGGAAAAGAAATAAAAAAATGATCATGGCAAAATAATACTAAGCAAACAATATATGAGCAAGACAAAACTAGGCAAATTAACAGTCAAAATGGTGTTCAAATGTAAAAAGGGATACAGTCAAGTGATTGTAGCGTACGGAAAAAAAATAGAATAAACATATGGAGGATGAAATCGAAATGTGATCAATTTAATTGGTTAGGAACTGATATGTTCCGGAATTGATCGAAGTAGCTAAGTGGTTTGGCTAGTGTAACCAAGTAGTACACGGTAGCAGTCGTAGACCGGTACTCGTCGCAGTCGCAGGTAATAAGTGTAGATAAATAGGATAGCCAATGGTGTAGTCCAATGGGCGTCGTCATAGACTTAAACTCTATCGTACCTACACGTCCGTCTGTATTTATGACGGACACCAGCCAATCGTATTCCAGTGAGGTGGAACTCAGGTGTACGCATTTTCCATTATACCAGGAACAAATTCTAGAAAGTATCTGTACGATTTGTCTATCGGTTTGAGGAGGAGACGTTTTTAGAGATCATTCCTATGAAATTGAAAGCTACACAGTGACAATAATTCATCGTGAAAAGCAACATCAAGTAGATTGCTATGATAAGAATAGAGAGAAAGAATGAAAACAAAATTATGTACTATAAATTCAAAGGAAGTAAAAAAAAAGTACAAATCATTGTCTCTGAGATATATTCGTTTATATTAAGAACAGATATAGGTGCGAGTTCAGAAATATATTTATACATAAATACAGCGACATATCATCAATTAATATGTTTTCCATCACGGTTGACACACATTAAAATATCTTAAGGGCAAGGTCATTTTAGATACGTTCATCTATTTGAACCTACGATTCAAACTCGGTTTCGTTATCAAGATAAACATTTGTCTGCCTATATCTCGACTTGTACGAGCTTTCCTTAAAAACACAAAAAGATGATCGAAAGTATTCGGAACATTATATACAATTTCAGTAGGTTGTTTCACAAGTAACCACTAGAAAACAAACGACATATTCGACACCAGGAAAAAAAAAACTCACCAAAGAGTAAAACTTATCTTCTCTATTAAAAATGAATAAACATGTTGGTGGCACTTCACATCAAAAGACGACAAACATTCACCAATAAAATTTATTTCAGTCGGCGCATATGTGATAAAATGTTTTGGAATCTTAAGGTCATTTTAATCGAGTTACGCTAAAACCTAATCCACTAACACATACTTAGAACCAATGTCACTTCCAAACTTCGGTCCACTGAGAACACAAACGCCCTATTAACTCTATCTCTCTCGATTTTTATCACCTTTACTTGAAAATGACCAACGCTGTTCGAAAGTGCTCGGAACATTACAGTTTTCAGCTAGTTCAATTGCAACTCTTCAACTGACAATAAAAAAAAACACCAGAAAAAGCCAGCAAATGCTTAAAAGCCATTCCTTTGCCTTTCTATTTAATTGAACAAGTTTAAATCGATGGTTGCTGCCTTAATATACTAAAATATATGCTAAATGTCTAGCATATATATATATATATATATATATATATATATATATATATATATATATATTATACAGTGTTACATTGTAACATGTAAATATCCACTACAAAATTGTACATTTTGTTTCAACGTTAAAATCAAACGTTTCTTCAGGTGGCTAACAGTGATGGTAGTAAACAATTGTATTCAACATCTTGGTTAATGGAACTCCTCTTTCACGTGCAAAGGGTCTTATGGATTGAGTTAGATCTTTTCTAATTGATCGTTATAGAACTAAATTGAAAAGATGATTCCTCTTCCTGTTGTGACCTCTTGATTCAATTTTCCTAGCTTCTGATCCCTCTTTTCTAAACTATTTCACCATTCTCTATATGGTTTTGGAATGAACTTTGAAAATGAAAACCAGAGTATGAATATTACTACCATTACTGAAAGACTGAATGATGTTTTCTTCCTACCATTACTCATTTGGGAAGACACTAGAGCTGACACAAAACGATTTTAAGCTCTTTACTTGTTAGCTGAATAACTCAAAGGATTTTTCAGACGTTCTTACGAAAAAAAATTGTGTCACGATGGTTTAACATCTTATATGAAAACCTGAAAATATAGCACAATTCGTTTAGAGTTTCTTTTTTTTTTTTTTTAGATAATAAACATTTTGTGGGATGGAAAATTATACCCGGTATATATATATATATATATATATATATATATATATATATATATATATATATATATATATATATATATAATGCTTCGTTGAATATGGCAGATAGAAAAATTTAATTAATTTTTTATTTAATTTTTTCAGCATTCTTAAATTTTTCCGATTGGTAGTAGGAAAGGAGTGCATTTAGGTCAGGCTCAACACGTGAAGCTCGGAATAAACACTCCTACTAGAATTCAATACAACACAAAAAAAACACAACTTATACAGTCAGGGATGAAGAGAAATTAACAACACCTAAAAACAAACCCCCTTGAAAATGTCTGATGAAGTCTCCATTGGCGCTCGGGACAGTTGACGATATGCACAATTGTTACATTCACTTGCACTTCCTACCCAAACGGAAAACTGTAAGAATGGTGGAAAATTAAATTAAAAAAATAATTAAATTTCCCTTGTCTTTCATAGTCATAGATATATATTTAACAGAAAGGTTTCTACCCAATTATACATTATTATCGTGTGTGTGTGTATATATACAGTGTAACCCGGATATAAGAGACCCGGATATAAGAGAAACCCGGATATGAGAGAGATTTTCTCTGGTCCCAACTTAGAGCCATACTTACCTAAACAAAATAGACCAAACCCGGATATAAGAGAAACGCGGATATAAGAGACTTCTTCTCCTGTCCCGACAACTCTCTTATATCCGGGTTACACTGTATATATATATATATATATATATATATATATATATGTATGTGTGTGTGTGTGTGTGTGTTGTGTATAAACGTATAAAATAAATACCCAACATGTGCGTATGTTTAGGTGTATGCGTTGAACCGAAGGAAATTTAACTGTTTAAGAACGACAAAATCATTCAACGAAAAGAATCATTTTGTGTTGGTTAGGTAACTTAACTGATCTATGTTTGCCAACGTCTTTTAAATATACGCTACATATTTGTCCACATGTTTTTCTACACGCAATACTATTTATCTCTGCTTAATTGTATTCACCTCAGCGGCAAATAGCATTTCACACGGAAAATAGATGTTGGCTGTGCCTAAAGTGGCGTAGTAAATAAATATCTCTTTTTATTTTTTGAGGGAACCGCATTATTTAACAAAAAAAAAAAAGAAATTATAGAAACAACGAACAGTTTGCCCATCACCGGCGTCATTCGAGATCATATAGTCCAGGATCTTGCGAACTACATAATCTTACCCAAGGATTTAGTATGTGCTTCGTCAAAGCTTTATACAATTTTGATTTCGGTAATGTACTTCGACACTGGTTGTCAGCCGAAATTAGAGTGCCCGATTTGGTTTGGTGTTTTACCCATAGAAGGGAGGGGAAGTGACAGGTTTATATTTTTACCAAAGATATATATATATATATATATATATATATATATATATATATATATATATATATATATATTATATATATATGGATAGAAAGAGAGAAAGTGTGTGTGCGTGTGTGTGTATGTGTGTGGGATGAAGAGAGAGAGAGAGAGAGAGGCAGAGCGATAGAAAATTAATATAAATATAAAAATGTTCCACTGAGATCATTCTAATTACCCACAGAATTCGGAATCCAGAGTTTCGTAGACGGGCCTTCTACGAATCACTCCGTCCACTCGTCAGGGCGTATCATCAACTCCCGGTTTATTTCTCTCATATATATATATATATATATATATATATATATATATATATATAAAGAAATATAGTCTTAAGGTGTGCTATATTTATGGAATAAAGTGCTCAATATCAGAGATAGAGCGTGTGTAAATATAAAAGTGAACATAGAAGTCAACACTTAGAGGCGACAGTCTGTTTCATGCTATATGCAATCGTCAAGCCACGATTGCATATAGCATGAAACAGACTGTCGCCTCTAAGTGTTGACTTCTATGTTCACTTTTATATTTATATATATATATATATATATATATATATATATATATATATATATGCGCTCCTTATTGGTGGAGGTTGATTTTCTTTCCGTTCATAGTGTGTGCACAACATGGCAAGAAACCTAAAAATTGAATTGAACATAGTAAATACTCAGTTTTTTCACACATGAAAGCAGAAATATCAAATTATTTTAGTCTATGCACAACTTTATTGGAATTCCAGTTGATTTCTTTTTTACGTGTTTTCAACTCTTTGCTAACTGGGCGCTTCTAGATGTTTTAATGGTTAGCCAGGTTGTCTTTCCTAGATCAATTACGAGTAATGTGTTCGATCCTCACTGATTGTTCCATTCTACCGGCCTTTTTCCACACCTAATCATTGCTTTGTAAATCGCTATTTAAAGACACACACACACACACACACACATATATATATATATATATATATATATATATATATATATATATATATATATATATATATATATATATATATATATTGTAAGACTAATATCTTTTTCGCGTGTGAATATTACATTAAAAATTTATTTGAGAAACAATATTTTTTTCGAGATCCATGCACATATAACATATGTCTAGGTAGAATTTATAGATTCATATACGAGATTGCAACGAACTCGACTGGGATTCGAACTCGGCACTCCGATTTCTCGTATGGAGCCACTATCCTTTATTCCACCGTTACATCTAATTTATTGCGAAATTTAACAAAATATAAATAGCAAAATTATTGAACACCCATCAATAAATTCCATTCACGATTTAATACAGAGATCTTTATCTGCTATGACAGCAAGTAGACTATAACTTTAATTCAACTTAATTTTCTTTCAGAAATTAGATCCAGTTTTATGGCTGTCCCACTGACGAATTGCATGAAGATTGCTCAAGGAATTGATATTCCTCCGATGAACTCTTAATTTAAAATTCTTCCACACGAGCTAGATCAGCAAATGAACATCAAATAAGACAGAAGATAACGATTGGCATTGCATTTAAACTTTTGAAGATCAGAGTTGACTGGAAAGTAATGAACTGGAAGATATTTCCACAAGCAGGAAGTTTAAGAAAAGAAACTGTTAGCATATAAATTACGGTTACATCTAGCCATTTCAACTGTAAAATGATGAGACATTGTCGCTAATCTAGTACTACGCTTAAATTCATAAAGTTTAATACTAGGAAGCTATGTTACGGCAGTGGGAAAATGACTGACATCGAGATGCCACGTCAGGACCAATAACATTGCAGATTATTCTTTAGATTTTTATCAAGAAATATATAAATATATAATAGAAACACCAGGACACCTCGAGGCGGTGTAATGGCTA
Source organism: Acanthosepion lycidas (assembly GCA_963932145.1). Lineage (NCBI taxonomy): Eukaryota > Metazoa > Mollusca > Cephalopoda > Sepiida > Sepiidae > Acanthosepion > Acanthosepion lycidas. The sequence goes on along the minus strand of OZ010573.1, from coordinate 84,259,134 downwards.
CCATGCTTGTCTCGCTAGAACAATTACAGTTGATTAGTGAGTTCGATTCTCACTAGGTGCCCCCTACTTTCGGCCGTGTGTGACATATAAGCTACGCTTGGAAAATCACTATAACAGGAGAACCAGACCAAATGTGGCAACAATATTCAAAGCAAGAACAAATGGTAGACTTATCTGTAAAATAGATCTGGCGTGAAAAATTATCTAGTCCAACACAGTTTATTTTATAAGCCAAATACTTTTGTTTATGTACTTATATATATATTACGTTGGTGCAAAAATAATGACGTAATAATGTCGTTTTTGACGTATTTTTTAAAGTCAAAAAACGACATTATTACGTCATTATTTTTGCGCCAACCTAATATAAATACATCAATAAGTCCACAAACTAATGATAAAAGAATATTTTGCATAACTACTTATATTTCAACGTAACCAATTATCTTGTCAATGGATGTCATTCAAAATCTGGATCATTATATGTAGATCAAACATACAGTGAGAGTTTACAATAAAAATCATTATCTAATAACTCCGGTGATATACGTCGAAAAGCGGTTCCACTATTCTATTGCTTTCAGCTCCCAATTATTCCAGGAATAGCATGAATCCATTTCTTCGCATCTAAATTGAAAAATCAGAAGACAATGCTAAAACACACCAATATTTTCGGTATAATTTAGTGTAAATCATATGTAACTACAGAGGAAATGTTTTTGTGGAGAGCCATGAACATCTATGTCCTCAAGCCTCATTACATTAGAAAAAAATAACTATCAGGCTACCGACATATTGTTCCCCCTTGACATAAATAAATAGATGTATTTACCGTATATATTCAGGTATCATGTGACCTAATTTTGAAGTTAATTTGACTAGAGTGAATGGATGATATATAGTTTGATCAACGGCGTAGTCAGGGCCAGTAGTACGCTAATTTACCATCTCCTGTATTATGAGACACCCCCTCAACATTAGCTTCAAAATTAGGTCATCAAAGATCCCATGATATGCGAGTATATACGGTACATATTTATGAAGATGTTATAATATATTTTATTGCGAAATCGACTTGGGTCACTATACGGAATTCCTTTAAATGGTTTTTGGTTGATTTTTGTTTAGCCACTTATCAAACTTTATGCTAAGTATTTTGTTCGCAATTTTTTATGTTATTTAATAATTTTTTTGGAGATAATAACGATTTTAGGGATACAAGTCTTACTGATTACCCCATTGCTGAGAGGAAGAAGAATAATTTTCCCAACGGAATTGGTAGTGAGTAAGAGGTGAGTAAGTAATGAGGCCAGAGATAATTGATTTTATCAAATGCAGATTTTTTTGGTAATTAGAAAAATTAAAATCATTCTGTACTTTTAAGAACAGCATTTATATTTTAGATTATCAAGGATATGATTTAATATTAAAATTAAGATATTATTCCGCTATCAGATATGATATACAACCTTGAAGTCTAATAAACAGAATCCCTACATCTTTTTTCTTTTTCCTCATTTTTCTTTATTATTTCTTGGACTGTTACTCGATTCGAAGATCACAGAAGCAATAAACGAAATATACGACAGTGGAGAATTGCTGGAAGACTTTAGTAAATCTATCTTCGTGACATTACCTAAGAAAGCAGGTGCAAATAAAAACGAACTCTATTGGGCAGTCCACAATGAGCCAGATAACCATGCGAATATTGATAAATTAAAAAGGAAACAAAAGTGGGGTTTTGTCAAGTATACTGAAACAAGAAATGCAATATTTATGATTAGAATGATATTTAAGAGAGTCATACAAATGCAAAAGGATTTGTATTTAATTCTTATAGTATACTTAAAAATCACGGCACAAGGGTTTATTTGAATTGTTAGGAAGACTAGACATATTTTAAAAGTATATTTGAATAATTCAGAACTTACACCAGGAACAAACCTCCTGCATATGAATAGAAAACGAATTGCGTAGATACACAAAAACAGAAAGCGGCATTAGACAACGATGTGTCTTTTCTCCAGCTTTATTCAAGCTCTACAACGAGACAATTCTAAGGAAGCTAGAGCCACTATCAGGACTTATTATCGGTGGACATAATCTTAATAATAAAGATACGTAGATGACATTGTGTTGATGGCTGACACAGAATGAAGACTACATGACCTTCTAGAAAAGTTAGTAAAGGAAAGCTAGGAGAAGGAATAAGCTATTAACTGTAAATTAATTATTTGAAGTACTGATATTTAATAGAAATCCCCATTCTAAAATTTAATAATTTATCTTTCATTCTTATCCGTTATCTAAAAAAAATATATTCATTAAAAGTACGACAATAACCGCTTTTGAATTGGGTCAACAATCGAATTGTGAATTTCATATGAAGCGTTCGACGATTTTAATTTTATATGCGACTTTCAATGGTAAGGAGCATCCCTATACTAACTGATCAGAAACATTGCAACTGTTGTATCGAGAAGACAAAAAAAAAGTTTATTCTTTCTCTGTGGACTAGCTACCACGTAAAATTGACTACTGATATTCCAGAAACGGAAAGTACAAAGCAAAAAGAAATTTCCGGGATTATCAGGAATTCAAAAGCCAGGATTATGTATCTTCTGTGAATGAAACGCAATGTGCTTTCAAGTTGATAAACCCAACAAACCACACTGGTTGATCGAAGCAATTCTACGCGTGAAGGGAAATATCTCATGATCCTTCTACTATGAACTATCTATTCGAACTATAAAAAAGGAGAAATAATAATCAGCAAAATTGTTGATAACATTATATGACAGATAAATGGCCGTCGATCAGTAAAATCATTGGTAACATAAGTGACCATTGATAATTTCTTTTATAATAATGCTTACATTTTCTTTCTTTTCACTTATTCTTTATTTGTTGTTTCCTTCTCTCATTCCATGTTTTTATTTATTAAAATAATTATAAGTTTACATCTTGTATTTGTTTTCGATATGTTATCTGAATAGAAAATCTCATATTTTTTTTTATTTAAGTTAATCAAATTCTTTGCCATATGTTTGATTTTTGTTGAAAGATAAAATCTGAAACAAAATATAATAGGTGACTCGTCTTGGGATGACTTGTGCACACATTGATAATCGTACGGAGAAGAAATCGAGATGATGGTTGTTGATTTTTTTACAATTTCCTACTTTTAATCAATTGCTTGAATTTAGAAAAGACGGCGCATTTATAGTCGGTAAAAAATGAACTCGATGTCAGGAAAATTATGCGTAAACCAATGGCGATTTTATCGAATAAATTTACTCTTTATTATTTCAAGATATTTTTGTGTAATTTTGGTAAATATATCAGTTAAAATCTCAATTTATTCATCGCACCCCATATATATATATATATATATATATATATATATATATATATATATATATATATATATATATATATATATATGGTGTTGATAAAAAGGAAATGATATACCGCGCATGCGCAAAATTAAAAATATATTAATGCCAGCAACCTACCAGTCGCAACATGTATACATAGATGAATGGATTTTGAATAAGGATCCGGCAGAATAAAAAGGATTTAAAATTTAACAACGCACACAATATATGTGTACGCCCCTATAATATTAGTGGGCACAACTGAGTCATGGAAAATGCCGTTTTAATAATAAAAAATGATCTACGATTCCTTTAAAATTAATATGCGGCAGATTATTTTCTGTGTAAAGCCTTGAATAAGTAAATACATATATAACGCTACCGAGTTAAACCGGTTTAATTACAATATCTATATCAGTCAGTAATGTGCGATGCATGATATACGCTTAAATGATCATGTATCTTTCGATACATGACTGACTAGGCAGATTTTTCCTGCAGTAGGTTAATATTTATCGATAGGTTAAATTCGAGCCTACATATACCTAAAGGGAATCACGTTTTCTCTTTCTAATGAAGATTCCGTTGAAATCAATATATATATATATATATATATATATATATATATATATATATATATATATATATATCCAAGTATATGATTGGTGTATACGGAATAAATACCAATAACAAACAATTACTATTCTTAAAAGAGTGCTCAATGCAGAGTAGAGCGAATATAATTATTTATTTAAAAATTTTAACATAAATATGTTATAAAATCAATAGAAATTTGTAGTCATATTATAACATACTTATGTTATAATTTTTAAATAAATAATTATATATATATATATATATACTTATGTTATAATTTTTAAATAAATAATTATGTATATATATATATATATATATATACTTATGTTATAATTTTTAAATAAATAATTATATATATATATATATACATATGTTATAATTTATATATATATATATATATATATATATATATATATATATATATATATATATATATATATATATATATGTGTGTGTGTATGTATGTATATATAGGCACACACACACAGAGGGAAAGAGAAAGAGAGAAAAAAGGAAGAATTTGTGTACATGTGCGTGTACCAAGGACGTTTATGCACGTTTTGAAATGAAGAGAGACTGAAATAAAAACAGTTTAAGAAAATCAACATATTAGTGCTTTATCCTCCAGACATTGCCAAAGCAGAATCCAACATGCTCGTTTGCCAAAATATACTTTGAGAGAGTCAATATAAATATCAAATGTATTGTTTTTATGTTTTCACAAGCACTTTGCAGAAGACATCAATGTTTATATTCTGCTTTCTTTTTATGTTCTTAGTTTTATATTTTCAAATACCAAATACGTACAAGAGAAGATGCAAAGTTGCAAAGATCCCATATATATATATATATATATATATATATATATATATATATATATATATATATATATATATATATATATATATATATATATATATACGGATGGGGTACAATTATAATGGCCGGATGCTCTTATCCAATTGTAGCCCTATGTGCTAAGGAGGCGATTCATATGGCAGACGCCTGCTTAGGCAACACCCACAATACTGTAGTTTATACTACAACTATGGTGGATTTTGTGGAACTTTGTTACAGCTTATGCGAGAGACCGCATAATCTGGCGTGATCTATTAAGACGTTCAGTATGCTAGCACAATCATTGACTAACAATCTTCCTGACAAATCGACAATGGCGAGATGTTGACCCGAGTCCCATGGACGGAAAGCGAACGTCTAGAACAATAAATCTGCAGCATATAAAAATACATTAACTCTTTTAAAATATAAAAGTATGAGTTACTGAGGTGGTAATTAGTGTGTTTCACAAACCATTGTCGGACAATCTTTCGTCTTGTAAAAATCTATGGGCATTTTTCTGCTTAGAGATAGATGTATATGAGGATTTTGCGCCTTTCCCTCTACCTTTAGAGAGAAAAATATATCTAATACAATATTTTCGAAGATGCGAGAAACGTTTATCAGCAATCTAGATGATAATTGAATAACTAACAGATGTTGAGTGTTTTTTATTTCATCTTCAATTTGCAATGATTTCGCGAAAGCTTTTTTTTTTTTCAAAATACTGCGCAAATATTACTGCACTCTTCCTTGCAAACAGGTTTCAAATTCTGTGTACTTGTATAAATTCAATTTTTCAAGCTTCGCCATAATTTTTCAGTTGACCCAAATATGTCAACAGTACTCCATTTTCGGTCTGGTCCAGTTCATATAAAGGTAATGGATAGCATTAGGACTTACTGGAGCGGTACAAGAAGCCGATCATTTTATCCGTATTTTTACCGAAGGATCACATGTACGAGTTCCACTAGCAACCGGGTACTAGTCTGAGGCTCATTATTCTCTCAAAGCATGATCCTTCCTAAAGGGGACATCCATTCATTGTGACTAGCGGTAGTTCAGGGTTTATTACGGGGTGATGGAATGTAACTATTCTGATTTTCAGCCAGTTTCATTCCCCAATGGGAAGTTTGTTCTAGATCGGAAGAAAGATCAGTTGCCAATCTCTGATGGTCAAGAATTTTAGAGGTGCGCCCGTATATGGTCGTATCATCGGCATAGATGTCTACAAATGATCTGAGTATATTCTTAGATAGGTCATTTATGTAATTCTGAAAGATTGTCGGTCCGAAAAGTGACCCCACCACTGCGCTGGCCGCCAGGATGTCGGAGGATTGGCCGTTAATAAATACCTGCAGAGGTATATGCTAATGACGTTTTGCTAGAAGACTGAAAAATATTATATGCAGGCACAGAAGGAGAAAAAAAAAAGAACGCTGACAGTCACAATGCATCGATGTCTTTTTCAACGCTCCAAAAACTAGGTGGATTAAAAAAATGAAAGTGATTATTATTTATTTATTTCTTCATTTACTCTTTTTACAATATTATGATCTCGTATATTGAAATTATTTATTATTTTTCATATATCGAAATAGATATATAGGGAGTCGATAAAAACGAAATCAAATGCATGCGCAAAATTAAAAATATACAATGGCAGCAATTTACCAACCGCAGCATGTATATATCGATGAATAAATTTTGGATAAGGATCAGACAGTCAATGGGTCCGACAAGTGCAATATATGTTCAAGCGGAAGGCATTTTGAATATTTGTTGCTATTTATTGAGATACAACGATGGTCTTTGAGGCATTATGTTTATATGGTCAATTTACTTTGTTTGGGAGTCAGGAACCCTCTCCCAAATATTGTAAAGGTATTTTTGGATCGTATTTTGAATTGTACATTTAACAACATCTAACATAAACTTTAAACTTAATAAATGAAAAAGGAAGGATTTGCGGCCATATGTTTGTACTTTTGTCCTCGGTTTATTGTGAAGAACCTGTCCAATAATTTGTCAATTTATTTTTGATACGCCATGCTTATTTGACTCTAATTTCCGAGCTTTATTTATTTATTTGCTTAGGCTTTAATGTTTTTTTTTAAGGAAAAGGACATGCTTTAGAACGCATTTGAATTTGTAGTCAAGGATCTTCGAACGCTAACGTGTTTCGCTAATGTCTGTTCTTTCTCTTTATTCTGTATCCTCGATTTCATATTATTTAAATAATTATTTTAACAAAAATAAAAATACTACTAATGCTGCTGCATTTTGACCAAGAGACACGGTTTCGAATGTCACCATCGTCGATTTTTCTGGAAGAAAAAAAAGACTTCTATCGAACTGAAGGGGTCGATCCCAGCGGCACCTTTGGAAAGTGCCTTAAAACCATACCACGGGTTGACCCAAGCCTTGTGAGTGGAACTGGGTAGACAGAACCCTTGCTGGGCTAGCATGAAGTCACAAGTCATTGTGGCCTAGGGCTTGACCCTGCTGGCCTTGTTCATATTGTTAATCATGCTAGATAACACGCTCTTTCCCAGAAACTGTAACTAAGGTCTGCTCAGTATAGATATAGTATAAAACACAGGTGTGCTCTGTAGGTGTTGAATAAACACAAAAGCGCATGAGCTAGCCGCCCTGGTAGACGGGTATTTTTGTATACGCGTGGCCAGCTATATAATAATAATAATAATAATAATAATAATAATAATAATAATAATAATAATTTTTCTTATATTTGACGATTATTTTCCATTATTTCTTCTTCTCTGTGCCTTTTCCATCCAGAATGAGAGCGAATAAGGATTTCTATATCTTCCTGTACTTTGTAGCCCTTAGCAATAGTTTTTACTCTCCTTCCCTCTCTCTGTTTTGCTATCTATTTCTACAAGCTTGTTAGCTATGTTACTCGCTCTTTCCCTGAGAGTTTCAAATATTTCACATCTTTCTTCTTCATTATGTCTTCTAAAATGTCCAGCTTTATATTTCTCATTCTAAGTTCAAGTGATAATTTTCACATACTCTGTTCATATTATTCTGAGCATCCTTAGAACATAGAACAAAATCTCTGTTGCGTCAAGTTTTCTCTTCATCTATGTGAAAAGTACCCAGCATTTTCTGCCACATAAAAGTACTGTGATAGTATCTATATCTGCTACATGATAGGTTTAAATATATTTACAAAGCGTTGCTTATTCTTCCATATGGTCACAATAGTGGCCTAAATTCTGAGGCTGGAATTTGCCATCAATACTTCCGTAGCGGAGTAGTGACTGCCGATCGACCTCACAAAGACATTGGTTTGGGGATCAATATTAGCATTTCTTGACAGGAAATGCCCTGTTTCAGAAATAAGATTTAGCAGTGACGTCGGGGATCTAACTGGCGATACCTGTGTTATTAATTCTTTCACTAAAAAAGATTCGAAAGAGTAAAATAGTTACGTATTGAACATAAATACCCGATACCCATGAGTATAATCACAGATTTGGTAACCTAGCCTCAAAAGCCTGTTGAAGGGTCAAAAGAATGTATATGACCATTGTCGTTTTTTTAACGCGTGAAAACGTGTGCCATTAATTATAGCAGACTCACCGGGAGATGGGAGAAAGGCGTTGGTGATGTTTTTTTCTGTATTTTTATAAAGAAGAAAAACGTTTTAAATTTCGGTTCCAAAGTCTTTGACTCTTAATTAAGATTAATGACTCTGCACTAATTTAGACATTAGAAGGATCGTCTTTCTCACTTCTTAGCACTGCTGACTACGACGAGAAATCATGTTTTTAAGGGAGTATTAATGAAAGGGTAATATGTTCGAGTGCAACAAAAATCCCAAATTTATTTGCCCGATTCGATCCCATTTTTCTTCTTTGGGTGTAAGAAAAAATATCTTAAATTTAATATTTCACTGACTCGTTCGAAAAAATGTTATTACTAGGATTTGTCTCGTGGTTATCGCAACAGCATATGTTATTCCAAACATAAAGTTGGGAAGTTGACTGCTGATCTCCAAAGATATTTTTCAAAGCTATAAATAGCAAATTGACGCAATACCGTCTTCATATATTCCTTCTTTTCCTGTTTGGACAAGTGACAATCTACGCTAAACTTACTTCATATCTATTCTACTTTTAGGAAAATTACACTGCGAAAATGATTAAGTTATTTTCTATTTCCAAATATGTTGATATAACGACACAGTTACGTGTACACACGTTTAATTCAGATATTGGCATTTTACATACCAAAACCTATGATTTTTAGTCCGATTTTCACTAAATTGATATTGTTTAACGAAATGTTGTTCTAACAATTTAGAAATGTGAGTCCCGATCAGCAAAAGTCCGTTGATATAATAGTCAGCCATCGGGATGATACAACTGAAATGTGGATTTTACGTGCATGAATTTCGATTTCCTCGGACTTGGTTTGGATAGAGAGAAATGAAAAGCGTTTCAGTGATCACCTATCAGTATCTAATAATTTCTAACAGTAGCGAATATAGCAGAAACAGCATTTCAGTCAAATAAACACTATTACAGGTCGAACAGAATCCAGAATTGGCCCAGCCACTGTTTAACGAGACAAACCGAATCAAGATCTATGATATATATATATATATATATATATATATATATATATATATATATAGTTTACGATATGGTATATTTATGGAATATGTGTAATCTCGTGCACTTTGCTCAATATCAGAGATAATGCATATGTATGTGTAAAATTGGATACCGAAATCAAAATCAAGCAGAAGCAATATTTTTTCTTCTGTCAACAAAATCTTCACTCAGCCATTTGAGCAAACAATACTCGAAGTGTGCTTTTAACAACATATCTTTCCTGTTATCGAAATATCTGGTTTGTTTCCTTTCCTAACGTAAACAAAGACACTATTTTAGGAAATGATTTAATCTATTCCCTAATATATATATATATATATATATATATATATATATATATATATATATATATTATTTCTTATTACTATCAACATTATTTTAATGGGTTCACCTGTTTTAGTCGCTATCCCAATTTTTATTTTATTTTTTATTAAACTGTGAAGTTAATAACAACCGGCATAAACTAAGCTATTACTAAATTGCGACATGAATCGAAATTGCCTCTTTTTTTTTTCACAGTAATCACTTTTTGACCTAAATTGTGCCTTGACAATTTTAACTACGGACGCCATACTTACACGGCAAGTTTTGAAATAACTATTAACGAAAACACATTTCTCGCAACTTCTGTGAATGCTTTTCTGCTAGCTTCACTTTCGTATCCGAATCATAAACAACTGTTAGCTTTTGAAATTAATTTTATCCGATATTATTTCTTAATAATATATAGAGCTCATGAAGATAATCAGCAATACACATCTATCAGACGGACAAATTTATATGACATACTATGTAACACATATGAGAGTAAGTAATGATTACAGATTATAATATGCAAGAAGGTACTTTGGTTAATTTGCAGATTAGGACCCACGCTCAGTTTGCAATAAAAAAAATTCCCGAATACTTATATTTAGGTGTATATGTAAATGCTTCATTCGAAAAGGACTTGATAAATTTGATAAAATCTACCTTTCGGAGTTATCATCAGTAAAAGTTCGGATTCATTCGCGTCGCAACAGCCATTACTGGCGTTGTGCATACATTTGTTACGGAGTAGCTTTGAGTGAAACATTCACTTGTCTTAATTATTGCGCAAAAAATGTAGTTCTCTTGCGCAGTAATTGAGATAAGTTGAGACGAGTAAGATCTGTAAAAAAAAAAGGCCGTTAACTTCCGTGCTTAGCTTTCTGCAGCAAATGTATACAACCAACGCCAGTAATGGCTGCCGCCAGTGACTCGAATTAATCCGAAATTTTACTGTCGATAACTTCAAAATGGTAGAGTTCACTCAAGTCTTTTTCAAATCATTTTTGAATGAAGCATGTACATTTACACCTAAATGTAAGAAAATTTTAATGCAAACTGAGTGCGATTTCTAATCAGCAAATTAATCGGTAGTTTTATGAAATATTTATAAAAAAAGAAAAAGAAAATCCCAAATTCCCAGATACATCTATAAAAAAATAATTCATAATTCTACCTGTCCCTCCGTTAGTTAATTAATTAGCACAATCGTTACCCCCTACCAAATACCTCATAATTAATGAACTTTTCTGATTTGAATGCTTGGAACGTCGGGAATGATAAACGAGAGACAGTACTGGGTTTCAGTAAGAAAATGAAAGAAAAAAGAGAAAGAAAGCAGGAAAGAAAGAAAGCAAGAAAGAAAGAAAGAAAACGTGATAACATTCTCATGTGTTAAACGTTTGTTTCATTGAAATAAAAAAAAACGTTTCAATTCAAATGTTTTCATTCATACCATATATTTATTATTGTTATTGCATATTTTGTTAATTCTTTTAGCTCAAATATTAAACGATGCGATATGGAAATAATTTCAACGATTCTATTATTGTCGTAGAACTCGCCATGAGCTTATTTAACCATTAAATTAAGTAAGCTTCATCAGAGAATTCAAGTAAGCAAACCGCGAAATTTTCGCGGGTATTTCTATTAAAAATCTTACCACATATATTCTTTTAAATTGAAATATGACATTTTGCAAGTATGATTACATGGATATGTTATACGTGTGTTCGGAAAAGTATTTAGCATTTAGTTAAGCAGAATGTTGAAGTGTATTATTCTTCACTTGATAATGGTAATATTTTTATAAGCATTTCGCCCCCTAGTATGGCGGGAGTGCCACTAGTACTCAAGGGGATACAGATAGTGGAACTAAGGGAAAAAAACTGGGTATAATGGTGACTGAGAAAGGATAGAAAGTGAAATGGAGAATGATAAATGTAAGAACCGGGTTCATGGCATCAGAAGATGACGATTGACATTGCATTTAAATTTTTGAAGATTATACTTGTGAAGGACGGAATTAAAAGGAAGGGAGTTCCACTGTCGGGAAGTGAGAGAGAAGCTGTTGGAGTAGAAGAGGCGGCTACATTTAACACTTTCTCCGGGGTGGCACCGAAATGCCAACATAGTAGCACGCTAAAATTCAAATAGTCACGGCTACAGAGATGTTTGTAGAGAATACAGATGGAAACCACATTACGTCTGTGAAAAAGTGAATGGAATCGGGATCACAACAGAGGGACTGATCAAATTGCATATCCGTCTTCCGATTTTGTCGAAAACCGCGGGGACACCGGACCATATATGGCATCTGTATTCCGTTCATGGACGTATGAAGGATAATACAAGCCTTTTCGATACAAGAAAACATTTTAGGAACATTTTTCATTGACAGAGGACCTAGCACTGGTTTCAGTTGAAATGTATAAAATCTTTGTCTTAAAACAATTTTTCAGGAAAATACACTTCTTAAGTCCAGTAACTGTTATTGCTCTTTCCACTGTTGATGGAGGTTTGTATTCTAACATTTTATTTGAAGACGTGTAGTATGGCAGCATCTTCCTGATATATCTAATTACTCATATATATATATATATATATATATATATATATATATATATATATATATATATATATATACGCACGCACGCACACATACACACACACACACACACACACATATATATATATATATATATATATATATATATATATATATATATATATATATAATTTTTAAGTACAATCACTCTTCAGGAAGTTTCTGCTGGTGTTTTCTAATTTTCGTCACCTTTACACTAAGTTATGTATATACAGAGTTCGATGGATAAACTGGCGGGTAAATTACACAAAAATGAATACAAAACTGACATCTCATTTTAACAGATATATTTACCAAAATTATACAAAAATGTCTTGAAATACTAAAGAGGAAATCTATTCAATAAAATCGCCATCGGCTTCAACCACGTCCTCCAGACGACTTTCGCAATTTCCTCTATCTCTTATGGACGATTTCCTTGTTTAATTTGGTGAATGGTACCATAATCCTTCCTTCAGTTCATCTTTCGCGTTACAAGAAGTCTTGTTGGTTTCATCGTTCATCTGTGCCCTACAGATATTATCAACGGAGCTTGCAGTCTGAGAAGTGGCCAGCATAGGAGATGATATAGTTGAAGAAATTGCCTGACAGCCACGACTGGGTGCTCCTGCTTGTGTGGCACAGTGCAGAGTTCTATTGCCAGACATAGGTACTTCCAGCAGCCACCATTTTGACCAGGGCAGAACTACCTCCTCAAAGCACTTGATTTAGGTCACCGTCTTCACTCTGAGGCCATCACTAACAAATTCGGGAGTACTTTTCTTATCAGAACGATCAGAATGAGATTTTCGAGCTCCCGTACCTTCGTAATCACCATTAGACTCATCCGTTTCTTTTCGACTCCTCTGTACTGTCCTTAGATTGAAACACAAATAATCGGAAATGGTCGTATTGAAGTTTTCGGCGCGAATACCAAGCAGTACGGTATGCCGTTTCAAAATTTCTAGTGAAGTGAATTGCGTCATTGTGCTCTTTTTCTTACAGACGGTGCCCGACTGACCCCGCTATACTGTGCAGTCGACAAAATCAAAAACACACAACTATCTACGCATTGCATCACTATATATATATATATATATATATATATATATATATATGATTATCTACAACAGGCCCTAGCAAAAAAGTATTAAGTTAATCATATACTACACTAAATCTTGTAAATCCAACTCAATTATTCGCAATGATTCCTCTCCCCCGTTTAGCGATTTGCAAAAAAAAACAACATAGTTTACAAATTCATGTGCCCTTTGACCAATATTTATGTTGTTAATACCACAACCTCGCTTTCACGACGCTTGACACTACATTTGAATGACAACTCAAACATTTTTAGGCATTTAAAACAACATGCCTGGCCGCATACACAATTATGGAAAATTCTCGTTGAAAATTAAACTTTAACATGAATACAATAAAAAAAACTAAAAATTCTTGAACCTATATACCAAAAACTGTTGAAACCTAACCTGAACAAAGTAAACTATAAAATCTCCACAAATATTCATCAATGCCTACAACTGGTAACAGAAGCCATTGCTTTATACCAACGGCTTCCCATACTTAATACTTCTCGTTTTCACTCCCGCATGGTGATGTGTGACGTCATGACCTGCGGTGCGATTTTAGTTTCCAGCGTCTTATATGCACGAGTTTGTCATTGCTTGGAAATCTTCCATGTAAACATAAACAGATTATCATTATTGTGTTTCCCGTGTATTGTTTAATATATTGTAATGTAATTGTCATCTTTGATAATGGCTTATGTAATCCGAAAGCTTAGATAGGATTAAAAAAATATGTATCAGTATTGTGATTTTCTTTCTTCTTTTAATGATAATGCTGTTAAGCTTACAAACGATATAAAAAGAATTTACATAAAATAAATAGATAAAACTTGTCTATATAATTTAATGAAACATGCATCAATATATATATATATATATATATATATATATATATATATATATACATACATGTCATATTTATCACGCCGAAGACAAAGTATTCGAAGATGCTACGAAACCTAACATATACGTCCGCCATGTAGATGATATTTTTGTTTTAGTTGAAGATAATAATAAAATCAAAAAATTTGAAAATACATTTGAAAAACAACTCAGTTCCTAAATTTACTTACGAAATTAAAGAAAATTATAAACATCACTTCTTATGTGTTCTCGGAGAATCCACTAATAATACAAGGTTGGCCAGAAAGTACTGACTTATTTCGGAAGCGCAAAAATAAAAACAAATCTTGATCTGTCTGGTGGAATTTCCAAGGAGTACTGCATGCCGTGCTTGTTCGACACGGTCTCGCCATCAACGCGAAACTGCATCGCTAGCAGGTAGACCGCGTGTTAGACAAACTAAAGAAGTAGTATTCTGCTTTGGTTAATCAAGGTCGGGCTTTGTTTCATGAAGACAATGCAAGGCCACACACTGCCAGAGAAGTTCAAACAGATGAACGGTGTTGAGATTCTTCTACGTCCACCATTCCGATGCTGCTCCCAGTGATTATGACCTATTATGCTCATTGGCACACTTCCTCTCCGACCAGCGATTCAACATTTTTGATGAAATGAAGAAAGCTTTTTTTTTTATACACTTTTATTATTATTATTATTATTATTATTCAAAGCCAGGGGACTGGTATCTTGGATAGATTCGGATGTTGGCAGATCGCTGTCAGAATTTTTTATTTAGAAAAATAAATGGTTGATGCTCCATAAAAGGTTATTGTTTTCTTTCCGCTAAGTGAAGCTGGATTTTCTGGCTAACCTAATAATACATTGACCATGTTAAAAAAGAACTCACAAGTAGCATCTACTCTCATCTTAATTTTATTAGCGAATCATAACTTAAATGCAAAATAGGTGACGTAAAAAATTCCTCACGAAAGTACACGAGAATTCACCCTCTCGTTCGTTATTCTTTAAAGAACTTAACGATAAATACATGCTAGGTAATAACGGTTTCCTGAATCACCTTATCGATAATCAAATTAGACAATAGTAAACTGAATATAAAGAAAGAACAACAATATGAATATTTTCCATAAAAATCAAGTGTATTTTAATTATAAGCATGTCGAATTTGCCCTTAGAAATATATTGAAGAAATCTATAACTTTACTCGACCAGAATAAGATGATTAAGCTGGATATTTATTCTAAAAATATAAAACGGCCAACAATAACAACTAACAAGTAAGATCCAAACTACGTAGGACCAGCATTATTTATGAGTTTACATATACATTATGGAAATCTGTTCCTGATTAAAATAAATTCATGAATAATAATTATATCGGACATACAACTGCATGCATATCAAGAAAACCACTCGAATCTTAGGTTCATTAAAATTCATTTAAATACACACAGAGACCTGCCAACCACAATCCGCAACCTACTCATACTAAACACCGACATTAAACTCATCTAAATGCTGAAAACGTTTAAAATAATGGAAGCCTCAATAATAAAAATAAGAGACCAACTTTTAATAATATTAATTATGAACACGGCTACCATGTGCTGACTGTGTTCGGGGATTAAAAAAATTATCGTGTTGTAAAAAAGAAATCTACATATTAAGACAATCAAAAATATACTTGCTAATGACCAACAGAAAACGTTCAAATCCAAAATCTTTGAAAAGTTTTACACACTTTGTGTCCCAAAAACGAATCTCTTGTACGCATGCATGATTTATGCTCTGAAAAGAAAAAAATTCCCAAAATACAAGAAAAATTAAATAAAAACTTAAAAGCAGTCAGTCGTTTATAAGTTAATGCATTTTAAGTTTCGAATTTTCAGTTATAATTTCACTAATTGAATTCACTTTCACATATGCCATTTTTAGATATTTTGTGGATGATTTTACTCATGTGACACACACAGACATATATATATATATATATAAGGTATGCTATATTTAAGGTTAAATGTTCTTAATATCAGGAACGTATATAAATGTAAAAGTGGTTACATAGATCAACGCCAACCGGTTGTTGGCATTTGTGCTAAACTCTTCCTTAAATATGAAACGTTCTCTTCATCTCATTCTTTTGATAAGAATTTCTATTTTTCCTATTAATTTCAGTCTGTAGGGACGAGTATATTCTTTAAGGAGTAGTCAAGGCTAAACCTTTCAATATCGATGTTAGGTTATAAAAGTAGCAAAAGTGCTCTACTGTTTATCAAGGGCTAAATATTAGATTGCATTCAAACTACCGACGATCGGTGCTGAACTCAGTGTCAACAATTACATATATTTTTTTTCCACAGAAGTTACACTGATTCTTCTAATGTCAATAATAGGGCCAAACTTCGCAGTCTGTTATGTTTTTTAGGTTAATATTTCCCCTCATGAGTCAACTTATTGAAATTAAGAAACGTTTTCAATGTAGTGTTAGTATCATTTATAGTTGTCATTAATTCTGATTGCATTCTTAATTTTTTTTTAATTTCAAAATAAACATGGATTATGAATGGGTCAGTATTTTGATAAAAATTCTTTTCGCATATTCAAAATCTTAAAGTGAGTTGTTATAGTTTATTTCAGTTTTTGTATTAATCGGTTTCTTTAATGGCCTTGATTCGTTCATATCTGTTGAACCGTTGTTGTGCATTTTAAGGTTTGCGGAGTCAACTTGAGGTCATGGTTAGTAATTCAATATTGAGAAAATTTGATAAATTACGTTTAAAAAATTATGACACATTCTGTAGCGTAAATCAATTAAATACATATATATGCTTTATTTGCCTTTTTCACTCTTCCATTAAATTTGACAGCTTTTATTAATTTTATAATTTTCTCCCGACTATTTATTTTCTCGTTGTGTTTTTCTCTTTCTCTCTCTCTTTTCAGTATCTCTCTCTTTCTTTCTCTCTTTTCATTCTCTGTCTCTTTTCAGTCTCTCTCTTTCTCCCTCCATCCCTCCCTCTTTTCAGTCCACTTGCTTGGATATGCAAATAAACAACCATATTCGGACCTCCTTGCACACACATGCTGAACGCAGCCACAAACACAAAAACAAGCCTGTTTTTTTTTTTTTTTTTTTGGCATAACTATTTACTAAGGTTAACTTAAACAAAAAACTAATCAAAAAAGAAGAAAAAAGAAGTGTGGAGCTTTCAGTGCGGAACGTTTTCACTACTAATTGGTCTAAAGGAATAGTTTGTTAATCATTACGCGACGACAAGTTGCCGAACATATCTAAGCCAAAGGTGTATTTCGTACTAGATTAAAATGACTGCTCTAAGAATATTTTGTTTAGTTTCAATTGATTCTTCTACTATGTGCCGTGTCCCGTCAGGACGTGGGTAACTCATGGGTTTCCACAATTTCCTGTCCGTTGGTGAATTTTAAAAGTTGGAGAGCGAAAAGGATAACAACAAAAACAAAACATATATTAAAAATCCAAGGCAAAAAGCATTGATTTAGCATCTATTTATTTGACAATCCCTGGAACATAATTATTGTTTGGAAATATTTCAAGAGTCAATTTGCTAAACCGTCATCCATGATCATTACAAGAAGAGGCTAACTGGGGTAGGAAAATACTTGTGACATTTAACACGTTCATGACAAAAATGCTTTCATTTAACCACCAAGGAGAGCCTTTTCTACCTACCATCAGCATCGCTGGCGCTAGATTTCAGAACAACACATTGAACCTTCTTGGTTTCACATTTTCTACTGACTTGAAATTCGGCGTCTGCATTGACTCAATAGCTGCATTTATTGTAATGAAAAGTTGGGTCACTGTGTCGTGCCAGAATCTTTTCTTCTTGTTAGAATACATCTTGCACATTTACAAATCTACCATTTGTCCATGCATTGAATACTGCACAAATCCCCTACTGATTTTTTTTCCTCTTTAATTTAAATTAAATTTAAATTTGAACAAGGGAATGAATTCTATCCAAAATATAGTTAGAGAAAGCCAAAATATGGTCGTAACATCGGCAAGATAAGTAAGTAATGTTGAAATGCATCATTTTTCCAGAAATTATAACAATGATTTAAAATTAATCATCATTTTCTTACAAAAAAAAAGTGCAATACACACAAAGCGCAGCTAATTCGGCTAGTAGTAAATCAAATTTCAAAGGATATGTTTGAAACATAAAGTTGAAGTAAACTTTAGAAGGAATCAGAAAGATGATCCTAAACAGGAAAGAAGGGGTAAACATCTAATCCTCTTCAAAATACCTGGAAGTAATGATTACTTATTGCATACATTTTCATCGTCAACATTCTACTTTTTAACTTTATTAAATGTTCAATCGATATATTATACCTACAAACCTAATTCAGAATAAGAGTTTATGGGGAAAGATGGTTTGGGAAAATTGATACGCACAGGACAGATTGAAGGCAGGCGTCGCCAAGAAAAACAACGCATAACCTACCTAGCGAACTTGAGTAAATTAATGGCGGAAAGCGTTTAGATCAGAGAAGAAAATGATAATATTTATTAAGAGTTACAAATGACAGGAAATTGTGAAGAACTATTATCGCTAACGTCTGGAAGAGATACGGTAGATAGAAAAAGAATAAATTATTATAATTAATGAAGTATTTTTTCTTTATTCTGGATACATTCTTAACAACCTAAATTTGATTAAAGTTCTACCATACCAGATCTGGTGGTCTACTCATGAAGGTAAAATTTATTCTAGAGTACAGATAAGTACAGTTGAAGTAACGCATGCAGTTATATTAGCGTTTACAATTATCCAACGGTAAAGCTTTCCTACTTATACATTATAGACGGATTTGTTTGAACCCGCAAATCTAAGTGAGTCTGAACTGTATAATAACGATTAATATGTAAGACGAATTTATAGTACGGCGTATAAACAAACCCCAATAGATGTCAAGAACTAAATTTAATTTTAAGCCGACTTATGCTCGATAAATTGATACCTTAAAATAATATATATGCACATAATAGAAAGAAACTCTCAGGTTCGGGAAATATTATTTTTAAGTTGCATATTTGATTTACTCTGGTGTGCCAAAATGCGTAGGATATTTGATATTAGAAAGAGTAAAGGAGGTTTTATAGATTATACAAAAGTACATAAAAAAGAACTTTTGAAACTGCTAGTTAAGCCAATATTTGGAGAGTATATTAGAATAATCCACACGACATACGGAGAATAAACCGCCTGCAGGCCTGAAGCATATCGACAGAGAGTTTTTCTTTTTCGGACAGGACAGTCTCTAATTCATTATTAAAGCTGCGCAATATATGGTTTTGAATTTGTTCAAGTAATGGCGTAATTTAGAGACAGATTGATGTCAAATAATCGTAAAAATGTGTTCGTAAAAATGTATACCGCCTGCAGGGATCAAATTGCAGGACTATCGGAATAACAACACTTTAGATTCTTGTTAAATCTGCACACCTCATGTAGTTTTAGCAATGAAATATTTTGGTTTAGTATGTGCGTAGTTGAAAATTGGAGTCAAAAGTCACAAGAAGGTGAGTTGTGTGAGAAAAGAAAAAGATGGTAATAGAAGGTAAATAATATAAGCAAATGAAACATTTATGTACGGTACAAATTAGAACATTTGTAATCTCCGCTGAGGATAGAACTCATTAAGGTTGTAATGACCAATGAGCCTTAGTTGCTAATTCTTAATCAACATTAAAGGATCGTTTAAATTATGAATTTAACTTTTGAATTTATGTAAATTCAAAAGCTTTTCCCAAATATTCAGAATCAAGGAATAATAACCGTCTGTTATATAAGACTGCTGATCATTACTTTATAGCCGGACGTTCAACTATTTTAATATGATTTATTCTGCGTTTTTAAACCGTTAAAATATATATCTAAATTATATCTATTTTTAAATATTTTCACATACAATTTTTTATAACTACTATAATATCTACAATATATTATTTATTAGCTGAGCCTATTTCTATATTATATTTTATATAATTTTGGTAGAAAATAATTTGTCAAATTTAACATTTATTGCTAGATTGAGAGAGACCTGATGCGATACGATTTATCCTGATTTCATCTATTTAGATCAGTTCTGGGTATGGCCATAAACTACATCCAGCAGCAAGGCCTCTGATCGGAAGATAGGTGGTTTTGAAGAGCATGGAAGCACCTCCTAATTGCTGTTGTTCCCAGGTCCACGCTGACACGGGGTGGTAACATCTGTTAGGGTCCGATCTATGGGCAAATAGTCGACGACCCAGCTGGGATAAAAATCTACGAAAGTGAAGAAACAGATTTTTATAGTAAAAATACCTGCAGTACATTTTTTTTAAAGAAAATTACTAATGTTCACAAGAAAATTAAAATTTAATTTTAAATTAAATTTCGTCATTAGATGACCCATATAGTGTTGATATGCTGCTAAACAAACAAACTTTATTTAAACATTAATTTATTCACGCTCTCAAAAACGACGTGAATAATTAATTTGTATTATTCACTTCACCCAAGGCAATAAAACCACTAAGATGCAGGGGTTAAGAAGACAGAAAATAATGATTGGCATGGCACTGAAATTTTTGAAGCTCAATTTTAACTGGAAATCAAGAAACAGGAAGAGAGTTCCACCAACGAGAAGTGCGAGAAAAGAAACTGTTAACAGAGAACTTACGGTAACATCTAACCATTTCAACTGTAAAATGATGAGACCTTACCACCAAGATTAGGTTAGTCGGTTATATGCCATGCATCATACTCGCTTAAGCGATCATGTAAATTTCGATACCTGACGAGGCAGATTTTTTCCTGCAGTGGGTTGGCATTTCTTTCTGCCGTAGACCAGTTGCCATCCAAGTCAACAGAACGCAGCCTGTCTCGCTATAGGGAGGGGGGAAGAAGAGGATATATACCTTTCCCAAGGGTACTAGCATGTAAGTGAATGTAATGGATTCGACTGGAATTCGAACTCGGCTCTCCGATTCCTCAACCCAAGCCGCTATCCATTACTACATCGTGCCTCCCCGAGATTAAATACCATAGAGAAAATTCATCAGATAATTTACAATGAAAGTATTTATAGAATAGCTATAGGGAAACTACATTTCTGTCATTGTGCTCTCTTGCCTTTCTCAAGCTATATGTATCTGGGTAATCTAAAGAGAATTATGAACTGAGCCCTTTATTTAATCTGCGGGGATAGACTGTTTACGTTCATCTGCACTCATAAATACTATATCCCATGAACATAATGATTGTGAGCTCAATCTCTGGAGAAAATTCAGTGTACTTCGACTTAGTTGAAACGAGCGAGCAATAACTAAGAAGGAAAAATTAAAAAAAAATAGACGATATTCCGAGACATGGACAGTCAACTCCCGTAGATTAAATAATGGATTCAGTTCAGAATTCCTCGTAGCTCATTCAGATCGATATACAACGGAGGAAAGCCCGAGGGGACAACGCTGAAGGGTAGTGATGTTGTACTCTATATATTTTGGGATTTTAGGACTGTGTTTTTATTTAATAAAAGTAATAATATATAATGAGAAACGAAGGCTTGGACAATTTGAGACTCACGAGGCAAAGTAATAAGCTACTTACCTGACAAGCTTGTGCGATAAATGGCGGATAATGTGAGAGCTAGGTATTTTGAGCGAAAGGGAGGAACGTTACTAAAGTTTACAAATGATAGGGGGTAGTGGAGAATACAATAATAAGATGAAACAGAAGGAACCAAGTTTGCCTATATCCTAAAGGGATTTAACATTTTTTTTAAAGTAATATTGTGTACATTTTTTTTCATGTATGTGAATATTGGGCTAAGTACACAAAAACAGTTCATCTGACTGTAAATTGAAACGAGTATTAATAACTTTGCTATCTATTAGCTCTTCATTCTGTAATGTTATTCTTAAGTAAACTTTATATGATAAAAAAAGTAAAAAAATGCTAATCGTTTCTGTTGTAACGCAGAGAATTTCGAAAGTCCGATTGGCATTCCTGTTAGAGAAAGTTTTGTTTTCAGAATTCCACATCAGAAGACATCATTAGAAACCTCAAGAATCGAAAACAATTCCAACATAGTCTTGAACCAAGCATTATTTCCCTCATACAAAAACAAAGAGAAGCTATATGAAAAATAAGCAATGCATTTCTTGCGTATAATATTTGATAATATAACTATAAATGAAAAGTTGGTGCAGAAATACATACAAGACTGTGCAGTGTCGTAGTTAGGGTTTTTACCGGTCGAGGCAGCCACTGAGTTTGCTGCCCGTCTCCATTAAATAAAATAGATTACACAATAGCTTCCTTTCTCTCCACCTATTTCATTCTCTCTCTCCTTCCTTCCTCTCTCTCTCTCTATACATACATACATACATATATATATATATATATATATATATATATATATATATATATAGTTAGATTGATGTGAGTTTGTAACCCTGGGTTTCATGCTATTTGCAATATTCAGGAGTTTGACGATCGCAAATAGCGTGAAAGAACAGAGTCACAAACTGACATCAATCCAACTAAATATGTTAGCTCTATCACTGATATTGAGTGCTTTCCAATAAGTACAACGCATATACTATATAAATAATATTTATAAGAAATGCATATATATATATATATATATATATATATATATATATATATATATATATATATATATATATATATATATGTATATGTATAATACAAACACATTATATATGTATGTATATATATATATATATGTTTATGTTTAACGTTATAGATACAAGTATTTAAGTAAATGCTCTGTTTATAATAAACAGTATTAAATAACATTTACCGGCCTGAATGTCCGAGAAATTTTCAGAAAAATTTCTCGGACATTCAGGCCGGTAAATGTTATTTAATACTGTTTATTATAAACAGAGCATTTACTTAAATACTTGTATATATAACGTTAAACATAAAAATATCTTTAATAAATAAATTGTCGGACTTTGTCCATTTCGTAATATATGACGTCATTTGTTTACATTTGATACGCCATGAGCAGTTATGAATATTCGAGATTCATGGAAGATTGAGTTTATAAGCAGTAAATTCGACCTTGTCTACCGAGCCCTTCTTTGTAGCCTAACGGTAAGGCACGTCAGCGTAAATGATGGTTCCGTACAGGATGCAGGTTTTCTATGAAAATTTCTCGGACATTCAGGCCGGTAAATGTTATTTAATACTGTTTATTATAAACAGAGCATTTACTTAAATACTTGTATCTATAAAAAGAACGTTAAACATAAAAATATCTTTAATAAATAAATTGTCGGACTTTGTCCATTTCGTAATATATATATTATTTACACACACACACATATATATATATATATATATATATATTTCAATAAAGGTGCAATTAATTTACAAATTCATGAATTCCGAAGCTGTTTATGTTTGTCCACTTATTACTGAGAGTAAAAACAAGAACACAATCTATTTCATACCTGAGGATGTCTGTAGGAACAGACGAAAGCTTGTAAAATAAAAAAACCTAATGCAACGGAATTTATAAAACAGGATCTTTTCATTCATAAACAGGTTCGGGGTTTTTGTATATTATTTGAATTGTTCGCGAAGATGGATTTCTCACCATTTAAATCATTAACCTTTGTATTTGTTTTATGTACGAATAATTCATGAATTTGTAAATTAATTGCACCTTTATTGAAATTAAAATAACTGATCCAAGTGCAACTTTCGGATAATAAGTGCGACATTACTGTAATTATTGAACAATATAGTTCATGCCACTTTGACGGAAAATCTACCAGTAAAATAGAATTCTCTTATCAATACATTTGTACATAAACGCAGAACCTTAAAATTTAAATTCCACTTCAGCGTTGCGACTGCACGTTCCAAAACAATAACACATTTCTCATAGCATTTTTCGGATTACAACCGTTTTCGTTGTCCACTTATTACTGAGAGTAAAAACAAGAACACAATCTATTTCATACCTGAGGATGTCTGTAGGAACAGACGAAAGCTTGTAAAATAAAAAGACCTTATGCAACTGAAATTTATAAAACGGGATCTTTTCATTCATAAACAGGTTCGGGGTTTTTGTATATTATTTGAATTTTTCGCGAAGATGGATTTCTCGCCATTTAAATCATTAAACTTTGTATTTGTTTTATGTATGAATAATTCATGAATATATATATATATATATATATATATATATATATATATATATTAGCAATATCAACAAAGGTCAGTCCGATGAAAATCCCAACAATGAAATGCCTCTCACAAGAAATTTTCCAGTTTGTTATATTTTTATACACTACGCTAAAACCACTTTTATTTCAATACAACCTATACAGGCTTATAAAGCAATACGAAAAGTGCCTTCTCAATAAAAGTGTCGCACCATGTGTACAGTCCCCTCTCTCTTTAGGTACGCTATTATGACAATGTGTGTAATTCATATACATGCAATATAACTTACATTTATGCAAATTCAAGAATTCATTTTTATTAGTTTATAGATTAAGAAACTTCTGACTGATTTTGGGGCTATTTTTAAAATAAAATTAGCAAGTGGGAATTCAAAAAGGCTTGGAGAATTTGACACTCACAGCATATTGAAGGCAAGAGGGTCTAAGTAAAACGGAGATTAAACTACCTTAAAATTCTATATCCGTGAATAGCAAGACAGGGAAAAAACGACGAACATTACTATGAGTTGGAAAGGATAAGAAGCTGTGGAGAGCCATTGTAGCACCGTCCTAAATAGACACAGCACAAAATAATTACGACGGTATTCTTTTTGTTCACGATGAAGAAAAATGGTTTTAGTAATTTTTACTTAAGTTGAAAGAGGTAATGACATTTTAAATATTTACGAAGCTTAGTAGTAATATCTTGCTAACCACTGATCTGATTCCAGTGGCACATTTTTTTATTTTAAATATGTAAAGAGCAGGATATTCATATTAAAAGGAAATGTAATTTTCTTTTCCCGAACAGGCTTATAATTGTTTTGCGTATATGTAACTTAAACATTTTGAAAAAAAAAATCTCGATTTTAATAAGTAATTTTAGGAAGTGGAACAAATGAGATGTGATGGAGGGAGTTTGGGGGTGCTTTAAATTGATAATTTCAATATTGTATATAATAAAACCAGACAAAAAGACCTGTTTTTGACGCCCCCGCAAGAGATAGAAATATAAGACTCTATTCTTCCCCAAAGTTTTATTATTATTCGTTGTTATTCAGTAATTTAAACACAACGTCATGAAATGTAATCAGCCATCTTTACGTGTCTATTCATATATGGCCATATTTCAAGTGTCATATTATTGCTTTGCCATTCTTTCATACTGCTTTGAATAAACATTCCAAAAAAGAATATTAAACAATCTATTCGTGGGTCACCTATCTGTTTCAATGTATTTTGTAAAATGATAAAATTAATTGTTGAATTATAACACTGATCTTCCGGTGTCCGGAGTTGCAAAATTTCGGTAGGTTAAGTATTATTTTTTTTAACTACATGTTTCGGTTGATAGTCTAACAGATTTCATTTAGTTCTTTTTTTCCTTCTTGTTTATTTTTTTTTTTTTAAAGATTTTTGTTATTAAATATCCTACATTGTGATGATAGAAGATCTCATGAGAAAGGTGGAATGTTGTAAATTATTTAAATTTAGAATTTTAGCGAAGCTCTAGTTCAAGCATATATCAGCGTAAACATCTGTTTCGTACGATGAAGTCCAAAGTTATGAAATACGTCACTCAAAACGTTTTTTCTACTTTGTCATATATTTTCCTAATATTGTTTTGATATATAAGAATTTACATATTGTTTTCACACACACACACAAACCCGCACACACACACATATATATGTGTGTGTGTGTGTGCGTGTGTATATATATATATATATATATATATATATATATATATATATATATATATATATATGTAAAATTATTTAAAAATTATAGCATAAATATGTTATAAAATCGCTACAAAAATAGCCATTTTGTTTCAACAGCTCCGGTGTCTTATTAAGTGATGATGCTGAATGTAAAATAAATGGTTATAAAAGTTTCAAATTAATTAACGATCCTTCGCAAGGGGAAAACGTTGTTACAAAAGCTAGAATGACCAAGTATAGGGAAAAAAAAAACAACTTTACAACGAAGTAAAGTTATAATAGCTATTAAGAGCTTTAAAATTGGGGTTATATTAAAAATGAATTTATTCTAACCAATAACTATTAAGTTATATGATAAAATTTGCTATTAAAATTAAAAGTAAAAAATCACCAATTTTAAAATCTAAATTTTATCTCTATTAATTTAAAATTATAAAATTACTGAGGAGAAAAGAAAAAAAAAACATATGTTATTCAACTTATTTCTTTATTGAAATTACTTTCAGGTTTGGTTAAATAGTTTAGACGTTTCAAATCCTTGAATTAATTTCTTGGTGGCCATAGACGGTTAACGTTTCACTTCAATGTGTATAGTTCAATCTCAAATCATTTAAAGAATGCACAATTCATAGATTAGACAGATATTAGTCGAAAATTAGTACTTCATCAAAATAATAATGAGTACAGAATAAAAATTCCGGAATAAAAGATAATTGCGGCCCAAAATAAAGTCAAGTATGAGTATAGCAACAATGTTCTTAAATATTTGTAACAGCAAAATTTTATATAAAATATTAAATTAAAATATTATAACTAAAATCTTTTTGATTTTTAAATATTAAAATAAAAAAAATTCTCAAGTTATCCCCCTTAAATAGCTAAAAAAAATTTCGATTCGAATTTGGATCTCTGTAAAATGGACAGTGAATAAATATTTTCAGCTGACGTAGCTACTGTATACACATCCACACATATTTTTAACACGCTGGGAACGGCCTTAAATGAGATTGAAAGTACTTGGAAAAAAAAAATTATTTGATAGAAAACTGTGGAATCTTTCTTAATCAACTTTATAGAGCCACCAAGAAATTAATTCGAAGACTTGAAAGGATTAAAACTAAAATAAATAGACACAATATATCTAAATTATTTAGCTAAATCTGCTTGAATGTAAATATGCTGCGTAGATATACAGACACACACACAATATACATACACACACACACACACACATACATATATATATATATATATATATATATATAACTATATACATATATGTATGTCTGTGTGTGTGTCTTCGATGTATTTATTTTTATCCTTGGATATATATATATATATATATATATATATATATATATATATATATATATATATATATATATAGGCATTTCCTTTGAGACATAAATGAATTTTCAGGTAATACGCACGAAAACTTTCTATCATATTACTAATAATATGATGTAAATTACATATTAGTATTCTTATATTATAGGAAATCGATTAAATTCAACAAATATTTTAATATATTTTCTGTCCATCGTTTTCTTTTTATGGATGCTGTTATTTAATTAAATGATTTATTTCTTTAGAATTAAATATTATTAATTACATTTACCGGCCTGAATGTCCGCGAATATTTTCTGTTTATAAGTTTTTTATGAAATTTCTACGAAATTTCTCGAACATTCAGTCCAGCAAAATTTAATTAATACTGTTTAATTAAAAAAAAGAACATTTTCTTAAATAACTGTATCCATAAAAAAGTAACAACGTATAAACAGAAAATATATACAAGTATTAAACATATTATATTCTTATGTATATAGAAGTGTTCTACTTGAAAATCTCGGGCACAGTATATTTCAGAAAAAAGAAACGAAAAGAAATAAAAGCCAACACGATCAATGCGATAAAATCCATCAGGAGAAGCGCGATATTATAGTATAAAATTAAACTGACGACATAACAAAAAATGGATATATATTTGAAAATGGATAGTATTAGCCAAAAGTGCTGAAGTATGGTAAAGTGTATTTACAAATACAAACAAGACATGAGATAAATGATTAGAAACATCGACAACAGAGAAAGTTTTTAATCAAACGTACATAAAATAATTGTTCCTGCTCAAATACACACACATTATATAATATCAAATCCTTAAGTGGTAAGAATAATCCAAATAGGTCTTTTTAATATATGTATTAAAAAAGATAGATCTATGAAGAGAGCCCAATGTATCAAAATACAAAGCAATATGATATACAACAAAGGGAAAACTCTATACATCATAAAAGAGTTCGATAAACATTTATTTCAGACAAACAACTGCCTCATCAGACAGGAGTTATAAAACTCTTGTCCGATGAAACAGTCGTCTGTCAGAAATAAATGGTTATCGAACTCTTTTATGATGTATTGAGTGTACACACACACACACACACACACATATATATATATATATATATATATATATGTTTGATGAAAAGTTGTTTGGACTGGTGATATAAAATGAAAATTGCAATATATTTCAATTCAGCAGTTGATCATCTTCGAGGGACTCTACTGCTGAAGCCACAGATTTTATTGAACGTATTCATTGATTGAAGTATTCCTGGAACTCTTTTTTGGGGGATAGCGACCAGCTGCATCGGCGCAATTCACTTAGATTTTTTCGACGTCTTGAAATCTTTTTTTGTTGACGTTATATTTGATTTTTTCAAAGTGCAAAATTGGCAACGGCGAGTTCTGTGTAATATGGTCGCGAATGTTGTCCTTAGCTGAAAAGTGTGCCACAAATTGTGATGACTGAAAAAAACAGAAGTGAGCCAAAACCTTATAACTTAGAACGCATCACGTTCTATCTCTGCCAAGTGGATTTACTCTGAATACTTTAGTTATGTTACCATAGTATCAGTCCCGATACTTTTTAAATCATACCTCACGTACATAAGCAAAAATAAAATAACACTAACATATCATTTTAACAGATATATATATACTAAAATTACACAAAATTATTTTAACATTCCACAGAGTAAATCTATTCAATAATATCGCCTTTTTCTTCAACTAGGGCCTCAAGACGACTTCGGAATCTCCTGCAATCTTCTGGACGGTCATCTTGTTTACGTTGGTGAACGCGGATATAATCCTTGCCTTGAGTTCATCTTTTGTGTACTCCACACATAAAATCAAGAAGGTTTTATTCTGGAGAGTTAGTTGGCCGGGTGTAATGGGTGATGTGGATACAGAAATTCTCTCACAGCCATGACTGTATTCTGCTTGTGTGGCTGTTTCAGAGACGTGTTGCTAGAGATAGGGACTTTCAGCAAACACACGCTTGACCCAGGGCAGCACTAACTACTCAAGACACATTATATAAGCCCCCTTGTTGAGTCTGAAGCCTTATGGGTACATGAATGGAGTCATGACGTAACAGCCACTCGTGACCATTTCAAACACCCTGATGTTGATGGGCTATATCATCCGACTCTTTCCGAATACTCTGCACTGTCGTCACATTGACACACAAACACTCTGAAATGATTTTTTGGATGATTCTGGCGCGAATCGCAAGCAGCAGAGAATGCCGTTTCGAAATTTCTGGCGGAGTGAATTACATCATGGTGCTCTTTATCCCACAGACGGGGCCCAACTGGAGCTACTTTACTGTGCAGTCGACACTGTCAAAAACAAACAACGCATATGAGCGAAGTTAAAAATATAAAACGTCGGGAATTTACACCTTGCACCATATATATATATATATATATATATATATATATATATATATATATATATATATGTGTGTGTGTGTGTGTGTGCGAACATTGAAACATTGAAGTCAATACTCAGAGGCGACAGTCTGTTTCATGCTAGACGCAGTCATCAGGCCCGACGATTGCGTCTAATATGAAACAACCTTTTATGAAACTATTATATTTACATACGCTTTATCTATGATATTCAGCACTCTACCCCTTAAATATAGTACCCCTTAAAACTATATTCCTTCATACATATATATATATATATATATATATATATATATATATATACATACACACACGCATACACACACACACACATATATATATATATATATATATATATATATATATATATATATATATATAAGCGTGTGTGTTTGCGCTTGACTATGTATGCGTATGTGTAAATATATAGGTTCATAAATTCGAAGTGTTTATTTTACAAAATAAATAATAGTCTTACAACATACAATCCAGCATTGAATTAAAAAGCATTGTCCTCAATTCATTTAATTCGGTTTTGATAATCGCTATTCACGTAATAACTACGTGTCAGACACCCAAGTATTTTTGATCAACACACACACAAACACGCACACACACACACAAACATATATATATATATATATATATATATATATATATATATATATATATATATATATATATATATATATATATATATGTTTATGAAGAAGCAAGAATTCATCCAAACAAGTTTTGAGAATTGCAACCGACATTTTATTTAATTGAATTTATTTTTTTCGAATAATATGCTGTTTACCAGGATCAAAATTGCGAAAAAAATGTCCGGTGTTGATATTTTGTTTTATATTTCTGTTACTACTCTCCATGCCTCAGTCACAGATCTATATATCATCTTCTGTGAAGAAAGACATTTTGTTCAATTTTGTACACATTTTTTACAATTTGCCAGTTATTCCTTTAAGTGCCTTATATATAGTATTTTATGTACTAACATTTCTCTTATGTTGATACGAATAGAATTCTCACTATCAACATAAGACAAAGAAAAAATTAAAATTCTATAAACCATTATTTTACAAAAGAAAAAATCCACAGCTAAGGAAATAACTTTCAGTGCTTATAAAATATTTAATATACGTACATAATACATATATCCATGTAATATATCCATGTTAAGTGCTTTTTGGTTCGTTCTTCCTCGATATAATCGATACACATTACACCGCTTTGAAATGATTAAAAAATTTATTTAGAATTTAGCCAACTTAAAAAAAAATGAAAGTATGTAGCCAACAGAATCTTGTATACGACACCGACAACATTGACATTTATAATGATTGAGACGGTATAAAATATTTGAACAAAAACAGAACAACGGGAAATCACGCTATTATACTTTTAAAGAATGATAATTCACAGATATTAAAGAAAATGACGGGAACCCTGATCGCCTACATCCAGAATGAATGTGTTATTCAAAGAAAGAAGAATTATAATATTATTAGAATGGAAAAAATCTCACTGGCGAAAATAAGAAAGATTGACTAGAGTTTGAAACATTGGAATAGTTTTTTTTTTTGTTTTTTTTTTTTCGAAAACTGGTCCTTATTTTGTCGGAAATTTTAAAAGATCTTCAATGACCAAATTTTCAGTGGCAAATATATTGCTCTCAAACCAGTTATTTTATCAAAAAAAAATTCGAAAACTTCAGAAATCGAAAAAATAATTTGAGGATTAATAATTAATAATACTTGCCGAAAAGGAATGAAGAAAAGGAATCGGTAGAAACGTCATGATCGGCTACATACTGAAAAATGTTGACAATACTTGCTTTGAGGTTGGTGCAAAAATAATATCGTTTTTTGACGTTAAAAAATACGTTAAAAAATACGTTAAAAAATACGTCAAAAAACGATATTATTTTTGCACCAACCTAATACAAAACGATAAATGTGAACAAATCTTTATACTTACCTTTCTTCTTTGATATGCAATAAGGGCTGTTTGAAATGTAATGGGACTGGTGTCAAAAAAATATTTCGATTCCAAACAACAAACTACATGGTTTCCTCTTCAAATTGTCAAATAATTGTAATGCACGTTTCCGTCCATTTCTGTCACGTTTCTATGCACTGCTGGAAGGATTATTCTTGGATGCCCATTAGCTCCGTCATTACGGCCATCTTGATAGCATTCCACGAATTCAAAACAGGTCATCCTGATGATCCCCTTGAGCTCAGGGAAAAGAAAAATGTCACACGGAGTAAGATCAGGTGAATAGGGATGTTGTTCCAGTACGGGGATGTTCTTCTCATTCAGGAACTGCCGGATTCACAGGGCGTTGTGAGCATATGCATTGTTGTAATGTAACAGCCACGATATGGTGGCTGTCGAATGTGGGGAATGTTGTGCTTAGCTGAAAAATTGTCATTAGCTTCGAGAAGCTTTAGGATTGGAGTCTGTTCTGTCCGGAGGCCGGTTATTTGGTATTGAAATTTTACTTAACCAAATAAACTGATGGCACAAGTCTGGCAATATCTAAAATCCACCTTATAGCACAAGAGTGATGGGAATATGATAGGAATAAACTAGATTTGAATAGATTAAGACTGTAGTGATCAAAGAAGCACCCACACGGAAGCTGTTCAACAAAGTATCACTTACGGTAAGTGATATAAAGTAGTGTTTTACGTTTGTTTTAATAGAAAGATGTTTGATTTATTTGTTCGATTGACATTGCACTGTAGGTATATTAGATGAGAAACCACAAACGTTTCTGTGTATAAACAATTATTACATTGATAATAAAATATTATAACCATAGCTGTAAATTTTTTATATCATCGAGACGCCCTGTTGTAAATTATTGCATAATCACTATGGCAATACAGAATCCCCGATATTCTATATACCCTTTACAGGATGATGATACAGATGGTAACATTAGCCATTTTCTAATAAGGAAGCATTTGGCATTCATAGACCGAGTAATCGATATTAATGCCGGTTAAAACTTATGAAGTATTTCTCAAGTGCAGTAGCTGTTATCATTCTTTCCGGTACTCATTGTGCCATTTCTTTCTAATCTTTTTATTTTTGGGGGAATGTCAACCTCATGATTATGTGATTACTTGCTTTTCAAGTTACATGTGATGTTCATTTTAGTTCTTTCTGATTTTGAAAGTCAAGTGATATTAATTCTTCTTTGTGATTATGTATGGCCAAGTCCACATAGTATGTATAAATATCTTCCCCAAAACAAACAGGTTTCCCTCACACAAATTTGTAATTATTTAGAAAGTGGTTGTATACAGCAAAGAGTTAAAATATTTTTGAACTGGTATGGCGCCATGCATGACATCCAGATGAAATCCTCGATTTGATTAGGTTATTTAGATTAACGTTTTGGTTTTGTAGAATGTGCAGTTTGGAGTGAAACTACCTAGCGCAATCTATTATATGTTTAATTTCCTTATATCCAGTGATAAATTCGCTATAATTGATCCATACACTGAAGTACATTCCTTAAGTGACGAAGACTATCCCGTAAAATTCACAGGAATATCATCTGGCGTAGTGAATCTGTTGCATTATGCTCCACAGGAAAATTTAAGAATGTCAGTGTGTGTGTGGGTGTGTGAGAGAGAGAGAGAGAGGACAAAAAAGATATCTTCTAATATCTTCAGGGTGTCAACGATCATGGCTCTCTATAATTTCATATTTTTTTAGTTCTTAACAGAGTTTGACATTTAGTTCTATATACTAAAACTTATTTCATCACACATTTATTAAAGCGCACGAGGTAAGTTATACACGCTTTCTTACTGTCCCTCTTGTGTTTCAATCTAGGTTGTGAGTATCATATTTTTCGATTCTTCTCTCCCTATTATGTGCCCTAGAAATATCAACTGTCCCTTCCTGATGTCAAATATGTTTCCTTTTTGTTTCCATTTTCTCTAAGTCGTCGTTGTTACTCACATGTTTGGTCCATGTTATTCTCAGTATCCTTCCGTTGAATCTTTGTTGCTTCAAGTCTCTTCTTCATTATCCGTGAGGAGATGGTCAAGATTTCACTGCCATATAAGAGAAATGATATTACATAATATTTCAGTGATCTTTTACTTTATCTAATGAAACTTCACCGTTTCTTAACACTCTGCTTAGCTTTTGGAAGGCAACTTCCGCCATCAAAATGAGCCTTCGGATTTCAATGACGCACTTTCTCTACTCCTAGAAATTTAATTTTTCCTACTTGTTTGATTTTAGTATCTCCAATTTGTTATTTACATATTGGAATTTTCTTTTTGCTAACTACCATGTTGTGTGTCTTCTTGTAATTAAACCAAATCAAATTAATTACATTTCTAATTCGGCGTACATACCAAGCACTTAATCTTCCCCATGAATTTTAGCTTTGATATAAATCATTTGAGCGCGATTGGTCTTTTCTAAATACTAGAATATTTTTTCAACACGTTGACGAGTATTGAAATCCTCACCATATTTAATATTGTTGAATTTATCGCTAATATTTTCTGACTCTCTTTCAATTTCACAAACCAATTAACGTAATTTGAATAATCTGATTTCTTTTGAAAATACGTAGATAAAAAATCTACTTCGCTGTTTTATAATTAATTTAATTTAATTATATTTTCTATAGGACTTCATATTAAACAATATTTTGGGCATTTTTTCCCTATTTAACAGTGAAGAATGAATTCTTACACTTGAGCATGCAACATAAAACTGACAATTCGTAAATATTTCTTTCTGGAGCCAAAATCCAAAATTTTGAAGTTTTTGACTTTGTGGTTTGTTTATAGTTCTCACAAACGCAGAGCGAACTGGAAACTGGATTCTTGTATATATAAAAACCTAAAGAAAACATATGCAAAACAATATTATATTTTTTTAAAATAAATATTTTTTTTATTTTAATCATTATATTGTTTTTAAAATTGTGGGAGGATTTTTTACGTTAAATAATAAAAGCTTTATTTTTTTCTAAAAAAATTAATGAAAATTTATTGTATAAGCACTCTATTAAAAACAAATACCTGTTTTACGTCTCCCCTGAATTTGGTTTCGATCTGTCAAAGTATGGCTATTTTAGACGGACTGATGGATGAACTAAAGGAAATCACAAAATTTTGTATACAAATAGACAGATACATCAGATCCATTATTGCTTTAATAAACTCTTAATTTATGTCCTAACTTCAAATTTGTTGCCATGTAGCTAGACAAGCAAGTACATTTAAAACTGCTTTTCCAACGCTTTTTATGTTTTGTAAAATGTAAATAGAATAATCAAAAGAAGACAAACATTAGTCACTGTTTTATGCATTGTGTTTATTTATAAATATTTGTTTCTGTAATTCAAATAGTTAAAGCTAAATTTACAAAGATAATGCTTAGGAAAAAAGAAAGCAGCTCAAATGTAATTACAATGATTGAAGTGGATATATACATT
Organism: Acanthosepion lycidas; assembly: GCA_963932145.1. Lineage (NCBI taxonomy): Eukaryota > Metazoa > Mollusca > Cephalopoda > Sepiida > Sepiidae > Acanthosepion > Acanthosepion lycidas. The sequence continues at coordinate 84,223,628 of OZ010573.1, read as the reverse complement.
AATAAACACATCTGCGTCTATTTTACATAAAGAAAGGGTTTACAGCGCGTATGCAATAAAAGCATTGATAGAAAAAATATTTGAACTCATCAAAAGGCTAGAGAGTGCTGATCACGCAGTTATCTCATTGCGCAGGATTCTGGCTCCAAAAAGTTAGTCAAGTCTTGGGAAGTGCTTTCTTTTGTAATGGATTTTACTTCTCATCCCAGTTTAATGTTTTCTAGTCTCAGTTCGCTAACATCTAACACATTCGAAAATTTCCAGCAGCCAGTCTTAGACAAATAAATACTCACAGCACAGAAGCGATCTAAATGTCAGTATGAGATTCAGTCTTGATCCTGTAAAATCAATCCCTGCAATTTGAGAAGTGAATAACGATAGAAAAAAGAAAATCGTGAATTAATTTGCGTCTACTTTCAGGGTGGTTTATATTCAGTATGTTTAGATAATACTGTCCGACCTAGATTCCGTGAACTTCTAAAGAATTGGTTCTCATAGTTCCATCTCACATTTCTCCGTTACGATCCCCGTTTTCTTAAATACATCCTTCATTCTGAAATGACTAGTATTTTTTTATTACAGTTATACGTATGAATTATATGTGTGATTGAAATTCCTTCCCAATCCTTTCTTTGGTTAAAATTCCTCCCTTCGTTTTGGAATTGCTCCCTTGGGAACCACGTAGACTTCTTTTGAATATAACCGGTTTAATAAAATTCTCGTTTTTCTTTTCTTAAATATATTTCTAATAAACTTAATGACTTTTTCAGTAAATTAAACACACTGTACTTGGTCAGTAAGAAATCGTTTAAAATTGCTATATAAAATATACAGTTTCTGCTAACATTTGTTTTTAAATTTCTCCCTAAGCACGGCAATAAAGCCACTAAGCTGCAAGGGATTAATGAATGTGAACGAATATGAGAAAAAAGAAAACATTACTAAGGAGAAGGAAATAAAAATAATAGGAAATGGAAAAAAAACCGAGTGATAACCATTAACGTTGCATTTATATTTTCGAAGATAAAACTTGATTGGAAAACAAGAAACCTGATGAGAGTTCCGCAGCAAGTAAAAGGGAATGAACTGTTAGCATATAACGTAGAGTTAAAAACTAGTAATCCCAACACTAAAATGATGAGACCTTACCGCCAATCTAGTACTGCGCTCAAGTTCATGAAGTCGAGGTATGAGAATAACTGCCATGAAAATATATATAGGAAAGGCAGAGGGAAGCAACGTTTATATTCCTAGCAAGTGAGTGAAGCTGATTTGCCATGTCAGCACCGATAATATTCCAGATTATTCTTTGTATTTTTGCAAGATTTACTAAATACATAGCAGAAGCACCAACCCATAAACGACACTAATACACAGTTCATGAACTATAGATATGAATTATAGATATGTAAGATAGATTCTTTCGAAAAAAAATTGTCTAGTACAACTTAGTGAACCAAATTTCTTATAAAAAAAACTTATCAATTGATTCAGTATAATCTTTCCACTTCGTGTAAGGGGAAAACCTTAATCAGAGAAGCAGTGAGTTACTCTCCTACAGGTTGGCATCAGCCATGCTAATGAAACTTAATATAGTCCAATACGATTAAAGAAAGCAGATTCCTTTCGGTGGCTTTAACATTAAAAAGCCATTTCTTGCCCCAGTTAACAACAGATTGTATATAATTTTAGGTGTGCTCTCAATTTCATATCATCGAATCGATTAGATATGTCATTATGAAAGCAGTAAATAGTTGTGACAACAGCATAGATGCCGAGTTGAGAACTTAAACTTAATTAATAAAAAATTAGCAACGACGTAGGACTAAGAGTAGAACCCTAGGGAATAATTACATTAATGCAAAAAGTTCTGACCGTTCAAGACAAATTCGCAACGCAATATTTTTATTCGATTGAAAACATCGTCCAGAAATAACATAACGTTTCAATTTGTGGAGAAGATCACCATACCAAACTCTAACAAATGCATTCGAGATACCGAATGAAACAGCCCGAGCTTCACGATTCTTGTCTAAAGCTTGATAGATTCTTTCAGCAATAATCTAAACTGCATTAGCAGCAATTTACCTAGAGAAGTGAAAGCCATATTGCTAATCTGAAAGGAAAACCTGCGATGTGAATTGATTAACCAGTTCAGAGTAGATTAGAACATCTACTACTTTGACAAAAAGAGTTAGAAGTCTAATAGGCCGATAGTTAGAAGGACTCGCCTGAATTCTTAGACTGAAATGAGAGAAAAGGATTTCCAGAAAGAAAGAAACTATAAGGCATTTAAGAGAGAATAGGAGACAATTCAGCATCACATTTCAGAGATACCATGAGGTTCACATGCTTTGTAGGGATTCCGTTAGGGATGGTAGATGAAATCATGTACGGGGTTATAAATACATTGCACAGTAGAAACTCAGTTCTAAGCGAAATGTCACGCGAAGATGAGTCAAGTGTAGAACTGGAAGAGAATGTACAAGCAAACATTTTGCTTCATTAGAAACACCACAATTTGATTGCTGAGAGGACGCATAGATGATTAATTTTCTAAGAAATGCCAGTATTCCTGCGGAACAAACTTGTTAGAAGCTATATATATACTCAGACGTAATTTATAATTAGAAATTGAAGTTAGAAAAGTCTTTGTGAGTACGAACAAATAATATTTTATTCTAAATATTGTCTTCAATTGAGGTTAAATAACTTATAGAAATTTTGGAAATGCTTTTGCCGCTCCCGATAATATCTGAATTCTTCAACTTCCATGGTTTAATTCTCTAAGTGTCAAATCAAAATGAAAATGGAGATTTGCTGTCATATATATTTAATATAATTATATATATATATATATATATATATAATTATTTATTTAAAAATATGATTCCAACACGAACAAAAATACTAAAGAACTTTGGATTATTTACCTAACCAGTTCTTTCCTATTTTCTATATATTTTCACACACACACGCACACACACACACACACACACACACACACACACACATATATATATATATTCATGAATTTAGATTGGTAGATGAGTGTGAAAATGACCTTCGATTATTGGGGGAGGGGGAAATGGCTTGTTAATTTTAATGCCTCCAAAACTAAATCGTTCTATTATAATTGTGTTAAAGAACACTTTTTGTCTGCCATCAGTATGACTGATACTAACTTCCAGGATAGTAACTCATTGCCCTTAAGCCATTTATTAAATTGGAATGATTCCAAAGTCTTCTGGTAAGAAAGCTGTTACACTGTGTCATCCGAGACAATTTTACTCTTCCAACTCTGTCTTGCACCTTTATTAGGCTATTATTCATCCGTCGATTGAATAATGTTGCCGCATCTTGTCTGTTGCTTCTGCCATGTGTCTTGGGATTCTGAAAAATACCCAAAGATGAATTTGGAATATTATTTATATCGACATAGAATCTGGGTTTCCCTCACTTTCTCACCACCTTAAACATTGCTTCCCGCTGACTTTTCTACAGTGTAACCCGGATATAAGGGAGTTGTCGGGACCGGAGAAGAATTCTCTTATATCCGGGTCTCTTATATCCGGGTTACACTGTATATGTATTTTCATGGTAATTGATCTGATGAACATTTTCTTTGGTACGTCTACTTTATGAAGTTTAGCGTAGTACTGGATTAGCATCTAGATCAAGTTTCGGGATATTGTTGCTGAAATTGCTTCATGCAATTTCTATTCTAATATTATCTATCCTCCCACATCTCGCATATCGAAAAATCTTCCAGCTTCTTTTCAAATGCAATCTGTAAAAATGTAAATGCAACGTCAATCACCATCTGTCTGCGTGAAAACTGTTCGATTCAATGTTCTTTCTCTTCAGTAACATTTTGTCAATTTCATCCACTCTAGTGCTTTCATCCTCAGTAACTCATTGCGTCGTAGTGGCTTTATCGCCTTGTTTTGAAATGATTTTCAAAATTCCAATCCTTCCTGCCCATCATTATATTCAGCCCTACATTCCTTTCCTACAGATGAAAATTCACAAGCCTATCGCTATTCTATACTTATTTACATGGAGATTGTTTTAAACGATATACTTTCCATAGTTTCCCTAGTTTAGATCATTACATATAAGATTCCCCATGCCACGTACACAGGCTGAAATCATCATTTTTATCGTATTCCATTGGTAAGAAGGTGCCTTCAATAAGACAGCATCTTCCTAGGAACCGCTTTTTGTAGAACTCTCTTCCTACAAGATGATTACCCGATCGTAAACCCTTCAAGTCCAGGATCATGATTATCTTTGCTATATATTCTTATAATTTTCATTTACCTCTTTGCCTTATGCACATAGAAAAATCCTCATTCACTAACTCTCTACCTTGAATGATAATTGTGCATTGTATTGTGTGAACAGTTTACTCAAGAAAAATTACTAACAACTGTTCATGAAAGCCTTCCTCTGAAGAAACGTTCAAACATATTCGCCATTAAAACAAATAGTTTGGTATATAATAATAAAATTAAAGCAAAGATATAATTTTATATAAAATAGCTGTAATCACGATATATATATATATATATATATATATATATATATAGAGAGAGAGAGAGAGAGAGAATTCTGCTATTTGAAAAACTATGTTTTTATGCTTAAATGAGATGGCTAAGAAATGGCAAGTTAATTCATGCTACAATGTTGACACAGTCGGTGAAAATTTTGAAATCGTCCAAAGGTCAACACCTCCTTGATAATTCCGTTTGTTCTAAAAGTTTTTCAAATAAATGTTTTAAAATGCTAAGTTTTGTACATTCGTCATTTCATCTGAGGATAGTAAAATTTGTATTCAAGAAAATACTCATCATATTTTAATCAGAATTATTTCTTGGTTTTATTGATGAACTTTCGTAAATTGCATCAGCTGGCAAACTATCTGAAATTTTCTTCTGTCAATTTTTTATCACCCGTGGCAAAATTAAATGTTTTGGAATGCTTTCTTAGAATTTTCGTGCATTTACGAATTTTTTGACATTTTTGGTATGCATATTAAATGTTATTTCCTTTTTATGCATCCCATATTTTCTTCTGCATAATCCGAGAAACTTTGAACGAAAATTCAAGGAAGAAATGGCGACAGTACAAATGCACAAGTACATGTTTTAAGATTTTTATTTATTCAGATTAAAATTTTTTATTTGAAACAAGATTTAGAGTTCCATTTACTTAACACAATAGATCGCAAGACACAAAGTATCCAGGTGTTGATATAAATTCTTTACAATTACTATTTGATATATCGTCAATATTTCTTTTATATTTTTTGTTTCTTATGAATCAGCGTAATTGAATTTCATTTGCCTCAAAATCAGAAAATTCCTCGAAATGGATTAAAAAATTAATAAATGGAATAGACAAGATATGCAATGTTTTGATGCTACAACCAAACACTTTTTCAAGAAAATTCGAAAATAAACTTTCAAAGAGAAATTAGAAGAAACTTGCAATGACGAAACATTTGGTTCATTCTATTCTTAAATATCATGAACAATTGAATATTTTAGTCAAAGATATGGACAACATTGAAACTTTAACGGATATGGGTATTTTTCAGTGTGCCCATATCGCAACCGAATATGGCACAAGTTCTGTTTACATTGGGTTTACCAGCAATATACTGTTCAAGACTCTCGGCACTTTCCTCAGCTGAACCCTCCCGAAGGGGTGCTACTACCTGGGAGGGGATCTTTAGGGCTTCAGCTCATATTATTTTTAAACTTTCCCGGCAATGGCCAAATGACAACATTTTAACAAAATTTATTCAAGGATTCAAGGATGTTGCTCCCCGTTTTAATTTCACAAAATTTCATAAACTTATATAATAAACAAGAAAATAAGGTATGTTACATATTTCATATAGATTCTATACTTTGGGTTGTTTATTCAAAGAACGCTCAAGCGTCAATTCCAGCTCGGAGAGTGGTTAGAACTTTCGCATTCTGACCAGTCTGGAGGAGGCGATATCAGCATAAGGTACTTTTGGAAAATGCATGAAAACCATACCACGTGAGTGAAAACTGGGTAGACGGAACTGTCTTACATAACGCGCTCTCTCCTTGTTCAGACTGCTTGATAACTATAACTCCCAGGAACTATAACCAAGCTCCTGTGGACTCTGGCTGTTGAAACAACACAGATGTGCTTGAATAGGTGTTTGTAACAGGTATTAGCTAGCCACCCTTTCAGACGAGCATCCTTGTATATGAGTGGTAAGTAGACGGGCATCCTTGTATATGAGTGGTAAGTAGACGGGCATCCTTGGATATGAGTGGTAAGTAGACGGGCATCCTTGGATATGAGTGGTAAGTAGACGGGCATCCTTGGATATAAGTGGTATGCTAACCACACTTAAAATGAAACTTTGAATCGAATCACACCAATAACTGTCAATTCTGTAAACAGGTTAATTAATTTGAGGATGATTAATATGTTGCAGGTAGAATGATCAAAAGCCCATCATCTTTTTCAGTAATTTAAAAATTAAATGATATCAAAATGCGGTCGCAAAATTAATGAATATTGTCAACTCTAACTCATTGTTTTACTCAAAATGTAAGTACCTGCGAGATTAATCCAGTTGTGTGAATATCAGACAGAGGAAACGAGTCAACAGGGAGATTGCGTGGAGAAATATTTAAAGCGTGGGAAGCCCGCTTGAAGGATGTTGGTGTTGTGTCTGCATTGACGAGGGAGTGTGGCCGTCCTCTTTTGACGACAGATCAACGATGACAGAGGCGCCTGCAATCATGGAAACTGTAATAACGTCGACGATGGCGGAATGGTGCCTGGATTTTAAAAAATGAGAAAAAATCACTTATGGCCGACGCGTTTATCGAGGGCGATTATGTTGTCTTAGTTAATATTGCAAATTTTCAGGCTGTTTTTGTTGTTGTTGTTGTTGATGATGATGATGATGACGTGAAGAAATTCCTTGTGCCAGTCGATGTCTGAAATGGTCCTGTAAACCTTACTGTAAATTATCTTTATAATCTTTTTTAAAACTGTGACTCACGCTCACCGAAATATATCCATATATTATTAATCCAACATACGTACTCTGAAAAATAAAATGGCAACAGTTTGAATGACAATGTCGATTTTTAACAACAATTTTCTCCTTGTACAAACACAGAGAGCCACTCGAAATAGAGGTTTACAGAGTAAAAGGTACATTTTATACTGATATGTGGGGACGATAACGGTTAACCCTAGATTTGAACAGGTAAATATTGTAGTGATTTGAGAAGTATCCTCTTGGGAGCTCTATAAAGCATCGTTTTCTGTGAAGAAGCTGATGTAGCGGAACTTACATATCACGAGTGAAATTTTGAAAATGGGTTAGCTACATTCAGTGTATGCTAAAGGGATGTATTTACTACATCTGACGAAATAAAACTTATAATCGGGTGTGAATTTTAGATGATGATTCATAGTATGTTATGATTGTAAAAAGACATCAGTGCAAGCGATGTTCATATTACGGAAATACACACGGACTTCTTTTCTTCAATTGTGATTTACTGATAACGGTACTGGCAAGAGAGTCGTTTCCTTATAAGAAAATTTTCAAGATACATTGACCGGACAGTCAACGTAAATGTCGGTTGAAATTATTAATATCTTTTTCATGAGACAGATTTACAGAAATATAGACTTCTCCATTCCAAGAAACTGTTATCGCTTTTTCTAGGGTTTCCTTCCTAAGCTCATGTTTAAGGTAGTTTGCAATGTCAACATTTCTTTTATGTCATTATTTCTCTTCGAGCTAAACGTTCTAACCATTTTAGCTGCTGTTGCTGTTGGAGTCTTCAATCCTTATTTATTCCTCGTTTATGATTGTGTGGCGTCAGTCTATGAGGTCTGATAAATGCATGTCTTCTTTATGAACTACAGGTCCATTGGTTTGGACCTGTTTTTAAATATTGACCAAAGCAAATGGTTGTACATAGCTGGCAGTTTGGAGGTTGTAAGGGTAAAGTCTTCGTAGATATTTTGTCAAACAAGACTTATGTTTTGCTATTGGCAACAGAGATCAACCGAATATTCCATTATCAGGCTCTGAACAGTCACAAATTAAAAGAAAACTTGCGAAGGTCGATATAATGTTAGGACATTAGATCGTAATATTTTTTTTTCAAAAGAACATAATTCTTCCTCAAATAACCACAAACATATCAACCAACTATACTGTAATCAAATGTATTCTAACTATAAACTATAAGATGAAATAAGGTTAAAAACACACCATAAAATAATTATATTCCCCACTGATTCCAGTAAAAAAATAAAACTAATTATATATTATACTAAATTAAATACAACAAATTTAATCATAGGCAATAAGTCTTATCTGTCAACTAGTGTTTAAACAAATATTGTATACCTTTTGAGAGATTGTATCTCTGAGAAAAGATTAAGTGCGTATATATGTTGGTTTGACTACCACAACATTATCAAGACATCTTACATTTATTTGTTAGATACAAAGTTCTAATGCACAACATTTAAAAGCCTGTTTCTGACCCCCTTCACAATATAGCAAAATTTTTGTTGATAACACCAATATACTTTACCACTTCATCAATAATAAACAAATATTTCAAATTATCAACTCTCATTGAACAAAATTTATTACGGGTGTAGTAGAAACCTTTTCAAGTGCATTTAACCAACATTCTGGTTAGCTCCCTTGCACTGGGATGCTTCTTTTTCAAAAGATCCCATCGCTACCACGGATGAATTTATAGTTCGAAAACAATTATAACTGAGCGCGTTCACACATGTTTTTAAAAATCAACATCACATAAGTTGGTCTTTGTAATTCACTCATGAGAATTATCTCAGCGGAGACTAAAAGTACTTGGTCAGGAAAAAGCATACGGCGCCTTTCTTGGTGAATTTCATCGTAACATCAATAAACTGTTTAGAGAACTAGAAAGGTTTATGATAATAAATAAACATAATCAAAATGGAGATCCACAGGCGGGAAAGTGCGAGAAAAGAAACTGTTAGTTCAGCGGTAAAAAGGTGGGACGTAGTTGTACGCTTAAATTCATGTAGACGGGGTACCAGGGGAAAAACATTGTCAGAGCAGACGCCATGAAAATATTTGTAGAAAAGACAGAGAGAAGACATCTCACGCCGGTGAGAAAGCGACTCAAGTCGAGATGTCTGGTCAGGATCGGTTACATTAAAATCCTTCTTTGGATTTTGCCAAGAATCTTGGGATATACGACAGGAAGAGCAAATCAGATATAGCAACAGTATTCTATGCATGGATGAATGGTAGAATTGTAAATGTGAAAGACTGACTCTGTCGAAATTTTCTGGTAGGATTGATAAAGATTCGAAAGAGAGAAATGGAAACTCAAGCCCAATCCGTAGCATCATGCAGAGAGATGATATACAAATCTTGCTTGACTTTCGTGTTTGTAGAAGTTTCATTGAAAAGCAACTGTACGTCTGGAATATTTTTGTTTTCACTACTCTTTACTTTACACATGTAGGCATCATCGAATACGAGAGGCCAGCTAGTCATACATACATACATAAATATTTATTTATTCTCGTCTACAGACCTGAATATTCGAGAAATATTATTAAAGAAAACTGAGCTCCCCGACGGGAATCGATCTTGCGTTTCCTTTGGCAGAAAAAAAAATCAAAAAACCCTATCGTTAGATCCGACATACTCGACATCGTAGTCGTCGATGATCAAGAAAAGATCAGTAATACCTTATCAAGGTAAATCATTCTAAGACTCTCAAAACATTCATATCTACTCATTTTTGGCACCATAACCTAGTATAATGATTAGCTAACTTGTATCGCTGGAACAATTTTGACTGAGTAGTGACTTCGATACTGACTGTCTGCCGCACATCTTCGCCCTTGTGCGATATCTAAGCTAAGCTTAGAAAATGACCATATCTGCTTAGTTTCGCATCCTAACGTAAACAAAGCAATTTCTAAAGAAGAGATGGTTTTGTATTTAAATTTTACTTAAATATATATATATATATATATATATATATATATATATATATTAAACAATCAAATGTTAGCCCCCATAATGATACATCAATTTTAAGTATTGAATCTCACGACATTTGGCACGTCAGTGTATGTTTATTTTTTCCTAACTTAATCTCTGTAGTCTTTTGGGAGCTTGCCTATTTGAGGGGGTAATTATATATTTTCCATAGAAAGAGAAAATACAGAATTTCCAGCACTGAATTCCGAGGCAGCTACGCTCTCTTCCTAGGGTCGTTCATCTCCAACAAAATTACGACTTAACATATTAATCAAATAAGCTAAATGTTTAGAAATACAGTTACATATATCTCGTTCACCGTCATTCTGATGAACTAGTTAGATGCAACCTTATGTTCTGTTCTTATATATATATTTTTCTCGTACTTGTCGCCTGTGAAACTAGCTTCCGGTTTGTTTGTTTTTTTTGCTTTCCTGCCATGTGCAAAATGCACCATCGCCATTTTATGTTCTCTGAGAACTGTTTCTTTATTGTAACTTTTCCTTACTTCTCATTCTATTTCACTACCTGTAATCCCTTGCGGCCTTGTGATATTATAGCCTTGCTTGAGGTGAAATGAATAAAAAAATATAAATTCAGTATTGATCAATTTCATAAAATTTATGTATCAGTTTCAATAGTTATTGTTAATTTTAAAAGTTAATCGGAATGCTAGCACTCGTTTAAAAAATTATAGGATTTTATGTTGTTGAGTGAAAACTAATCGATGGTCACTGATGATAACCTCTATGCCCTGTGTGTGCACTGAGTATAACAAAATTGATTAAAAGCGTACGGGGATTAATGGTACAGGTAAATCAGTTCAGTAAATAAATTTCTTTCTTCCGCTTTTTGATGTCTGAAAAGCTATGGTTGCCAATGCGTAGGTTTGAAGGAAATACGGAGTAATTAAAATGTAAATGGCAAGTAGTAAAAAATAAGTGAACATTATAAAAATTTTCGAATGAAATAGCAACAATGTGTGTAAAAGTTAAAGATAAATAATTAAAAATATATTAATATCTGCGGTTTACATGGCTTACTGATATTTATCACGCGGCCGAGATTTACGATTAATTCTTGGAAATTACTCTCTCTCTCTCTCATGCTCTCTCTCATTCGCTCTTTATATATATATATATATATATATATATATATATATATATATATATATATATATATTCATTTTCCCTCGATCTTCAGGTGCATAATTATGTCTCAATTCAGCACCTGAAGTTGTGTTGTGGAGGAAACACCAAGTTGTGTTACTACTGATAAAAAATGTATATTAATATAAATTTTATAGCTCTTTTATATTCCATCGAGCTCTATTTAATTATCACCACCACTGTGTGAAATTATATATATATATATATATATATATATATATATATATATATATATATATATATATATATATATATATATATATATACTGTGTCTGCAAAAAGAAATGTATACACACTTCAGGAAAGGAAAATCTTTTCTTTCGTAGTTTATCAAATTGACATTACATTGGCGGCTCTTAAGCAGGAAATTGAAAATGCACTGCAGTAATCCGATTGAACACTTTGCCCAACTTTGCCCAAAGTGTTCATTGGGATTGCTACACGTGCAGTTTCGCTTTCTTGCCGCTATCGTACAAAAGTATGCTTGTATCACGCATTTTTCGTTAATAATGATGATTATATTGACGATGATGACGTTCAAGCAATCCTTAGTATTTTCTGGACAAAGGTTGATCTCTCCCACTCGACACCATCGCAGATCCATGTAGTAAGAAGCAGTGTCATGTTGGGATAACTAATTCCTCCCTTTCGATGTAGGGCTTAACCATTGTGTCCAACACTTGATGAATTTGAGACTAAGAATCAATAGGAAGAATAGGTCAGCATTACAAGCACTTATAGCTCAATATCTCCCTGTCTTGAATCCCGTTCATCTATTCTTCAATCCTCCCTTTTCAGTTTTCTCTTTCACTTCCTGTCTCTGTAACCCCGTAGGCACTAATGACATTCCTGCCTTGCTTGCGGTGAAATGTTAAAAAAAGAACCTCCATTGATTCCAGATAGAGCAACTTTTCGTATTCGGATCGGTGAAGAATTGCAACAAGACGGGTTCGTCTTCAACAAACGTTACGATCGGATTGCGTGGCTCTCCCGAATCTTGCTGGCGATTAACTACACTTTTATCAATCGGAAATTTAACAGTTGTCTTTGTGCGCCAATAGCCGTCGTAGAGTAACTGATATCGTTTGATTCTCTTCTATACCTTCTGCACTAAATCAACTGTGATTACGATATCTGAAACTGATTTCTTTTACTCTGAAACAGATCGGAGGTCCCCAGAGGTACCCATTTCTTTGCTGGTTGTGATCACACAAAAAGAAGTCATTTTGGTTGGGTGTTAGCGTCACAAACATGGTTTACCTTCTGATTGGAAACCCTCGTGTAAATACTCTCGTTACACCTGAAACAAAATGAGAATATCACGATATAACGAATCTCACGATATAACGTATGTCACTTTAAATGAAGTTGTCTTCCATGCTCTCTATATATTATTCACATAAATTACAGCACACGTAGTAATTATTATTAAAAGTTAATTTTCTAAACCCAACCGATAAAGACTTTATTATGAAGAAGTGTAACATTGCATAAGCAACTAGTATATTGTTATGCCTTATTTCTCACCTAACTCTACTGCTAGTACAAATGCAAAGTGTAGTTTGGCTTGGCAAATCGCTATCATATGAAAATAGTTTTGGAATTTCGTTGGCGTTTGAAAATAGCGTTAATTCTAAAAGTAACATAGTACATTCATTTTGAAACTTTTTACCTATGCACGTGTTTCTCTACAGTTTCAGGAACGTTTTCTTCAAAGGTACATTGTTAGAATTGTACTTTTTATTAAGTATGTGCGAGATTTCTAGCAAAGAGCCCTTTTACAGATATGAATACAATGTCTAGTTTTTAGAAAGGAGCGCGGCTGGGGTCTTCTGCACGCATCTGACATAAATGTCACCATTCAAAAAATAATAATCTGCCCACCCACTCTTAGTGCCACCTGTGATAAAATTAAAATGATATTCATTGAAAATAATCGGTTGTGAGTTTTAGTTGTTTTCGTTTAGCGGTATATCAATCTCTATGGGTTATTTAATACTGAGGTTTAAATATTTTCAACTCAATTTTATGGCTTCAGCTAAATACTTTTTTTAACGTAATTGTATGTCTACAATTACAGACAAAATGTGTTGTTTTTCATTTTGCTATAAAAACCTATTGCGGGTATTGTTACCATAATAATGTATTTTTATACTTGTATAGTGTTTTTGTTTTTGTGGGGGGTTTGCTATATGCTCAAATCTGGGGTCCAAACAGATGCTACCGACGCGAGTGAGGACTGAACTTGGAAAAAGGGCAATTAAGAGGTGATCAAAGCATGCAAATATCCCGATCAAAGGCCTTGCTGTCAGATGTAGTTTATCGTCATACCCAGGATTATATTTGGTTGAGAATTATTAACTCAGCATATATTGCACAAACCAACAACTATAGAGAAGTCGAAATCACTAGGGTTCGAGAAGAGAGTGCAAAGTGTTGCTTCTCAGCGAGACGTATTCTTTGAATAGACAGCCAAAATAAATGGCTCCAAAACTCATGAATATAAATAAAAGAAAGAAGAGAAGACAGTAAAGTAATAACAATATATTGGGAGGAAAAAATAGTGTTTCCAGACACCTAAAGAATAAGGAAGAAAAATAGAGTAATATGATATTTTAAGTCATCACATGCGTTTATTTAGCAAAACATTAAGAAGATGTAATGATGACCTTTGGAAAGCATTTAGTTGTGCTCCATCAACCGGGCGTATAACGGACATCTCAGGTAACTTTCTGAGAAATACTCATTGTCACGAGACTACAAATGAGTACCATAGAAGATAAGTCTAGTGCGTTGTTTTGTTGATCTACACATTATAATTAACCATAACCAATCGTAAAATTAATGTTCAACGATATAGTTTCTTATTTTTGCTTTACTATACTGTGTAATTCCTTCAAAACGTGGTCACATTTCATTTGTAATTATAATTTACCAGCAGGTCGTCTAAACTGGCATATTCAGACTTGGAAATAGTCTTTCTCGTCAATTTGTCATTAGGCTCTCACAGCATAATCTATGAGTTAAAAGTGGCAAAAACTTACAGTATATTCCCGTGTATAAGACGAATAATTTTCCTCAAAAATATTTATATATATATATATATATATATATATATATATATATGATAAAATGGCTGATATGAAATATCCAAACAAAGTATGATCAATGAAATATATGAAAACCGGTTGAATTCAAATCTTTTAATGTCATGTTTTATAAGTACGTAATCAAAACAACTGAAAGAATATAATGTTTGTTTCTGTGATATTCTAATTGAACGAAACAGCAGAATAATATTTTTAAAAACAACAGAGAGTAAAAGAAAGGGTTTAAGACAGATTATAATAAATGCCACTGCATTTATATCCAGAAGTATGAATATATATATATATATATATATATATATATATATATATATATATATATATATATATATATATATATATTATTTTAGGATATTACATCGAAAACATATCAAAAACGCTACACAGTCGTATCATACCTGGATATATAATATATATATATATATATATATATATATATATATATATATATATATATATATATATATATAAAGAAATATAGTCTTAAGGTGTGCTATATTTATGGAATAAAGTGCTCAATATCAGAGATAGAGCGTGTGTAAATATAAATGTGAACATAGAAGTCAACACTTAGAGGCGACAGTCTGTTTCATGCTATATGCAATCGTCAGGCCTGACGATTGCATATAGCATGAAACAGAATGTCGCCTGTAAGTGTTGACTTCTATGTTCCCTTTATATATATATATATATATATATATATATATATATATATATATATATATATATATATATATATATATATATATATATATATATATATGCAGGTATGTAGAAAAATAGGAAAAATATGTTAGGTAAATAATCCAGGGTAATTTACTATTTTTGTTTTTATTTAAAAAAAAAACAGTCCTCCATACAGAAGTAGAGCTTAAATTATAATTGTTTTTAAAAAAATATTATTCCTTCGCTACATAAGAGTAGTGTACTCGTCCGAAAAAAAAACCTTAGGTGTTTTGGCTTGTAAATGAACAAAGCCAAACCCAAAGAAAAATAAGCAATAAAAAAAGAAAGATCTAAGAACATGTAATTCAGGACGAAAACAGTTGACCAGAATCCAAGCTCAAAATCCAAAGAAAAAAACCTCCGACATGAATAAAGTTAAAATAACTAAGCAAAGTACTCAATACACTAAGTTGAGCAAATCCAACTACGAACTTAAAGAGCCAGAAAAACCTACCTAGGTTTCACCTACGCGGTCGTCTGGATACGCCGACCAACGAAGTAACATTAGAACAATAGTTATATATATATATATATGTAAGCAAATATATGGATATAAATCCGACAGTATGAAGAAATATATACGGGAAAAACAAACAAAAATCCTTATATGCAATTATGCTGTTTTAATGTTAATATAATGTATATATTAATGTTAATTATATTTTATGAATATGTCCTGAAGATGGTTTATTAGACCGAAACGTCTGACGTTGACATTATATTAACATTAAAACAGCATAATTGCATATAAGGATTTTTGTTTTTTCCGTATATTTTTCTTCATATATATATATATATATATATATATATATATATATATATATATATATATATATATATATGAATATTGTTTTCTTCTTTCTTCCATTCTTTGTTTCTTTATTTTCCACTTTCTCACTTCAGTCTAACCAGTTTAATTAGCGTATACATGCGGGCGAATGGTGACAGTGAAGAGATGTATTTACCTACACCACTAACGACGTTGGTGGATGGACGCTTGACCCTGGATTTCATGCATGTCAACACAACGGCGGATCGCGTGACGACTAAAATGCGCCAAGATTCAAAAATTTTTATTGGAAGAGAGCAACCAAACAAGACGGACGTCATCTCCTGCGTTGTATCTGTCCAGAGTAATAGATGAGACAGTAACCAAGGGAACTGTGGATTTAACTAGTTTTATAATATCTATGAATTATAGATATATCTGGTGCACCAACTTCAATGATTCTAGCAGAGGGAAGCAGATAATTATTCATACATATAGACTTAAATATAACAGACAACAAATGTCTATTGTTTTATCATCAGCCTTTCCAACAGCTTTACTTTTAAGAGAAAATGAAGGGACAACTGTCCAAAATTTGGATGTTTCTTTATTATACTGGTCGTTGATCTAAGCTTTTGGATCACATGAGTCATCATCAGGGTGGTTATATCGAATATATATATATATATAAGCATTTAAATATGTTTGTACAATCGGGATAACCCAGTTAATTTTTCATCGGTTTCGTATATTCCGTCTGATTTCATCGGTTTTCTTACTATACGACTGGTAAGTGGAGGTGTCCTGGAAGTCTTGATAGTTCTCACCTCTCACTTACTATCCCTTAGTGAAGTAGAGGCAGTTCGGATTGAAGTTGTCCTTCCCCACGAAAAAAAATGGTGTAGTAATATTCTACAGTCCAACCACTTCCTATGGACTATCAACTTTACATTGGGAAGATCTACCATTCGGACCATAACTAAGTTAAAGCTTAAAAATTGTATTCCTTTTATTTTAATAGGAGTAAATAGGCCCTCCAACGCCTGGTCTATACTCACCCTCTCTTGATCAGGAGTAGAGGTTTATCCCTTGTTCTCTGTTTAGGAAGTGCTCCCTGGTTCCTTTTTCACTGGCCTTAATAATAGTGCTGTCTTGAATTTCTTGTGATGGACATTCCGAGGTTAAAGGTTCGACTTTTGCTGTAGTATTTAGAGCCTGGACACTTGCGTAGTGTCTTGAGAGGCTGCTCTGATCAACAGTTGTATAATATTGGGGTTCTTGTAGGTTCATGTCGCGCATGGACGGGTATCCCTGCAAACGCCTCCGGTGGGTAACCCCGAGGACATACTATGCTGCAGTCTGCGCCAGTTTCCTGCTGCTAATTTGCCTTAGATGACCGACACCTAATACTACCCTAAAACTTTCCTTACCAAAATAACACATCATAACTATAAGCAACCAAAGTTATAAACCTAAACCAGTAAAATAAATATCACCTAAACCTCTTAACCTGATCTGTTTCAACATTCGTGGTATTTGTACCTTTTACAGTTTGGTGTCGTTCATCTTCGAAAAGTCTCCGGACATCCTAGCTCTCTGTGAAACTAATGTTAACTCATTAATCCCCTCCTGTGATTTCGCGAATCCTGGCAACTTTCCTCTACTTAGAAAGAACTCTAAAGTTCACATGCAAATTTATGTCCGCGAAAAACTCCTTGCTAGAAAGCTATTCCTTGAATCCCCTGATCATTCGCACATGTGTCAATCTCTACTTAATTCAGTCAGCTATCACTTCTTTCTCAAAAGTTCCCCTTCCTCTCAAGACTGTTGCATGCTAGACAGTATTTCTGATAATATAGACAAGGTCCTACACCCATCTGCTAATATATTATTGTTCTGTGATTTTAACGCCCACTATAACAGGTGGCTAGAACACTCTCTCACTGACCTCGCTGGCATCTAAACTCTGAACGTTTCAATCACTCTAACTCCCACGCAAGTAATTGACTTTCCTACGCGTTTCTACAGTAAAACTGATGGAAACGCTTCCCTTCTCGATCTCTGTTTTTCCATCTATGCCTGACTCCTGCCGTGCGACGAAGCTCTACACTCTTGGAAACTCTGATGATGCAGTAGTGCCTGTAAACGTTTCCTTCCGCTCCTCAACCACACATAAACCTTCTACCAACAGAATATCTTTTTTGTTATCAACGAGCAGACTGGGACTCTTTCCGTGATTTTCATCGTGATGTCTCTTGGAATGAAACATCCACTTAAAAATACACGCCCGATGTTTCATTCTGGGCGAAAGCCGGCATCGATGCTTTCATTCCATCGAGGTAATACCAAATAAAACCGCGTTCATCTTTGATTATCACCTGATTCCTCGGCCGCTATAGATCACAGGAATCACTTCTTCCGACTGTAACAGAGCGATATGTCTGATTGCAACATTTCCTTGTCTTTGCTTGTAACGAATGCAAGCGTGTCCCCAAGGAAGCAAAATTACTATTTGCTGATAAAATGAAACAACTTATAGCATCTTGCAAGTTTGTTTCTAGAGATTACTGGCAACTCTAAAAGAGTGTGCGGAACCACAGAAAATTCTCAATCCCTCTTCTGTTCAATCAATTCGAAGTCCTAACATCTACAGCAAATAAGGCTTAATTCCTTGCTCGGAAATTCTCTTCCAGCTCAACACTATTGTCTCACAGCTTCCCGCTTTCCATCTTGTTGGAAGTCCTCTTCTGTCGTACATGTATTTAAGAACTCTGGAGAAACTTCTAACCCCTCTAACTATCGCGCTATGTGTCTCATACCGATTTTCGGCGAAGACTTCGAGGCTTTGATCAATGCCGAAGTGGTTAAACATCTTACCTCTCACAATTTACTCTTTGACAAACAATATGGATTCCGTTTTGCCCGGTTTTCTACTGACGTGTTTACGGCCATAACTGAATACATATACCAAGCACTTCATAATAATGGTTAAGCTCGAGCCCTGGCTCTAGATATCACGAAGGCGTTTGACAGGGTTTGGCATGCTAGTCTTCTACGTAAGCTTCAGAGTTACGGTATTCCAGGACGTTTACTTGATTTAATTCAATCATTCCTGTCTAATGGCTAAATAAATGTCGTCTTGAATGGGCTATCTTCCAGTTTCTTTTATACAAACGCGGGTGTTCACCAATGCTCTATCCTGGGCCCTAAACTGTTTCTGATCTTCATCATTGATCACCCTGATGTCATCAGTTCCTAAGTAGGCATCTATACAGACGACATTACCATTTACTACTGTCTCAATAGTAAGCCCGGCAGCACTGAGAAAGTTAACCTAGCATCTGCTCTCGAAAAGGACCTCCAATCAGTGTTTGAATGGAGCAAGAAATAGCTTGTAAATTTTAATGCCTCCACAACATAGAGAAACGTCCCTGTCCCTGTCCCCCATCAGCATGGTTGATGTTTGTCTCCGTGAGAGCGTCTCACTGCGGCTTCTTGGACTCGCGTTTTCAACTGATTTGAATAAATAGCTGCATCTACTGCAAGGAAAGTTGATTTACTGTATCGTGCCAGAAGGAATTTCTCGCCAGAGTTCATCTTACACATCTACAAATGTACTATTCAACCTTGCATTGAATACCGTTGCCATATCTGGTCTGGTGCCCCTGTCATTCATATCGAGGTCCTCGACAAAATCCAAAGAAGGATCTTTAATGTAATTGGTCCGGAAATAACTTCTCGGCTTCAGATACTTACTCACATACATGATGTGACTTCCTTCTAACTTTTCTACAAATATTTTCATGGCTAGTGATCTGAAGAGCTTCTTTTCCCTGGTGCCCCGACTACATGAGGGGTGCTATTAAATTGATATCTAGGTCCCAGCTATTTATTGCTTGAATAGTTAAATATAAGCGCCTCTTTAACTCCAACAGTTTGTTTTACTCGTACTTCCCGACATTGGAACTCCTTTTCTCTCACTTACTTCCCTTAAGACTACAATTTTCAAAAAATTAAATTCAACGTCAATTGCCATCTTTTGTTGTCTTGACCTTGCTATTTTTTCCTTTCCTCAATGCCATCTACACCAATTTTTCACTTTCCGTAAATCTCCACCCCTGTGGGCTAGTGGCACTCCTGCCTTGCTTCGAATGGAATGCTTAACATAGATACATCCATGCGTACAAGATGCATAGTTTCCCCGTTACAGGTTGCAGAATGACAACCTCTTCCTTGTAGTTGATTGTAAGCAACAGATGTCTTAGTTAAAGCAACGAATCGACGAATGTCGAAAAGGTTTCATGACCGCATTTACATTTCAAAAGCATTTATTCCCAGCTACACATGGAGTCATCGTGATGTCAACTACTCATATGACATACATTTACAATAAAGTTTATCGACTTTTCCACAGCCAACATCCAGAAAGGCAAACTGCAGCGAGAAGACTGACATGTCGGCACTATCGAAAAACTACAGAGGTTTTGAAACAATATCTGATATGAATTATCTGAACAAAAAATGGAAGACCAGTATATATAAAAACCAGTTGTTTTGTTTAGTAAAAAGTCATCGAAGCAACTGAAAAAATATGAGGAAACAAGTTTCTCTGTAACGACTTTGTTCTAATGGTGTTCTTATTGAGCAAAACGCTGACAACTGAATAAAATTGAATTTAACAACGAGGTCAATAAAAGAAAAAAGAAAGCAGGAAAGCGGAAGAGTGTTCCACAAGAGAAAAGTTTAAGAGAAGAAATAATTCGAATATAACTTAAGGTTAAACTTAGTAATATCAGCATGATGAGACCTAGTTTCCCATCTAGTACTGAGCTTTAATTTTTTAAATTGGGGTATTAACGAGGAAAGCTCATCGTAACAGTTACGCTTAAAATATATATACAAGAGTCAAAGAGAATCTAAATTACGTAACATGGTAATGAAAAAATGACTGAAGTCAAGATATCAGGTCAGGATTGAAAATATTCTTCAAATATTACATGTAATGAAAATTTCGGCAGGTGAAACTATAGATATGTGAAAATGGCCAGCATGCTCAATTCTGTCAAACGCCTCCGAAATATTTAATCCGTCACTCAAGCGTCACAAATTTTATCTAAATGTTGACAGAATCTTTCAGCAACAACCGTTAACATATCAGTTGTTGACATAAAGAATCAAAAGCCATGATGTTTACCTGAAAGAAAGTTGTTGGTAATGAGTTCATTAAGCAATTTGGAGTTGATTACATCCACTAGTACTTTAGTAAAATATTTAAAAGACGAATAGAACAATAATTCGAAGGAACAGAATCTTCGTCGGCCCTTTATAGACAGGAACTACAGAAGAGAGTATTCAAGTAAGGCATTTGTTTTAGACTTTAGAGAGAACAGTAGCCAGTTCAGTAGTACATTTCTTTAGAATAATTGCAGAGATAACATCAAGACAGAATGCCTTCTGGAGATCTAGTTTGGAGGTTATTGCATAAACCTTGAACGCAGTGATATACATATCAATCGATATGTCCTCAAGGAGACATGGCACAGTAGATAAAGTCGTTAGTTAGATCCAGTGACAGGAATCAACGGATGTGAGTTCAATGCCTGGTTAAGGCGGTGAAAACTTTGAGAGGGGAATTAACAGGAGTGATAACTGACATCCATTAGATATGACATGTGGAACTAGAACAGTCTACCCTAGTGAGCGAAATAAAGGGTTCAGTTCGACATTCCAACCGCCTGAAGAAGGCCGGAGCTTACAACAGCAGAAACGTTGTGATAAATATGGCAACAAGGATGAGGATGATAATCCGAACAGTGTAAATAGGGAAGATTAAAAATTCACTCGTAGGGATGCCCTTACTTTACCTTAGCTGAGGCGAAAGAATGATGGTCAACTGTAATAACAGAACTCTCTCTTTCATTATATAATCTCTATAGCCACATGTCTATCTATCTGACTTTGTCGCTTAATCTTTTTTACTCTATTTCTTTCCGCACCCAAATGAAAAAGGATCAACCATAGATTTATCCCTCTACCTCTCTCTATCACTAAGATCATGAGATATTTTCTTTTAGCAAGTGTGCGAACATTGTTCCATACAAATTACTTTACATAATCTTTTACATCATGCCACTCTACTTTGCTAATTTTATCCTTGTCCTTCTCTTCTTTTACTCCTACTCATGAAGTAGGTTGCACGCTTTCCTCCAGTTACTCTTTACCATGTGAGTGTTAAATTTTCCAGGCTTCTTGTTTTCTTAATTCAAGATTAAGGATAGGGGCACATTTTTTAGGACAATTTTCAGTTTATTTATCCAACTGGAAACAATATTTTTACCACCTTTAAATTTTAAAATTATAAATGCGTCATTCGACCTGACTCGAACATTGCTCAGCGACACTCGTTGGAAACTGTCAACTACCTTAGTTTTCTTTAGATTCTTGTACCTAAAATCTTGAAAGTAAAATGTACAGTTATTCAATTTCTGGCCTTGTTCGTTGTGGAACACATAGTTTTCTTTATTTGCTTGAGTGAATCTTTTAATGTTTGCATCTACACAAGAATTTTGAAAATCACCTAACAAAGGTATTGATTTTGCAATGCCAATTAATCATACACTTTATGCCAGCTCTGTATATTCGAGTTTGTTTGGCGTTCTACACGTAAAGGTTATTAAATATCCGACTAAGCAAAAACTGCCCGACAGATATTAAAGAACATGAAAAGGAATTTCTTCAAAAAGATCTGGCATTTCAAACATTCATCAGAATAAGGAAGTCAAATTACTTCAAACCTTGCGTTCAAACCTTTCTGGACTTAAAAATTAATACAAAGGCAAAGAAAGAATAGAGCCAAACCCGAAAGTAATGTAATGAGGAAGATGAAAGCATTAATTTACAAAGGAAATGGAGGTTGTTCAGATAGATTCACACTGCTGTAAAACAAAAAAAAAAAACAGTCATGCGAATAGATGTATATAGATAGAAATAAATATATATGAAGAAAAAGAAGATTTTATGTGTGTATCATGCAGACTCGGTGAAGTGATGGTTAGCGCTTCAGATTGAGGAATCAGTAGCCGAGTTCGTATTCCAGTCGAGCTCATTAAATTCCATTACGTGCTAATACTCTTTGGAAATGTATGAATCACACCTCACTAGCTATGGGCAAAATAGAAAGAGGAGACTGGGTCCTATAGTTATGGGTGGACACCAGTCTAAGAGTAGGAAAATCTGAATTTACACCACCTGGGTTCTGCCACTTTAGGCAGAAGCTAGAAGAAGGTAACTTCAAAAATAAATCCACCTCTGATAGGAAGGACGGAGTAACCTCAGCATCCCCGGTGCAAAAGCAATCAGCAAGCCTTTACAATATTCTGCCTTGAACGTAACCATAAACCCCTATTGTAAGATGGAGGAGAGTGGTAACTACAACAGCGTAGAATACGCTAAATTAATAAAATGAAGGATGTGTATATCATAGAATTAATACGCGACGTCTGAATAAGCATTAAAAACAAAGCAAAATAATTTTTTAATTCTTTTAACAACTCTACGTCATTCCACTTCCATTTTATGACCGTCGTGGGTTTGATGCTAAACTACACCGGCGTCCTGCTTAAGATGATAAACTACATCCAACAGCAAGGAGGATCAGGAGGTTTTGAGAAGCGTGGAACCAACTCTTAATTGCTAGTTTTCCCAGGTCCACCCTGACCCTGGGTGGTAGCACCTGTTAGATTCCCAGCTATGAGCAAATAGTTAACCCCAAACTGGGATCAAAATGGTAGCAATTGGTTTTAGTACCAGCAATACATTTTTGTGAAAAAATATTATCGGCAATAAATTTTTGAAAAAAAATATATTGCCAACAATACATTTTTGAAAAAAAAAATATTGCCAGGAATAAATGTTTGAAAAAACATATATTGCCAGCAATACATTTTTGAAAAAAAATTACCATCAATAAAATTGTTGTGGGCATTAAATAACCCAAAGAAGTTGATATGCCGTAAACCAAACCAAACCAAACCATTTTATGGGGCTAAATGAATAACGAAATATGTTAAACTTTTAAATTTTCCCTAATTGTCCTTTATTTAATCGGTTTTTCAAATTTAATATTAATTTAAAACTGACTCTCACGTTAATTCCAACCACCAATTTAAGTTATAAATTGAAAAATTATAAATAAACTATTTTTAAAAACTAAAAACTTCCCACAATATAACTTTTCCAGATGGCACATGTATTCATTAAACAATTTGATTTCCTATACAAGCATCATGGATTTAAACTAACTGATAAAAATGAAGTTCTACAAAAAATATAAAGACAAAGATATCTCTTTACTCAGATTTATTCAATTTCTACGACTAAGATAAAAAATTGAATGTCCTGCCAGGATTAATTATCTGGGGGTGTAATCTTAGTATAATATGCACATATAACAATGTTGATGGAGATCATCAAAGAAAACTACAGGATTTCCTAGACAGCGTGGTAAAAGAAAGCAATAAAAAAGATCAAAGCATCAACTCAAGAAGGCAGAAAGCATGGTCATCAACAAGAGGAAAATCTCAAGACGCGAGATACAAATTAGATATGTCATTATCAAGTACAGAAGTTTGAATATCTGGGACGTAAAAATATAACACCAAAATTCGAAGACGCATTTGACAAAAGAATGTTGCCTTCCAAAAGCAAAGTAAAGTGCTGAGAAAAACAAAAATTAATTTAGAAACAAAGAAAACAGTGGAGCAATATTGTTTTAAGAGAAGGATATTTTGAATTCTGTTGACAGATCAAGTAAATACAGAGAAAGTCATAATGAAAATGTCCACAGAAAGAACCTTTAAGATTAAAATCATTATAAATTACTAGCACAGTCAATAACGGCCGAAAGAGGGTTTGTAAAACACAACCCTCATAGAGCATATCAAGGGCAAGAAGAATTGGGAAAAGCAGCAAGCCACCTACCTGACGAGCTTGTGTGAATAGAGACAACACAGGGGAGTATCAGCTTTAGTAAAATGAGAAAATCTGCTAAGGGTCACAAGAATTAAAGACATTTTGGAGAGCCGGTTTCGACTATGTCGTCAAGGGACGCGGAGCAACAAAAAAGAAGCTCTGGTATCAAAATCCCAATGAAACTCGTCTTGGCTGCATGCTAATTCGTGTTGATCCCAGCAAGAAAAAGAAATTCATTTCTTCCTCTTGTCGGGATAAACACGAATTCATCTGGCAACATTATTGTTAAATGGCATGCATATGTTTCCGGAGCAATAATTTGCAATATATGAATGCTTTTTACACAATAACATTAACCACATTAATATGCACCTACACTCACATAGATGCAATACATACATAAATATGTTATGTGTATTTAGGCAGCAAATATTCTCTAAGCAATGTACTTTACAGTTAAATACAAAAGGCATGTTGATTAATTTTAATGATCAACTTTTCCGAATTACGAACCATCCTTCTCAGCCAAGGAGAAAGTTCTGTCAGAGATTATCCAGAGTTCATTTCGGAAGAAATGTACAAGAAAAAAGGTTCAAAATTTCGTGTTTCTTAAGTCATCATCAGGGTGATATGTAGAGGCAGTAGGTGAGATTTGTAGAACAACTGGATATAATGACGTAGATACAGCGTGTTGTGACGTAGCCAAAGAATGTTGTGACGTAAACGAGGTGTGAAGCGAGTTTTTTTTTTTGTTTTTAATTATATATATTTATAATAAAGTACAGAGAAATATATGTACTGAAAAAAAAGTTTGAACAAAGTAACTATAAACAATTTTTTTGCTATCCTCTGCCAGCCGCAATGATGGAGAAAGCTTTACCTCGAACCATCGCCAGTGAGACACGCTGCAAGAGCCACTCCGTTTCGCGAGGCTCGTCCCTTGATCGAGACGCAATCGCGCCAATCCTCCGAAGAAACGCCATCGAACGAGGGCCAATAATCCCAGAAGTCTCCCATGCCAGAGGAATAAAAATCTATTTATAATTGTTATTTATTTAGTGATGTTTTTTTTTTATGTGTATTGCTTCAAGCATAATGAGTCTATTATAAAATTACAAAATCACTTTATTCATTTTTTAATTTTTTTGCTATCCTCTGCCAGACGCAATGATAACGAAAGAATTACCTCGACTATCGCCAGTGAGACACGCTGCAAGAGCCACTCTGTTTTGCGAATTTCATCTGTTAATCGAGGCGCAATCCAGCCAGCCCTCCGAAGGAACGCCATCGGACGCGGGTCAATAACCCCAAAAGTCTCTACTGCCACTGTTATTACTATTTGATTTTACTAGTAATTTGATATTTGTGAGTAGCTGTCTGATACTACGATGATTCTTATGCTGCTCATTATTGTGTTGATTGATTGTCACTTTAGTGTTTTTGTGAGAGAGTTTGTGCGTGCATATTAGTGAGTAACGTTAAATAATATAAAATAATTTTATTTAAACAAAATCTTTATTAGCGAGACAGAACGTGAATCAGGTTAGGCGATAGAACGATTGGTATGTATTAGGTTGGGGCAAAAATAATGTCGTTTTTTCTTTAGGAGTTGAACGCCAAAAAACGACATTATTTTTGCACCAACCTAATACTTCACCTGTGTCTTTACTGAAATTAGATTATAACTAACTTACGCACGTGGGGCGCGCACGCTCTCACACACACTCACACACACACAAACACACACACATATATAAATTCAACATCATTTGCTCACTTTCGTTTATTAGATATTAAATTAAATCCCTTTGCGTCCTTCAAAATTTACCTAGTCTTTTCAGTTGACCAGATGAATAGTTTTGAAGCATCTTTTATATTAAAAAAACTGAAGAACTAAATAACCACTAAATGAATAATGCCAGTATAACAAAATCCTTGATAAAGTCAATCAGACTACGAAACGAGTCGGCTAAGTTTTCCTTTTGTCTTTATTAATATTGTCCTTTTACAGATATATTTTACTTAATTCTGAAATTTTATATATATATATATATATATATATATATATATATATATATATATATATATATATATAAATATTTTACTTAATTCTGAAATTTTATATATATATATATATATATATATTTTTTTTACTTAATTCTGAAATTTTATATATATATATATATATATATATATATATATATATATATATATATATATATATATATATAAATATTTTACTTAATTCTGAAATTTTATATATATATATATATATATATATTTTACTTAATTATGAAATTTGATATATATATATATATATATTTTACTTAATTCTGAAATTATATATATATATATATATATATATATATATATATATATATATATATATATATGTGTGTGTGTGTGTGTGTGTGTGTGTGTTTGTATGAATGTATGTGTATATTATTGTCCAAATCATGTAACAACATGGGATAATTGTCCATCCCACAAAATGTTTAATATCCAAAAACACTAACATAATTGAAATTTTTTCCAGTTTTTCATATATTAGGTTGGTGCAAAAATAATGTGGTTTTCTCACATATGTTACTATGTGAGAAAACGACATTATTTTGCACCAACCTAATAAAACGTTTAGCCATCTTGACAACATTTGTCGTAAGTTTTTCAGTGCTTCTTATTTGTGTTTTTCAATATATGCTTTGGGTATAAAGTTTATCCGATTTACTTTCTCTTTAATCAGAGTTGCATTTTTAAAATAAAAATTAAGATCAGGCTCGTTACAGTGAGCAATTAATGCATTCAGTTTGTGCTGATTTTTGTTTTTTTAAAGAAACCTTTTGTATTCATTTAACAACTGTGAGGAGTATGCATTTGAAAAAATTCTTATATTGGCATTAATGAATGCAAATGTTTATAAAGTATCCATAGATGTATCGTATCATCGATGTTTGAAAGTAACCTATTTTCCATTAAATTCCAGACAAATTCCTCGCTTAATTGATGAAGGAGTATTTTCTAGATCTTTCTAGAGGTTTTATAAAATTTGGAGAACTTTCTAATAGTTTTCAGAATTTCTAAACCTTATGACAGCATAGGGTACGTAAGCTCAACAATTTTATATTTATTTGTTCAAGTGCAGGTATTTCCTCGTTGATAGAAGCATTTGTCACAGACAGCATCAAGATGTTGTAAGCATCCAGCAAACGCATTTTACTATGTCAATGGCCAAATTATCAAGACCGGAGCGTAAATATAATCTGTGAAAACATATGCTAAAATGTGTGAGGCCTTCAAGGCATATTTGTGCATGCCTGTCGTGGATCAAAGCAAAACCAGGGTACCTCATTTCAAATGTGATCTCTGCAAAATAACTATAGAATGTAAGGTGAAAAGATTTACTTGTTTGGTAATATGAAAATTTGGATTTCTTTCATTTAAATATTTTACTTTTATATTTTTTAAACTAGTCTTATTAAAAATATGTAGTAAATATGTTTCAACAGTCACGCTTTAGCGACCACATTATCATGGATGTTTCTTATATATGATCAAATAAGAAATATTAGGATGTTCAATATTCAAGCTTCCGTATGTTTGTGACATTTTCTTCATTAATTTAGGTCCAAAATCAGAATTTTACATATCAGCGCACGATTTATACAAATCCCTAAATTCAAAAATATTATATTATAGAATTTTTCAATGACACTGTGTGAAATATATATATATATATATATATATATATATATATATATATATATATATATATATATATATATATATATATATTTATTTATATATATATATATATATATATATTTATATATTTATTTATATATATATAAATTTATATATTTATTTATATATATATATATATATATATATATTTATATATCACACTGTGTGAAATATATTTATATATTTATAGAAAGCAATTTCTTGAGTAGTAAATTTGGTCACTCCAAATTAGTGGGTTTACAAAATTCATTGTTTTTTTTTTACCTCTCTGTAACATCCTACAAAAGTGAAAAAAAATATGAGTATAAACTCATATTTTTTTCACAAAAGTGAAAAAAAAAATATGAGTATAAACTCATATTTTTTTTCACTTTTGTAGGATGTTACAGAGAGGTAAAAAAAAAAACAATGAATTTTGTAAACCCACTAATTTGGAGAAACTAAATTTACTACTCAAGAAATTGCTTTCTTCTTCTGCATGGTGGACCTTTCCAAAAGTTGATGTGTCAAGAATGCGCCACCTGTTATATATGCAGACTGTCTGCTACCCATTCCTCCAGTGCCACAATGCCATGAGATCACCGAACTCACCCCTCCAAAGAGAGAGCAGCCATGTTCAGAAGAGAACAGCAATTCAGAAAAAGAATGATCCAGATTACAGAAGCGTAACTGAGGAGAGAAAAGCATGATATCGCAAATAAAAACCTGAAAGACCTAATCAGAGTTCTTTGTCTTTACCCGTGGCATCTTCACTTTAAAGGAAAAAAAGAAGTCCAATGCCGTGCTTTTGACGTCGAGACTCAAGCAGTGAATTTTTTTAGATGTAACTGTGCAAATCGCAGGCCAGAGAAAACGTCACCAGTGTTTTTTTCTTTTCAGGATTATCACTCGTCATATATATTTTACTTCTGCCACAAGGTGACCAGTTTTTTCAAAGCAATTGGAAGCGCATCAGAACATCAACGAATGGCGTCACATCATCGATAGCTCTTCCAGAACCCTTAAAGCCGGGTTGCTTCATAAAGGGACACAGTTACGTGTACACACGTTTAATTCAGATATTGGCATTTTACATACCAAAACCTATGATTTTTAGTCCGATTTTCACTAAATTGATATTGTTTAACGAAATGTTGTTCTAACAATTTAGAAATGTGAGTCCCGATCAGCAAAAGTCCGTTGATATAATAGTCAGCCATCGGGATGATACAACTGAAATGTGGATTTTACGTGCATGAATTTCGATTTCCTCGGACTTGGTTTGGATAGAGAGAAATGAAAAGCGTTTCAGTGATCACCTATCAGTATCTAATAATTTCTAACCGTAGCGAATATAGCAGAAACAGCATTTCAGCCAAATAAACACTATTACAGGTCGAACAGAATCCAGAATTGGCCCAGCCACTGTTTAACGAGACAAACCGAATCAAGATCTATGATATATATATATATATATATATATATATATATATATATATATATATATATATATATCTTCCCCTGGCTCCCTGGGTGCAGCTGAACGAGAAATACAGCAATGCAAAGATCGTACTAGATGCCTTGAAATATGATGACTACGCATGGGAGACTATCGGAGACTTTAAAATAAGGGCATTTCTGATGGGTCTCCAAGGCGGCTTTACCAAGTATCCGTGTTAACATTTCCTTTGTGACAGCTGGGACACAAACAGGTGATGACAAAAGCACGCAGGTGTAAGCTTTAAGAAAGCTTTATACAACTGAGAATATACTTTCATAGTACCAGTAAACAGAAATAGATCGCTCAAAGAGGAAAGTAACAAAACAAGGGGAGATCACTTTTGATTGATTATACTACCACAGGCTGGACTGTCCAGTGTTGCGGGGGAACAACGTCAAATGAATGCCAATATTAGATCTCCGGAAAAGTAATGTTTCCTCCACTACACTTAAATTTGGGCCTTATAAAACAATTTTTCAGATCCATGTACCTTCAAGACTTCTTCTCTAATCTGTCTGGGGCAAAAGTAAAGTCAGTGCCATAAAGATGTCATAAAGATTATGTAGCACAAGGAATTCACCCAGAAGCTCACTAGGAGAGAGAAAACAATGTGAACCAAATTTGTTTCAGTGTTTCGAAGAATCACAAGGCCGAAAACTATGTGGGATCTATTGCGACGCTGGTGAAGATCGAAGGTAAAATAGACTGCACTCAAAATCAATGGCAGCGTAATCATGAGGAGCAAGGTGGGCGCTTCCACCTGGAAATATTAGATTTTGAACGCTGCTACCAAGGATCGTGTAATGAAACATCCTAATAGACTATATTTGCGAGATGATTCATGGAATTAATTTACAGTATGAGCGTAAATAGTAAAAAAAACAAAAACAAAAAAAAAAACTACTCACTTCTCAATTTTCTGTGGTCTCTCTTGTGTAATCATAGAATAAATAATTGCTAGATTTTAATCATATGTCGGTTTGTTCCTACTTTGACTGAACGAGAATTTTCAAATTCGCTAGTTTTCCCAATGGGAATAGATAAATTTATTAAATATCATTATCCTGTTCACAATAGCAAAGTTTGAAGGAAATATTAGTGTTGTGGTAGGAACCACCTAATTTGCATAGTGGAGTACCGACCATATAAATATGGTTGGTACCGGGAAGAGAGGGGAGGAATCAAGAGATTCCTCGGCGACTGTCGAACTCTCTGCATTAGCAGAGGGGAACCCGGACGAGGCTTTGCCGATGGGCAAGGTTTCGTCCGGGGAGGTTGACAGGGCCTGAACCCGTCTAGGCGGGTTCAGAAAGGCCATATTTTTGGCCGAGCATACGGGCTCGGAGATACCCACATTAAAACGGCCTTCTGCCACATTCGATCCTCGTGGGTGGATTGATAAATACAGGAATCAAGAGATTCAGAGACCGAGAGACAGACTCTCGGCGACTGTCAAACTCTCTGCATTAGCAGAGGGGAACCCAGACGAGGCTTTGCCGAAGGGCAAGGTTTCGTCCCGGGAGGTTGACAGGGCCTGAACCCGTCTAGACGGGTTCAGAAAGGCCATATTTTTGGCCGAGCCTACGGGATCGGGGATACCCACATTAAAACGGCTGAGACTCTGCCCGACTGCGACTCAGTCAACACATTCTCCAGGAACGGTCTTTCCAGGAATATACAAAAGACTATATGTAAATATTGTGTACACTTTCTTGTTTCAATACATTTTGTTCTAAGTACATTTTGTGTTGCATTATTATTCCATGCATTAGTCAAGTTTCAACAATTAGCCATTTTCATACTTCCTAAGCATAAGCAAATTCGAAATATCAGTTGCTAACATACACTGTTAGAAGAAAAATAAAATATGATTAGAGAAATCTTCGAAAAAATTTCCATAAATCAAGCAAGAATAATTTCTGTCAGCGGTCGCTCTACCGCTACAGATGAAATTCTGAGACATCGAAGTCGGTTGTAAGAAACCTTTCAATAGTAAGATTGGCGAAGCACATTCTTTCTGCTTTATTTAACCTTATTAAGCTGTTTTTTCCATGTTAAAGTAAGTGATGACCACAATTATTGCAACGTGTTAGTTTCAGAATTTCTGGAACGTAAAATCTTTAATACTGCTGCAGTTGACCAATCGTTTTAGTATAGAAAATTTGACACTCCCAGCATATAGTCAAGGTAAGCGGGACAGAGGAAGGTAGCACATTACAGACAACCTGCTTGTCATAAATGATTAGCAAAACAGGGATTATTAAATATAGCAAAAAGAGTGAACTTTACTAAGGGCTACAAGTACACAAAATTGTGGAGAGCCATGATCACTCAAGTTCTACAGAAAAGCATTTTGAAACAAATATATTGATTAATCTCATTCTGGTATAATATACTATGTATAGATAAATATTAAAAAAAAACATTGCGGAGTATTTACAAGAAATTTGTTTGGAGACGTCAAAGTGAGGCTTTCAATCAAAGTCTATGCAAGAAAACATGGAACCGGGTGTATCATGTTTTGTGGGCATTTCCCTGTAGAACGGCTAGGATTATTGGTTAGAGTGAATGTTATAGTGTTAAAAGAGAATAAGTATAAAATATGGTTTCGGTGTTTAATCTGAAATTAAAGTATCGTTGTAGCTTTATCAGAAATAATCATTAAAAATTCATCATCTCAATTTCGGACGAAATATTACCAGGATTAGAATATAAACTTTTTATGTTGCCAATGACGTGCATCGATGCAAGAACTGACGGGAGGAATTTCTACATCATTTTAAAAATTATGCACAGTAAGTGGGGCAAAATATCCTTAGAGACGTTCGTCTATATTAAGAAAAGTTTAACAACAAAAATTAGAAGTTATAGTTCAAAAAGCGCACAAAACGAACTATTAATTTTTTTGTGTCATTATCTTTGGGGATACGAACCACTTTTCTTTTTCTTTACAATTATTCAAACTTAAAAGATATTAATCTTTGATTATATATTCAACCGTACTTTGTTTTTCAGAGTTAATACTTAATTAAAGCAGGCTAATAATTCAAGTCAGTCATATGGGGATTGAAAAGTAACTCCCTATTTCATGTATGACTCGTCTTGCTTAGAATAGTAGTTAGACGGGAGAGTTTATCATACATAAAAAAAATTATATATATATATATATATATATATATATATATATATATATATATATATATATATATATATATATATATATATTATAAGACATTTTTATGTTTATACAGTCTTTTTATAGATACAAATATTTAAGTAAATTCTCTGTTTATAATAAACAGTATTAGACATTTACCGGCTTGAATGTCCGAGAAATTTACTTAAATTGTATTAGATTGGTGCACAAATAATGACGTAATAATGTCGTTTTTGACGTTAAAAAATACGTCAAAAAACGACATTATTACGTCATTATTTTTGAACCAACATAATATCTATAAAAATAAAGCTGTACATTATAATTATAAAACAAATCTTAAAACAAATCTTAAAATAATTGTCGGACCTGGTCCATTTAATTATATATATATATATATATATATATATATATATATATATATATATATATATATATACTACTGTTCAAAATTGTGAGACCAGAACTGGTAATTTTTTAAAATTCATCCCAAATGTAGATGGTTTTACTTTAAATAAATGAAAAATTATTATACGTGGTTAAAAAACTTGAGTCATGATTTTTATTAGAAATTTTATTATGACAACAACGAAAAAATCATTATACGATTAAAATTTACCCTTTTTTAACCTTTGGCATTCGGTGCAAAATTTTCTCAAGGTATAAGTTTGATGATTGATTTCATGATTTTGTTCAATGAGACTAAGAACTTTTTTTTTCCTTTCCTTTCACTCTTCTGTCAAATTTATACGATGCTAATTCCGTGGTTGGCTTCAAAATTTTCCACGATAAGTTATGAATGTAAATAAAGGCAGCATATCTTCATTCAGACATCTTTCGTTGAATTTTCCAGACATACGTCTATTTTATAATGATCTTTTCTTATTCTCTAATTAATTTCTTAATGGTCAAATGAAATTCATTAAGGAAGGCTCCGTCGTGTTTTTTTTTTCTTTTCACAAGTACTTTCGATCTCGTCACAGATCATCTTCAGGGGTGAATTGCTAAAACAAAACTTAATGTAACTGCGTTCTGTTATAATTATTTTAGAATTAACCGTTATTTCTATGGTGTTTTGTAAGCAAGATTATTCGAAAACACATTATTGAAGGAAATACGTTTGAAAATAAACACATATGTGTGCGTATATATATATATATATATATATATATATATATATATATATATATATATATATATATATAAAGTGAACATAAAAGTCAATACTTAGAGGCGACAGTCTGTTTCATGCTAGATGTAATCGTCAGGCCATATATATATATATATATATATATATATATATATATATATTATAATTATTTTTTTTAAATTAATATCGTTACATAAGAGTTCCATGTTTCAAAAACAGGAACTAAAACTACAATTTTATTATAAAAAATAATTTAGGCTCTACTTATATATTGAGCACTGTTTTTTTAAAAAGAAAAATACTAAAGAACTTCGGGTTATTAACCTAGCATGTTCTTTCCAATTTTTCTATATATTTGCGCACACAGAGACATTCAAACACACACACACATATATATATATATAACGTCATCCACAGACAGACTGTTTCGCTGTTTCACAGCTCATCAGTGTGATTAGACATCCGGTTGCCTCTATCATTAACTGAAATCAGTAACATGAATTGATTCATACTGTATTTATCACAAAGATAGCTGAATTAGTAATTTTGAAGTAGTAATTTATATATACATATATATATATATATATATATATATATATATATAGAGAGAGAGAGAGAGAGAGAGAGCGAGAGAGAGAATCAATATTGTTCATTGTTCCAAGCGCTTTCGGCCACTCCTATTTTCATGGTTGTTTTAGGTGTTGTTAACATAAAGAACAAATACCAAAATCTAACCACAACTTCTTGAAAATGGCTAATGAAGTGGCTGAAAGCGCTTGGGACAATTGCCTATATGGACCATTTTTGGACGCCTTACTCCAACCAAACGAAAAACTGTAAGGAATGTAGTAAAACTAAATAAAAAATGAAATAAATTTAAAACGAATGTTGATCTATGTGTGCTTCTTATAATATGTAGATGTAATGGACCGCTTAATAAAAGTTAAAGAATAAAAAACCATAAATGAAAACTACAGTGTCAATAAAATTGATATTTATTATATATTAACATTTTGACTGAATTTAAACACGAATAGTTAGATTTTAATGTCGGAATTTTCGAACTCGCCTGTGTTCTTTTCCTACGATACGAGGAATAATAAAAGAAGAGAGACTTACTCTTCTGCGGAATGTTGTGAGTTACAGGTCTCCCTGTGGAAATTATACTGTCTGTATAAACCCAAATTTCTGTTTAATCACTCAATGTTTGAATTTATTTTGAAAATAAACTTTATTCCGATCTGCGTCTTTCTTCTCGGCTGTTGAATGGAGACGCCAGAATCATGCATCTGATGTAATTGATGCTATGAAGTGGTTAGTTGAAGTGTGCAGCGACAGGATATAAATGCTGTTGTTGTCCTTGGTGGATTTTATTGTTACTGAATCGAAGACGGAATTCCGTTCCAGTTTCTCCCGCATTATTTCCTTTATTGTAATCGTGGCAGAGAAGCAAATATATAAGATTTGAACTGTTCCAATTCAGAGATGGTAGTCTGAGTACTATGTGAGTGCCATAGAGTGTGAAATTGCTATCAGTGATTATATGTCTACAGACTTGGCATCGGGCTTTATTGCAAGCGATATTCCCTTAGTGAGGTAGTGAATCATGTATACTGGATTATGTTAAGAATGTTTGTAGATTGGGGGTCTGACGTCTAGCGTGAAGTGGGTTCTCTCTGAACATTTTTTTTCTAATTGCTTGCTTGAGTTTTCAATAGTAGAAATCTTTTGTTATGATATAAGAAAGCTGTGAATATTGAAACTGAAATGAAAAAAAAAACAAAATGGGAATTCTAGAATTATACTTTTTTTGTTTCATATGTTAGAAGAGTGTCTCTATTTTGTTTGGAAGCCGTAGTAATTAATTATTTGATACTTTTAAGTGAGGAATTCTTATTAAGAAAATATCTGAATAATTGGTATATGTATTTTTTGTAATCGCTATTTTATGAACAGATACGATTTTTTTGTAAACATTTGCAGTAGATTATTGATTTTTAGGTTGGTAATAATCTAAGCTCAAACTAACAAGAAGCTTATTCCACCATTAATTTAGAATGAGGATTTAGAAAATTCATATAGGGAAAACGTGAAAATATCACGGATACTGCTAATATATATATATATATATATATATATATATATATATATATATATATATATATATATATAAAGGTATTAGAAGAAAGAAACAATACCAAATAAATAGATCAGGGAAATTCGATGGGGTGTAATGGTTAGCAAGTTTGACTCGCTAGATCAATTACGACTGAATAGTGAGTTTGATACTCATTGAGTGCCCCATATTTTCAGCCTTGTGTCACATCAAAACTACGCTTAGAAAATTATTTTGGGAACCTCGATGTGTTGCAAGGGGTAACAAGCTTGTCTCGCTAGAACAATTACTTCTGAGTAGTGAGTTCAATTCTCAATGGATAGCCCATACTTTCGTCCTTGTGCCACATCTAAGCTACTCTAGAAAAAAATATACTGAGATATATAAAAGACTATGGCGATGTTATTAATAATAGAATACCAGTTAAACCAATTCTGACTAGAATAACTTTAAAGAGCATGAAAAGATGTTTCATGTGTGTTAGCGAACAGAGAAGTGCGTTGAACCTCGTTACTGGTAAAGACAGATTTTAATATAAATATTTCAACATTTTGTAGTATAAATACTTTCTAATTTGTTTTATACTTATAATGTATAGCTTTATATTTACATTATATAAATAACAGTGAATAACGTATCAACAAAAAGTATCATACGCCTACGAAATCCGGCGAAAAACAGAAAATTCAACGAATGCAATCACGCATTTTTTTTCTAAAAAATGTGTCCATAATAATGTTCTACTATACATTTCAACTATAACCTAAATAAAGCTTAAAAGTGGCAATGTATGAGTATCTATTAACCGTGTTTTTAGTTCTCCAATATCCAATGTTTCTAAACAATGCCAAAGAAAAAAAAAAACTCAGTTTATGATAAACTGCGGACACTTCTCATGTTAAGAGAAATATCTGACGAGCGGGAATTATTTTTTGTAATACGAAGCCTTGCCTTTAAACGGACACAAAACATGTCAGGGGACAAGACGTGTGCCTGACCCTCACAACCGTTAACTGAAGCATAACTTTTTCATGCAGACATAACAAAAAGATAAACAGAAAAATTATATTACTAGGACTTTAGCATCTACTTTTCCATGAAAAAATCTTTTTTTAAATGAGCACAAAAAGTGATTCATTTAAGACCTTGAAAGCGGATAACAATTTTGAAAAAATGCTAAGCATTTGTGAAATCTTAAATATTATCATTGTATGCTTATCGAATATATCACCATATTTATCATTGTTGTTATACAAACAACATTCTAGTCATTGCACCAATCAGCCCACCTGTGCCATCCATGTTATGGTCTGGTACATACACTTACACACACTTACAAACTCACACACAAACTCCTCCTCCTACTCTCTTTCTCTCTCACTCACTATTTCTCTATTTTTTTCGTTGAATTAAGGGGATTGCAGTCTAGGGAGATATAGGGTGCCGTAGAAGTTGCCTGACATCCATAACTGTGTTCACTTGCTTGTGTAGCAGTGTGCAGAATCCTGTTGGCAGACATAGGGTCTTCCAGCAGCCACCCTCATAACACAGGGCAACACTACTTAGTCAAGGCACTTGATGTAGGCCTGTGTGTTAAGTCTGATGCCCTCACGAACAAATTCGGGTGTTCTTTTTCCAGAACCATCAGAGTGAGATTCCGAAATGCCGCGCCTTGGCACCTTGCCGCACCATGCCGCACCATTAGACTAAGCCAAAGCCTTTCGAAATCCTCTGGACTCTCCTCAGAGACAAACCCAAGCTGAAATATTCGTATTGGAGCTTCCGACACGAATGCCAAGCATGGCGTTTCCAAATTTCTGGCGCAGGGAATTTTGTGATGATGCCATCTTTTCACAGACGGTGCCTAATTGACACTACTATTTTGTGTAGACAACAAAATAAAAAAAATAATGTGGATAAACAAAATTAAAAATATAACATGATAATTTACCCATCGCACCCTGTATATATATATATATATATATATATATATATATAGATAGATAGATAGATAGATAGATAGATAGATAGATAGTATGACAAATTAAAAAAAAATAGTTTTCGTGACATGTTTCATCCGTTATGATTTCATCAGACTAGGCTTTATTGACGTTGCAACGTCTACACACGCATGAAACGATGGTAGTTGTAAAATTTTTGGAAGAATATTTTTAAAAGAATACTTTTTCGAAGAGGAGAAATATATTGATAATACGTTCAAGACCCTAACTATTACATTTTCAATAGGAAATAAATGTCCCATGAAATATTTTTAAATAGAAAAACTGTCCTTCCTGACACCCAGCAAATCAAACAAATATATTTTTCTACCCACAAAGTCTGTCACAACTATAAGTGAAAATTTGTCACAACTCCACCTAAAACAATCAAAGCTACTTAATAAAAATCAAACCAAGACAAAAGTTGAAGAAAATTACTCTATCAACTGCAGAAATAATGCACAGGAGAAACCGCAAGATGTTTATAAAAGATAAATGAACACAAATGGGACATTTTAAAAACAATGCCCAAAACGCATTGGTTGTTCATCGTAATGAAACTGACCACATCGGGAATGCTAATTTGATTAAAAAACAAAATAATTCACTAAGACGAAAATGTCTGGAAACTCCCTTCATCGCCAGTTCAGCCATGATATATTTGCGTTAAGGCTCTTACAATATATCACCATTCTTGGTAGATTTTCTACTGTCCCAATTTGGCATAGTCACGGACAAAGGTTATGAAGAGAAAAATAAAAAGAATGCAGGTGAATTTTGATTGATTAAAAAAATTCTTTCAAAAATATTCTTTCATAATTTTGGAAACTACCAGCGTCTCTCGTTTCGTGCCCATGGTTAGATATGGAAACATCAACAAAGCCC
This sequence comes from Acanthosepion lycidas, assembly GCA_963932145.1. Taxonomy (NCBI): domain Eukaryota; kingdom Metazoa; phylum Mollusca; class Cephalopoda; order Sepiida; family Sepiidae; genus Acanthosepion; species Acanthosepion lycidas. Next base: position 84,184,277 of record OZ010573.1, on the reverse strand, counting down.
AGTTTGATGAAATCCTAACGGATGAAAATCATCATAAAACTTTTTTTTCCAATTTGACATAATATTTTTCTAAATAGTGTTTGTTAATACATATATATATATGAGTTCTCCAACAGGAATCGAACATTTTTTTAATATTAATTTGGATTTTATTAACCAGATGCTCTCTATAGCTAAATTCTATTCCTGTTGGAGAAAGCATATTAAAAACAGATCAGTTACTTAAATTAATTGTATCAATTAAAATAACTATACGTTATTTTAATTGATACGATTCCAAATTAATGTTTTTAAACAACAAATTTTCAAAGATTTTTCCGAACGATCATATCTGCTCAACGTAAACACTGAAAATATATTATAAAATGGATGAAGTCCAACAAGTATTTATTATATTTTCTGTTTGTACAATATAATAAATAATTCTCGGATTTCATCCATTTTATAATATATTGTCATTGTTTACGTTGAGCAGATATGATCGTTCGGAAAAATCGTTGAAAATTTGCTGTTTAAAAACATTAATTTGAAACCAGACTCTTTCTCTATACCTAAATGGTATAGCACATCAGAACAGATATATATATATATATATATATATATATATATATATATATATATATGTTATATTTTCTGGGTATACGTTTGTGAGTATGCATCACTTAATTAAACAGTGAAATTAGTTCCTACCGGCCTATAAACCTGAAATTTTGGAAAAGAAAGTATGCTTCCCGACGGGAATTAAATATATATTGCTCAACCCAGATCAGAAGCTGAACTTATACATACGTCCCATTGCTTAATATATTTGAAAAATAGTCGGTTCCCTATACCGCACGTTTAAGTCCCTGACTCCTCAGGCAAAACTTTAACAAGACAAGATGAGTCAGAAAATCGAGTACTGCTATGATATATCGACGGGATCTGTCCAGTCTTTACTTTCCAGTCTCTACAGCTTTCATAGGCATCTGTGCTTCCCTATGGGTGATGAATTATTTACCCCCTACAACAGAGGAAGCATTGTAAGTCTCTCGCTACTCTATCGCTATTTCCATAGAAAGTGTTCAAACGAATTACATTCTTCAGTTCCATCAATTCTGACCTTCACGGCCATGTTAGGTACATCGTACAGAATCACCTTCGTTCCTTTCTTATTCCAATGGTTTGATGTCAGTCACTACATTCTTGACTAGTTCAAGTCTAGGATTAACGTTATCTTCTCCATATATCCTCAAAAAAGTGCCTTAAATTTTATCGAAAGGTCCGCGGAATTATACAGGATTGACATTATTGTAAAAACGAAGAAAAAAAAGAAGAAAAAAAGAAATCTAAGCAACTCCATATTTTAAGGTGAAGTAATATTTGTTGGATCCTAATGTAATCTGTCTGTGACTCATAATGCTGATTTTTTGGTATACTTTTTTCTCCCCCAGTTTTGCGGATCATAATTATATACTATGTCCTTGATTGGGCTCTGAAGGACGAGGAATCACAAACAAGTGAAATACTTTTGGTTGTTTTAGACTGTCGTTGTCTCCTTATTTGTCATATTTTTCGATCCATTACGTTGAACTGGGTAACACTTCTTTTGCCTCATCCTTTCTCTTCTTCTGTTTTATTATAAAATATATGTGTATATTATTGAACATAGACTATTTTAAAATTTAAGCAACGTCCATCTGGTCAGTACTGAGATGGGTGCCTGTTTGGGAATACCAAGTGGAGCAAGTTTGGATGATGGAATGTGTAATAGATAATGACAAGGAATTGTTACTCCAGTTACAAATTCCGTTGTTTCGTTATTCACCCTACGTGTAAATACTCTGGGGAAAACTATTAATCCACCTCATCTCTCCCAAACTAAGGGTTAAATAGTAACACACATATCACTAAACCATTAACATTTCACAAAACATTCTTACAATATAAAAGAATATTTTCTCGCTTTAAATAGCCTGAAAAGGGTTGAGAAACCTATAGATATAATCCATTTCTGAGTTAATAAAAAGTAACTCCCTATTTTATGTATGATGGACTCTCCCGTCTAATTATAAATTTTATAAGACGGGAGAGCCCACGTAGATAAAATAGGGAGTTAATTTTGAATCATACTGCGTGTGTATATATATATATATATATATATATATAGAGAGAGAGAGAGAGAGGTCTTCTAAAGTTTCTGTGGATTCAGCAGCTCAGATTTTTATAACTCAGCATAGAGCCGCACATATAATTTGATTATAGAGATAAACAGTTTCGCAAACGACCCTCCCTAAATTTTAAATTCAAAGTTGTCTTTCCTCTAGTCAAGAAAGGCTGTTCGTAACTTTCACACTGCTATTAGCATGTAAGTGAATAAACTCGAGTGGAACTCGAAATCGGCTCTCCGATACTTCAGCCCGAACGACTATTCGTTACTCCACGCTAGTCGGGATGCTGAAGATAACATCAAATGTAATGACGCTTTCACCTGTATATTTTAATAAGATTTCTTGAATATTCAGTTTGATAGACTAAAATAAATAAATATACTGTTAAGAAATAAACGGTGCCTCTACCTAAATCCAGTATAAATAAGCGTTAAGGAATAAAATCTGTTGGATTAATAAATAAAAGTCTATCATTTCTTTAGAATATATATATATATATATATATATATATATATATATATATATATATATATATATATATATCTCACAATCCTCACACTTGCTCCATATGAGGCCTCCTCTGTAAATCATTAGCGGGTCTTAAATGCCACTTAAGATTAGCACATGCACTTTCATAACTGAATCAATAAGCTGGCAGATCCTCATACGTCTAAACCGACGGGAGAGTCCATTATATATATATATATATATATATATATATATATATATATATATATATATATATATATATATATATATATATGTGTGTGTGTGTGTGTGTGTGTACATATATATATATATATATATATATATATATATATATATATATATATATATATATATATATATATTATGGACCATGATAGATTTAAAACAAAAACAAACACCAGTCGACCGGTTTCGTCCCCTCTCATCAGAACTGTTAACGGGGAACTAAAATTATGAGGAAAAGAAAAAGAAGTCTGTTATGCATGACATGAATGATTGGACAGGAAGAAATAAATTATTATAAAAGTTATACCAACCAAGATGCTAGAAACGCAGCACAGCAAGTCCGAGCAAACAATCTCTTTGTTTACAAAGAGTAGGTTGCCTGAACCTGATGTAAAGCGTCTCTAACACCTTAAGATGGAATAGCGAGTGCGAACTGGCCAAAACAGAAAACCAGTTCACACTGAAATTCAACACACAAGTAGGATTCTTTATAAAGTGATCCGCAATCGAAGACCCATACGTGTTACGAATGGTATGACCCAAAGAAAAATTTTTATTCAGTATTATAGCAGGTACGTGTTGTTCAATTCTCACGTCCAACCGCTGTGTCGTTCTACCTATGTAATCGCATCCACAATTACATTTGAAATGGTAAATAACAGAGTTAATATATATATATATATATATATATATATATATATATATATATATATATATATATATATATATATATATATGCAGAGAGAGACACGCATGGGTGAATATTTCACGCGTATGCAGGCAACACGTGTGCATTTATGTGTGTATTTGTTTTTGTAAAGGTCAAAAACAAAAAATTAGTAAATGATTGTTCGAATCTCTGTCTGTTACCCCTCCATATATATGAAAAGTCATATAAGATGTGGGCGGGAATTCGTTCACCTGTACACTTCAGAGAGTTTATAAAACACCTGTTTCGATTAGTAAATTAAGTAGTAACATGCTGTGATCACTATTGACGTCATTGCAGATCAAAATGAAACCCAAATACAGCAACAATGCTCTTATCAATTGCTCAGCTGATGCAGCCCGATAGAACCCAACTTTTTTTGACTCAAAAAGCGCATAGAAACGAATTATTTTTTTTGTTAAAACATTTTTACGTCAACGCAAAAAAAAAATCTGTCACGAACTGACGTAATTAGCAACAGCTTTAGAAAATTACAGCTGTTGTTCTATAGATTATTCTGAGACATTGTTGTTTAATACACATTTGTTCATAAATTACTAGACTGAAACATTTAGGTTTAATCTGTTATGCCAGAAAAATACGTAAATATTGTATCAGGTAATCTTTAAAGAACTGCGATCAGGGCTCTCCACAGCTTCTTGTAGGTTTACAGTCCAGTAACGTTGAAACACCCGTTTCTGTACGATCATCGAAGTTAAGGCTGGTCAGTATCTAGATGGATGACCGCTTGGGAATACTAGGGGATGAAAATTTAGATATGAGGGTGGTGTTCCGTCATAGTTCACTCATACTTCTGTAGAACCACATGCAGCAAATTTCAAAATTGTCAAAGTCTGTCCGTTTGAAATTAGAAAATGTAGAACGCCGACGCACTTTATTCGCGATAAATTACAAACGCTTAGCACCTTCATCTCGCAAACTTTTCAGTTAATTAAAATCTTATTGAATAAACGCTTCCTTTCTGACAACTATGACCGTGATTATTGACTGGATATTTTTTTTTAATTCAAGAGGCAATATAGGAGTTGGTTGCTTTTACCCTGGCATTACCAAGCCTTGTGAGAAGGATAAGCGTTTTTGGTTAGAGGATGGTGCTATATCTTGAAACCAGGGCTGTATCGAGGGTCATCGGATGCATGTTTGTGCATGAAGGTATATTTGAGCTTTAGCATTTTGTTTTAAATAAAACTTTTAAGACAAAACAATTAACATTGGAATGTTGATTCATCCTAATATATAATATTAGGAAAGGGGTGTGGCTTAATAACCGAAATTAACCTTAATCCATTAAGCCTTACATTATGACATAAAAAGTATTTTGTATGAGTTACTTTTAGAAAGAGTAAAAAAATATTACAGTAATGAGAACAATAGAAGAACAAGTAATAGAGTTATACAAAGTGCATGTACTGAATTCTGTTAATTCACTTTCATTGACGCTGTTACACATCGAGAAGGTCTGTATGAACACCACCATTTTCGTGTGTGATATTTTACGACGTCTTATTTTATTGATTGTTGCAGAGGCTCTCCGAACGGCGTCCTTCAACTGTTAGGTATTCTGCTATCCTTCATGTGAAAGTCTCTCCTTGATAACACCCCAGAAGGCGTTGAAACAGAACATTATATTATGTTAAGGTGACAAGACATTCGGACCACCCTGTACAAAGAGTAATGTTAGTATAGTGTCGAAATATGAGTCTGAGTTTCTATTTTCGTTTATTAATATTATTCTTAAAAAAATGAAGTACAATTATTTTTTATTCAATTAAATATTTGCAATGACTCGTTGCCTCTTATTAGGCTGCCCAATAAGAAACAACAAATCATTGTAAATAATTGTAAAAATATAATTTTATTCAATTTTATTTTGAATTAAATTACACTGGTTTTGAGGTGAAAACGTTTCCGATTAACTCTTGAGTTTGGCTCTCATAAAAGAAAATTTCTCCGTTAAAACGTTTTGAAGCGATCGAAAAATGTTATAACTACTTGGCGCAAAGTCGGATGAACATGGTAGGTGGAGCAGATTAGTGCAACCGACTTTCATTTTTTTTCTTATATTATTTCTTACTATATACTGTTTTCACACTAACGAGTACAGAGCGATTTTCAACGAAACATTTATAGACACGTTTCAGCGGCTGGACTTATACATGTGCATTTAGTGTATCACTGCGCTTTAAGAGTGCTGCATAAATAATAACCCACGACCAAATATGGGCACGGCATGTCCAATTTCTACGATCGAGCTGAGCTTTGGGGGTAGATTGTAGCGTTTTATCTTTGTGAGACATTGTCGTATTTAATATACTTCACATGCTATGTATGATTGTATTTTGGAGGATAGAGTCATTATTATAAGTTGTTCTCCATAAATCTGACTCAACGATTAATAGGTTATAAGTTAATATATTATCAGTAGTTTAGTGAAAAATGGAAAATAAAAAGCTATACAATTTTTTAACGACGAGACAACACTTGAATTTAACAAACATAGTGTAATAATATTTAGAATACTTAAGCGTAACATAGTCCTCGTGTGCTCAGTGAGGAAAGGAATCATAGTCTCGGCGACTTGTTGGGGGAGGATGATATTCAGCGTATATGTCAAACAGATCACTGATCGCAAGTTCGACTTTTGCAGTGATGGGCCATTGTCATGTGCCGACGAGTGAAGAATGATTTACTTACAAAAATTGTCGTGTCTTGAGCGCTGTCCAAATTAACACTGAATGTTTTCAACGGAAATGTTAACCAGGAAAGTTTATTAACGAGAAATAAATTTATCCGATAATCACGTATAATTTTGTGACATATGCTAGAATAGGTTTTGGTGAAACTAATAACTCTTAATCTTGGGAATCGTGTCTTTTTGTGAGGAGGTCTTTTTGTGAGCTAGGTGATGATATAATTTTCCAGGGCAACAAGATCATTTGAATAATTTGAATAAGATTATTTGATTCCTAGGTGCGATTAGCATGATGGCTATTGGCACGAAATGTTCCGGTCTTGTTTATAAAATTCAACTTTTCCTCTAAATAGTCTGGGAAAAGTGGGAATTCGTCATATTTCTCCTTATTGAACCATTAAATTAACCCAGAATTTCCCAATCTATCGACAAATATCTAAAATGGGCGATATCAAATTTCAGTTGGGTCAAAGAAACTTTATTATTTTTGCTGCGCCAAAACTAACATATGCACCACACCTTATGGGCCACAAAATGGAAGAAAATTTTACACAATATATTTTCATGGGTCACAGAAAAATTCTAGGTTCAAAGTAGGCCATGAGGTACAAAATGTTGGGAACCACAGCGTAGATTGTGCTATCTTGTTTTGTTTTGTTTGTGTTTTTTGTGACAACCAATCAAGGCGAATGACTATTCACATTCGTGAAGAAAAAAAAACAAAACAGGAAACTACCTGTTTACGAAATGTCAAGTCACTGATAAAGAAATAAAGTAAATAAAGGAGAGTTATAATCAACAACATGCAGAAGTATTGCGCCATTAAAAATAATTGTATTTGTAGTAAACTTTTGAAACCTGAATGTTTCAAGTTGCAATATTTTATAGACGCATCTATTCATCTTTTTTCTCCATATATTTAAATTTTTATACGTGTCGTAATTATGTAAACATAAATGCATCAAACCTCTTAGCAAAAGTCCGGTTGTTTCGATGATCAGGCGCGGTGTCTCCAAAATAGCTGACACCTATTGGTGAACGCGTGACATTGATATTGCTCCCTTAGACCTCACTCATTTATCAGTGTAATTTTAAAATGACACCGGCACGTGTAAATATCTGAAAAGAGGTTCCGAAGATGAAAAGTTTAAGAAACAATGATCTAAGCCGTAGGATTTTATTTAATTCTGAATTTGTCTTCTTTTTTTAATAGTATTGTTTCACGCTGATATTCTCAAAGTATATTGACTTTTCTCACTTAGTCTGTGCACATTTCTGATAGCGTTAACAATGTTATTTCTTAGTAAGATTAATCTTTTTTGTTTACGCAATGTTCTAACAAAACGGGGATTTAAGGTATCTGGTGAAAATATTGTTATTGTATTTTGTGTTTATCATTGTTTACCACTTGATTATCGATGACAGTAGAAAGTATTCGTTGAAAGCTTTTACTTCTTATTGTAAACATGACAGATGTTCCATGGTTAAATGTAGCGGTATATTTATTTTGGCAAAAGAGAAAAGCAAGTAAAACATGAAACCGGAAGTCCGACATGATTTATTTGAGATCTGTATAGCTGGCCTCTCGTATCCAGATACACTTGTCTGCTTAGTGTGGGGGCTAACTGAGCCCTGAAGTAAACGACTGCTCCAGGTGTAGTATATACTGTAACTATGCCGAACGGACTTTAGTTACAGTTTCTGGAAAAGTGTGTATAAGTTGGCATAATCAATAATTATTACAAGATTAGAAAGCTGAAACATTTCGTCACGGTCTGATGTAACTTCGAACTGTTCAGTCAATCTAATTTCATTTACACGTCTGTGATCAACCCGTGGTAGAATTTTCACTTCCCAAAGGCCTCGCCAATTATGAAGAAGTCACCTCCCTATTGATGTTCGAAACATACATAAAATTAGGAAAAGTTGGGAGGAGAAATGCAAAAACATCAAAAAATCGCAATATACAGAGGCTTACATCTTTAAATTTACATATACTCTGACAATAAAAGAATAACATTCCATCTCTACTCTCGCTTGTAATCATTCATTACAATAAAATAAACACTAAAACTGATTGAGTTAAATAATGCTTCAAAAAGTTATAATTAGAATTTTTATATTACAAACATATGTATATCCCATATCTATCTATCTATCTATCTATATATATATATATATATATATATATATATATATATATATATATATATATATATATATATATATATATGTATATATATATATATATATTGTAAAAGTAAAACTATTAATAAGAACACAGGATTATATATCGTACTGTTCTTTCTCTTTCTTCTTCTTCTTCTTCTTCTTATTATTATTATTATTAATATATATATATATATATATATATATATATATATATATATATATATATATATATATATATATATATATGTATGTATATATATGTATGTATATATAATTACATGAATCATTCATACAAAAAACAAATATAGAGGTTAATGATTAAATGGCGAGAATACATCTTCGCAAACGATTTCAATAAAGTACACTAACCCGAACCTGTATATGAATGATATGATCCCTGTTTATAAATTCCAGTTTCATAAGGTCTTTTTTAGTTTTTACAAGCTTTCGTCTGTTCCTACAGACATCTTCAGGTATGGAAATAAATAGATTTGTTCTTGTTTTTTTACTTCTCGATAATATATATATATATATATATATATATATATATATATATATATATATATATATATATATATATATATATATATATCGGAATGTAATTTGAAAGAACGATAATAATATAAATTATGACGTTCACAGCATTAATTCAAAAGTGGGCTCAATACAAAGAGTAGAGCAATAATTATTTATTATAATTCTTACATCCGGACAAAGACAGTTTGCTCGCTACAAAGAGGCATTCTTGTTTTGATGCGGTTGCATCTCGAGTGGTCAGAACTAAAAATGGTTCTAAGCAATTCTATTTACAAGCAAGCCGCTTATGGAAAGACATAGGCAGAAGAAACTCAAAAGGCAAAGTGTTCGAAAAGAGCTAAGAGCTGTCTAACAGATCTCAGCTAGACGCTATCTACCAACTGCCTCACGCAATCAAATGTGGCACAAGGCCGAATTTTATTTATATATATATATATATATATATATATATATATATATATGTGTGTGTGTGTGTGTGTGTGTGTGTGTGTGTGTGTGTGTGTCTGAGTGTGTGTCTGAGTGTGCTAGGCCTGTTTATGAGGCAGTCATAGACTAGCATATGCGCTGGTTCTTTCAAATGCCTTGTTCTTCTGTGTCAATTTTTACTTTATTCACCAGGGAATCTTAATCCGAATTAACAGACACCTGAAGAGAGACTTAAGGTACCACAATAAAACTTTATAATAACAAAGATTGGGGCACTCGTCTGACTGTTCATAATGTATATGATAATAAATCCTTATAGTAAAACATTCGGCATTTATTGACCGAGAAACCAGTGCCTCTGTCGTTTTAAATTTATAAAATCGATCTTTGAAAACAATTCTCCAGTTGAAAATATTTCTCTAGTCCATGAAATGTTATCGCTCTCGGCCATCATTCTAGTCTTTTGTATGAAGTAGTGTGGAACGTCAATAACTAGATTGTGTCTTTATTTGCTCTCTGGATTCTGCTATCCATTTTAGTTGTTGCCGTTGTTGAATGTCTTTAAGTGATGTGGTTTCTTTTATTTGGTATATTTCTCATAATTCTGTTGTGCCAGTCCACAAAGTTTGAAGAATGATGGTCCTCACTGACACCTACAGGATTCTTTCACTCAAAGCTATTTTAACTACTGATCTGAGAAAGCGGCCGCATATATCCGAAGGTGTAGTAATTTAAAAACGATTTTGGCGCCATATATATCATCCATATAAATGTATCGATCTGTTCAATTTCCTTATCTTCTATGCAAAATCTGTTATAACGGATCCATACTCCTAATTATTTGAAGTGTTTAGTATTTACTAAATCCACTTCCTGAATTTGCATGAGGGATTTAGAGTAGGTGTTGTGAATTCCATTGCATACTTTAAAAAAAGACTTCTGTCAACAGCTTGGTCGTTTAGTAGTTTCTAATAAAGCAACTCATCCACCCGTTAGTTTATTGTTCGTTGCTATATAATATCGCTCAAAGAGAAATGAATTATATCTGCGCAAATCACAGTGTATGAGTGGCGACACTGAGTGTCACGTACCTAAATCCAATAAGACTTCCCCTTCCCCCTTCATAATATATTTTTTTATAATCTCACATAAGCAGAAATCACTAACCATGTTTTCGTTGAGTCATCTGACCACATCATAAAGTGCACGTATTTTGAACAATGCCATGGTTAGCTCCACCTAAATTCCATCAAATATACAATTGCTGAACTGCTTTTTTCACCTACTTTTGTAAATAAACTATCAATAAAATTCCGGTAATAAAAATATAACTACAACGAATAACCGATTTTATTTCTAAAGTGTGATGGATATATTTTGTTTTCTTAAGAACTACATGAGACTAATTCGAATTATTCTTAGCCAAATCCTTCAAAATATGGCAAAACAGCGTACTTTCCCCCGCTTCTTTTGAACAGGAGGTAGAGATTATTCCCTTGTTTCCTGTTTATGGTTCGGTTGCCGGTCCCTTCTAAAGTCTTGTTTTCATTTTCTTTCATTCAACATAGCACCTTGCATCTTAGTGGTAATATTGCTTTGCTTGGGGTGTAAAAAAAAAAAGAAATTGGTTTTAAGTAATATTAAAACATAAAGATGAGACCTAGTTCATGATTTATTCATTTTTTGCCGTGTCCCTGAAAGATGTGAGCGATTATTGCTCTCCTCAAAATCCTATCCTCTTTAACTCTAAGCAATACTTAACCCTTCCAGTCGCTATTCGGCAATCCATTTAGACAGTTTCTTTGCGCGAAATTTCCCTCAGTTCCATCAATATATTTTGTGAGTGATAAATTCTCCAAACCCATTTTCTTTTAATTTACATTCGTAAAGTATTTAAAACAAAGTGAATTCGTCTTTCATCAATAAAGTTGAAATTCTAATGCCGAAATATATATTAGGTTGGAAAAAAGCAAATCCAATTTAGCCATAGCATAGGTGAGATTCTTATTTCAGACTCCAGTCAAAAAGGTTAAATTGGTTATTCGCTGTATTCTCTTGCTTCTTTTTTTGCTTTCAGCATGCCATGTGAGTGTTAAAATCGCTAGACGTTCTTCCTTTATTATATAAGCAGGAAATTCAGTTGTTTGCTTCAGAATGTAAGTCTAGGATTTTCTTAGAGTTCCATAAAACTTTTTCACAATTTTTTCAGCATTTGTCCCTTGAAGTCTATACATCATCGTGATGCAGTTGTCCTGCATTCACTGTCATATAGGCGATTAGATATTGCATAGCAGCTCTTCAGTCTGTTCTTGCTCTTCCATCTATTAACACTTTGCTTAATTTCAGGAAGGCACTTTCGCTATTTCTAAGACTCTTCCTATTTCTGTATCACATCGTCCTACATCTACTAATGCAGTCATCAGATAATTGAATTCTTTTATCTGCTTGGGTTTAAGTTCTCATATTTTTGCTTTCTCTTTTGTAGATAAACCTTCATTATGTCTTCTTATTGTAAATATCAAGTCCTGTTTTCTCTTCTTCTTTTACCAATTTATCTAAGAATTCTTTCAGGTTTTTGAATTTTGTCAAGAACCTCGCTTATTGGCTTTCTAAAATAGACGAGTCTACGTCGGCATAAGATATGTAATATTTTTTTGGAGTAAAGAGAGGAAATAATGCTAAGAAGCAATTGGAAATATATTATTTACAATACAGATTTTAAATGTTTAATAACTTTATTTCAATAGTTGAGCCACGGAAAAATCCATATAATAATGATGTTACGATTGAAGACTAAGTTTTCAGCCGTAATAGTACATTCATACTATTCAATGACTAAACAGCATTTGCGACAAATAGAAAATATGCCAAATCTCTGACAATGGATATGATTGGATACAACCAAGCGGTAGGCAAAATATTAGGTTGTTGCAAAAATAATGTCGTTTTCTCAGATATGTTCTATGTGAGAAAACGACAATATTTTTGCACCAACCTAATAGGATATATTCACTTTCCTTCACTAATAAGAATGATTCTTATTAATTTATAATATATGTTTGTAATGAAATTTCTGTCCGAATTTGCGACGAATCATTTTTAACAATGTTCCATGAATTCCAATCTTTAACTGATACTTACCAATGTATAAATAAATAGTACCTCTTATTTCCTTCCAGATTATCTGGAACTTATTTACAAGAAATTTTTCAAATCCAATCCCTGTTTACTCCAAGTAAATAAAAGATTTGACGTGCAATTAACTATAGACCACACAGACGGAATACATCAATTGCAAAACCAATCAAAGTCAAATATTGTGATTATGATTGTGCAGTGTCTGCAAAAACAAGAAGCAAATGAGCTTCTCTATTCATGAAAACAGTCTAAAGCAGGCACTTCTAACCCGTAGCACGCGTACTGCACTGCGACCTACGGGCTGCACTGCGGCCCAATTAATATTTTCATGCGACTCACTGCAACCTAATTTTTTTAGGTATATTTAGGTATTTACTTTAGTAACGTACGTCGAGAAAATTATTCCCTGATTGTGCTGGTAGATTCACTTCCCCATTTGCAGTAAAAGGTGAAGTGGGCAAAGGCAATTGTCGATCCTTATACCATCTGTAACATGAAGAAAGAACCGGAGCTAAATATGAATTATTTAGCTTACGGTTTTTCGGCTCTGGGTCATGTGGTGCAGTCCTCACACTCCTGCTTGAAAATGCCACGTTAAACCGACATTTGTGTCAAATTTGCTTTTATTGAGGCAGCAAATAATTAACATGATACACTTTGATATCGTAATGACGTAACTGGGGACATTTTTGAACTTATCAATGAAAGGTTTTGCGGGTGTGGTGTGAAATTTTGATTGTTTCAGTTTCAAAGATTTACTGTGAATAATGACTGTTTATTTATTAACATCTTTTACAATGTCAAGGCATAAAAACTTCGAACCTATGCAGAGTGATTCGGAAAACGTAGTATCATTGTCCATTTATGCCATTAGTGGTAAAGAATGGGAAGTTTTAGTGAGGCGGATGAAAAAGATTGATTTTCCCTCTTTTTAAAAGAGTGCCAGGCATTTTTATACACAAGGCTAGGTCTAAAGCCAAGTGGAAGGGGCTAATCTAAATTTATTCTTTATTTATTTCTAATTTCAGGCATATATTACGGACATAGTTTTATATTTATATATATATATATATATATATATATATATATATATATATATATATATATATATATATATATATATATATATATATATATATATATATATATATATATATATATATATATAAAAGTCATTTTTATGTTTAACGTTCTTTTTATAGATACAAGTATTTAAGTAAATGCTCTGTTTATAATAAACAGTATTAAATGACATTTACCGGCCTGAATGCAGGTTCGAATCCTGTCCAAGGACGAATATTTTCTATGAAAATTTCTCGGACATTCAAGCTGGTAAATGTTATTTAATACTGTTTATTATAAACAGAGCATTTACTTAAATACTTGTATCTATAAAAAGAACGTTAAACATAAAAATGTCTTTAATAAATAGATTGTCGGACTTTGTCCATTTCTTAATGTAAGACGTCATTTGTTTACATTTGATACGCCATGAGCAGTTATGAATGTGCGAGATTCATGGAAGATTGAATTTTATAAGCAGTAAATTCGACCTTGCCTACCGACCGATCCTTGGTGGCCGAGAGGTTAGGCACGTCAGAGTAAATGACTTTGTCCATTTCTTAATGTATATATATATATATATTGCCAACCTAATAATTTAAATGCTTTTAACACATCCCAATTAAATCATACTTATTTATTTAAATTTATATTTTAATAAACCAACATTTGGTCATATCATTTAATATTACGAAAAAAGAAATAACAAAAATAAAGAGAAAATTCAATATTCTATGAAAAGAAAATATTTCGCAATTGAAACATGCAATAATATTGTCTGCCTCGTTTGTCATGATAATATCGCCGGGTGCAATGAATATAATATTAAGCGTCAGTATGCTGTTAAGTATGAGTCGGAATATAATAAATTAAACGAAGAAAGAATAAAAATGAAAATGGATGAATTAAAAAAGCAGTTTAGTTCTTAACAAAATATTCTCAAAAATAAGTTATTAAAATTCACATATGTACAAAAGTTAGTTTTTTAATAGTTGAAAAATTGGCTTGGAAGGGCAAGCGACTGATAGATGGTGAAATAATACATGAATGTATTGCAATTGCTTTTGATGAATATTGTCCCGAGAAAGCGAACTTATTCAAAGGACACGAGTCTTTCACATCTGACAACTGGTAGAAGAATTGAGGACATAGCTGACGGTATTGAGGATACATTGCACCCAATTATCTACATGTGTTTATTACAGTTTACCAGTGGACAAAAGTACCGATCAAAATAACTCTGCACAATTAGTTATTTTCTTCAGAGGAATTGTTATCAATTTTAACATAATTGAAGAAATGTTGAACTTATGCCATATGAAGGGGACAACACCTGGCCGTAACACACTTGAACACATTATTTTATTTATTGAAAAGTTCAATATTGATAGAAATAAAATTTATTCTACTATAAGTGATGTTGCTCCTGAATTTCAAAAATAATTGATCTATTACTTGATTCATCAATAGCAATTATATGCCCAAAAGTTAAATATGAATTTGTTGATAACACATATTGTGAAAGTTGTGAATTTTATCAGGTCTCAGGGCTTGAATCATCGTGATATCAAAAATCTTTGGAAGATTTTAGCAGTGATGTTATTTATTTTTCAAAATTCAGATGACTCAGTAAAGGGGACTTTAAAAAGATCTTAATTATCATTACCTAAAATAAAAGAGTTCATGCAAAGCAGTTTAGTTCTCAACAAAACATGTATTTTTTAGAAAACGGAGAATCGTTGAATAAACTTTGCTTCTTAGTATATATATTATAACTGAAATGTTTTATAAACTTAATTTGTATTTATAAGAAAAAGACCAGTTATATTACTTAATGGTTGAGAGAATAATAGGTTTTACGAAGAACTTACAAGATTTGATAGCGGAAAAGAAAACCGATGAAATTGTGCATTTTTAGAGTTTATTAAAAAGAAAAAAAAATAATTTTCTGTGAACTTTGAAAAATTTAGTAAATTATGCAAAATTTTGTTAAAAGATTTTACAATCAGATTTTTGACCTTAGAAAAACACATCTTGAATTAAAATTGCTTAGTGATCCATTTTCATTTACTTATTTTGAAGTACCAACCAAATAATGACAAGAACATTGAGATCTAAAAGCAGGGTATCTTTGAAAACTTATCATAGAGAAAATGTCCTTCTTGAAATTTATAAAGTTCATTCTTTCAATGAATTTAATGAAATTGATAATTTATCTAAAAGAAAAATATGTTATGAATGTATGGTAGTACATACTGCTATAAACAATCCATTTCGTGCATGAAAAACATCAAAAATGTTGAAAGAAATTGGTTGAGTGATCCCCATCTAACTAAAATTCTTAGAATAAAGACTATTACCATAAAAGCAGATATTGACTATATTATAAAAGGAAAACAATGTCAAATATAACTTTTGATTTTTTCATATTGTGTAGGTATACTTTCATATTTTACTTTCAATCAAATATGAAAGTATACCTGCACAATACAGTATTTTTGTAATTATATATATATTTGTTATTAAAATTTGATATTCACAACGTTTTGCAATTTTTAAAGGCATCTATAGTTGTAGCCTCTCTTTTTCTCTTTGTTTGTTTGTTATCGAACTCTTCCTAGTGTTTTGGAGATAGAACCCCATAACCATATTCTGAAACTGCATTATCCAGGGTACGTGAATAAGTATATTTCATTTTGATTTAAATTAAATTAAAATTTGAACAAGAGAATGACTTCTTTCCAAAATATAGAAAGAGAAAGGAGTTCAGATCAGCAAGATCAAAATGAGACAATATGGACGACAAGTTGAGCAAGAAATCAGCAATCCTTGTGAAATTCCGTACAATACATATTTGTTGCGACAATTCAACTGTCATATCAATGTTGAAAAATCTGTTTATCAATTCATTCAATCAAGTATTGCATCAAATACACATCAAAGATGTTAGATCAATCTATTTTTGCACACACACCACCAGTGAAGATTTTGTCCGTTTGATTCAACTTACATTTAAATTTGAACAAGGGAATGACTCCTACCGAAAGTATAGAAGGAGAAAGCCAGAAGATGGAGGTCACATCTTTAAGAACATTGAGTAAAAGTGAATGCATCATTTTTCTCCACAAATTATAACAATTATTTAAAATATATAATCATTTACTTACAAAAAATGTGTGACACGCAGTAAGGCGCGGATAATTCTGTTAATATTTATATAAAGTATTTTTGTGGCCCGGTGAATATACCTAAATATTTAATTTAGCCCATCAGGAAAACAGGTTAAAAGAAAAGCAACAAGCAAAGAGACTCTTACTCAAGAGGAGTTGATTGTAATGTAATGGAAAAGACTAATCCAACTATTACAGTTAAGGAACCCAATGGGCATTTCATCGTTACCCTTATGAGTGTCTATAGCAAAATAAGATTGTCTGAGTAAGACAAAAGTTGGAAAGTAAGTCCCACGTGAACTGTCAGCAGAGAATCGCAAACGACGTTTTGAATATTCTGCATCATTGTAATTTTTTTTATTTGAAACTCCAAGAATCATTACAGGAGATGAGAAATGGTTCCTTTAACACGATGTTAATTTGAGACATCAGTGGCTCCATCGTGGTGGATTGCCTACTCAGCAAACGAGAGCGAGACCGCAGCCAAAAAAATTTCATCTGAGTATTGGTTGGAATATGCAGAGTCGTTTATTATATACTGGAAAATGATAAAACGTTAGCAGCCGAATTTTACTTCTAAATACAGGGTATTTAAAATAAGTTTTTCATGGAAGCTTTCATCTTTTTTCAAGGGGAAAAGGTTTCATCCTTCACCATTATAACTCACGACTCCATTTTTTTTTTTTTTTTTTTTTACATAGAACCAGATATCTTCTGGAAAAACTCGGCTGAAAAAATGATTGTTTCATTATATTACTTGGATCAGACTCCTTCTCATCGCTATCTGTTTAGGAGCTTATAAAGTGATTTAGACTAATTCCAAGAAACGAGCTCGGGAATGAGTAACCACTTTTCAGGTAAAAAAACCGAAAGAATTATTCGTAATATTAAAATCTTGCTCAATGACGGGATAAGTTCATTGAAAACAATGATTAATATTAGTTTGGTGCAAAAATAATGACGTAATAATGACGTAATAATGCCGTTTTTTGACGTATTTTTAACGTCAAAAAACGACATTATTACGTCATTATTTTTGCGCCAACCTAATATATTGATAGTTAAATATATCTCGTTTTAAACTGACCCGTTAGGATCAAAGTGTAGTATCTGTGCTTTGTGATCATCCGGGCTGGCTTCTGTCGAACTCTCTAATGCAGAGAGGAACTCGGAGGAAGCTTTGCCGAAGGGCAAAGTTTCCTTCGGGGAGGTAGACAGGACCTGAACCCGTCAAGGCGGGTTCAAAGGTCATATTTTTGGCCGAGCCTACGGGCTCGCGGGCTACCCACATTAAACCGGCCTTGTGCCACATTTAATCCTCGTGGGTGGATTAATAAATACTAAACTGACGCCTTCTTTGTTTTTTTTTCTATATATATATTTCTATATATCTAAACTATAAATATAAAGTATAAATTTACGCAACTTTACTGAAATAATCTTATATCTTCATCTGAAATCAAGAACATACTAAAGTTGCAATATATGAAAAAACAATATAGCCGTCAGTTTAAATGGACACAAAGAAGTTGTTTTAATGCTCAATATTTTAAATGTTTTTATTTTTATGTCTCTTCACAGTCTGTATTTACATTAGAAATAATTTTAATCTATCTCCGTCGAGGAAAATTAAATTAATACAGTAAAACTATAAAACTAACTGCAGAAATGTATCTTCATTCTTGATGTTGTAGTTCTCAGCAACGCCTGACAAAAGAACATTTATTTAAACTTAAAGTTACACTTAAGCAATTAGGATTTTAATTTAAAAAGTGATTATTTGTTACTTAAATTTAAATGAGAATTATAATGCCGTATGTTATGAAAGATATTGATTCATTTGTCATCACTTTCAAATGAACACTCACGACTGATCTCGATATTTTTTTTTTCTAATTTTGAAACTTAAATGTAAAATGGGGACGGAAAGTATGTGCTAGACCACTAATTTGATGGTCCGCCGCACATGAAGATCTATGACTTTGTCCAATTTTGACAACCCAATATAATGAGACCAAGTCACCCTCAACTTAAACTCTAACAATATTTGTATGATGAAAATGTTTTGCATTCAGAAAGCTACAATCGTGTTAATGTATTTAGGTTTTAGTACTCTCTTTAATGTATGCCGTCGTCTTAAGTAAAATTGCTACATCAAACGGAAATAGTTCTAGATGTTTCTGACAGTGTTTCCACCTTGACATTTTATACACCTTCACATTCTTTAAAACGCATTTGTTTGATCAATTCACGAAACCAAGAGAATGATTTATGACAGTGAAACCTAAAAGAAACCTGAGCAATAAATATGATAAAGCAAAAATTATCAAAAGGCACACACTAAGTAGAGGATGGTGTAAAACGTGAAAAGAAAGACGCAAGTAGAACAGAAACATTTCTACCGAGAGGTAAACTCTAAATTAACAAAGTAAAATGAAAAAAATTAGCGGCAGAAATTCAACGTTGTCATGCTAGGAATGGATTCATTTTTTGTGCATAGACACACAGAGTTTTGTCATTTTCCTAATTTCTTTCTCTATGTCTACTAATCAAATCCTGTGATCATTTTAAAATAATTTTAATTTCATTTTTAAATGATTAATCAAAAACTAGTTAAACACGCAAATTTTTAGTCTTTACAATATCAAAGATAGATGAGGGTGATAGATAGAAGAAAATTAGATAGATAGATAGATAGATAGAAAGAAAGAAAGAAAGAAAGAAAGAAAAAAAAGAATGAAATGGAATAGAATAATATAGACATAAGAGAATAAAATAGATAGATAGATAGATAAATAGATAGATAAGAGATAGGATGATATAGATAGACAGAAGAGAATGAACTAGATAGATAGAAGAGAATTTATAAATATATAGAATAGAATACAGTATAGATAGATAGATAAATAGATAGATAGATAGATAGATAGATAGATAGATAGATAGATAGATAGATAGATACGACAATTTTGTTTTTTTACAAAATGTGGGAAAGAGATCGTTCTTTAAATACGGAAACAGAAACAAATAGCTTTCAAAAACTTGCAATTCCAGACTTATAAACGATATTATTCGTTTACTAACGGTACTTCAGGCGAAGTAAGGCTGAGCAGACCTCCATTTAATAAAAAGAATAGATAGATAGACAGACAGACAGAAAAGAATGATATATAGAAACAGAGGAGAATTAAATAGATAGATAGATAGATAGATAGATAGATAGGTAGATAGATATATAGATAGATAGAAAGTGATTGTTCTTCAAATGCGGAAACGGGAAAAAACACAAATAAATAGCTTTCAAAATCTTAAAATTCCAGACTTATAAACAATATTATTCGTTTACTAATAGTGCTTCAAGCGAACTAACACAGAGTAGGCCTTTATTTAATAACAACTCGAATATTTATACAAGAATATGCTAAAAAGATGACATCATACTCTTCTGAAAATCTTACCAAACCACAATTAAGAAATATTTTGTTTTGATTGAGGCATTTTTACCAAGAACTATATGGACTGTCCAGTGCATTTATATGTAGGCAGAGATATAGCTAAATATCGATGTATAGGTAAAGTTATATATATATATATATATATATATATATATATATATATATATATATATATATATATATATATATAGCCTGTATTATTGTACAGAAAACAAAAGAAAACTAGAAAAAATGTTGAAATTGATCCTCAGCTCATTTCAGTGAGTTTCCAAATAATACACGGTATTTTCAAAACCTTAGAAATTTCAATGAACATATCACTTACTAGAATTTTACCTCTTGACTTGTAGAACAAAAGACCGAATTTTAGAAGATTAAAATGTTACAACATTAAAATATTTTCTACAGTTTTTTTTTTATTCAGCTGCACCTTTTTTACGTTTACACTTGTTGATTTTCATGCTTTGTAGTATCTGTTTACTAAATACTTAGCTTGTGTGTCTCCTTACTCAGTGCGCATGCATCTTTGCATATCAGATAGAGGATGCACGTGTGGTGTAATGGATAACGAATTTCTCTGAATCAGAAATAGGAGAGACGTGTTCGAACTCCAGTCGAGTTTATTCGATTCAACAATGCACAAATACTCTTAGGAAAGGTAAGAATCGATCCTTTCATCTCCCAGTTATAGGGTAAAATATATACAGTATAATCAATATTTTCTCAAAATAATTGTGAATGTAATAGCTATGCGTAATAAAAGGAGAAGTGTTCGTACAATCCAAAATGTATTTCGGTTTTGAATAAACATCGAAGTATTGATAAACCATAAAAAAATCATCAATCAATATATCTGCTGAGAAATATGTATATATATATATATATATATATATATATATATATATATATATATATATATATATATGTGTGTGTGTGTGTGTGTGTGTTTGTGTGTCGCTATGTGTAAAGAGAGAGAACGAGATAAGTTCAGAAATATTATTTAGAGAGAGATCTTTAAATCTATATTTATGTGTGACTTTACATATATATATATATATATATATATATATATATATATATATATATATATATATATATATATATCAGTGTATTTGCCTACATATGTGTGTGTGAGAAGTCACACAAAATCTTATATTTTGTTCTCTCTCTCCGTGTATATATCAATATATATACACGGAGAGAGAGAACATTGGTTTATACCAACGGCTTTCGATTCATACTTCTACAATTCACTCGTGTGTGGTCATGTGTGACGTCATGAGATGCGGTGCGATTTTCGCTTCTAGTGTCTTATATGCGCGTGTTTATCGTTGCTTAGAAATCTTCTATGTAAACATTGCTTACTTCTGTATATATATATATATATATATATATATATATATATATATATATATATATATATATATATATATATATTACAGGATATTAAGAGTATAATACGAAATATATATAGTAACTCATCTTTACCCCCACTTAAAATTAATCCTAATATTTTAAGAAAACTACTATTGGTTTGTACTACTAAAGTCCCTTTCTTTCATCATAATAACAATATATATATATACAACGTGATGGTGTCTCCATGGGTTCAGTACTGGGCCCGACATTTAGCAATTTCTACATGTCGAACCTCGAAAATAAGATATTTACAGTTTTTAAAAAAACATCAATCTACCTAAGATACATTGTTGATATGCTTATGCTAGTTAAAAATACAGATGAAATAATTCAACTTCAAAAACGTTTCCAAAATAATTCTGTCCTTAAATTCACATATGAACTCAATACTAATAATAAAATCCCCTTCCTTGACATATTGATTAACACAAATAATAACAAATTTACTATTTCGCCATACAAAAAACCTACAAGCATAAATTCATGTACACTTAACTACAAGAGCGAATGTCCATATTATTACAAAATAGCAATTATAAAGAATCTAATACATCGTGCAGAAACTAATTCATCCACAAAACAGATTTTTTACAGTGAACTAAAGAATATAAAACAGACACTTATTAACAATAGCTTTCCAAACTATATAGTTGATGAACAAATAAGATGCTTTCTTAGAAATCTCAATACTAAGAAAATTGTACATAATACTGCTTCTACTGATCTCAAACATATTAATCTCCTATATCGTAATCAAATGCATACTAATTATAAACAAGATGAAAATATACTAAAAAATTTAGTATATTCTAATATATCAACTACAGATCCTAGCAAAAAAATTTAAATTAATCATATACTACACTAAATCTAGTATATCCAACTTAATTCTTCGCAATAATTCTTCTCCCCCGGTTACCGATTTGCAAAAATATATATATATATATATATATATATATATATATAATGAGTGGTAATAAAAACAAATTTTATCTCTTTATAGCGATCATTGTGCCTCCAATAAAATTTTTAAATGCTTGAAGACATGTTGCAAATCGGATTTAAGCAGCATATAAAATTCTTTGCTAAATGTTAAAAAGTAAAATCAGAACTGCTTCAGTTAACAAATCCTTTCTTCATTTGTGGTTGACTAAAAAATCTGCCCCCCTTTTACTACCTTTATAATAGAAAGAGCAAATTTACATTCAGGACAGCAAATTGAAGAGGTTTTTATTTCGACCTTCATATCTAAGCTCTCTTATATTCTTTCCAAATTGTATAAGAAAAATTATCAATTATGGAATAGTGTTCAGTTTCCCATTTCGAGAGGATTCGTTTTGCCAGTTATGACGCAATTGTTCATGAGTGCAGTCGTTCTCGACTTGCGATTAAATAACAGAGTTGCAGCATTTGATTTATAAAATATTTTGATGTTCTGCTAATCCTAGTATTGATCAGAATGTTCTGAATCTTTCTTCGTCTCAGTTGTCCATGCTAGAGCTCTTGATACTCTCGTATCGATTGCATTTTGTGTTCCACCTTGCATATTAAGCGAGAAGAAATTTATTCAGAGATCGAAGTTTCGTTTTGTGCAGTTAGGCAAACTTCAGCTTGATTCTGTTAACAATATCAGTGACCTTAAAGTAAAAAACAACATTCTTACGCAGGTACTTCTGTTTTCTTTAGTGGATCAGAGTGGAATAGAGAACAATATCAGGCAATTGAATCACTACGTCGTAATAAGATTTTGGTAATTACGAAATCTGATCAAAGCTCAGGTGTCGACATTTTTGATTATCAAGATTATGTAAACTTGATGACTATTCTTAAGGATTCTTCTAAATTTGTCCTGTTAGCCCCAAAAGGTCTTATTCTACATTATCTATTGAGGCTAAGTTCTAAAAACGTGTAGGGGAGTATTGATATATCTGTTGTTATTCCTGAAGTTGTTTTTGTCGAACTGATAAAATTTGCCACGATTTCAGCTGAATTTAGTTTCGACGGCGTCATGTATAAGCATTGAAGGTGTTTCAATGGGTTCCATTTTAGGGACCATTTTCGCTGACATTTTTGTAGGATTCCATGGAGAGATTGTGTTATCAAAATCTAATAAACCTGATGCTTACTTCCGTTATGTGGATGACACTTTTCGTCTCTTCAATAACGAGACTGAAGTGGACCATTTTCTTTCGTCCCTGAATAATATTCATCCAGCTCTCAAATTTACACAAGTAAAAAAAATTAATTCTTCCTTTCTCTTTGTTAATTTTTTGATTATCAGACCTTCGCGTTTTCTTACTTGTTTATCAAAAACCGACTTTTACCGTTTTGTACACCTGTTGGGACACTTTTTGTCCTTTAAAACGCAAAATCAATTTAATTAAGACCCTTAAGCGCCTTAAAGATCTGCTCTAAAATCAAGTTAGTTGATGAACTCAAGTTTATTACTACTACTCTCTATAGTAATGCCTATCCATTGGGAAATGTTCAATCAGTAATTAAAAATAAAATTTCAGAATTCGATAAAGTTAAACTGCTATAGTAAAAATATTTTCTGTGTACCTACGCATTATAATATTTTTTATGTCCTTGATAGGTTATAAATGTACAGAAAGTGCTTTACTATTTATCAGCAGCTAAATATGAAAAAAATATAGTTTTCATATATGCTATATTTATGGGTTAATGTACTCAATATCTGACATAGATCTTATGTAAATATAAACATCAAAGTAGACACTCAGGTCAACACCAAGCGGCAACAGTCTCATTAAAAAAATACATATATTAAGTAGATTATACACAGATTAAGAAACTACGAATGATTACATAAAAACAACTAAATGTAATAATAATAATCAACAACAAATAATTCAGTAATCAATAATATATAATGAGCAAATATTTGATAAATAACAACATTACGATTCACAATTATTTCTACTTAGTAATCACAAAATTGAAATAAATGTTACCTCTCAAGTATAAACGTCAAAGTCAATGTAATAGGCTCTACTATCCATAATGCACCACTCACATATAAAAATAGTCGAGCCAAAACGCAACACACATGGTCTGAAGTTTGTATTGAAGAAGGATACACACTTTTTCTATTTGGTTTTGAAAGTGTCCACTTTTATATTTACATAAGCTCTATTTCTGATATAGCATGGCTTGAAACTCTCTCTCTCTCTCTCTCTCTCTCTCTCTATATATATATATATATATATATATATATATATATATATATATATATATATATATATATCGAGTCACGTAAGATGAGATAACACAACAGAGGTCAAGTCCAAACTCCTAAGATTGCAACTCTAGCAAAAAGACCTGCAGGTTACTTGTGCGGGTTTTGTGACAAAGTTTGTAAATCTGTTGCGGGACTAAAACATCACATGATTGTACACAGGGACAGGCAAGTTTCCAACACAGGCGACACAGACAAACTTTATGTTTTCTACATTGGCAAGTGAGGTAAAAGTGAAACTTAAAAATCACTTAGGGGCCCATAGCACAGCGATAGCTTGGGTAAAATTAATGCAAAGATTCTAAATGTAAAACACAAAAAAATAATTTAACAAATGAAGAGATGGTGTTCTTCTACAAAGAAGTGAGAAGCATTTTATAGATTTATAGATTTTATTTATAGATAAAAACATTTACGTACATACCTTGTAAATAATAAACTGTATTAACAACATTTACCAGTATAATTGTCGGAGAAATCTAAAAAAAATATGTCTTCCGACAGGGAACGAACAAGTATCCTACACATCACCCTCATATAGCCAGACATGCTATACTATTTATCTACAGAGGAAGCGTCTGGCAAGTAAGGTTAAATTACTGTTTTTGAACTACAAACTTCCCATTATTTCTCTCCAAACTAATGACATAATATATTCTGAAATTGACTAAGTCCAACAATTATTGTAATAGATTTTTGTGTATACGTTAATTTTATACTTTAGCGAGGTTAAATTACTGTTGTTGAACTAGAAAAACAGTAATTTAAATTTGCTACCCAGACGCTTCTTTTGTAGCTAAATGGTATAGCACGTCACGCTATATGGTGATTCCGTGTAGAATATGTGTTAAATAACAGATAGAACTTTAGCCTTCATTTGCAACCAGTTTAGGAGAAGAATAAGTGTGAATTCAAAAAAAAAAAAAATGAAGAAGGTTGTTTTTAGACTTTATAGCATCCTGGCGTCTTCAGGTCAGAATCTAACCCAAACCTGAAATAAGCCAATAAGAACAAACGTCGCTGAAACACGTTGTTTATAACTTTTTCCATTTATATAACTTTTTCCTCTATATTTATTTTTATTTCGCTATGACTCCCTATATATTTAATCTCAAAACACAGTAAGTTATCAGTTTATTCTTTGGGTTTATGTCTTGTCATTCGTTTCATTTGCCAAGGAGCATTGTTATCTAAACAAAAAATTAATGCAAAATTATCACGCCAAATAATTATTCTTACATTTCAAGAAATGTTGTTTTCTTTAAAATAACCAAGAAAGTGTTGTAAAAAAAAATCAATCAATCATTTGGGAATGATATAATCTGAGTAATTCATATATTTTATGTAATCGATACTCAAATTATAGTATGCTAATTGACGTTTGTAGACATGCAATTAAATGATACTGAATGATGTTAAGACAAGAGACTAAACTATACACGTTGATGATAACGTGTCTTGTTTTTTGGGGTTTTATTCTTTTGTTGTTTTTCCTTTAGGTAAGCATTTGTTAAAAAGTCCTACCCAATCAGAATTTGGGATGGATCCTGGGAAATCTGTGTGATAAAATCACAAACATATTCAGTCGTTACATAATGTCACGCAAAATAAAATGTAGGACTAAACAGCTGTACACAAACTAGATTCAGTGCCATCCACCCGGCCAGTAAGCCACACACTTAGAGCGTAACTTTTATGAAAAGAATATAAATGAATAATAGGCAAACATCTGTCCAGTGAAGCGTTGTTCTATTTTTGTGGTGGTGGGTGGGGACACGGAATTAAACATGACAGACAGGTTGGCAGACGGAAAAAAAGAACGTGGCGAACTGAATCTTGAGCTCTGCTGAACATTATAGACAAATAAATAAAGCAAAGTAAAAAGAACACACACACACACACACACACACACATATATATATATATATATATATATATATATATATATATATATATATATATATATATATACGTGAATATGTGTGGTTATATACAGAGTTAAACAGGTCAGGTATACAAGATGTAAAATAAAGAGCTCGTGCGCACCGTTGGAAACGGAAAATTATGCTTCAGAGATCGGTTGGAATGCCTAATATTTTGCCAGCATACTAAAGTCGTTTTGTAAAATACTGGCCACTCAGTAGAACATGGCGGCGGATTATTCTATTTGAAAGGAAACTGAAGTCCATATATGTGTTTCTGGGTATGTTGTGCTTACACGCAAACGAAACATTGAAAGTCATCAATAATGTATTCCCTCTCTCATATTTTTGACACCTCGCCACACGTTGCAACAAATATGTGAACAAGGAACTCATTAACGAAGAATTATTCCAATTTCTTTTTCATTCAAACTCAGTCGACAACATAAAGCTCCAAATCCGAGATCGCACTTAAATGTAAACACCATTAATATTTTAATGATTGTACAATACGAGCATCATCAGGAACACATATGATTCAGAGATGTCTTTCTAATAAAGTTGATGCTAACCACAGTTAATGGGCTGAAACTACCCTACTATTTAACCCATACCTGGGGAAGAGGAGATAGGTTCTTACGTTTGCCAACAGTATTGGTGCAAAAGTGAATGCAACTAACTTAGCATAATAAATTGATTGTTATAAAAAGATAATTATCAAAATATTTAATATGAAAAATACACTTTAAATTTTACTTGGACAAAAAGAGACATTAATATACACTTGTGTAAGAACACATAGAATATATATATATATATATATATATATATATATATATATATATGTTATACTTTTTACCCTCTTATATATCTTTCTACTAATCTATCGTAGATTATGATACGTAAAATATTTTTCGCACATATATAATACTAGTAATAGTATCAGATAAATTGATTTACATCGATACATATTCTACAAGTTATCCAGTCCGACAATAGGTCAAAATGTCCTTATAAAAGTTATATTAATATCCCATACTTTTATATACCTTTCTACTTATATCTTAACTTCTGAACTAAATCTTGTTTATTTAAAAAGTCCGAAATATACCAAGCGTTGACCGTCTGTTGATGCTTAAGCGCAATCATCAATCCTAACGATTACCACCGTTCGTTCTCCACCTCAATGTTCCCATTTATAAATACATACGCTTTGTCCCTGATATTGACAACTTTAACCCATAAATATAGCATATCTCATAATTTAAAAAATATATATACCATTATAAAAAACAACTAATTTGGAAATTTTTTAGAAATTAATGAAAAGTGATACACAGAATTTCTCGATATTATTCGACCAAACATTTTTTAAATAAATTTTTCTGTCAAAATACATTTTATTTCATATATATATATATATATATATATATATATATATATATATATATATATATATATATATATGTCTGTGTGTGTGTTTGTGTGTGTGTGTGTGTGCATGTGTGTTTATGTCGCTAAGCATCCAGTATTGATACCTACACAAACAAGCACATAAAACTCTTTCTTCCTCTCTCTCTCTCTCTCTCTATATATATATATATATATATATATATATATATATATATATATATATATATTTGGCGAAATTCAATTTTTGATAATGATTGAGACGCTTGAAAACAAAAGATGAACAATTTATTAATAATTTTCATTTCAATGTAAAACTGTTTACAAAATATTTGAAAAATGCAATAACATTTTTTTAAAATGACAATAAAAATGAACACCTTTAAACATGCACAGACACAAACATACACACAAATACACACTCTCTCACACACACAAACATATATATTCTCATATTTATTCTATGAATGTGTTAAGATAAACACATACAAATACACACACATATATATTTATGCACATATTTCTTTAATCTCTCTATTGCTAATATTTTCAGAACTGTTGTTATATATCATTTATGTATCGTCTATATATATGTTTGCGTGTGTGGGTATGTATGTGTCTGAAGAGAGACCGAGCAACATTGTTGACATTGGTATCAAAACTGAATGGGAACAGTGTGTTTCATGTCTGATATTAAGGTCATTTCTCCCATAAATGTTAAATGCATTAAAAATTATATTTTATATATATATATATATATATATATATATATATATATATATATATATATATATATATGCATGCATGTATGTATGTATATATCAGTGTATGAGTGTGAGTGTGTGTATGTGGGCGAATCAGCATTTATAATCTTTCATGTGTTATCTCCCATTGAGACTAATTCGAAGGAAACGGTGGAAATGTTTGCATTTCATAACCAAGGATATTAGTTCCATTCACACTTGTAACCCAATACCAAGGCAAGATTAGTTCATAATTACCACGAATGTGTTCAGCAACGAGAAAAACACTTTCATCAGCCACTTTATATTTAATTGCTCTTAAAAATAACTTAATGCTCGTCATGGACCAAGATTTTTTAATTATTTTCTAGATTCATATTATGTTTAGCATCTTACATGATGAGATAAAAATACTTCCGATTCTTTGACGTTATCTATTTCTAACCAAGAACTTGATTACTGTTTCATATTCTTATGACTTTATATGTTCAACACGTGTTCGTTTTACGTATTGATAGTGATCTGTGTCGTCATCTGCATATATACGATTATATCATGATTTTCTTTTAATAATTCGATTATAAAACTACTTGGATTTCTAAGATGTTATTAATGTCAAAACAAAGATTACAAACTTATTAGGAATATCACATAGCACATCAGTCTTGTTACAAATGTGAGCAAAAAACTCATTCTAAGATATAATGTTACAGGAATATATATATATATATATATATATATATATATATATGTATATATGTGTGTGTGTGTGTGTGTGTGTGTGTGTGAAAATATTGTAGAAAATAGGAAAGAAACTGGTTTGGTAAATAATCCAAAGTTCCTTAGTATTTTTGTAATTATTTTTAAAAAATAGTGCTCGACACGAAAGTAGAGCATAAATATAATTATTTATTTAAAAATATGATTCCAACTCGCTACATAAGAGGTCTCATGTTTCAAAACAAGAGCCGAAAACTTCAAAATAATATTTGAATTAACTTGAGTTAAAGTAGTCTCTGTTCCATCTTCAAGCGAAATTTTTTGGGAATGATTATTTCTGAAATTTACGAGTTTTAATAGTATGGTCAGAATTGAAATAAAAAATTTCCATGGTAACATCATATATATATATATATATATATATATATATATATTTATTTTTAATACTTGGGAGAAATATTCATCTCCGTAGGTAAAATTTTTTCAATTTGATATTCACCAGAGTCCCTAAAGAGAGGAACTACAGAAGATGATCGAATAAACTGGAAAGTATAAGCATCACGATATTTTGGGGGGAGAACAGAAGCCAATTCAGAAGGACCTTTCCTTAAGACAATTGCAGATATATCGTCAAGTCTGCATGGTGTGTATGGATCTAATTTAGAGGTGATAGAAGAAACCATGAAAAAAATTTACATGAATATCACACAGTAGAGATTCCATTTTCGGTGGAAAATCAGGCAAAGATACTCTTTATATGTCGAAAGTGGAGTTGGGGTAGAATTTACGAGCAATGCTTTCTGTTTTAATATTAGGTTGGTGCAAAAATAATGTCGTTTTCTCACATAGTAACATATGTGAGAAAACGACATTATTTTTGCACCAACCTAATAGCAGTAGCCAAATATACTTCAAACTGTTTGAAAAGAGAAGGAATTGAGGATTTACTGTTGTTTAACATACTCTTACAGAGCCGCCATTAATCACGAGAATCTAACTAGTGTGTTAATCTATCGGCGAACAGTGACGTTGATTCGTTGAGGTCACAATTTTGTTATGAACGGATACAAAGAAGCATCTGTTCTGATTTGAACTATTATGTTGGTATAACCAGATGAGATTCCTCTGAGTTATAGAATCTTAACTCAAGTATTTGAAAATTTTCATGGCGGCTTTCACCCAAGAAGAAACCTCATTTACACAATTTTCGATACTCCAATGAACGTCACGAAGAAAATCATGAAGTTAATTCTAATCTATGAGTTTGTAATAAGATAGGAGGTCATTGCGGAATAGACGAGTGAAAAGAAATATCTACAAACACTACCGCGATATCCGATTTACGAAGAAGCCAGTGTAAAAAAAGTTCGACAAGAGTCCAAAGGGGAGGTAAGGAACAGATGAAATAAAGAAGCGTGTCCGTCAGAATTACTACGGAAGCACGTAGGGAACTTAATATTTGACTGAGAGATTGAGAAATTCTATGTATTCCGGTGTGGTATGTGGAATTAGAATGAAGACGCCACTTGACATTATAAGGAATGAAGTCGCCAAAGACAACGATATTTACAGAGGAATGTTGAGAGAGAGAACACTTCCTATACTATCAGATATTCTAACGATCTAAAATGATTAGAAAAAGTAGAACAATAAAGCAAGGATGGATAACTAACATAATATGAAACAGTCAAAGAATCTTGTGCGGAAAAATGAAATAAAACCGATAAATAAAATAATAATAATAAAGAATAAAATAAAAAAAAAATAATTTTCCCATGATGGAAATAATAAGGGAAGCGAAACGGGATTTTTGGTCATCTACGGAATTTTGTAACTCCAATTCCGAAAAGGACAGAATCTTTCTCTTTCCCACTTTCTAACGATATCATTCGTAAGTGGCTTGCAGCGCTACTCATAAAGTAATTTGGTCGTTCCAACTCAGCACAAAGCTGACTTAAGCTCGACCATTTTAATCATGCTTATCCTTACTTATTTCTGAACTAAATAAGAAAACAGACATATCCAAGAGATATTGAGAAATTTGTTTCACTACAGTCACCATAAAAATAGAAAATCGTCCGTAATAGAAACCCAAGATTTTTTAATGTTTCTTCTTTGTTTATCATATGTGAATACCCAAACATATAAACACACCCAAAGGCTCAACTTTTAAAATCCAGATGTATAAGATCAATTCGTGGAATTACGAGACAGTTCCATTGTCATTGGGAGATTTTATAGAATATAGACACTGGAATCATGTACATGTATACTAGAATCATTTCGATAGTGAGGAAGATAATCAGGAACATGAAATCCAGTTTAAAGATTGAGAAGTTTAAGTTCCATTCACAGAGCGCTAAGATTTTTGGAGAGCGTCGCAAAATAAGTATTCTACAATACAGAGATTGGTGCTAAAATCACGAATGCTGGCGAAAGAAAATTGCTTTTTTTTTCTTTTTTTGGTAAATTCGTTTCGATTTATTTTTTATTAATTGTTATCGTCATAGGATAACATTTTAGGGTGGAAAAGGCCAAGAATCTAAGTTAATACAAGCCGGTAGGAAGGTGGCGAATAAAATAGCATAGTTTGGACTCAAGGTTTCACAGTGACACGGCAAGAATCACGATATTACGCGACTGTTGACCAGAGTAGCATCTCTAAGCACTACCAAAGAGTTTGGTCTTCTTGCTACTAGTCGAGATGCAGCAACTAGAAAAATACCAACTTATATCAACAATATGAAAAATGGTAGCAACCAACCTAAAAAGTCAGAACAGCTGCTTTTATTAAGCCTCAGACGAGGGGACCGGAAATCCGAACCTAAACAGGAGACAAGGAATAAACCTGTTATGAAGTATGATTTCCTTCGTATTTTCTCAGTTCAGCGGCAGCCATTAAATATCGCATGTCATATCTTGTACCCCCCTTTAATTCTTGAACACTTATAGATACTCTAGCGCTTAGCTATGCTAATTACGCAGTCATTTACATATCACTACAAAACATCTACTCCTGTTCCAAAGACTAGTAAGTGGTTTGTACCTGGCGATAGGTGAACCTATATACTCCTATTTATTCAGTTCGAAATTCCAACCACCTGAAGAAGGCCGCAGCGTACAACGGCCGAAACGTTGTGATAACTATGGCGACAAAGATGAGGACAATAGTCCGAATAATGTAAATAATGTACATAATACATCATCTCAGAAATATAGACAGAGCCGATAAATAATTAACTATTATTTTTTTAACTTAGTATAAGTTAAATATTAATTTTTTTAACTAAGTGTAAGTTTATTAAGATTTTAACTTAGTATATGATGACAATTACGTTTTAACTTAGAATAAATTAACTATTAAGTTTAACTTAGAATAAATTAACTATTAAGCTTAAAATTTAGCTTAGTGTAAGTTGCGTTATCAAAGGGTGGGGAAACCTAAATTAGTCTTATTGACAGCAATTTATTTTATTTCTTAAACAATACAGAGGGGAGAAGTGAATTAAATTAAAGAGATACCTCCCAAAACCTCTCTATGCCATCATTTTGATAATTTATGAAAATGTGGTATTTTCCAATGATGTGCTGAAATGGGAGGAATCCATTTTTCTCAAATCAGTATTGCGATGTTTGGTCATTGACTTAAAAACATTTTAGCATCCATCTCGTACGAAGGCGTTGGTTTTAGGGGAATTTACCGCCAAACGTTATGCGAGAAGATAGTTATGGATTGAATATCTTTATATATTCGAATCTCAGCTGGTTGCACAGCAAGTTAAAGATTCTTTTTTTTTATTTGATCATAATATGAATTCTGTGTCAATGACTCTGAATGAATTTAAATATATTTAAAGCGAGAATGTGTAACTATATGCAATAAAAAACGGGCGAATGTATACATATAAATATGTATTAGAATATAAATACTGTTACTTCAAAAGATTACATTTAAATAATGTACATAGTATCCCCTTATTGGTAATACGGCTGATTGAACAGAAACGCAACTAAAACCATATTTACACAGAATTTTCTTTCATCTTTACAAACAAGGAAAGTGGTTATAATGGACGGTTACTCGTTTTTCAAGCAGCCCCGACTATTAGGTTGGCTAACCAATCCCTATTGTAGACGTCTGCTCAGACATATTTTTGTTTGTTCAACATCCATAGTGGCCACTTGTGGCTTATATTGCAAATATGTGGTGCAGGCTATAGTTACAGTTTCGGTGAGTGCATAATCTGGTATGATTAGCAGTTTGAACAATGCCAGTACACTCAAAGCCTTGGTCACAATGACTTGAATCTGACTATAGAAACAAAACTAGATGCATGCACATACGTCTATCTTCTTTTTAGTGTCTCTACTGTCACTGTCACTTTTATCTCTTAATAAATTTTCTCTTTTTGTTATTTCTCGCAAACACTGTTCTTCTATGCCTATGCTCAAACCCATCATATGTTACGCGATGTTTCCTCTGCCGTTTTTTCCCTCAATCTGTCCTGTGAGTATCAAATTATTCAAGCCCTCCTTTCTTATTACGTGCTCCAGAAATTTTAACTACCTCTTTCTGATGTTTCCTTTTAGTTTCCATTTTCTCTAAAACCACGGTCAATGATATCCTCAACATCTTTCGGCAGTACATTTCTGTTCCTTCAAGTCTCTTCTTCCTCTTTGTTTAGATTATCCAGCATTCACCGCCATATCGGAGGACAGTTATCATGTATTGGTTCAATAATCTTTTCTTTATTTTTAACAATTTTTTTTTTTACTGTTTCTGAATACTCTGCTTAGCTTACGAAAAGCATCTTTGGCAATCCAAATACGCGTTCGGATCTCGCACATTTCGTCCCCTGTTAGAACAGTTAAGAACAAATTCACAGTTTTAAATTATGTTATATTTAACTGAATGTTCCCACTTTACAGTTGGTAGCATAAATGATAAGCTCTTTTACTCGCAAGACAAAGATGAACGAGATGTTTCTTATAAAACAATATTTAAAAACTAAATTTAGGGTGTTAGTATCGATAATTAATCTACATTAGATAAGAACAGTGAGGCTGTGAATTTAGATATTCGAATAGGTTCGACAGAGTTGAAATTATGGCCAACTACACAAACCCGATATAGCTAAGGTGTCAAGTTATAGTTGTCTGAATCTAATCATTCTTAAAAATGGCGCAATGTATGTGTTGAACAAAGAGGCATTTAGATCATTTCAAATCAACGTGCGTCTTTTCTCGAGGTCTATCCTTGGACTTACGTTGTTTCTTATTTTTATCAACCAACTTGCAAATGTCATCAGATCCCATTTAGATATTTATGCTGATGACACAATTATTTGCTTCTGTCTTAAAAGCAAGTCCGATGGGCCGGAAAAAGTAAAACTAGCAGCTGCTCTCGAAAATGACTAACAATGTGTTAACCAGTGCAATAAATGGCTTGTAAATTTTAACGTCTCCAAAACAAATCTGTTGTTATTTAATTACCATAGGGGCCTTTTCTGACGTCCATTAGTATGGCTGATGCTAACCTCCAGTAGGGCAAGTCTTTGCTACTTTTTGGTTCCACATTTTCCACTGACATGAAGTGGAGTGATTATATTGAATCAGTTGTTAAGTTTACTGCTAGCAAAGTTGGTTCCCTATATCGAGCCAGATAATTTCTCTCGTCAGAATCCATATTACACGTTCATAAATCTTCTATTCGACCATTCATTGAATAATGCTGAGTTATCCGGTCGACTGACCCTGCTATATATCTCGAGATCCTCGACACAATCCAAAGAAGAGTATTTAATGTAAGTGATCCTGATCTGGCAACTTGACTTCAGTCACTTTCCAACCGTCGTGACGTGACTTCACTGTTTTTTTCTGTAAATGTTTCCATGGCAAATGTCCTGATGACCTTTCCTCCATGGTGCCTCGTCTGTATGAATTTAAGCGTACTACTAGATTGACAAATAGGCTTTCCAGTTTTACTGTTAAAATAGCTAGATATAAAAGAAAATTATTTTCTGTTTCTGTCCTCGCCTTTAGAACTCGTTTCTGTTTCCTTGATTACCTGCCAGCTACAATCTTCAAAAATGTAAATACAGCAATTGCTAACAGTCTTCCGGAATCTTCATTATTATCATCTCAGTCTCTTTCACACCCAGTAACCTTGTGTGTGTTAGTAGGATTATCACCTGAGGGTAAAAAGAATAAAAATATAGAAAAATTAGAAATACCTTTTAGTTTTAAAATTCAACATTCGAATCCGGGTTGTCGTTGTTAATAAGTCGTACGCTTTAACTTGTGAAGCAAGTTAAAACATTCAGAGCTTGGAATCCTTTCGTGTTTCTCTATTGAGGAAAAAAACTTGACCAGAACCAAAGGATCAACAAAAGGAATGACAGGCGATTATGCAGAGACCCTAAAGACATCCAAACAGTCATGCACTCAAAGTTCTCGGCAATTGTGATTATTTTTGTAGTTGTGAACAAAGAAGGAAATATCATGTTTCCTCACTTCTTTCTTCAGGTTTTAGGGGTTGTCTATAATGGGGTTTTGTATAAGGATCGTGATCTATGGAAGACCGTACAAATATAAGGCCAAGGCGACCAAGGAACGGATGAGTTACAATCTCCACAATCACGTTACCCTAAACATATGGCCTCCTAACTCTCCAGATCTGATTCCGTTGGATTGCTATGAAAGGGAGATAAATAAACGCATCTATAACATTATGAAATCTCTGAAGTCCGCTATATCTAGCATAATATCTTAAATAGATAAAAGTAATCGGATTCGGGTATCTCAAAATTTCAGACTTCATATAGAAGCAGTCATTAATGTTAATGGTGTATTCATTAAGGAGATATATCAAGGAGCGTCTCAAGATTATTCATGTCAATTCTTTCTCAAATGAAGCTTTCCTTTCATGACTTATGCGCCATCTACTAAATTCATGCAAATGTCCTAAACGAACTAGGTACCCTATATATTCCAAATAATTGTAATTTTTCGGGTATCGTAGTCCGCACCCGCTCGCATCCGAGCATCGGGACCACATACTCTCTCTTAATTCCGTTCTACCATCTTGTAGCGATGGCGGAGATGGCATTTAAGGCCTAGCCTACTCCTGAAGAGTTGTGAGCAGCAGTCACGCGACTGGGTGAGTTGTAGCCTCCTATTCAAATTGACGGTTTGATTCGAAAGCCTCGGTTCATACCCACCTCCGGATATTTCTACGCCAGAAAGTCCGATTTGCAACAACGCTTTCCCAGGTCTCAGCTGGTCCTTGAAGCAACGTCTGGGCCTCCCCGTAGCCACTTGTCAAATAGGATGAGAAGTGGGGGTCGAGTGAGGTCCATTCTGGACACGTGACCCGACCAGCGAAGGCGATGTTGAACGATGATATGTTGGGGAGAGATGTCCGAAAAGGAGACTTCGTTGTTGGTGATGCGGTCCTCCCAAATGATGTGAAGGATTCTTCGGAACTTCGGAGATTCGTTTGCCGGAATCGCTTCGGATATTTGATATCCCGACGATATAATGCCCATGTCTCGGAAGCGTAAAGAAAGATGGAGAGGACCATGGCCCAGATGACCAAGATTCTGATTGAGGCCGTAATGGCTGAAGTATATATAGAATATTCCAAAAAATAATCTTTTTTTTTTCTGGTATAGAACTGGCTTAGAGATTCTCCTTTTCGGTGGATGCTGACCATAATTTTAGAGGACCCATTAAAGTTGAAAGTTATTATAAATTATAAACAGTTACCATTATATATGATAATTGAAAAATGTGTTTTTCTCTTAAATATTCCACTCAATCGAGGCAAAATTGAGAAATTGCATGAAAATTAGCAAAGCAAATCAATTCAATACAAACCATACGACGATCATAAAATCAATTCATGAAGATTGAAGAGTGAGTTATTTGGCGAAGTTCTTATCTTAATGAAAGAATTTCTCTCTTCTCTCTACTAATAAATAGAGATGCTGCAGAACCATTCTTGGAAAGATGAAAATAATCATAACCAATGATATTGTTTCTCTATAATCATATCTAATGAAAATGACAGTACCCAGTGAAAATGAGAATCCACTTTTAAGCCAGAACTAGACCCACACATTTAATGCTCTCAGTGTGTATGAGGGGTGTCGTCTGTCAGGAAATGATAAACCAATACGATTAAATATTACCGTCAACTCTTCTTCCGCACCCTCACCTGCAAAGAATTTCCTACCAACAGAATATTGGATTCGTTCCGTGGTTTTCTTCGTGATGTATTAGGTTGGTGCAAAAATAATTTCGTTTTCTCACATAGTAACATATGTTAGAAAACGAAATTATTTTTGCACCAACCTAATACCTTGGCATGAAGTTTTTAATCGTCCTATTCAAGAATTCGCGTCAGAGGTTTCCTTCTGGCTGAAAGCCGGCATCGATTCTTGCCTTTTAGCAAGGAAATACCATGTTACGCCACGTTCATCTTGGTTCTTACCTGAATGTTCGGCCGCTGTAGCCCACAGGAATCACCTCATCCGGCTGTACCCTCTTAGTCTCCTACCTCTTTTCGGTAAACTACTCGAGGCTTTAATCAATGCTGAAGTGGTTAAGCATTTTACCTCTCACGACCTACTCACTGACAAATAATATACTTCCGTTTTTTCCAGATCTAGCGCTGATGTGCTAACGGGCATCACTGAAGATGCATATCAAGCTCTTGATAACAACGGGGAAACACGAGCAATGGCATTAGATATCTCGAAGGTGTTTGACAGGGTTTGGCACACTGGTATTCTACGTAAGTCCCAGGGATACGGTATTACTGGACAACTATTTGATTTAATCCAAACGTTCCTATTAAATCATGAAATGAAGGACGTTTTGAACGGGATCGTTTCCACATACATTCACACAAACGCGGCTGACCCGCAAGCCTCTATACTAAGACACACGCTGTTTATTTCCATCAATAATCTTCCTGATGTCATCAATTATCAAGTTGTCATTTATGCTGATGACACTAATTTTTACTCCTCATAGCAAATCTGCCAGAACTGATAAAGTTAACCTGGCTGCTGATTTTAAAATAGACTTTTAATCTGTGGTTAACTTTGACACGAAATGGCTCGTAAATGTTAAACCCAACAAAACGAAACCGCTCTCATTCAGCAACCATCGAGAATATTTTCTATCTGGGATGGAATGGAAATGATGCTAGAAAGCAACACACTGCGGCTTCTTGGCCTCACGTTTTCAACTGACTTAAAGTGGAACAACTACATCGAATCAATAGGTGCGTCTACTGCAAGGAAAACCGTGTCACCGTGTCGTGCCAGAAGGTTTTTTTTTCGTCAGAATCGATCTTGCACATCCACAAATCTACCATCCCCCCGTGCATTGAATACTTTTGCTGAATCTGGTTTGGTAGTCCTGCTACTCAACTCTAGGTTCTTGACAAAATCCAAAGAACGATCCGCAATGTAATTGATCCTGACTTGGCATCTCGGCTTCAGTCTCTTTCTCACCGACGTTTCGTGGCTTTCCTCTGTCTTTTCTACAAATATTTTCATGGCAACTGCTCTGGGGAGTTTTCTTTTACCCTGGTGCCCACTCTAGTGAGTTTAAGTGTGCTACTAGACTGACATCTACGTCCCACCATTTGCTGTTGAAATAGTTAAATGTAACTGCCATTTCTACTCCAACAGCTTCTTTTCTCACACTGTGAATCTCCCTTCCGTTTACATGCTTCCCTGATAACTACAATATTCAAAGGTTTAAATGCAACATCAATCGCCATCTTCTGTCTTCTTGAACCCCGTTGCTTTTTTATCCTTTCCACAGTTCCCTTTACCCAGTCCTTCAATCTCTGTGACCCCCTGCATATCAGTGGCATTCCCATCATGCTTGGGAAGAAATAATTTAAAAAAAAATAGAAGTATTGCACAATTACAGAAAAATTGTTTATCTTTGGTTAACCTTCAAAAGCAAAATATATTGTACGAGTCAAACAAGAAAAGAATATCAAACTAAATGTAGAAGTTTTGCATAATCCTCATTATTATCGGGACCTAGTACCATCTAAATCCCATCTTGTTGAATCCTTGCAGCATATGTTCAAGGGAAAACATGACATTTTGTGATTCTCTGCATTGAAACCTGAAGGATTTTACGTCTCAAAGATAAACTTGAGCCTTAATAGTTGATGTCATGAAAAATCAAGAGAATATTATTTTGATTAAATATATAATTTAAGACCAAAGAGTTTCTGGACATATTGTGTACAAACACCGATCACCAAATTTAAGCAACGTCGAATTTGGTCAGTACATATATGAATGTCCGCTTGGGAATACCAAAGTTGGATGTCATGGAGTGTACTGTATCTCTAATCGAAGAGCCGAATTTCAATTTCAGTGGAATTAGTTATATTCACTTACGCGAAAATATGCTTGAAAAATGTATGAATCCATCCCTTCTTCCTTAGCTATGAATTAAAATGTAAAGATTATGCCATATAGCCTTGGTTGGCAATCAGCTTAAAATAATGTTAACCTAACGGATAATTGAGACATGAATCGAAAAGAGACATGAACTGGGCATTGTATATGGTAACTAAAGAAGAAAATCGAACAAGCTATACCAAATTAAAAATGCAAGACCTTCTTTCCAAACTTATAAAATCCACTTAGCATACTAAAGAAGAGTGCCAAACTAATGAAAAGACTTCCTGCTATTTGAATTCCTGTCATCGTCATCACAATATTGGTATTCCATATTAGCGAATATAAACACAAATAAAGGTTATTAAAAATAACTGTTCTGAGAGTAAAGTTGTTTTTACTGTTCGAAATTAAATGCATTTCCCCAACACGCATATATA
Source organism: Acanthosepion lycidas (assembly GCA_963932145.1). NCBI lineage: Eukaryota > Metazoa > Mollusca > Cephalopoda > Sepiida > Sepiidae > Acanthosepion > Acanthosepion lycidas. Next base: position 84,143,679 of record OZ010573.1, on the reverse strand, counting down.
TATAGAGAGAGATAGACATTAAATTTATAATATTTGAGATGAAGGCAATTTTGAATATAGGTTTACTTACTGACCACCACAGTAAATATTTATAAGTTCAGTTTATTCTAGCATAAATTGAGACCAAGCAATTACGTCACTAAATGTTAAGCATATAAAAATATTTTTTGAGAAAGGATCGAGTTTAAAATCCCAAGGTAACCATTTGCGTTAACCTTCATCAACATGCGCTTGGAAAAGTTATGAATCAGTCTCTTCTCACTGCAGCGTTGACTGATTTTTTGAGCCTTGACTGGCATCCAGTTTAGATGAGGCCTACCCTGAATACTCAGAAAGAATGCAACTGGAAGCAACTAAAATATCTTTCCTAAAATGTAATGGCAGTTCACACAGAGTAAAGAAACTGGACGTATGGAGAAACTTGATCACCTACGAGCTGAATACGATAGCATAGAAAATTGTGTAACCGACTAATCCACGCTACATAGAATTTTATGTTTTATAGATTCTTAATTAAAAACTTTATGTTAATTGCACAAGTAATGTGCTGCAAAATATTGAAAGTTGTATTTAAATGCAATTCTATAAGATTTTGAACGCAAATAAATGTTTTTTTTTCAGAAACCACCACAACTAAATACATCATTAAAATCTTTATCAGTTAAAACATTAAATTTTTTATGAATACAACGGATCGTTAAATCTCCGTTTATATCTGCATATCGTCAATTATTTCAGTGTAATATTACTATTCATTTAATTACTTTTCAGATCAATTATTCTATATTATTATATCATATTATTCTATATTATTATATTATTTATAATGGCTCGGAATGAGAAATCGGATAGGCATGCTCGAATTCTATTCAGGTTTGTGGCATTCACTTACGGCTATGAACCGTTGGGAAAGTTACGGTGCCATCTCTTTTACAATCTATGTGCTAAATAGTAAAACTTGTAAAATCATTATTATACTCAAGACAATTTTAATGTAATAATCAAAGGGTTGATAAACAGAGAAAAACAAATCAATCAGTATATCATTTTCGAATTTGTCTTTTTAATTTACAGCTCGATGCAGCTGAAGAAATATGGTTTTATCTACTGTATGCTTTAGTCTGTCTATATTTCTGAGATGAGGTATTATGTACATTATTTACACTATTCGGACTATTGTCCTCATCTTTGTCGCCATATTTATCACAAAGTTTCGGCCGTTGTACGCTCCGGCCTTCTTCAGGTGGTTGAAATGTCGAACTGAAACCTTTATTTCGCTTACTGGGGTAGACTGTTCTAGTTCCACGTGCCATGTTTGATGGATGTCAGTTATCAGTTATCTCCTGTTAATTTCCCTCTGAAAGTTCTCCATTTCCTTAACCTATGCCATTAACCTTAAACTGTATCATGTGTCCTCAGGGACATATGGCACAGTGGATACAGGCGTTGGTTAGATCCAGTGAGAGGGACCAAAGAGTGTGAGTTCAATACCCGGTTAAGGCAGTGGAGAACTTTCAGAGGGAAATTAACAGGAGATAACTGATAACTGACATCCATCAAACATGGCACGTGGAACTAGAACTGTCTACCCCAGTGAGGGAAATAAAGGGTTCAGTTCGACATTCCAACCACCTGAAGGAGGCCGGAGCGTACAACGGCTGAAACGTTGCGATAAATATGGTGACAAAGATGAGGACAATAGTCCGAATAATGTAAAGAATGTACTGTATCTTTTATTTAGAATTTTATTGTTTAATGTTTATTTCTATGTTTCTCTTTCCAGTTTTATGCATTTTATTAAGGACGTACGATCACATGCTAAAATATGTCAACGATACTAAAACACTTTGTGTTAGCAATGAGAATTAGAGAAAAACACGTTCAATAACTGTTCTCTAGTTGACGATTTATAATTATAGCAATGAAAATGTTCAATTCTTACAAAGTTTCTAATCAGAAAGAAACTTCCGGTTTTTTCTGTTTTGTCAATTCTCAATAATGCCGCGAGCACTTAACACTCAGTCATGTGATTCTGTTAGCTGAAAAGAACAAAAGAAAAATTAACAAGTGATATCCGTAGGAGCTATAAAAATTTACTGAGGTCCAGTCAAAGTGTTCATATCTCCACAAGTATTATTTCTCATTCAGTTGAAATCTAGTTCTTTCTCACTGTCACAAATTGAGGAATAGCCAAGATGTACTGATTTCTTTTTTAATTTTTTTTTATTTATTTCTGGTCTAATCTACGCGTAGGAATCCAACTTTAAACGAACATTTGAATGAACATTTTGATACATTCTAGTTAAAATCTTTAAATTTAAATTCTAAAAACATTATATGACGTATAGCTAAGAAAAAACTGTAGACAGTAGGAACTGAAAAAATCTAGTAAAAACAAGACAAATGCAGATAAATAGTCCAATCGATAAAAGGAATAACTAAAACCCTTGAAACGAAACTGAGAGATAGAAAAATAAATTATTTGTTTTACGTGTTGAGAGTTTCGATTTATCATGATTATGTTAATTCAGGTAGAAAAATGCATATCAACCTTGCTGAAATGTTGCTTCGTAATTCAGTTTTATTATTTATCTTCAAAGACATATTCTGGTCATATTTTTCTTAAGAGGATTAGGATGTTGTATTCTCCAGTGGTAATCTTATCATAAAACAGTCATAGTGAGATTGCCACGAAAATTGCTTACTAAATAATGAAAATTCCTCATCTGTTTATATGTTTGCGATGAGGTATACCTATACATCCCCACATTCCCTAGTAGGACTGGAAGTCCTTAAAATCATCATTATTATTTTTGATGTCGTTATAACACTAACTATTTGCACTATTTACATTTTTCGGATTGCTGTCCTCATCTTTACTGCCGTATTGTCGACATCGCCCAGTAGATAAAGATAATCGAGAAAGCGACTTGATTCAAAGAGTTGTAACCTTAATACCTGGCCAGAAGAGAAATGAACAAAAACTTAGAGACTTCAGTTATTAAAGGCAAATAACTGAAACTGAGATATCCAAAAAAGGCATGGCACATAGAACTAGAACAATCTACCCGCCCGCCCGACCAACTAGACTAAATAAAGTGTTCGGTTCGAAATTCCAACGTATATTACGTGAAGAAGGCCGGAGCGTACAGCAGCCGAAAATTCGTGAATAAGACATTAAAGATGAGGACAACAGTCTGAATGGTGTAAATAGTGTCAATTGAACATTTCTAATTTCATAATTTTAAACATTTGACCAATTCTTATTTATGTATGCATGTCAAAACTGATCTTTTTTTTAAAAAAAGATAATTGATATAAATATTTAAACGGATATTTTGTGTATATCATTTTGGGCACGAAAGAGGACTGGTTTGTAATAATTTCCTCTTTTTTAAAACTATTTGGTTTTATTGGTTAAAATATTTATGATGATAATAACATTGTCCGGGAAAGTGAACACTTCGATATTTATAAGGGAAACAGAAAGAAACAAGACACTTTTACTTAGAACCAGAAAGTGACAGTTGAAATATCTGGAACAGATGAGAAAAGAATACCTTGAAAATTATACACATACAGGACATAATGAAAACAGAAGGAACAAAGGAAAACAAAGAGAAATCTACCTAACAACCTGGTGCATGGATGGCAGAACAGGCAGTGGTGTCAAAAGACAAATATTGCTAACAACTACAATCGCAGGTTGAATGCTTTAGTGCAACATTTAGCAAATTAATAATCTCCCAGATCATTCACAATCAGTTCATTCCTCTTTATTATGGGCCGATTCTTGTACCACGGTGATGGTCCAAGGTAGAACCAATAAAGAAGAACTCGAAGGCGGATATGGAATAACACAGATATATTACAAACACGAATATATACAGAGAAGTAGAAAGTGTTACTACGAACAATCAGGTTTAGTAGTAATTGTCTGAACGCGACTCTGTTTCGGACTGCCTCTGAATCGACTGACTGACTCGCTCGCTCTGAGTGACTGACGGACTTCTGACGAACTTCACTCCAGACTTCAGACTGAACAGTATTTCGTCACTCCCCCCACCCCACGAGGGAATCATGTGGCACAAGGCCGGTTTAACGTGGGGTCTCCGAGCCCGTGCGCTCGACCAAAAATATGCCCTTTGAGCCCGTATAAACGTGTTCAGGTTCGGTTTACCTCCCCGAAAGAGACTCCGCCCTTCGGCGTAGCCTCGTTCGGGTTACTTCCCGCCTAAAGGCAGAGAGTTCAACCGATCAGCCAGTCAGCCGGTCGTCCGACTTCAGACTGAACGGTATTTAGTCACCCCACACCACACACACGAGGGCATAATATGGCACAAAGCCGGTTTAACGTGAGATCTCCGAGCCCGTGCGCTCGGCCAAGAATATGCCCTTTGAACCCGTATAAACGTGTTCAGGTTCGGTTTACCTCCCCGAAAGAGACTCCGCCCTTCGGCGTAGCCTCGTTCGGGTTCCTCCACGCCCAAAGGCAGAGAGTTCAACCGATCAGCCAGTCAGCCGGTCGTCCGACTTCAGACTGAACGGTATTTAGTCACCCCACACCACACACACGAGGGCATAATATGGCACAAAGCCGGTTTAACGTGAGATCTCCGAGCCCGTGCGCTCGGCCAAGAATATGCCCTTTGAACCCGCATAAACGTGTTCAGGTTCGGTTTACCTCCCCGAAAGAGACTCCGCCCTTCGGCGTAGCCTCGTTCGGGTTCCTCCACGCCCAAAGGCAGAGAGTTCAACCGATCAGCCAGTCAGCCGGTCGTCCGACTTCAGACTGAATGGTATTTAGTCACCCCACACCACACACACGAGGGCATCATATGGCACAAAGCCGGTTTAACGTGAGATTTCCGAGCCCGTGCGCTCGGCCAAAAATATGCCCTTTGAACCCGTATAAACGTGTTCAGGTTCGGTTTACCTCCCCGAAAGAGACTCCGCCCTTCGGCGTAGCCTCGTTCGGGTTCCTCCACGCCCAAAGGCAGAGAGTTCAACCGATCAGCCAGTCAGCCGGTCGTCCGACTTCAGACTGAATGGTATTTAGTCACCCCACACCACACACACGAGGGCATCATATGGCACAAAGCCGGTTTAACGTGAGATCTCCGAGCCCGTGCGCTCGGCCAAAAATATGCCCTTTGAACCCGTATAAACGTGTTCAGGTTCGGTTTACCTCCCCGAAAGAGACTCCGCCCTTCGGCGTAGCCTCGTTCGGGTTCCTCCCCGCCCAAAGGCAGAGAGTTCAACCGATCAGCCAGTCAGCCGGTCGTCCGACTTCAGACTGAATGGTATTTAGTCACCCCACACCACACACACGAGGGCATCATATGGCACAAAGCCGGTTTAACTTGAGATCTCCGAGCCCGTGCGCTAGGCCAAAAATATGCCCTTTGAACCCGTATAAACGTGTTCAGGTTCGGTTTACCTTCCCGAAAGAGACTCCGCCCTTCGGCGTAGCCTCGTTCGGGTTCCTCCTCGCCCAAAGGCAGAGAGTTCAACCGATCAGCCGGTCAGCCGGTCGGCCAACTTCAGATTGAATGGTATTTAGTCCCCCCCCACTAGGACACCATTTGGCACAAGACCGGTTTAACGTGTGATCTCCGAGCCCGTGCGCTCGGCCAAAAATATGCCCTTTGAACCCGTATAAACGTGTTCAGGTTCGGTTTACCTCCCCGAAAGAGACTCCGCCCTTCGGCGTAGCCTCGTTCGGGTTACTTCCCGCCCAAAGGCAGGGAGTTCAACCGATCAGCCAGTCAGCCGGTCGTCCGACTTCAGACTGAATGGTATTTAGTCACCCCACACCACACACACGAGGGCATCATATGGCACAAAGCCGGTTTAACGTGAGATCTCTGAGCCCGTGCGCTCGGCCAAAAATATGCCCTTTGAACCCGTATAAACGTGTTCAGGTTCGGTTTAGCTCCCCGAAAGAGAATCCGCCCTTCGGCGTAGCCTCGTTCGGGTTACTTCCCGCCCAAAGGCAGAGAGTTCAACCGATCAGCCAGTCAGCCGGTCGTCCGACTTCAGACTGAATGGTATTTAGTCACCCCACACCACACACACGAGGGCATCATATGGCACAAAGCCGGTTTAACGTGAGATCTCTGAGCCCGTGCGCTCGGCCAAAAATATGCCCTTTGAACCCGTATAAACGTGTTCAGGTTCGGTTTAGCTCCCCGAAAGAGAATCCGCCCTTCGGCGTAGCCTCGTTCGGGTTACTTCCCGCCCAAAGGCAGAGAGTTCAACCGATCAGCCAGTCAGCCGGTCTTCCAACTTCAGACTGAATGGTATTTAGTCACCCCACACCACACACACGAGGGCATCATATGGCACAAGGCCGGTTTAACGAGGGGTCTCCGAGCCCGTGCGCTCGACCAAAAATATGCCCTTTGAGCCCGTATAAACGTGTTCAGGTTCGGTTTACCTCCCCGAAAGAGACTCCGCCCTTCGGCGTAGCCTCGTTCGGGTTACTTCCCGCCTAAAGGCAGAGAGTTCAACCGATCAGCCAGTCAGCCGGTCGTCCGACTTCAGACTGAACGGTATTTAGTCACCCCACACCACACACACGAGGGCATCATATGGCACAAAGCCGGTTTAACGTGAGATCTCTGAGCCCGTGCGCTCGGCCAAAAATATGCCCTTTGAACCCGTATAAACGTGTTCAGGTTCGGTTTAGCTCCCCGAAAGAGAATCCGCCCTTCGGCGTAGCCTCGTTCGGGTTCCTCCCCGCCCAAAGGCAGAAAGTTCAACCGATCAGACGATCAGCCGGTCGCCCGACTTCGCACTGAACTTCCTGCTTCCTCTTGAGGCACAGTATTTATTACGTATGGAATAGTCCATTATGTTATTATTGGTATGGTCCCATAACACTCTTCTTGTTCTCACGAAGGTTTACTCCTAACATCAAGTGAAACTCATATGTATGATCCATTGTGAATGGTAATGGTAATATTAGTCGTTTCTCTACAAGGAAACATTTGATATTCACTGACTGAACAGACAGTACTAGTTTCGGTTAAAATTAATATAATCTTTTTCTTAAAACAAGTCCAGTTTCTCAAGTCCAGTAACTCTTTCAATACTAATAGATTTTTCCTCCCTAACTTTTTTTATTGGAACTGATGTCTAATGATGACATACGGATTATGCCTTTGTTTTCTTCTAGAATTACATGTCCTATCCATTTTAGTTGTTGCTGCTATTGGAACTCCTCAGGGGATGTTGTTTCTATTATTTAGTGCTGTTCTTTGAGTTACTGTAGCGCCAGTCCAGAATTTTCAAAGAAGCGTGACCTTTGCAAAGACCCTAGGTTCACTCGCTCAAAGACTTTTGTCAGTATTCATCTTAGGAAGCCGTTGTAGAAAGCTGTCATTTGAGACTTCTGATGACTTCGGAATTTCTCGCAACTCTTCTTAGCGATCTCGATATAATATACTTGCCTTCATCCCGCAGTCAATATCTTGATCCAAAGGCACTTGATATAGGTCTTCGTGTTGAGTCTGGGTCCCTCACAAATAAATTCGGGTGTTTTTATTTTCTTACCAGAACGATTAGAGTGAGTTTTGGAGGTACCGTACCTCCATTTATGAAATTAACAACCAAACACACTGAAATATTCATATTGGAGATTCCGGCGCGAATGCCAAACAGTACAGCATGCCGTTTCCAAATATCTAGCGGAATGGATTGCATTATGGTGCTCTTTTACTCACAGACGGTGCCCAGCTGACTCTAGTATATTGGGCAGTCGACAAAATCAAATGTAAAAAACACACATGTACGAAATTAAAAATATTGTGTGGCGACTATTTGCCCTATAGATATTTCGTACCATTTTCAAGCGATGTTGAATTTTTAAGGACATTAAAACAAAGTGTTACCTCTTTTCTGAAACTTAAAGTGGGGGACATAAGGCCAGAATAAAAACAGACTTTTGGGTATGTCTCGATCAACCAATCAGATGTCAGATCTACTTAAAATAGAAAAGATCAGAGAATTGAGGTGTGTGTGTTATTTTTTCAAGTCATGATAAACCGGAACATAGACAGACCATCATTGACAATTGCGGAAAAAATGTCAGCAACAAACGTATTGTAGACAAATATGACATATTCAATATTTAGAAAGGGCGTTGGGTAGGTTAATCAAACGTAAATTTAACATAATTTTTTTTTTAATGTTCAGGAAGCTTCTTAAAGAAGCCTTTAGAAAAAAATTAAAATGTGGAACATCTATATAAGATATTAATAATACTAACTGGGCGGCAATACATAGCAATATTAAAGCTGAATAAAAAACTAAGGTAATTAGCCGTAGAGAGTGAACCATTATATACTAATAAATTATGGCTATAAGAACGGTAATACATAATTTTTAAACCTTTAACTATATTTAAAGGTAACAGATAAACTTCGTCCCCAATTTACAGTTAATCCATTCTTTTGGTTTAATAGGGATTTTTCGTCAGCAAATTTGATGATTTGTAATTTTTCATGTAAACATAAGAAGCACGGTTAATTTAAAAACATGTACTAGCTTCATTTAGTACTTTCCATTTAACGTTGAGGTTTTATTAACTTCTTTTAAAGTCCAAAAATATTTAGAACGGCACGTCCTATTTCATTATTGGAGAAAGATAATACCTGTCGGTACGACCGAGCTTTAAAGGAATTCTTTGTACTCCCGATATAAAATCTTTAGCTGTTGGATTTTCTGTAGTAAAAATAGTGCTCAGGTAAACTACAGAATCTGGCTGACATCTGTTTTATAATGGATATTCGTTAGAATTTCTATAATTACACTTGTTGGTATTATCTGCGTTTGTTACTGTGAATTGCAATTATTACTCAGGTTTTTGTATTGATTTAAAACTTTATTATTATGTTTAAAATATTTTTTTCAATATTATCGCTCCAGCTATAGATTAATTTTAGTGTATTTATATAAAAAATCTTATTAAGTGGATTATTTCCGGGGAAGTGTTTAACATTTAAATATAGAAACTTCTGCTCTAACTTAATACTAACCATTTGGTTAAAATGGAGGGGTGTACTACCTGATTTTTCTCTTTCTATTTTTATTCCTACTATCACTGTTATGTTGTATATTTGATGCTAGGTCACTTATAGCTACTGTAAAAAGATATAATCACTGGTAGAGTTACTGCTAATCCTCTCTTCTGTGGAGGAAGTTTTGTGTTTGATTACGGATGGATGGCGGTTAGAATTTAGGTGGGTATATATTGCTCTACTTTGTATTGAGCACTTTTTTATAAGTAAATGCTACGAACTGTGGGATTTTACCCTATTTCTTCTTTCTCTCTTTTAGATATTTTGTGTTCAGGTACTTCGGGGTAAGGCATATGCGCGGTTCTCGGTCTTCCTCGATCCATAGTTTGTGGTGTCACGGATCTTGACTCAGTAACGAGACGATAGACAGCAGCAAAGTTTGGATGCTTTAGCTGCTTTCGATCTGGAAGCGTAATCTGATACCAACGTGCAGCCTCTGGTTTACTATCATTCGTCCGGCCATATGGAAAAATCATACCTACCTGCTCACGATATGAATACCCTGCCATTGCTAAACGGAATACTTCTCAGTTAACTCAATACTGCACACTTTATAAGCGTTGAAGATTGACTAGCCACAGATCTACACGAATGATAAATTTAATCTAGTCTACATGACAACACAGTGCTATATACCGTAAACTTGCTTTAAACTGTATTAGTCAAAAACGGACATATGTATGAACGTTTGTCCTTGTTTTAGTGTGTGGAACCCGCCCCCAGATTTTGTAAAGTTATTTTTGAGACATCCTCTCTCTCTCTCTCTCACTCTCACTCTCTCTCTCTCTCTCTCAATATATATATATATATATATATATATATATATATATATATATATATATATATATATATATATTCAGCAAGTATACGACCAAATAAGTTTAATTAACGTAACTGACAAGATCTGTCCGTTTAATTATTTATTATATTTTCTAATTTTTGAAAGGGCATTGCATATTGTTCTCGAAATTGAGGATAAATTCACTGTCGTAATTTTATGCCGTGTCATTGTTTTGTTCGAGTAGTTTAAGCAATCTCAATTATCCTATATACTGGTATTTATGGAAAGCTATAAGTTTGAAATAGTATCTGGTGATGTCATGCGTGATGGTTATTGGGAACGAGGCTGCATAAAAAAATGATAATTTATATATATATATATATATATATATAGTTAAATTCCCAGATCAATATATATATATATATATATATATATATATATATATATATATATATATATATATATATAGTTAAATTGCCAGATCAATATATATATATATATATATATATATATATATATAGTTAAATTCCCAGATCAATATATATATATATATATATATATATATGTATATATATTTAGTTAAATTCCCAGATCAATATACATATATATATATATATATATATATATATATATATATATATAGTTAAATTCCCAGATCAATATATATATATATATATATTATATATATATATATATATATATATATATATATATATATATATATATATTATATATATATATATATATATATATATATATATATATATATAATTGCACATTAATTATGTCGTTGATGATGTAGCAGGTATGTTACATGCTGTCAGTTCTCTCGTAAAGAAAACAAACGTGTATATAGTTCATTGTAATAGACATATTTCACGGAATTACTTTTATTTATTAGTGACATCCCTAATCATGTACACTCACATACAGTCTAGTTTGTCTTTTGGGAATATCATTATCTATATAATCATCATTTTCCCACTAGGTTCGACTTTTAATAAATTAATATTTAATCATGTCTGCAACCTATAGTGGTTCTCATCAAACTTTAATTAATCTTCCTGGCATTGCGCTCATGTTTCATTAACAGAATCGACATGTATCGAGATTTCTTCATTTTTCTCTTTTCATAAATTTTCATCGTCATATGTAGGGTTTAAAACTTTATACCTTATTATTTATTTCCTAGTTCTATGATCCGGGTCTTTTAATTTTCATTTTCATAATCATTTTGTCCAGTGTAGAAAGAAACATCAATATTTGCATCACTACTAATACGATACCACTTCTTGTAATATTCTGTTGGAATTTATGAGGTGACGAATTATTATCATTATATGCTGTAAATTTCGGAATAATCTGGTTCACGAAGGTATATAAAGTTGATGAGTATCGATGGCATGTTATATCCTCTAAGCCTGGACTGAATTAAAAATTCGCTTCTATTTAAAGATAACAAAGTAATGAAAACGAGAAAGTTACCGAGTGCAAAGAGATTAAAGTTTGTGAGTAAAAAGACGGGATGCCTATCGCGTACAAAAATATGAAGGCTTTCAAGCAAGAAGACGAAAGCCTTACCGAGTACAGAGATAGGAACGCTAGCGTGTTAGAAGACGGAATGCCTACAGAGTACAAAGATATAAATCCTGGCGAGTAAGAAGAAGAGAAACCTACCGAGTACAAAGATATGACGGCTTTCGAGTAAGAAGACGAGAAGCCTAGCGAGTATAAAGATGGAACACTGATGCGTACGAAATCAGGATGTCTCCCGAGTCCAAAGATATGAAGGCTGGTGAGTAAAAAGACAGGATGCCTTCCGAGTGTAAAGATATGAAGTTGAATCGTTTACAAAAGACAAAATGCCTAAAGAGTACGAAGATATGAAGGCGGGTCGTGTAAAAAGACTGGATGTCTACAGAGTACAAAGATATGAGAGCTGGTGAGTAAAAAATCGTTGTTGATTCTTCTTTGGATTTTGTCAAGAATCTCTACACCAATAGCAAATGTACCAAGTGACATGCCAATAAATATTCGATAGCAGACCTGAGATGGAACAAATACCCGCCCCCAGTCAATTGCATCGTCCACCGCGAGGAAAGTTGGCTCTCTGTGCCGCGCCAGGAAATTTTTCTCCCCGGAATCGATACTTCAAATATACAAATCAACCATTCGCCTTTGCATTGAGTATTGCTGCCATATATGGTCTGGGGCACCTTCTGTTTACCTCGGAGTTCTTGACAAGATCCAGAGACGGATATGTAATTTTATTGGCTCTGATCTGGCATCTCGTCTACAATCACTCTCTCACAGACGCGCCGTCGCCTCTCTCTGTCTTTTCTACAAATACTTTCATGGTAATTGCTCCGATGAGATGCTTTCACTGGTTCCCAGACTCCATGAATTCAAGCGACCTACGAGGCTGGCATCCCGCTCCCATCCTTACACTATAGAAACTTTTAAATGTAGCCGTCTCTTCTACTCTAATAGCTTCATACCTCGCACCTCTCGCCTGTGGAACACCCTTCCCAATTACGGTTTCCCTGAGAGCTATAATCTCCAACTATTCAGATGTAATGTCAATCGACATCTCCACTTACATTGATCTACCCACTATCCCTATCCTCAGGCTTTCTTCTATCACTCCTATCTATTCTTGCTCCTAATCTTCTGCAACTACCTGCACCCTAGTGGCTTCACGCCTTGCTCGGGGCGTAATGCTTAAAAAAGAAAATATAAATAATAGGCATATAAACGTGTCAGATTCTGTAGAGAAAAATTGTGTAGTACGTCATAGGAAACAGATTTCTCTACCGGCAGACTTAGCAACTAAAAGAATATAATAATTCCACTTCATGTTAGAGGAAAACTTGAGTGAACGCTGTCACAGTGAGTTGCTCATCTAGGAGTTAGCCAAACTGATGGAAGGCCAAAAAGGATCTTTGCCATGATTAATGATTGACTGTTGATAATTATCTTCACAACAATAACTTCTGGTGACCCGTACTCAGAAAAGAATGGCAACAACATTTATCGAACAAATTCCTTAATGATTTATAAATTTTACCTGCAAAGAGATCTTAATATTATCATTATTATCTAATAATATGCCAAAAAAGCGTGACAATTTGCGTACATTAAACGCGTAGATGATTTCACTGCACTTCATACCTGCTTTGAGATTATCTGTGGTACACTCCTGTAGTGTTCATTATAGATGACCTAGAAATAGATAGAATTTTAATTATTAAATGTGTTTTGAACATTAGAACTCGTAGATTTTAGACAAAATTTTAGACACGTTCCTTCAAAAGCAAGCATTTAAGTGATTTTTGATTACGTTTAGAATATGTCGAAACAAATTGTCAGCCAGAACTCATATCATTCAGTTTAAAAACATCGAACGATTACATTAAAAAAATAAACTCTCTTCTCAGTGTCAAACGATTACGTGGTCTTTCTAAAGTTACTTGGACTTGATAGTAGAAGTAGCTACCTGTGTGGTTGCAGCGCATTGTGCAGCTGTATTTATTTAAGCAAAAAGAGATTACATACTTCCAGAACGCTAATCTCTTCCTTTAATTTGTATTTTTTTGTTTGAAACTAGGAGTGAAAGTAGAAGACGCACATATAATCTTATAGGACTTTATTTGATTTTGAATAAAAATGAAGCTCATTTGATACAGTGTAAAGTGAAAAGACTCGAAATATCTTCTAGTCTGAGGTTCCATTCGAGTCGTGTTCCATCAGGACATGGGTGACTTGTATCTCCACAACTTCCTGTCTTTTGTAGCTGTTAGTAACGTTTGTCTTTTTTGACATCTCGCACACACCCCGTTCTGCCATCCATTCAAAAAGCTAGTTTGGTAAATTGGTTCACTTCCTAACCCTGACTCTTTTGCCTTCCGTTAGTGTCAAATTCTTCAAGCCTTCCGTCTTTATTATAAGATCGAGATGTTTCAACTGTCCTTAAGACTCCTTCGATGCTTACTCACCCTGTCCATGATATTCTCATTATTCTACAATATAGTCCTATAGAACTATATTGCTGTTGCCTCCAGTATTCGTTTCATCTCCGAAATAATTTTCTCATAATCACTGCCACATAGAAGGGTTGATATTGCATAGTCATTCAGCACTCTTTTCCTTGTTTATGTAGAAACCCTTCTTTTTTGTCTTAGTTGTTTGCACAGTTATTTGAATCTTTTGCTATTCCTATATTTGTTCGGATTTCAGTGTCAATTTTCTGCTAAAACACTTCCTGTATATTTAACATTCTGTACTTGATTGATTTTGACTTCTCCACTTCTTAGGTCGCCTCTTGGGGATTTGCCCTTACTAAAAACCTTATCTTCTTCCTTTCTCACGATTTTTGCTTAGTCTTTCGTCTCCTGATGATAATAGTGGACAAAAATCATTTGGATTGGAAATGAATTTCCATTCTGTTTTAGCTATGGCATGTGATTATAAATAGATAATAATGTCAATCCCATCGAATAATTATGCATATTGACAAACTCGAAAAAGATCGTTTCGCACAGATTGAAATATTTGTATAAAAGAAAAAATGCCTCATCGTCTAGTTGTGATTAGTAAACTATTTTCATAGATCATCATTGCCCGTGGTGTCAATTTTCACTGAATGTCCAAATATTTTAAGCGTTTTAACAATAAACAACTTGTTCACGATCACTATTAAGAGTCTTGTAACACATTCGGGTTGTGGAGGTATAACATATAGTAAAACTGAGGGTATCTTGGGTAACATAGGCTGTTGAAGTCAATCTGCTTTAGGGATTAGACCAAGATTTTACTTGTATGTTTGAGCAACGTTTATCGTAGCGTTCCTACATCGCAAGTTTTCTGTTTTTGTTTTACTTTCTTTTTTCTAGACAGATTACCGGGCAATTTTAAGACATCTACTTATTCTTAAAGGTTTGACCGACGATAACGTTGGTTGATACAAATCGTTTGCTCTTATTCATCGTACTTCACGCAAAATTTAACTCCTTTTTCTACATTCTTTGATCTAAGCATATATTTTACCTAGCTTTGCAGATATACACATACACTACCGCACTCATTTTTTGCTTTCCCCTTTCTCAATCACATATTTTAATTTTGTTGCATCCAACGTTAATAAAAAAGGCACAATTATATCTTACTTTAAAAGATTTTCATTTAGGCTAAGAAATTTCCTTACGGAGCATTGCAAAAATATCAGAAAATACTATGAGCTTTTCTTGATGTAAGGTTATCTTAAAAATTCATTAATGTATCTGTTTTAAACAAACAGGAGTACCTCTATTATTATGTACTCTGAATTTTCTTCTCAAAAAGTACTCCGCAGTAGTTATTATGGGACTCGACAGCATTGATATTCGGACATGTGAACTAAACAGATATGTCTAAACATTTTATGCAAGTTGGGCACCACACGTGAGATGGTTACAAATTGAAATAGTATTCCATTTTGTGCTGGTACCTGTATCAGGTTCGGAGATACACACCTTGAAAATTAACCTTTTTCAAAATTGCCGGCTATCTCATGGAACTAACAACATTTTTTTTTTAAATCTGGAGCCTTTAAAAAATGACAGTTGAAAATATCCACAGGATTAGTGAAGTTTTAGATGTAGTTAGTTTTCTTGAAAGAAAACAGTTAAATATATTCATAATACATATAATTACGGATATTTAAAAAGCAACTCCGATTTTGCGTCATAATTACCAATGTCAGAACAATAGGAGAAAAATATATTTCAATATATGGGTCTTAATAGTCTCATTTGTATTGTATTCTACTTTATGTGTTTTTATAATAAATGTGTTTTTTTATATTTCTTCTTTCTGTTATCCTAAAACTGGTTTTATCTTTCTTCTTTTTGCTATCTTAAATGTGATTTTATCTTTCTTCTTTCTCTTAAATGTGATTTTATCTTTCTTCTTTCTCTTAAATGTGATTTTATCTTCCTTCTTTTTGTTATCTTAAGTGAGCATTTATCATGCTCCTTTCTGATAGCTTAAATGAGGTTTTATCTTTTTTTTTCTTTTTGCTATCTTTAATGTGATTATATATTTCTTCATTCTGCCATCTTAAGTATGATTTTATCTTTCTTCTTTCTCTTAAATGTGATTATATCTTCCTTCTTTCTGCTATCTTAAATGTGATTATATTTCCCTTCTTTCTGCTATCTTAAATGTGATTATATCTTTCTTCTTTCTCTTAAATGTGATTATATCTTCCTTCTTTCTGTTATCTTAAATGTGATTATATCTCCCTTCTTTCTGCTATCTTAAATGTGATTATATCTCTCTCCCTTCTTTCTACTATCTTAAATGCGCTTTTATCTTTCCTCATTCTGTTATCTTAAATGTCCTTTCATAGTCTCTTATCTCGCCTGTTCTTTTATCTTTCTTCTTTCTTTAACCTTGTGTATGTTGTGTCATACATTTCGGCCATGCTTCTTTTCCATTTTGCTATGCCCAATGCAAGTATTCATAGTTGCGAAGCTATTTTGTATGTTCTCTATGTGCTTTAATGTTTTCTGTTCTTGATTCTTTTATCTGTTCAAAAGAAAAAAAAGTCAATACCATCTGTTGAAAAATAGGAGAAAACAATTTGTAACCATATATGGCTATTAAGATTTATGTTAAATGCTTTCTAAACAAAAATAGGAAAATGCGAAAAATATAGTAAAAAACGTTAAACTAAGAAGAATTATAAAACGCCAGAAATTTTTTTATCAAGAATATCAAAAATCTTTTTAACTTTATAAAACGATAAACTTATTGTATGTCATTGGTTTGGACCAATAGACTTGTTTTTATTGTTTGTTTTTTATTCCAACTCATCAGTTATGTCGGGTGTATGTTATGGTCTGGAATTCCTTACAACCTTTTTTGTGAGTGCATGCGTGTCACCTCATATAGATGTTACGCCCAATGCGTGTTTCTGTGAGATTTGGGGGATTGCCTCAGTCTGAATTCTCTCGTACGCAATGACTAGACATGTCGTGTATGAGAAAAGATCCGCATGATATCTCAGAACAAGTTTCGACGACATTCCAGAACAAAACACACAAACGAGGCAGGCCGAAAGGTACACGACTAAAACAATTTGGAAAAACGAACGAGAAAAATAGTCCAAGCCAATTACACGGACTGAGTAAATAACCTCGTCTAAGAAAAATTCGGGCAAAACCAGAGAAACCTATTTTTGAAATTGAATGATATGCTTAATCATTTTTCCTTCTTTTTTTTCCTTGGTTTTTGTGTTTGATTTTTTAGTTATTATAATGTATTACTGCTATTATGTTGTAGATCTAAACTGCACCTTAAAATTCTTATGGGCAGATCTAGTCTAATTTATTTTATTGCTTATTTCTAATTGGTAGTCGAGAGAAAATACAGATTACTTAAATGAGTTTACGCAAGCATGCATTGTCTGCACTCCACTGACACACAAGCAACAATGTGAGAAGCTGAAGCGTAATTTTTATGCATTTTATTTGTTAATTCACTTCAGAATTCATATCCTTTGCGTATAAACCTCAGGTAATAAATCTGAAACTTATTTTTAATTATTGCGAACATCAAAGCAAAATACCTGTCCAGTCACTACAATCTTAATCTATTCAAATATAGGATTAACCGTTTTCTTCCCCGTGTATCTCCATAATCTGTGCCTCTTAATCTGTAACCCTCTACTTCGCGTGCCACTTGTAGAATATTGAGGAAAAATACTTTAGATTTAAAAGATAATAATATTAACCACAAAATGTGCTTCCCGCTAGAACTGCATCACAATCTACCACTGAATGATATGAGAGAAAGTTCTTAAATATATCATTAAGTCTATCAGCAGAAAAATTACCGATTTTTTAGATGATGAAATTTTAAATGATGATTTGTAATCATTATTTTCCTCTCGAATTTGCTACAAAATAGTTATTTTCGAAAAGTCATTACTTTATGCCTCATGTTTCATAAATAAAGCACTCCTAGGATAGTAGGTATCAGTATAAATTGCGAAAAAAGGGTAGCGCCCCGTTTGGTCAAAATTCATATCTTTGGGATTAAGACTGGAGTAATCTGGGAGATGCTATATGGAGATCATGCGTTGCCCAGACTACATGTCCACATCTTGGTTATACCGACAAGATCGAAAGGAATGCAGGGCATTATATTTAAAGGCGGTTTGGCTGAAAGAGTTGACCGAAATTAGTTAGTGTTGACAACCAAAGCCACGGAGAAGCCCACTCTGGGTTTTCTGTCTGGATTTACATCCATATCTCGAAACAGAAAAAAGGGCTATGGAAGTAAATCCAGACAGAAAACTCGGAGTGGAGTAACAAAATGAAAATATTAGCGTTCAGACATTTACTCTGAAGCTATAGGAAAACAAACGAATGATTTTTATCCATAATTATTATTTATCATCTTTCGAATTATATTTAACCCTTTCAAATCTGACCCCTTGATGAGAACAATATATGCCCTTTCACACAGCAGCTGGTATACCTGCATCACGGGCTAAGTTTTACAAACATTTCGCAATTCTTAGGAACTATAAATTTATTGTTTGATTTTTTTTTTAATAAAATTTTACATATGCAAAAATGTACACTTTTCTTCAATCATTTAAAAATAAAAGCCACTAGAATCCAAGGGGTTACTGAAAGTGAAACAAACAAAAAAAGGGCAATAAATGGCTATGATTCAAGGAGACAGAACGTGTTAGCATAGCAGGGTAAGTCAAATATCACCCACACTTTCGTAATATCTCTTTAGACAAGAGGTCGGATAATTTTTGTATTACTTCGTAGATGACAGGAAAGTGGGAAGCCGATAGAGAGTTCTGTAAAGGTAATTTTTCAAAACTTTCTACAGAAGCGGATTTCGAACAATATAGAAGCAGCAAGACATATATCAGAGATCTTGGAGAGACCAGGACCCAGTTAAGGGGTACACTACTTAAGAATATTTGCAGGTATACCACCGAGACCACATGTTCTGTTGGTGTCGTTTTTGGAAATGATAGCGAATGGAATCATATATATATATATGTAAATGTACTCATATGCTGAGAAAATAATTGAAAGAGAATTTATGGGAAAATAATTATACGTTATCTGTAGAATATAATAGTACTTAAAATCGATCGAAAAGTGGGAGATTATCCTTATTAAACAAACTCTTACAGTGCCGTGTGTTGTCACAAGGAACGAAGCTGATGAGAGTCTATGTAGTGCCACATTATTTCATCAAATAACAACAGCCTCCATCAGAGTACGTTTGCATTTATTTCGAGCGGATACAAAATTGATGCTGTTGTGAGCAGAGCTGTCGAGATAATATAGCTGGAAAAAGTGATTCCTACGACGGAAAAATATTTTTAGATAAGTAATAAGCTCAGCGTAATTAAGCACTGAAACTGCACAGAAAAGCGGGATCTCCAAGATATTCAGCACGTAATAAGGACCATGGATTCAGTCGTGGTTTCGGAGCTATGACATCATTGCTATAACAGCCAATTTTGTTATATAG
>OZ010573.1:83971766-84121766 GCA_963932145.1 Acanthosepion lycidas | reverse complement strand
CGACATTATCAGGGCATTCTTGAATAATTGCTATTACCGCATCGTTTAGTTGCTCCACTGAAGAATTTAACTTTGCTAGAAACGAAGATTTCTCCGCAGCATAATTATATACCGTTGCTATTTTATTCAAGTCCGTGCAAAGCGCATCCAAAATTGGAATAAAAGATTTTACTTTAAATGTAACTTTTGGGGGTAAGTTTTTCATCTGCGTTTGGAATAATGTTTCTTTTCGAAAGAAAGTCTTTCAACCTTAATATACCATACAGTTATCAAAGTATTTTACACGTGATGTCATTATTTTACTTATAATTAAATAGGAGAGGAAGATAACATTTAATTCTAGATTTGAAAAGGTTAAAATTATAGTGGTCGGGGAAACACACGGTTTCACAGAGCAGTGGTTCCCAGGAAGAAGCTTCTTGAGTGGAATTTACTTCTTACTAATGGAATACGGAGTGAATGTGGGTAACTACAATGTGAGTGGCATGGCGGGTCCTAACCGTGAAGGTTAGAAATGACGCAACCCAAAACTGTAGTTCGTCCGAGCACCCTCATGGGATCAGCAATAGAGCAGTGAAAGGCCTGACACATCTCGCCTGTGAGAGAGAAGTTGGAGGGTGAATAATAATTTGTCACTATAATATCTATAATATAATAATTATATATATATATATATATATATATATATATATATATATATATATATATATATATATATATATATATATATTGATGATTTAGTGTTAAAGAATAAACACTAAACTTCAAATAAAAATATAATTTAAAAACGAATCGCCCGAGGGTGTATGGCCCTAGTCTATAGCTTATTTAGCTCATATCAATACTGACTGCTTCGATCATCAGTATCAGATCAATTAGTGGGCAATCTTAAAGATTAAATTAATTTTTATATACACACCACCATTTATTCGTATGTATACAAACAAATGTACATGTATGAATCCGTTTGTATTGTACGTGTTAGATATGTGGTTACAAACATAGATTTAATGTTGTTTGGGAAATAAATTTACGTTCCGCCTTTTCTTCTGAACGTTATTTTGTTGTGCTTGCTTAAGTAAATAGCCGACATCGTAAAATATATTTTTTTTTATTTAAAGCCGGAAGAAACGAAATAAATAGAATCTAAGCCAAATTTCGTGTTTGTTGCTATAATTTGATTAGTGAATTATTTCGGAAAATGCTGTGTTGCAGTCGATCAACGCTATTACTTACTTACTTTCACGTCCTCAACAGTTTTCAGCTTCGTTCTTGACATTTGAGAAGAGGTAATTCAAGTGGTTTCAAATAAGACGTCTAGCCACCCGGACCTTCGAACGAAACAAGATTAAAGTAGTTGCTTTTGTCGCTTGCAATCAGTTTCTCAAAATTAAACACAAATACATTTACAGTAAATTTGCAAACACAAATAAAACATTGAAAGCAAGGCATATTGTTGCCATCACCATCGACTGTCCGTCGTATTCGACGAAGTCTCGAGGATGAGTGACATCGTGACGGCTATATCTCCGAGCCGATGCTCGCTGACAACTGGTCAGTCTCGATACTTTGATTTTTGCTACTCAAGCATGAAGCCTTTTTCAGCCAGCTGATCCCAGGTTTTTACATCGATCTGCATCACTTTCAGATCACTCTCGATGCAGTTTTTTATCGTGGAGTTGCTTCTCACACTTTCGTTCACAACAGACAGAGAGTTGTCCCAACGATAGATATATCCAGTCCATTATCGACTCACTGCTGCTAGAAGGGCTTTGACATAGACATAAAAACAGAAACGTCGAGAAAAAAAAAGAAATAAAAAATAAAAGAAATAAAAAAATAAAAATAAAAAAAATACAAAAAGTAACAGACATGGCCTAAAGATTACGTTCAAGAAGGAAACAGAATGTCGGCGTCCGGTGTTGTACTTGTTTTTTTATATTTACGCTTTATCCCAGATATATATATATATATATATATATATATATATATATATATATATATATATGAAAAATATATAGAAAATAGGAAAGAACTCGTTAGGTAAATAATCCAAAGTTCTTTGGTATTTTTGTTATTATTTTAAAAAAATAGTGCTCGATCCAAAAGTAGAGCATAAATATAATTATTTATTTAAAAATATGATTCCAACACGCTACATAAGAGTTCTCATGTTTCAAAACAAGAGCCGAAAACTTCAATATAATTATTTGAATTAAACTGAATTAAAGTACTAAGCACTGTTCCATCTTCAAGCGAAATATATATATATATATATATATATATATATATATATATATATATATATGCCATTCGCAGAAAGCACTGGTTCGCTCTATCACAGATCTGCAGTGTAACTAAACACCCGAATGCCTCAGACAACACGTTCGCTTATTAAGTAACAAATTGACAGAAATCGATGAACATTTTGTCCAACTCAGTATGTGATAAAAATAAAGGATCCGTTATCAAAATATTTTTTTATATTTATCGCAACTTTGATAAATCTGTTTTCAGAAAAAAAATTTATAACCAATCTTAAAATTATGCATTAATATATTGCCTACTTTAGATGGACCTTTATCCTATAATTATTTAATCTTTGTTCTAAACTTCAATTGAGAAGGCTTGTAGTTTATGTCTTCTTTTATATGTGTCCATAGGAAATCATGGCGCTCTGCAACTTCCTCTCTCTCTCTCTCTTAATGGGCTAAACTACGCTTGACTGCTTAATATCTCATTTACGCCCACTCTGCCATCCATGTACACAAATTCATTCAATAGGTTACTTACTTTTCCTTTTGTTCCATTTACCTTCAATATGTCTTGTGAGTGCCAATTTTTCCAACCCGCCTTTCCTTAATATGTGCGCCATTAAATTCTACCATGTCTTTCTGGTCCTATGGAATCACTGGAAGAGACTTTTCAATTATATTCTTCTGAAGATGGCTATTAACCTCTTTTTTTTTTCTTTACATAAATAACCTGCCTTAGATTATACTCCGATCATTTGTGAATATCTATGCTGATGATACAATGGTATATGGGAGCACCTCCAAAATTCTAAATGATCAGAAATTATCAGCTATTTTCTCTGACCTAGCTCTAACATCACGGTGGAGGAAAACCGGCTGGATACGTTCAATTCCTCGAAAACCAACGAAAGTATATTCCATCATCATCGATCAGAATCTGAACTATCACCAATCCCGATAAATAAATGAAGAAAGTCTATTAGGCCTTGATCTCAATCCAGACCTCAAGTGGAACTCATACATGCGATCCATTGCTAAATATACTGGGGAAATAGTTGGCTCCCTGTACTGATCCAGTAAATACCCGACTCCTCGTGCTATCCTCTATCTTTACAAGAGCGATATGAGAACTAAAATGGAGAACTGCTGCAGCCTATGGAAGGAACTGTCCAGTCTTCACTTTCCAATATCGATAAAGGTCTCAGTGTCTTTGTGGGTGACAAATTATTTTCCACCCTGCAAACCGTTTAGTACAGAGGAAACGTCGCAAGCCTCTCACTGCTCTATCGCTATTTCCATGGAAGGTGCAAAGACCAACGTAGCCAGGACAGAACCACCTCCACAAGGCACTTGATGCTGACCTCCGTGTTACAGCACCTGCTATTTTCAAATGATTACGCATCTAGGTACTGAACAGGCTTAATGTCGCTTATCTTCAGTGATCGTACATGAATCGGTGTTTCAACGTGATGCGGTCGGAAGTCCAGTTCATCGAGGGTTTAATTCCATAAGTTCTTATCTTCACGTCTAAAACCCGCCATGCTACTCACATTGTAGCGAACCACCCTCATCCCTTTCGTATTCCATTGGTGAGATGTAAATTTCACTCGAGCAGCTTCTTCCCACGAACTACTGTTCTTTGGAACCGACTCCCAAAAGTATGGTTTTCTGATCCTTAACCTGTTCATCTAGGTTTGGCTGTTGGGTTTCGTTGTTTTTGTTTAGTGGTATATGAACATTTGTGGTTTATTTAATGCCGATATTTAAATATTGAATAAGCAATTTTATTTATTTTTGAATAATAATGGTTTTAATGACACAATTCTTATTAATTAACCCATAGGTGGTAGCAGAAGAGGAGGATCCATACCTTTGCCAATGTTATTTGCGCGTAAGTGAATATAAAGAATTCAACTGGAATTTGAACTCGGCTATCTTTCACGTCGTTACCCATTTGACCACCCACACGCCCAAGCTTACACCACCTGGTATTTCCAAATGATTACGCATCTAGGTACTGATCAAGCTTGATATCGCTTATCTTCGGTGATTGTACATGAACCGGTGTTTCAACGTGATGTGGTCGTAAGTCCAGTTTATCGACGGTTAAACCTTCTATTCCCCCCAGATATCCGCATAGATTTTGCCTCTTACGTTGTAACCCTGTACCTCGAGGTGGCCTATTTATGTCTGTTTTCGTTTAAATACCATCGTTGCTCATATGTTCACTCATGTTATTCTCATCAGCGTTCTGTAGAACCTCATCTCTGATAATAACTCGAGTCTCCAATTTATCTGAGACGATAATGTCAAGCGTTCACTTCTATATAGGAGAATTTATATTACATAACATTTCTGATTTATTTTTAGGTTTCTAGCCAAATATACCTAATTCTTGTATAGAAGGCATCTTTCATCATTCCAATACGTCTACGGATTTCTGTGTTTCATTATCCTTCGTCTGTTAGAACATTTCTGAGATAGTTAATTTTTCATACTTATTGTAACGTTTCCAATCTATAGTATGCAATTTGTAGCGCCTGTTTTGCTAATGACCATATATTATCTCTTGTTTCAATCGGAGGATTACTTTTTATTAACTTATCAAGAGTTCATACACTTTTCTTTCTGTCTGCTATTAACTTGATGTCATAATTTTGTAAATGATATTTACTAAGTTTATGGTATTACGGTTGAAATGGAATTAGAAATAATATACTGCGTTAATTTACCGCAAGAATCTGACTAGTTCCGAAATTAGCATTCACTATATTTTCATATTTTCTGTTTCTCTGATATCAAACATTAGTGCTAAAGAGAAATGCGCAATAAATTCAGCTATGCGATAAAAAGAAAATCTTATATTTCATTCTAATTTATATTTCTAACAAAGAGTAGGTTTTCGGTCAGTTCACTTAAGAAAATTGTCTTGTCACAAAATCCCTGTCCTAGAATTATTAAAGCTTCTCCAAATCGTCCAGCAGAGTCTGGAAATAATCTTGTATTTGCCAATGGCTTAAGATTAGTAGTGCAAATTATATAACACTTTAAAAGAAAAATTCTCCTTTTTTTAATCATATCACTCCAGTCAAGGCAAGGCAATAAATCCACTAGGAACAATTACCAGACAAATGTGTTGAAATTTGTCTGTGTTATGTATAGAGAAAAGGACAATAACTTTGTGTTCCAAGTAAAACCCAGTGCAAATATGTAACTTTTACTGCATAAATCTTTATTTATACGAACAATTGTTAGATGTTTTAGTTATCGTTTCAATATATAAGTGCGTTCTTTAATACATATGCATTTTTAATTTCTTTTTCTCTTCCATTCTGGTTCAAACGTTAGCTTTCTTTTCGTTTTTCTTTTTTTTTTTCTTTTTTTTTTGTCCGCATTGCTAAATTGTGTCAATATTCACTGAGAATATAGCCAAATTCTCGGTTAATCCGGCTGCGTTAATCTATGAATCAAGCAGCACACGCATATTTGAGCGGCCGTGAACTCTGATCCAAGAGAATAACTTAAGTTTTCAATATTTTTTACGATAACACCGACACCATAATCAGATAATCATCAATATGAGGGCATTCGCGATGGAATCTCCAATACAAACATTTCAGATTGATTGCGTGTAAATCTGAGGATCCTGCAGAGGATGCTGTGTCCCCAAAAGATGAACTGAGATTCATGAAAACAAAACATCCAGTCAACACCATGGTGTTTGGAGGGATCACTAGTGATGACGATGTTACGCCACCATTCATCTTCCCACAGGGCATCAAACTGAACACGGAGGTCTGCATCAAGTGCTTTGTTGAGGTGGTTCTGCCCTGGGGCAAGACGTCGCTACAGGAGATAATATAACTCTGCACTATGCCACACAAGCAGGAGAACCCAGTCATGGCTGCCAGACCATTTCTGCGAACAAATCACACCTTACATCTGGACACGTAACTTCCCTCTTGATTATTTAGTGTGGAGCGCAGTTGAGCGAGATAACATAAAACACATTCTAATACTGAATGATGAACTGGAGGCAAGGATTATGGCAGCATTCACCAACTTAAACTAGGAAACCGCCCAGAAGAGATGTAAGAGTTTCCTAAGTCG
This sequence comes from Acanthosepion lycidas, assembly GCA_963932145.1. Lineage (NCBI taxonomy): Eukaryota > Metazoa > Mollusca > Cephalopoda > Sepiida > Sepiidae > Acanthosepion > Acanthosepion lycidas. The sequence goes on along the minus strand of OZ010573.1, from coordinate 84,115,401 downwards.
TCCGGAGGCCGTATTTGTTGCCAGTCGCAATGTTATTGAATAAATTTACTCATTACTATTTTATGATATTTTTAAGCAGTTTGGTAAATATAACTGTTAAAATGAGATGCCAATGTTATTTGCATTTTTGTGCAATTTAGACAACAATTTATCCATCGCACCCTGTGCGTGTCTGTGTGTGTGTGTCTGTGTGTGTGTGTGTGCAACGTTTGTTAAAAAGATTTTAGTGACAGGTGGGTACATGGGCGTTTGAAGCAAATGTTGCCGTCCGTTGATGTGAAGGATTCGCAGAATTTTATATCGACTTTTACGCTTGGTTCGGCAGAGTAAAGTTGACCCAAATTTGATCGGAATGACAAGGCTAAGCTGAATATGTTTTTATATGGCACATTTCTCGGAGAAATCCCCTTTGTTATACTTTGCCTTAATTGATAATTATGAAAAAAAAAAAAAAAAAAACCATACGGCTTTTCCCGCTTTTCTAACTGAGCCTAAACACCAGTTGAGTTGCAGATTTTTTGGCATTGTGAGCCGCATATTTTAAAAATTCAAATTTAGAATCTGTAACCTATACGATTAATTACCATTTTGTAATTGCATAATCTTCGCCCTAGTATCCTATAAAAAGGTTTATGCCTAATACCTACTCCAATGTTAATCATTACAAATAAGCAATTTCACTTTACTGTAAACAAATCATGTGCAATATTAATCCATTTTAAGTTGTCACTTTTTACAATAAAATATTTTTTAATGTAATATATATTTTGAATTATTTCTTTCAATGCCTACAGTTCTTAAAACATCATTAATTACTCTTCCAAATTGATATCTCTCAGTAATGGTTGAGTAAAATCCGGGAGAAGTGATATCCTTGACTTACACTCCTTTGTGTATTTACTGACTCATTTTCTATCCGAAAGAAGGCGGCTGTCTCCTATTATGAGTTCTGGATTATTCTAATATTTTTCCCAAATATATGACGCTTACCTGAACGTTCTTACAGTTATGTGTGACATACTTTATCAAACTTTTTTTTTTTCATAATCAATAGAAAATATGCATTCTTTTACATCTCTATTTCTCTTTCTGATATCATTCTAAGCATACATATAGTATTTCTTGTTCCTGTGTATTTAAGAAACCTGCAGTGTACTTATTGTTTTTGCTTATGTTTATCATGAGTTTTGGCAGATCAAAAACGGATTACACTGCATAACGGATTTCTTCGTTTAAATATAAATCGACAATTATCATTGTTAATTTAAATAACTTTATATGGGCACAAAAATGTAATCATTGCACTACGAACAGACATTAAAGCAAAGATCAAGGAGAAAGAAAAATATTATTAATATAGGGAGGTAAATTGAAGAAAAAACAAAAAGCCTAACAGACCAGTTATTCTTCATTCATTCAGGGCACTATTGAGGACGAAAACGGGTGCACATAACACTCAAATTTGGAAGGTAGATGATGTGAAAAGTATTTATATATTTCGACAAACCAATATACTTTTTTCGATCATTCGTTCTTTGAGTGTTTTTAATGCAATTGATTTTTGCCAAATGCGATTATTCCTGGAAGTTTTATCATAACGAATTAAAATATTTTGGTGATTCTATTACTCAACAGAAACTGGTTTTATCTCAATGATTTGTAATAAATTATAGAAATTTTAGAAGAAATTTGGCAACGAATCATTAGAAAGTAGGCAATTTTTCCCCCTTGTAGTTCTAAGCCATGTTTGTCCCATTATGATACCACCCAAAACCAGTTCTGTTTGGAATTTATCATATCCTATGGGTGTCAAATTCTCGACACCATATTTCCTCATAAAATGATATCTTCTTCTTCTTCTTCTTCTTCTTGTCATGTCCCATAAAGCCGTTGGCAATCATGGCTCTCTATAATTTTCTGTCCTTTGTAGATCATAATATTATAGGTTTCTATGTAGGTTATGTATTGCATTTCTCTGCCCCTCTTGTCTTCAATCAGAAATTTTAAATGTCTTTTCCTGATAAGAATTATAAATGTCCATTTTGCTCTTATTTTACTAGAAACTTCCTCATTGTTCACATGTTCCACCCATAGTGTTCTCAACATCCTTCTGTATAACTACGTAACTGTTGGCAAACCAATCATTTTCATGTGCGAGGAAATTATCATTCTCCGCCGTATAGAAAGATTCTTATAAGCTAACATTTCAGCACTCTTATCTTTGTTTCTGACGAAATATTTCTCATTCTTAATATTTTGCTTAGGTTCTTATATATTTCATCCGTTTTTCATTTGTATTTTGAATTAATTTGCTAATAATTTTCTCTCCAATGTTCATTACTTCGGCATGTTTCTCCATCGTTTTTATTCCCAAATCCTTTCCTTCTTTCAATTCTCACTATCGGCTGTGTGTTATTTGAGACGCCATGATCTACAACGGGATGGGCAAAGGTTCCTATATTTTATAAATCGCAATAGGGACGTTGTTGATTATGTAAACGTCAGTGCACCGAATCTCGTATTTATCTAACTTTTCTAGATAATCAAATCAGAAATTCGATAGAAATAAGTCACGTAAATAATAAAATAATGTCCCAAACATTCGCCCATATATTGCGTTCGAGTCACTGATTTTCCACCATCCATATCACCACAAACTCTTTTTTACGTCTCCATCATATACGTATATCAGTGATGGAGTTATAAGCATCTCTCTAACCACGACAAATACTGTCACCAGCGCAAACCCCACACCGTCAATAAAAACAATGTCACTGACCTCATTGAATAGACGCTCGCAGTATGAGAAACCACATCAACGAGATCCTTTTTAATTCATCTGTGACGTCATGCTTACTGATATGTGAATTAGGTCACTTCTTTGCATTACGATTTCAAAATCCGACATCTGATTGATGAACTGCGCCCCACCCTTTGTGATGTATGAATAAAACTGACTGAGGCGGATGACGATTCATTTTTTTGGGGGGGGGAGGGATGCAGCCCAATGGTCATACCAGAAAACAAGAACCAACAAGCTGAACAATAAAATTCCGTTTTTCTAATTCTTGAAACCTTCCATGTCTGTAAAGAAATAATGCGCAAATGTCTTGTTTAAATGCTGCTTGGTTTTATCAAAAACATGTACAATGTAAAGTTTCTTTCTGTCACAGATAAAGAGGTAACTAAGCAACAATGATATTCTTCTACAGCAGAATATTACTGAAAATACAATGGACAGAACATATAAGTAATGAGAAAATTTGAAGGAAAATGGAAGCAAACTAGACTCTTTTTCTTTACTCCAATGAAGTCGACAGTGCCACTAAGACACAAAAGGTTATTGCTTGGGAAAGAGAATGAGAGGACATTAGAAAGAACATCTACTCCTGTTCAAAAGACACGTAAGGAGTGTGAACCGGGCGACAGTTGAACTTAGAATTAGAAATAAACAATTAAAATATCTCAGACGCATAAGGAGGAAACCCGTTTTAAAGAGACTGATACTCAGATATGATGAATGTCGAATGATACTTGAGCGAGGATGATAAATAGTAATGATGAAAACTCAAACTTTGCATAGGTAATGAGATATATCATTTTAAGACGCCAAACCGTCTACATATATAACAGAAATCTCATTAAATAATTGATTCTTTTTCTGTGGTTTATCAACCCTTTGCTCGCTATTTACATCCATTAAATATTTTTACATTTTAAGAATATTTTTTGATATAATGATTATTAGTGCAACAAGTTTTACAAATTAACCTACAGATGGGGGGAGCGAGTTGAATTCGTATCTAGAAAAACATTATAGAAAATCCTTTTTATTATAATCATTTCACCGCATGCAGAGTGAAATGCCACTAAGACTTACTATATACATAAATATATACACACACGAACACACACAAATATATATATATATATATGAGAAAGTGTAAAAAGTTTACTTTTGATGTGTTTCATTCGTCCTTCAAGAAAAAATAATAACAAAATTGTAATATGAGCTCTGGTAAAAATAGTGTTTTGAGACATTAGGTTTATAAATTTCCACAATTCAAATACTGATGTACTCAAGGGCATATGACGCAGTAGATAAAATCGTTGGTGGGATGTATTGACTTGACCCCAAAATGTTGAGAGTTCAATACTGATGAACCAAAACATCTGAGACATCCAGAACAAGGACATTCTACCCTGTTAGAAAAATAAATAGTTAAGTTCGAGATTCAAACCAACTGTAGAAGGCCGAAACGTCGTGAATATGACAATAAAGATGAAAACAAAGTAAATAATTACAATACCTCATCTCAGAAATATAGATAGATATGCATATATAATGTTGCTAAGATTCAGGCCGATAATAAAGAATTCTAGCAGGGATTGTTCTGTCAACAATGCTTCAGTGTAAAGTTTGAATAAGACCGGTGAGAAAACACATCATTGCCTTACATCCGTTTGTAGTATTGTGTATTGAGTGAGTCCATATTCTATCCATATGCAGGTGGTTGGCTCTCACCATAAGTTCTGTATTATTCTAATATCCTTCCCAAATATATCAAGCTTACCTAACTGTACTTTGTGATGCACCTTGTCACATAAATATAAAAATATGTGACAAGGTGCTTCGCTGCATACTTAGATGACGACGGACATTGACAACAACAAAATTGGTTGATGTCTTCTTGTCACAAAATGTCTGCCAATGTGTTGACGGATTCAATGATAATTTTTCTCCAAATTCACGGACTGTTTTTTATTCTTATTTCATGTGTTCAATCAGCAAGATTTCATTGTTTTAAACATTTTTGTCTTTGAGATTAAAAAAAAAATCACCTATTTTGAAACGTACTTGCAGTTACTGACTCATCAGTAAAGTGTTCCATTGGGAAATTTCCGCTTAACTTTTCCCCAGGCAAAGCATACCGAGTATACGGTGAAAAATGGGCATTGACAAATTCGGTCTTGATTTTAAGCAAGCCAATGTATAATTACTACATTTCAGCAGACATTTAAAAATAACAATATGCAGACAGAATTAAAACACTTCTAAGATTTCCCGAATACTGTGCAAAATGTAACGTTAGTAAGTTTTGTAAAAATTAATCGGTATGTTTTACACACGTTTCTTTCCACATGAGAATTGAATCTTGAGACAAACTCTTCAAATGCATGTGAATATCCAGCTTTGAGATCAAATTATCAATTCTTCTTTTGGAAACTATTTTCTATATTGTAACGGAAACGAAATGCAAACGGAACAGCCAATCGCTACTGATAACGGTGGCCGCCCCGTCGGTCAAGAGACTATTAGTTTGATGTCTCTGCAGAAAGACGAGATATCTGCCCTGCCAGAACAGAGAAGATGCGAATCCTGAGGCGCCTGGTTATGAATAAAGAAAGTGTCTACCAGCTTCAACATGAGATAGTCAAGACTGGGACCTGGGCGGTGTTATTGGTGCAAATGATTCCTTTGCTAGCCAAATGTTAAAGTTTTAGGATCCATAAAAACAGACACATTTTTTGGGAAGAGGCAGTGTTGATTACAGATTTCTTATATATCTACCTGTGACAAGAAGGATTGTGGTGTAAACAACGTGGATGGAAGGAATCTTACTGGTTGAACGATATTCTCATCAAGATAAAGATCAAATCTGATAGAAAGTGTTTAATGTCGGTAGATTTCAGCGAGAGGTGGATAAAAGTGGCGAGCTTGGTTCGCGTGAATCGGGCCAGTTTTGATTTTCTTTCTTTAGTCCTAACGGGGCGAATTGCTTACGAACCCTTTCCCTGGTTAAGCTAGACTTATTTCGTTCAAGTTCTTAACAAGAGTAATTCCTGTTCCCGGCATTCTCTCTTATGATTCTTTTCAAGATTCCTATCCCCAGTTTGATTTTTCCCCTTTTTATTCTAATTGGGTCAGCCTTTAATTCTTCTCATTCCATAATTTATTTTTTCGTGAACAGCTTGATTCTGCTTATCAGCAGAATACAGTGCCCGCTCTTATATTTCTGTGTAGTGGACGGGTTTTACGAACATATTTTAGTTTAGTTTAGTGAATGTTTTGGACTTAATTTTAGTTATTGGGTTCATTCTCCGTTTCATTTCAAGTGATATTCTTGTAAAAAGAGAAAAAGGATAATTTGTATATTATTAAATTTCTATATTATGAGGTTTGTATATTATGCCTGAGAATATGCGCTATTGTGGTGCATGTTGGATTGAATGATAATGGCTGCATTCATGTGTTGATTGAGTCAATGGTAAGAATGAATGGGTCATGAAACTATTACGTGCAGGATAGTCAGGGACGACTAGGCTTTCCCCACTTCCCCTCTGGGCCTTGTGCCACGTGAAATGTAATAACAGTACAACGGGATTACCGTGCGTTACAAGGGGGTTCTGTTACCCAGCCTCGTTTGAAATTATTTTGTCCTTGTTTGTGCTTTCGGTGTCTCGTCTGCGTTCGTTCCGTCCCTGTGGTATTCCTGTGTGGATGTCTCGGGCGTGCCTTGCTTATCGTGATCCGTATTTGATTCCGATGCTGCTGATTTGTTTCAGTCCCTCATCATTGGCAGATACACAACCCCTTCACATATATTGAAAACAGAATCGAAGAAATAGATCTCGGTACTGCTTACTTCAAAACTCCTTACGACTAGTTCGCTATGTCTTTCATCACAATACGTCAAAAAATTATTTTTTCAAGCAACAGAAGCATCAGACATATTTATATTTTTATTCGTACGGCGCTTTAAATGTAAATTCTCTTAGTAATTTTTCTTTCTAAAAGTGATCTATCAATCCAGTGCAAGGCATTTTTTATGTCTACCGTCTTTCCACAATTTTTCAGTTATTAATTAAAAAATGTTGAATTTCTTTAAGCGAATCTTTGTTTCTTCATATGAATTATTCAAAATTTGAGCTTTTTATTTTTGCCGGTAACATAGAAAACAATGAAAAATGGCAAACAAGAAACAGGCAGGTTGATTTTGAAAGTTAATAACGTGATCGGGTTTATTAATCAGTTTATACTTCCTTTAAGATAAAAAGTAGTGTAATGAGAAAAGTACGCCGGTGTAGGCTTTAAGAAAGCTTTATTCAACTGAGAATGCAAGGTTCGCCTATAGTGTCCTTTTATAGTCCCAGTAAGCATAACTATATCTCTCAAAGAGGAGAGTAAAGAAATAAAGGGAGGCCACTCTTGATTATTCATAACAAGGCGTTGTTTTTTTGTTTTTTGTTTTTTTGTTATTAAATTTATGAACAAGTCGTGACCCTTTTACTGACAGGATTCGGAAAGACTTTCTCTTCAAAGAAAGACTTTGTTCGAGATTATATCTATAGACAGTGAAGTAAAATGCACTCGGAGTAATGTTTCCCATAAAATGTAGACACATCAATGAAAATTAGTATAGTATTGCTTGCATGATCGCATATTTTTTTGTCCAAACAATAAATAATATATTCTAGATCAGCAATGCTTAGATTAGGTATTCAATAATCAATTAAAAAATCTTACATATAAGAATAACTTCAACCGCCAAAATATTAAATATTACTGGATAAAAGAAAGAAATATTAGATGAAAAGCAAGCAATAAACAAAAGATAATTCACTTGAATATAGGTTTTGCTTGTGGAATATCAACCTTTCACAAATTATTTAATTCCGAATTATCATTTTGCTAAATATTAGGTTGGTGCAAAAATAATGATGTAATAATGTCGTTTTTTGACGTTAAAAATACGTCAAAAAACGACATTATTACGTCATTATTTTTGCGCCAACCTAATAATAGAAAGATAAAGGTTTGGTTTTCACTTATATACTCATGTTTAAATCGACTTCCAGTATAGTGCAACCCTTGATATTTTTTTTTGTACAAATTCCAACTTCTTCAGAGAAAATTACCTGCATATAAAATGCATAATTTTAACATCTTCCCAAGAACTACCTGCATAGCGATTTTCTAAGCCAGTCTTAGATGCGGCACAAGGCACCCCGCGAGGATCGAACTCACTACTCAGTCGTAACTGATCTAGCAAGACAAGCTTGCTAACCATTACACCAGGTCGAGGTGCCCCAGGAACTACCTGTATATAGTGCGTCTCATGCTTTTGGCGTTTAAATTTTCATAAGAACTCGTATTATACTCGAGTATAGTTAAAAAAAAAAAAAAAAAAAAAAAAAAGGTTAAAAAATTGTGGATATAGTTTTGGTTTGCACGAGAGTCAAAATGTTAGAGCAAAGAGGTGGGTGACTTTTGGTAGAGTGGAAACTATCTCCACGGGAGTTATTTATCGTGTTTCCTCGCTAACTATCGGATCGTATTTTATTTTAATACAGACAAAGTGTATCCCTACATTCTGGAAATGTGCAGTAAATTGTTTTATGCAACACTTTTTCAAGAATACACCTAAAAAATAGGTTTGTAATGATGAAAGGTATCAGGATTGCCCTCCTTTTCATTCTCAACATTGAAAAGAAATCAGTGATGGGGATAAAACTGGAACAATGTCTCATTCAGTTTGAAGTATTATGAACAGAGTCATTTTATCGCGGCAAGAAAAAAAATTAAAATTATACTGGATGAGATATGTTTGGTTTATTAAATCCGATAACTACCAAACTGATTTGCACTTGATAGAAAAATTAATGAAACACAAGCAAAAGGAAATCTTAACCAATCAAATGTAGTTCTCAATAGATATTGGGTCACTTGGAATAAACGAGCTTTGCCCAAACAGTAGGGGTCCAGAGATAGAAACCTATCTCATAAATGTCATGCTAGTTTTCATATGTTTCAGCATCACGGGCTAAATTGCCTTTGGAGAAATGTGGTTCTTTTATCATGACTTCCTATGTAGGTTTGTTATTTAAATTCATTAGACTAATTTGAAATTAGAGAAGATTTTTGTCTGCCTATAACGAACTTCATATCCTTAATGAGACTGATTAATTAGTGTTAATCGATACTTACTAAGATAAGAAATAGAGATTATCAGTATAATTGGAAAACTTCAGGATGTCTACTTAAGGGAAAGGTTATGTAAAGTATACTGACGTTGATAAGCCGGTAGCTTATCTATGACACTCACTGATTATTACCAAATATGCTTTCAAAACGTCAAAACCAACTAAACTGTTTCAACATGAGCTTCATTTTTATTCTCATCCGAATTTATACATAACAATATTTGAAATGTTTTTGTCATTGCAGAAAAAAGAAATTATAAACATTATATCTTGAAATGAGGTCCGACATTTGGCATAAAATATCAATTTTGTACATTTCATAAATTTTATTTAATCAACTTCCAAATATTCCCCTTGGAATTTCACACATGTCTCCCAGCGGTTCTGGTACTCCATCGTCGTTTTTTTTTTCTCAATTTCCTCCCTCAACTCAAATCGCTTCCCTTTCAGCATTGTTTACAGATTGGGGAAGAGTAGTTATCCTGTCGAACAAGTGGGTACGTTGTGCTTGGCCAAGAATAACTTGGATTTATGTGGGCGTATTTCGCCAATACATTCCGCATGCACAAATCATCCGTTAAGATGAAATTCAATGATCCTATGCTTCGTGAACAATTTCTTTGACTCTTACATGATGATTCGTCGAACCTTCTCAATCGATTTCTCGTTTCGTATTGTGGATGGCGTGCCTGGGTGGGCCTCGCACTCCACTGAGCGTGCGTCTATGTTTGATGCACTTTTATTGCTTCTAGATCTGTATTTTGCCATAGTATGATCAATAAAAGACCGCTGAGTTTTCTGGATGGTTTAATTTTTAATATTAACAAGCATTTGACAAAACCTAATGTAATATAGTTGCTCGATGTGTTTGGTCCTCTTGCGTGAAAAAGAAAATCCGACAAGCATGCTCAACATGTCTGTACTCTGGGAGTAACAGCCGGATACTGATGCACTTACCGGCGCGTAAATGTTCAATCATGCGCTGGAAGGGTAGTAGCACCACAGACCCAAAAGATTTTGCTAACGCAGCATTTGTTTTGCGAGATACTTTTAATCGGATACTTTTTGAAAGCACCTCATATATAAAATGTATATATTTTCTGTTTTAGGGACATGCCATCATGGTATACAACATCCTGTCCTTGGTAGAATCGAAATCATTCTTTTTTAGGTTCAAATTTACTAGTTTTTCTTTAACATATCTCGTCTACAGAAATATTTTCGAGGAAATGAAAGAAGCCTCCCCCGTGTTCTGCTGGTAATCAATAAGAGTAAATAGATTCACCAAGCTTCCAGTTCAACCTCCTCCCCGGTCTTTTAAACAGGATTAGAGGTTTTACATTAGTATCTTTATGGAAATATTTTCGAAAAATCAGTATTCCTACTATGATTTAATAACACGCACCGTCCTTAGCCAAATCCTCTTTGGTCATTATGCTAATCAGCTGCTTAAAGATGCAAATATAAGCAATATTTTTCTGACATTATATGAACAGCCATTTGCTGAATTAATTGCCATATTTTCTTATTAGATAGTAAAATAAAATATTATTAAAAATACTAAATATTGTTAAATAATAAATCGCCAGGTTCACACTCCACCCTCGACTTTTGAACAGAAGTAGCGGTTTATCCCCCTTTCATTGTTTATCATTTTGTTACCGGTTGATTCCAATGTCTATTTCGTTCCAAGTAGCCCACTTTTGTCTTAATGACATGATCGCCTTGCTTGGAGTTAACTGATGATGTTTTTTTGTTTTGTTTTACATATGCTAAAATTTAACCAAACACAAGGTTAAAAGGTTATTCAACAAAATAATAATACGGAATGATGTATACGATAAAAATGGAAGAGGAATTGGTAAGAAATTAAGATTATGAGGGCACAGTTACAAATGACGATTGAAGTGTTCAACATTGATATATTGAAGGAAACATCCACAAAGGTGTGGCAGTTCCTGGAAAAAGTCTAAGTGGAAAGAAGGTTGATTCGACACATTGCAAAAATATGGACTGAAGAATAAAGCACATCTAAACATTTGCTGCAGAAATGACGATAGAGAGTTCGATCCTCACTGGGTGCTCCACTCTTTCGGTCTTGTGCTACACCTAATCTGCGCTTATTAAATCGCAATGATTGACTAGATAGGCTACATCATAAAAAAGATTGTAGAGTGGAAAATACATCGTCACACATATGAACCAGTAATTGATTTTAAACTCTATCACAGCTTTAAACTGTGAGTTGAGCAGTAGCCGCCTACAGCAGCAATAATATCCTATTTTGAGGGTTTTAATATGACCTTAATGTTGTAAAGATTAGCATGGAAGAAAGTGTCCGATACTTCATGTAGGTATAGAATGAGCTGATCATTTTTTGCTATCATCATTCCGAATAGAAGGAATATAGGAACTCCACATGAGGTTTGGAGTGAACTTGAAACCCAAGAAGCGTTCAAAGTTTGCTTTCTCATTGAAATGGGTACTGTAAATAGTGACCAGAGAAACGTCAAGATCTGACTGATGACGAAAATATATCAAGTTGGTTTACGAGATGTTTCATCCACTGAACCTCCTCACAAAATTAGCAGCGGATAAGTAGCTTCCATTTAATGCCATGATATGAAATGCCAACCGAAAACAGGCGTTTGATAAAACCCGTGTCTTCTTCTATATTCTAAAGCTTTAATTTTAAAAAAATCATATTGACCCGCTTTTTTCATGTGTAGATGTAGTCTCATCAATGTAAACATTAATTTAGTCCGATAAAATTATAAAGGCCGAAACCAGTCATATGAAAACTTTTTCCGAAATTGTTCTCGATACATAAAAATATATATACGGTTGTATTGATCTCTTTTGTTAGTTAGTTGTCTACTCGTATCTGGGTTTTTTCTTTGGGATTCAGACCTGCATCTGTGCGATTTGTTCGACAGTAGTTCATGTTTGTAGCTCTTTCTTTTTTTAAAACCTTTTTTCCCTCGAGATTGATTTGATTATTTACAAATCAAAAATTCGCGAGTTTTTCGAAACGAGTCTAGTTATCTATCTATCTATCTATCTATCTATCTATCTATCTATCTATCTATATATATATATATATATATATATATATATATATATAACGTTTACGCCTCCAAAACAAAACTACTTTCATTTAATCACTACAGAGAACCTTTTCTGTTTACCATCAGCAGGGTTGATGCTAAACTCCAGGGGAGCAAAACACTAGGTCGTCTTGGTCACACGGTTTTCACTGACATGAAATTGAATGACTCTATCGAATCAATAGCTTCATCTACTGCAAAGAAATTTCGTTTACTGTGTCGCACCCGAAAATCTTTCTCGATAGCATCCATCTTGCACATTTATAAATCTACCATTCGTCCTTGCATTGAATACCGTTTCTATATCTGGTCTGGTGCTCCTGCTGTACAAAGAATAATCTAGAATGTAATTGATCCTGACCAGTCCTCGCAGCATCAGTTACTTTCATACCGACGTGACGTGGCTTTTTTTTTTTTAATGGCAACTGCTCTGGCGATCTTTTTCCGTGTGTTCTGACTACATGATTTGCAACTAGGTCCCGCCGTTTTACTGTTAAAATAACTAAATGCAACCACCAATTCAATTGCAACAGTTTCTTTTCTCTCATTTTCCACCTGTGGAGCTCAATTCCGTTTTCTTTCTTCCCTGATTGGTTTGGTTTGGTTTGGTTTGGTTTACGGTATATCAACATCAATCTGTTAATGCCGAAAAAATTTTATTGCTTGTAATATGTTTTAACTAAAAATCTATTTTTTCTTTCAAAAATCTATTTTTTCTTTCAAAAATCTATTTTTTCTTTCAAAAATCTATTTTTTCTTTCAAAAATCTATTTTTTCTTTCAAAGATCTATTTTTTCTTTCAAAAATCTATTACTGCTAAAACTTTAAAAAATAAGTATTACTGTTAATGTATTTCTGATAATAATTTAAAAAAAATATATATTTTTGGTATTAAAGGCTGTTTTTACACTTTCATAGCATTTTATCTCCAGTTTAAGTGTTAACTATTTGGCCATAGCTGGAAAAGTAACAGGTGCTGCCACCCCGAGTGAGGGTTGACGTGTGAACACCAGCAATTAAGAGGTGGTTCCACGCTCCTCAAAGCCTCCTGATCAGAGGCCTTGCTGTGGTACGTAGTTTATCGTCTTACCCAGGACCCGGATGTAGTTTATCATCGTACCCAGGACGGTTCTTCCCTAATAACTAAAATATTGAAAAAATTTAAATGGAACGCCAAACGCCATCTTCTGTCTTCTTGAGCCCTGTTCATTTTTTTGTGTTATTCTCAGTCTTCTCATTCTCTTTCATTTCTCCTCCATGTAACCCTCTGATTACTAGTGGCATTATCGTCTTCTATGGAATGAAAGTTATCCCATATATCCTCCCCGACTTTTAAGTAGTTATTTATCCCCTGTTTTCTGTTTAGGATTGGGTTTCCGGTTACTTCAAATCTGTATTTCTGGGGTCTCTGCCTAAAATCTAAAATTTTATTCTGTAATTATTAGTATTTTTACTCCCCCTCAATAGGAGTAGATAGGTTTGATTCACGTGCAGCTCACACAACTCCCTGGTCCTGTATATCTTGTTTCCTGTTTAGGATTGTGTTTCCGATTCCTGCTAAACTCTATCCTCCTAACGTCTCCGCCTGAAGTCTGAAATTTTATTAGCTAATTAAATATTGATTTCTTCAAGTCTAGAATTAGCTGTCTATCTTTCCTTTTATTTTGCTCATAAAACTCCAAACAGTCACCTTCTACCTTGAGTGTCGCTTGGGGCTTGGATGAACACTAGGAAAAACTATATATATTGTTTAAAAAGAGATGTGAATGAAATACAAAAAAATGGGAAATCTCCAATCTAATATTGCATGAAAATGGCGCATGTATTCTACTGCTTAATGTCATTAGAAACCTTGTTAAATAAACTGATACTCTTCTTCTTTGGGACGGATACCGCCCAAGACGACAAAAGCGATCGTATTTGATATCGACAGAAAATATTAAAAATGACTGAGGGAATTAAGCCAATTAAGAAAAATTAACATGTCGCCGACAGTGCAGTTTTCTGCTAAATATCCAGTCAAGATTTACGCCATGTCGACAAAAAAATATAATGCGTATGATTGAAGTACATGGGCCAAAGCGGTAGACGTGTGACATTTTTCTTTAGAAATTGAAAAATTATAGAAAACTTTCTGTCATAATTTCCGGTGTTATTATATAGATCCTGCCTAATGTCCGCATTTGTGTTTCTGCCGTTACAACGTTTCGAATATTGTGCTTTCCAGCTTTCTCCATGTATTAGCCTTTAAGAGATTTCAAACTGATTCTTCTATTTAATCTGTCGTGCTACATGGTTCTCATTCTGCTATCTATATTTAGAGTTCTCATTCTGCTATCCATATATAGATTACTCATTCTGCTATCCATATTTAGGGATCTCATTCTGCTATCCATATATAGATTTCTCATTCAGCTATACATATTTAGAGTTCTCATTCTGCAATCCATATTTAGAGTTTACATTCTGCTATCCATATTTAGAGTTTTCATTCTGCTATCCATATTTAGAGTTTTCATTCTGCTATCCATATATAGATTTCTCATTTTGCTATCTATATTTCGAGTTCTCATTCTGCTATCCATATTTACAGTTCACATTTTGCTATCAATATTTAGAGTTTGCATTCTGCTATCCATATATAGATTTCTCATTCTGCTATCCATATTTAGGGAACTCATTCTGCTATCCATATATAGATTTCTCATTCAGCTATACATATTTAGAGTTCTAATTCTGCAATCCATATTTAGAGTTTTCATTCTGCTATCCATATTTAGAGTTTTCATTCTGCTATCCATGTATAGATTTCTCATTCTGCTATCTATATTTCGAGTTCTCATTCTGCTATCCATATTTACAGTTCTCATTTTGCTATCAATATTTAGAGTTTTCATTCTGCTATCCATATATAGATTTCTCATTCTGCTATCCATATTTAGGGATCTCATTCTGCTATCCATATATAGATTACTCATTCTGCTATCTATATTTAGAGTTCTCATTCTGCTATCCATATTTAGGGTTCTCATTCTCCTATCCATATTTAAAGTTCTCATTCTGCTATCCATATATAGATTTCTCATTCTGCTATACATATTTAGAGTTCTCATTCTGCAATCCATATTTAGAGTTTACATTCTGCTATCCATATTTAGAGTTTTCATTCTGCTATCCATATATAGATTTCTCATTCTGCTATATATATTTCGAGTTCTCATTCTGCTATCCATATTTACAGTTCTCATTTTGCTATCAATATTTAGAGTTTTCATTCTGCTATCCATATATAGATTTCTCATTCTGCTATCAATATTTAGGGATCTCATTCTGCTATCCATATATAGATTTCTCATTCTGCTATACATATTTAGAGTTCTCATTCTGCAATCCATATTTAGAGTTTTCATTCTGCTATCCATATATAGATTTCTCATTTTGCTATCTATATTTCGAGTTCTCATTCTGGTATCCATATTTACAGTTCACATTTTGCTATCAATATTTAGAGTTTTCATTCTGCTATCCATATATAGATTTCTCATTCTGCTATCCATATTTAGGGATCTCATTCTGCTATCCATATATAGATTTCTCATTCTGCTATACATATTTAGAGTTCTAATTCTGCAATCCATATTTAGAGTTTTAATTCTGCTATCCATATTTAGAGTTTTCATTCTGCTATCCATATATAGATTTCTCATTCTGCTATCTATATTTCGAGTTCTCATTCTGCTATCCATATTTACAGTTCTCATTTTGCTATCAATATTTAGAGTTTTCATTCTGCTATCCATATATAGATTTCTCATTCTGCTATCCATATTTAGGGATCTCATTCTGCTATCCATATATAGATTACTCAATCTGCTATCTATATTTAGTGTTCTCATTCTGCTATCCATATTTAGGGTTCTCATTCTCCTATCCATATTTAAAGTTCTCATTCTGCTATCCATATATAGATTTCTCATTCTGCTATACATATTTAGAGTTCTCATTCTGCAATCCATATTTAGAGTTTTCATTCTGCTATCCATATTTAGAGTTTTCCTTCTGCTATCCATATAAAGATTTCTCATTCTGCTATCTATATTTCGAGTTCTCATTCTGCTATACATATTTACAGTTCTCATTTTGCTATCAATATTTAGAGTTTTCATTCTGCTATCCATATATAGATTTCTCATTCGGCTATCCATATTTAGGGATCTCATTCTGCTATCCATATATAGATTACTCATTCTGCTATCTATATTTAGAGTTCTCATTCTGATATCCATATTAGGGTTCTCATTCTCCTATCCATATTTAAAGTTCTCATTCTGCTATCCATATATAGATTTCTCATTCTGCTATCCATATTTCGAGTTCTCATTCTGCTATCCATATATAGATTTCTAATTCTGCTATCCATATTTAGAGTTCTCATTCTGCAATCCATATATAGATTTATCATTCTGCAATCAATATTTAGAGTACTCATTCTGCTATCTATATTTAGAGTTCTCATTCTGCTATACATATATACATTTCTCATTCTGCAATCCATATTTAGAGTTCTCATTCTGCTATCCATATATAGAGTTCTCATTCTGCAATCTATATTTAGAGTTCTCATTCTGCTATCCATATTTAGAGTTCGCATTCTGCTATATATATTTAGGGTTCTCTTTCTGCTATCCATATTTAGAGTTCTCTTTCTGCTATCCATATTTAGAGTTCTCATTCTGCTATCTATATTTAGAGTTTTAATTCTGCTATCCATATATAGAGTTCTCATTCTGCTATCTATATTTAGGGTTCTCATTCTGCTATACATATATAGATTTCTCATTCTGTTATCCATAGTTAAAGTTCTCATTCTGCTATCTATATTTAGAGTTCTCATTCTGCTATCCAAATATTGATTTTCCATTCTGCTATCTATATTTAGAGTACTCATTTTGCTATCTATATTTAGAGTTCTCATTCTGCTATCCATATACAGATTTCTCATTCTGCTATATATATTTAGATTTCTAATTCTTCGATCCATATGTAGAGCTCTCATTCTGCACTCTGTATTTAGAGTTCTCATTCTGCTATCCATATATAGATTTTTCATTCTGCTATCTATATTTAGAGTACTCATTCTCCTATCCATATATAGATTTCTCATTCTGCTATCTATATTTAGAGTTCTCATTCTGCTATCCATATATAGATTTCTCATTCTGCTATCCATATTTAGAGTTCTCATTCTGCTATCCATATTTAGAGTTCTCATTCTGCTACCTATATTTAGTGTTCTCATTCTGCTATACATATTTAGAGTTCTCATTCTGCTATCTATATTTAGAGTACTCATTCTGCTATCCATATATAGATTTCTCATTCTGCTATCTATATTTAGAGTTCTCATTCTGCTATCCATATATAGATTTCTCATTCTGCTATCCATATTTAGGGATCTCATTCTGCTATCCATATATAGATTTCTCATTCAGCTATACATATTTAGAGTTCTAATTCTGCAATCCATATTTAGAGTTTTCATTCTGCTATCCATATTTAGAGTTTTCATTCTGCTATCCATGTATAGATTTCTCATTCTGCTATCTATATTTCGAGTTCTCATTCTGCTATCCATATTTACAGTTCTCATTTTGCTATCAATATTTAGAGTTTTCATTCTGCTATCCATATATAGATTTCTCATTCTGCTATCCATATTTAGGGATCTCATTCTGCTATCCATATATAGATTACTCATTCTGCTATCTATATTTAGAGTTCTCATTCTGCTATCCATATTTAGGGTTCTCATTCTCCTATCCATATTTAAAGTTCTCATTCTGCTATCCATATATAGATTTCTCATTCTGCTATACATATTTAGAGTTCTCATTCTGCAATCCATATTTAGAGTTTACATTCTGCTATCCATATTTAGAGTTTTCATTCTGCTATCCATATATATATTTCTCATTCTGCTATATATATTTCGAGTTCTCATTCTGCTATCCATATTTACAGTTCTCATTTTGCTATCAATATTTAGGGTTTTCATTCTGCTATCCACATATAGATTTCTCATTCTGCTATCAATATTTAGGGATCTCATTCTGCTATCCATATATAGATTTCTCATTCTGCTATACATATTTAGAGTTCTCATTCTGCAATCCATATTTAGAGTTTTCATTCTGCTATCCATATATAGATTTCTCATTTTGCTATCTATATTTCGAGTTCTCATTCTGCTATCCATATTTACAGTTCACATTTTGCTATCAATATTTAGAGTTTTCATTCTGCTATCCATATATAGATTTCTCATTCTGCTATCCATATTTAGGGATCTCATTCTGCTATCCATATATAGATTTCTCATTCTGCTATACATATTTAGAGTTCTAATTCTGCAATCCATATTTAGAGTTTTAATTCTGCTATCCATATTTAGAGTTTTCATTCTGCTATCCATATATAGATTTCTCATTCTGCTATCTATATTTCGAGTTCTCATTCTGCTATCCATATTTACAGTCCTCATTTTGCTATCAATATTTAGAGTTTTCATTCTGCTATCCATATATAGATTTCTCATTCTGCTATCCATATTTAGGGATCTCATTCTGCTATCCATATATAGATTACTCATTCTGCTATCTATATTTAGTGTTCTCATTCTGCTATCCATATTTAGGGTTCTCATTCTCCTATCCATATTTAAAGTTCTCATTCTGCTATCCATATATAGATTTCTCATTCTGCTATACATATTTAGAGTTCTCATTCTGCAATCCATATTTAGAGTTTACATTCTGCTATCCATATTTAGAGTTTTCATTCGGCTATCCATATATAGATTTCTCATTCTGCTATATATATTTCGAGTTCTAATTCTGCTATCCATATTTACAGTTCACATTTTGCTATCAATATTTAGAGTTTTCATTCTGCTATCCATATATAGATTTCTCATTCTGCTATCAATATTTAGGGATCTCATTCTGCTATCCATATATAGATTTCTCATTCTGCTATATATATTTAGAGTTCTCATTCTGCAATCCATATTTAGAGTTTTCATTCTGCTATCCATATTTAGAGTTTTCCTTCTGCTATCCATATAAAGATTTCTCATTCTGCTATCTATATTTCGAGTTCTCATTCTGCTATACATATTTACAGTTCTCATTTTGCTATCAATATTTAGAGTTTTCATTCTGCTATCCATATATAGATTTCTCATTCTGCTATCCATATTTAGGGATCTCATTCTGCTATCCATATATAGATTACTCATTCTGCTATCTATATTTAGAGTTCTCATTCTGCTATCCATATTAGGGTTCTCATTCTCCTATCCATATTTAAAGTTCTCATTCTGCTATCCATATATAGATTTCTCATTCTGCTATCCATATTTCGAGTTCTCATTCTGCTATCCATATATAGATTTCTAATTCTGCTATCCATATTTAGAGTTCTCATTCTGCAATCCATATATAGATTTATCATTCTGCAATCAATATTTAGAGTACTCATTCTGCTATCTATATTTAGAGTTCTCATTCTGCTATACATATATACATTTCTCATTCTGCAATCCATATTTAGAGTTCTTATTCTGCTATCCATATATAGAGTTCTCATTCTGCAATCTATATTTAGAGTTCTCATTCTGCTATCCATATTTAGAGTTCGCATTCTGCTATATATATTTAGGGTTCTCTTTCTGCTATCCATATTTAGAGTTCTCTTTCTGCTATCCATATTTATAGTTCTCATTCTGCTATCTATATTTAGAGTTTTAATTCTGCTATCCATATATACAGTTCTCATTCTGCTATCTATATTTAGGGTTCTCATTCTGCTATACATATATAGATTTCTCATTCTGTTATCCATAGTTAAAGTTCTCATTCTGCTATCTATATTTAGAGTTCTCATTCTGCTATCCAAATATTGATTTTCCCTTCTGCTATCTATATTTAGAGTACTCATTTTGCTATCTATATTTAGAGTTCTCATTCTGCTATCCATATACAGATTTCTCATTCTGCTATATATATTTAGATTTCTAATTCTTCGATCCATATGTAGAGCTCTCATTCTGCACTCTGTATTTAGAGTTCTCATTCTGCTATC
Organism: Acanthosepion lycidas; assembly: GCA_963932145.1. Classification (NCBI taxonomy): domain Eukaryota; kingdom Metazoa; phylum Mollusca; class Cephalopoda; order Sepiida; family Sepiidae; genus Acanthosepion; species Acanthosepion lycidas. The sequence continues at coordinate 84,095,167 of OZ010573.1, read as the reverse complement.
CATATATAGATTTTTCATTCTGCTATCTATATTTAGAGTACTCATTCTCCTATCCATATATAGATTTCTCATTCTGCTATCTATATTTAGAGTTCTCATTCTGCTATCCATATATAGATTTCTCATTCTGCTATCCATATTTAGAGTTCTCATTCTGCTATCCATATTTAGAGTTCTCATTCTGCTACCTATATTTAGTGTTCTCATTCTGCTATACATATTTAGAGTTCTCATTCTGCTATCTATATTTAGAGTACTCATTCTGCTATCCATATATAGATTTCTGATTCTGCTATCCATATTTAGGGATCTCATTCTGCTATCCATATATAGATTTCTCATTCAGCTATACATATTTAGAGTTCTAATTCTGCAATCCATATTTAGAGTACTCATTCTGCTATCCATATTTAGAGATTTCATTCTGCTATCCATGTATAGATTTCTCATTCTGCTATCTATATTTCGAGTTCTCATTCTGCTATCCATATTTACAGTTCTCATTTTGCTATCAATATTTAGAGTTTTCATTCTGCTATCCATATATAGATTTCTCATTCTGCTATCCATATTTAGGGATCTCATTCTGCTATCCATATATAGATTACTCATTCTGCTATCTATATTTAGAGTTCTCATTCTGCTATCCATATTTAGGGTTCTCATTCTCCTATCCATATTTAAAGTTCTCATTCTGCTATCCATATATAGATTTCTCATTCTGCTATACATATTTAGAGTTCTCATTCTGCAATCCATATTTAGAGTTTACATTCTGCTATCCATATTTAGAGTTTTCATTCTGCTATCCATATATAGATTTCTCATTCTGCTATATATATTTCGAGTTCTCATTCTGCTATCCATATTTACAGTTCTCATTTTGCTATCAATATTTAGAGTTTTCATTCTGCTATCCATATATAGATTTCTCATTCTGCTATCAATATTTAGGGATCTCATTCTGCTATCCATATATAGATTTCTCATTCTGCTATACATATTTAGAGTTCTAATTCTGCAATCCATATTTAGAGTTTTAATTCTGCTATCCATATTTAGAGTTTTCATTCTGCTATCCATATATAGATTTCTCATTCTGCTATCTATATTTCGAGTTCTCATTCTGCTATCCATATTTACAGTTCTCATTTTGCTATCAATATTTAGAGTTTTCATTCTGCTATCCATATATAGATTTCTCATTCTGCTATCCATATTCAGGGATCTCATTCTGCTATCCATATATAGATTACTCATTCTGCTATCTATATTTAGTGTTCTCATTCTGCTATCCATATTTAGGGTTCTCATTCTCCTATCTATATTTAAAGTTCTCATTCTGCTATCCATATATAGATTTCTCATTCTGCTATACATATTTAGAGTTCTCATTCTGCAATCCATATTTAGAGTTTACATTCTGCTATCCATATTTAGAGTTTTCATTCGGCTATCCATATATAGATTTCTCATTCTGCTATATATATTTCGAGTTCTAATTCTGCTATCCATATTTACAGTTCTCATTTTGCTATCAATATTTAGAGTTTTCATTCTGCTATCCATATATAGATTTCTCATTCTGCTATCAATATTTAGGGATCTCATTCTGCTATCCATATATAGATTTCTCATTCTGCTATATATATTTAGAGTTCTCATTCTGCAATCCATATTTAGAGTTTTCATTCTGCTATCCATATTTAGAGTTTTCCTTCTGCTACCCATATAAAGATTTCTCATTCTGCTATCTATATTTCGAGTTCTCATTCTGCTATACATATTTACAGTTCTCATTTTGCTATCAATATTTAGAGTTTTCATTCTGCTATCCATATATAGATTTCTCATTCTGCTATCCATATTTAGGGATCTCATTTTGCTATCCATATATAGATTACTCATTCTGCTATCTATATTTAGAGTTCTCATTCTGCTATCCATATTAGGGTTCTCATTCTCCTATCCATATTTAAAGTTCTCATTCTGCTATCCATATATAGATTTCTCATTCTGCTATCCATATTTCGAGTTCTCATTCTGCTATCCATATATAGATTTCTAATTCTGCTATCCATATTTAGAGTTCTCATTCTGCAATCCATATATAGATTTATCATTCTGCAATCAATATTTAGAGTACTCATTCTGCTATCTATATTTAGAGTTCTCATTCTGCTATACATATATACATTTCTCATTCTGCAATCCATATTTAGAGTTCTTATTCTGCTATCCATATATAGAGTTCTCATTCTGCAATATATATTTAGAGTTCTCATTCTGCTATCCATATTTAGAGTTCGCATTCTGCTATATATATTTAGGGTTCTCATTCTCCTATCCATATTTAAAGTTCTCATTCTGCTATCCATATATAGATTTCTCATTCTGCTATACATATTTAGAGTTCTCATTCTGCAATCCATATTTAGAGTTTACATTCTGCTATCCATATTTAGAGTTTTCATTCTGCTATCCATATATAGATTTCTCATTCTGCTATATATATTTCGAGTTCTCATTCTGCTATCCATATTTACAGTTCTCATTTTGCTATCAATATTTAGAGTTTTCATTCTGCTATCCATATATAGATTTCTCATTCTGCTATCAATATTTAGGGATCTCATTCTGCTATCCATATATAGATTTCTCATTCTGCTATACATATTTAGAGTTCTAATTCTGCAATCCATATTTAGAGTTTTAATTCTGCTATCCATATTTAGAGTTTTCATTCTGCTATCCATATATAGATTTCTCATTCTGCTATCTATATTTCGAGTTCTCATTCTGCTATCCATATTTACAGTTCTCATTTTGCTATCAATATTTAGAGTTTTCATTCTGCTATCCATATATAGATTTCTCATTCTGCTATCCATATTCAGGGATCTCATTCTGCTATCCATATATAGATTACTCATTCTGCTATCTATATTTAGTGTTCTCATTCTGCTATCCATATTTAGGGTTCTCATTCTCCTATCTATATTTAAAGTTCTCATTCTGCTATCCATATATAGATTTCTCATTCTGCTATACATATTTAGAGTTCTCATTCTGCAATCCATATTTAGAGTTTACATTCTGCTATCCATATTTAGAGTTTTCATTCGGCTATCCATATATAGATTTCTCATTCTGCTATGTATATTTCGAGTTCTAATTCTGCTATCCATATTTACAGTTCTCATTTTGCTATCAATATTTAGAGTTTTCATTCTGCTATCCATATATAGATTTCTCATTCTGCTATCAATATTTAGGGATCTCATTCTGCTATCCATATATAGATTTCTCATTCTGCTATATATATTTAGAGTTCTCATTCTGCAATCCATATTTAGAGTTTTCATTCTGCTATCCATATTTAGAGTTTTCCTTCTGCTATCCATATAAAGATTTCTCATTCTGCTATCTATATTTCGAGTTCTCATTCTGCTATACATATTTACAGTTCTCATTTTGCTATCAATATTTAGAGTTTTCATTCTGCTATCCATATATAGATTTCTCATTCTGCTATCCATATTTAGGGATCTCATTTTGCTATCCATATATAGATTACTCATTCTGCTATCTATATTTAGAGTTCTCATTCTGCTATCCATATTAGGGTTCTCATTCTCCTATCCATATTTAAAGTTCTCATTCTGCTATCCATATATAGATTTCTCATTCTGCTATCCATATTTCGAGTTCTCATTCTGCTATCCATATATAGATTTCTAATTCTGCTATCCATATTTAGAGTTCTCATTCTGCAATCCATATATAGATTTATCATTCTGCAATCAATATTTAGAGTACTCATTCTGCTATCTATATTTAGAGTTCTCATTCTGCTATACATATATACATTTCTCATTCTGCAATCCATATTTAGAGTTCTTATTCTGCTATCCATATATAGAGTTCTCATTCTGCAATATATATTTAGAGTTCTCATTCTGCTATCCATATTTAGAGTTCGCATTCTGCTATATATATTTAGGGTTCTCTTTCTGCTATCCATATTTAGAGTTCTCTTTCTGCTATCCATATTTATAGTTCTCATTCTGCTATCTATATTTAGAGTTTTAATTCTGCTATCCATATATAGAGTTCTCATTCTGCTATCTATATTTAGGGTTCTCATTCTGCTATACATATATAGATTTCTCATTCTGTTATCCATAGTTAAAGTTCTCATTCTGCTATCTATATTTAGAGTTCTCATTCTGCTATCCAAATATTGATTTTCCATTCTGCTATCTATATTTAGAGTACTCATTTTGCTATCTATATTTAGAGTTCTCATTCTGCTATCCATATACAGATTTCTCATTCTGCTATATATATTTAGATTTCTAATTCTTCGATCCATATATAGAGCTCTCATTCTGCACTCTGTATTTAGAGTTCTCATTCTGCTATCCATATATAGATTTTTCATTCTGCTATCTATATTTAGAGTACTCATTCTCCTATCCATATATAGATTTTTCATTCTGCTATCCATATTTAGAGTTCTCATTCTGCTATCCATATTTAGAGTTCTCATTCTGCTACCTATATTTAGTGTTCTCATTCTGCTATACATATTTAGAGTTCTCATTCTGCTATCTATATTTAGAGTACTCATTCTGCTATCCATATATAGATTTCTCATTCTGCTATCTATATTTAGAGTTCTCATTCTGCTATCCATATATAGATTTCTCTTTCTGCTATCCATATTTAGAGTTCTCATTCTGCTTTCCATATATAGATTTCTCATTCTGCTATCCATATTTCGAGTAATCATTCTGCTATCCATATATAGATTTCTCATTCTGCAATCAATATTTAGAGTACTCATTCTGCTATCTATATTTAGAGTTCTCATTCTGCTATCCATATATACATTTCTCATTCTGCTATCTATATTTAGATTTCTTATTCTGCTATCCATACATAGAGTTCTCATTCTGCAATCTATATTTAGAGTTCTCATTCTGCTATCCATATTTAGAGTTCGCATTCTGCTATATATATTTAGAGTTTTCATTCTGCTATACATATTTAGATTTCTCATTATGCTGTCTATATTTAGAGTTCTCTTTCTGCTATCCATATTTATAGTTCTCATTCTGCTATCTATATTTAGAGTTTTAATTCTGCTATCCATATATAGAGTTCTCATTCTGCTATCTATATATAGATTTCTCATTCTGCTATCCATATTTACAGTTCTCATTCTGCTATACATATTTAGGGTTCTCATTCTGCTATCTATATTCAGAGTTCTCATTCTGCTATCCATATATAGATTTCTCATTCTGTTATCCATAGTTAAATTCTCATTCTCCTATCTATATTTAGAGTTCTCATTCTGCTATCCAAATATAGATTTCCCATTCTGCTATCTATAATTAGAGTACTCATTTTGCTATCTATATTTAGAGTTCTCATTCTGCTATCCATATATAGATTTCTCATTCTGCTATATATATTTACATTTCTAATTCTTCGATCCTTATGTAGAGCTCTCATTCTGCACTCTGTATTTAGAGTTCTCATTCTGCTATCCATATATAGATTTTTCATTCTGCTATCTATAATTAGACTTCTCATTCTGCTATCCATATATAGATCTTTCATTCTGCTACCCATATTTAGAGTACTCATTCTGCTATCCATATATAGATTTCTCATTCTGCTATCTATATTTAGAGTTCTCATTCTGCTATCCATATATAGATTTCTCATTCTGCTATCCATATTTAGAGTTCTCATTCTGCTATCCATATTTAGAGTTCTCATTCTGCTATCCATATATAGATTTATCTTTCTGCTATCCATATTTAGAGTTCTCATTCTGCTCTCCATATATAGATTTCTCATTCTGCTATACATATTTAGAGTACTCATTCTGCAATCCATATATAGATTTCTCATTCTGCTATCTGTAATTCGTTTTTTTTATACTGGTATCCATATTCAGAGTTCTCATTCTGCTATCCATAAGTAGAATTCTCCTTCTGTTATCTATATTTAGAGTTTTAATTCTGCTATCCGTATTTAGATTTCTCATTCTGCTATCCATATTTAGAGTTCTCATTCTGCTATCCATATTTAGAGTTTTCATTCTGCTATCTATATTTAGAGTTCTCATTCTGCTATGCATATATACATTTCTCATTCTGCTATCTATATTTAGATTTCTTATTCTGCTATCCATATATAGATTTCTCATTCTGCTATCCATATTTCGAGTTCTCATTCTGCTATGCATATATAGATTTCTCATTCTGCTATCCATATTTAGAGTTCTCATTCTGCAATCCATATATAGATTTATCATTCTGCAATCATTATTTAGAGTACTCATTCTGCTATCTATATTTAGAGTTCTCATTCTGCTATCCATATATACATTTCTCATTCTGCTATCTATATTTAGATTTCTTATTCTGCTATCCATACATAGAGTTCTAATTCTGCAATCTATATTTAGAGTTCTCATTCTGCTATCCATATTTAGAGTTCGCATTCTGCTATATATATTTAGCGTTTTCATTCTGCTATACATATTTAGATTTCTCATTATGCTGTCTATATTTAGGGTTCTCTTTCTGCCATCCATATTTAGAGTTCTCTTTCTGCTATCTATATTTAGAGTTTTAATTCTGCTATCCATATATAGAGTTCTCATTCTGCTATCTATATTTAGGGTGCGCATTCTGCTATCCATATATAGATTTCTCATTCTGCTATCCATATTTACAGTTCTCATTCTGCTATACATATTTAGAGTTCTCATTCTGCTATCTATATAGAGAGTTCTCATTCTGCTATCCATATATAGATTTCTCATTCTGTTATCCATAGTTAAAGTTCTCATTCTGCTATCTATATTTAGAGTTCTCATTCTGCTATCCAAATATAGATTTCCCATTCTGCTATCTATATTTAGAGTACTCATTTTGCTATCTATATTTAGAGTTCTCATTCTGCTATGCATATATAGATTTCTGATTCTGCTATATATATTTAGAGTTCTAATTCTTCGATACTTATGTAGAGCTCTCATTCTGCACTCTGTATTTAGAGTTCTCATTCTGCTATCCATATATAGATTTTTCATTCTGCTATCTATAATTAGACTTCTCATTCTGCTATCCATATATAGATCTTTCATTCTGCTATCTATATTTAGAGTACTCATTCAGCTATCCATATATAGATTTCGCATTCTGCTATCTATATTTAGAGTTCTCATTCTGCTATCCATATATAGATTTCTCATTCTGCTAACCATATTAAGAGTTCTCATTCTGCTATCCATATTTAGAGTTCTCATTCTGCTATCCATATATAGATTTCTCTTTCTGCTATCCATATTTAGAGTTCTCATTCTGCTCTCCATATACAGATTTCTCATTCTGCTATATATATTTAGAGTACTCATTCTGCTATCCATATATAGATTTCTCATTCTGCAATCAATATTTAGAGTACTCATTCTGCTATCTATATTTAGAGTTCTCATTCTGCTATCCATATATACATTTCTCATTCTGCTATCTATATTTAGATTTCTTATTCTGCTATCCATACATAGAGTTCTCATTCTGCAATCTATATTTAGAGTTCTCATTCTGCTATCCATATTTAGAGTTCGCATTCTGCTATATATATTTAGAGTTTTCATTCTGCTATACATATTTAGATTTCTCATTATGCTGTCTATATTTCGGGTTCTCTTTCTGCTATCCATATTTAGAGTTCTCTTTCTGCTATCCATATTTATAGTTCTCATTCTGCTATCTATATTTAGAGGTTTAATTCTGCTATCCATATATAGAGTTCTCATTCTGCTATCTATATTTAGGGTTCTCATTCTGCTATCCATATATAGATTTCTCATTCTGCTATCCATATTTACAGTTCTCATTCTGCTATACATATTTAGAGGTCTCATTCTGCTATCTATATTGAGAGTTCTCATTCTGCTATCCATATATAGATTTCTCATTCTGTTATCCATAGTTAAAGTTCTCATTCTGCTATCTATATTTAGAGTTCTCATTCTGCTATCCAAATATAGATTTCCCATTCTGCTATCTATATTTAGAGTACTCATTTTGCTATCTATATTTAGAGTTCTCATTCTGCTCTCCATATATAGATTTCTCATTCTGCTATATATATTTAGATTTCTAATTCTTCGATCCTTATGTAGAGCTCTCATTCTGCACTCTGTATTTAGAGTTCTCATTCTGCTATCCATATATAGATTTTTCATTCTGCTATCTATAATTAGACTTCTCATTCTGCTATCCATATATAGATCTTTCATTCTGCTATCTATATTTAGAGTACTAATTCTGCTATCCATATATAGATTTCTCATGCTGCTATCCATATTTAGAGTACTCATTCTGCTATCCATATATAGATTTCTCTTTCTGCTATCCATATTTAGAGTTCTCATTCTGCTATCCATATTTAGAGTTCTCATTCTGCTAGCCATATATAGATTTCTCATTCTGCTATCCATATTTAGAGTTCTCATTCTGCTATATATATTTAGAATTTTCATTCCGCTATCCATATTTAGATTTCTGATTCTGCTATCCATATATAGGGTTCTCATACTGCTATCCATATTTAGAGTTCTCATTCTGATATCTATATTTAGAGTTCTCTTTCTGCTATCCGTATTTAGATTTCTCATTCTGCTATACCTATTTAGGGTTTTCATACTGCTATCCATAATTAGATTTCTCATTCTGCTATGTATATTTAGAGTTCTCATTCTGCTATCCTTATTTAGAATTCTCATACTTTTATCTATATTTAGGATTCTCATTCTGCTATACATATATAGATTTCTCATTCTGCTATCTATAATTAGAGTTCTCATTCTGCTATTCATATTTAGAGTTCTCTTTCTGCTATCCATATTTATAGTTCTCATTCTGCTATCTATATTTAGAGTTTTAATTCTGCTATCCATATATAGAGTTCTCATTCTGCTATCTATATTGAGAGTTCTCATTCTGCTATCCATATATAGATTTCTCATTCTGTTATCCATAGTTAAAGTTCTCATTCTTCTATCTATATTTAGAGTTCTCATTCTGCTATCCAAATATAGATTTCCCATTCTGCTATCTATATTTAGAGTACTCATTTTGCTATCTATATTTAGAGTACTCATTTTGCTATCTATATTTAGAGTTCTCATTCTGCTGTCCATATATAGATTTCTCATTCTGCTATATATATTTAGATTTCTTATTCTTCGATCCATATGTAGAGCTCTCATTCGGCACTCTGTATTTAGAGTTCTCATTCTGCTATCCATATATAGATTTTTCATTCTGCTATCTATAATTAGACTTCTCATTCTGCTATCCATATATAGATCTTTCATTCTGCTATCTATATTTAGAGTACTCATTCTGCTATCCATATATAGCTTTCTCATTCTGCTATCTATATTTAGAGTACTCATTCTGCTATCCATATATAGATTTCTCTTTCTGCTATCCATATTTAGAGTTCTCATTCTGCTCTCCATATATAGATTTCTCATTCTGCTATACATATTTAGAGTTCTCATTCTGCTATCCATATATAGATTTCTCATTCTGCTGACCATATTAAGAGTTCTCATTCTGCTATCCATATTTAGAGTTCTCATTCTGCTATCCATATATAGATTTCTCTTTCTGCTATCCATATTTAGAGTTCTCATTCTGCTCTCCATATATAGATTTCTCATTCTGCTATATATATTTAGAGTACTCATTCTGCTATCCATATATAGATTTCTCATTCTGCTATCTGTAATTCGTTTTTTTTTATACTGGTATCCATATTCAGAGTTCTCATTCTGCTATCCATAAGTAGAATTCTCATTCTGTTATCAATATTTAGAGTTTTAATTCTGCTATCCATATATAGATTTCTCATTCTGCTATCCATATTTCGAATTCTCATTCTGCTATCTATATATAGATTTCTCATTCTGCTATCCATATTTAGAGTTCTCATTCTGCAATCCATATATAGATTTATCATTCTGTAATCAATATTTAGAGTACTCATTATGCTATCTATATTTAGAGTTCTAATTCTGCTATCCATATATACATTTCTCATTCTGCTATCTATATTTAGATTTCTTATTCTGCTATCCATATATAGAATTCTCATTCTGCAATCTATATTTAGAGTTCTCATTCTCCTATCCATATTTAGAGTTCGCATTCTGCTATATATATTTAGAGTTTTCATTCTGCTATACATATGTAGATTTCTCATTATGCTGTCTATATTTAGGGTTCTCTTTCTGCTATCCATATTTATAGTTCTCATTCTGCTATCTATATTTAGAGTTTTAATTCTGCTATCGATATATAGATCTCTCATTCTGCTATCCATATATAGAGTTCTCATTCTGCTATCTATATTTAGGGTTCTCATTCTGCTATCCATATATAGATTTCTCATTCTGCTATCCATATTTACAGTTCTCATTCTGCTATACATATTTAGAGTTCTCATTCTGCTATCTATATTGAGAGTTCTCATTCTGCTATCCATATATATATTTCTCATTCTGTTATCCATAGTTAAAGTTCTCATTCTGCTATCTATATTTAGAGTTCTCATTCTGCTATCCAAATATAGATTTCCCATTCTGCTATCTATATTTAGAGTACTCATTTTGCTATCTATATTTAGAGTTCTCATTCTGCTATCCATATATAGATTTCTCATTCTGCTATATATATTTAGATTTCTAATTCTTCGATCCATATGTAGAGCTCTCATTCTGCACTCTGTATTTAGAGTTCTCATTCTGCTATCCATATATAGATTTTTCATTCTGCTATCTATAATTAGACTTCTCATTCTGCTATCCATATATAGATCTTTCATTCTGCTATCTATATTTAGAGTACTCATTCTGCTATCCATATATAGATTTCTCATGCTGCTATCTATATTTAGAGTACTCATTCTGCTATCCATATATAGATTTCTCTTTCTGCTATCCATATTTAGAGTTCTCATTCTGCTCTCCATATATAGATTTCTCATTCTGCTATACATATTTAGAGTACTCATTCTGCTATCCATATATAGATTTCTCATTCTGCTATGTATATTTAGAGTTCTCATTCTGCTATTCATATTTAGAGTTCTCTTTCTGCTATCCATATTTATAGTTCTCATTCTGCTATCTATATTTAGAGTTTTAATTCTGCTATCCATATATAGAGTTCTCATTCTGCTATCTATATTGAGAGTTCTCATTCTGCTATCCATATATAGATTTCTCATTCTGTTATCTATATTTAGAGTACTCATTTTGCTATCTATATTTAGAGTACTCATTTTGCTATCTATATTTAGAGTTCTCATTCTGCTGTCCATATATAGATTTCTCATTCTGCTATATATATTTAGATTTCTAATTCTTCGATCCATATGTAGAGCTCTCATTCTGCACTCTGTATTTAGAGTTCTCATTCTGCTATCCATATATAGATTTTTCATTCTGCTATCTATAATTAGACTTCTCATTCTGCTATCCATATATAGATCTTTCATTCTGCTATCTATATTTAGAGTACTCATTCTGCTATCCATATATAGCTTTCTCATTCTGCTATCTATATTTAGAATACTCATTCTGCTATCCATATATAGATTTCTCTTTCTGCTATCCATATTTAGAGTTCTCATTCTGCTCTCCATATATAGATTTCTCATTCTGCTATACATATTTAGAGTACTCATTCTTCTATCCATATATAGATTTCTCATTCTGCTATCTGTAATTCGTTTTTTTTTATACTGGTATCCATATTCAGAGTTCTCATTCTGTTATCCATAAGTAGAATTCTCATCCTGTTATCTATATTTAGAGTTTTCATTCTGCTATCCATATTTAGATTTCTCATTCTGCTATCCATATTTAGAGTTCTCATTCTGCTAGCCATATATAGATTTCTCATTCTGCTATCCATATTTAGAGTTCTCATTCTGCTATATATATTTAGAATTTTCATTCCGCTATCCATATTTAGATTTCTGATTCTGCTATCCATATATAGGGTTCTCTTTCTGCTATCCATATTTAGATTTCCCTTTCTGCTATACATATTTAGAGTTTTCATAATGATATCCATAATTAGATTTCTCATTCTGCTATGTATATTTAGAGTTCTCATTCTGATATCCATATTTAGAATTCTCATTCTTTTATCTATATTTAGGGTTCTCATTCTGCTATACATATATAGATTTCTCATTCTGCTATCCATATTTAGAGTTCTCATTCTGCTATTCATATATAGATTACTCATTCTGCTATCCTTATTTAGAGTTTTCATTCTGCTATCCATATTTAGGCTTCTCATTCTCCTATCCATATTTAGAGTTCTCATTCTGCTATCCATATTTAGATTTGTCATTCTGCTATCCATATATATATTTCTTATTCTGCTATACATATTTAGAGTTCTCATTCTGCTATCCATAGATAAAGTTCTCATTCTGCTATCTTTATTTAGAGTTTTAATACTGCTATCCATATTTAGAGTTCTCATTCTGCTATCCATATTTAGGGTTCTCATTCTGCTATTCATATTTAGCTTTCTCTTTCTGCTATCCATATTTAGAGTTCTCATTCTGCTATCCATATTTAGAGTTCTCATTCTGCAATCTATATTTAGGGTTCTCATTCTGCTATCCATATTTAGATTTCTCATTCTGCTATCCATATTTAGAGTTCCCATTCTGCTATCCATATTTAGGATTCTAATTCTCCTATCGATATTTTGGGATGTTACGTTTTTCTTTCTTCTTTTTAGTTTCATGAGAAACAAGGTTTCCGGGAACAGAGATATGCATTGACGTGGGCTACCACCGTAGATTGAATAAGGCTTCAGTTCTAAGTTTTCTTAAAGAAACCCGGATCAAATTACATTTGATGAAGGGCGGTGATCACAATTGACTAAACGTAATGATAATTCCAACAAACCTGAATGCATTAGTCCGAATGTAAATAATGTAAATAATACAGAAAAGTAGACTTTATAGCTTTATAACCAAAATAAAATAGATAAATCTGCTAATAATGATGGATAGCAATTCGTTTAGATTATTCTTGGAGTTTCGCCACATCTTTATTTTTCAGCATATTTCTTCATTTTTAAAGGCTGAAATGAGAAATCATGTGATTCAAGTATTTTTTTTTTTTTATCGCCTCTGTCTCATTATCAAGAAATCACGGATCTGGGAAATCAATTTCAAAAATTGATATTTCAAATCCCCGTTATGCTTTCAGATTAATTAACGACAAAATTAGGATTAATGAGGTTTACTTGGTTTGACACAAGACCACAAATATTGATTGATTGTAACTTTTCTGTTAATTCACCCATAAATATTAATTTACTCCAAGATAAAAAGAAGTTATATTTTGTAAAAATTCACCAGTAGTGATGCCTATTTTTTCACCCCGATTGGATGACTCGGGTGTGCTATTTCTAAATGTGAAGACTACGTCCGCGCTCATGCCAATAAACAAGCCGAAAACTGATTGTTTCTTTTCTTTTTTCAAATTGTAAAAGATTCCTTATAAGAACCTCGAATATCATATTATAAATATTAATATGTCCCTGATTGTTGGTAATTTTTCCTTTTGAGGGTTGGAGTTGTTGCGAAGCAAGCTAAACAAATTTTGATTTTAAATTTCAAATGAGTGCCAAACAATTAAAAAGAATACTTTAATTTAAAATTTATAATCGCAAAAAAAAACAAACTTTGATTTATAATTTCTTGGGTGAATTAATTTTAGCGATAAGTAACTTTACATTATTTGGGGTGAATTACCAGAAAAGATCCGATTGATTGACTCGTTTTCTACGTTTTTGAAAAAAAAATCTGTAAAGATTTGATAACCTTTACAGATTATTTTTCCAAATTGTAAGAATTTTTTTAGATAATAATGTTTTTTTATTTTTCTTACTAATTAACTGACGGAGAAGATGTAGATCGATACTTTTCAAAAGGGTATTTGCGCGTAAGTGAATATAACGAAACCAACGGGAAATGGAACTAGGTTCTTTGATTAAAAATTCTTTGCCATTATCCGCTAGGCCATCTGCACATCTAAGCTTATATCACATGATATTCGAAAGTGGTCACCCATCCAAGTACTGACGTACTACTACGTTGCTTAACTTTGGTTATTGTATGGGGGGGAAGAAGTATGAAGCATCCAGTGAATGATGAAATATTGTTAATAAGTTTGTAATCATAACGGATATATGAAAAAGTGTTAAAGTTGAACTAAAATTTCTAAGAAGAATGTATTTCTTATGTCACTAAATCGGAGAATAATAATGATAGAAAGAGAAAGTGAATATAGTTTTATAATTAAAAAGAATTTGAAAAATTAAATTACATAGAAAAAATAAGGGAAGCAGATAAAAACTGAGAGTCTTCGTCTTCAGGATGTTAACGATCATCGCTCTCCACAATTGACTATCCTTTGTATCGCTTAATTTTTTTTTCTTTTTGTTATCTCTTAAACCTTGTTCTGCCTTTCATTTACTCAAGTTCACTAGGTATGTTGTGCATTGGTTTCTTTTCTACCTCTTTCCTTTATTCTGTCCAGAGAGTATCATTTTCCAATCCCTCTTTCCTCATTATGTGGCCTAGAAATTTCAACTATCTGTTTCTGATGGTACGTATAAGCTTCCTTTTCGTTTCCATTTTCTTTAAAACTTTGTTTTGTTCACATGTTCGGTCCATTGTATCTTCAGCATCATTAGGTAGAACAAACTTTTTTGTTGCTACAAGTCCCTTCTTCATCTGTACAAAAGGACCAGAAATATTAAAACCTAAACTGAAATCAGCACTATCTAAATTAAACAGAAACATGAGAATAGTGTCCACAAATAGAGGAGGATTATAAAGAGACAGTAAACAACAGGATAAAATAAAAGACGTGTGACATCGCGAGATGTACTAAAAGTAACGAGAGATTGAACGACTTCCCAGATATGATATATGTAACATGACTTTTACGAGTACTGAAACGTTTTTTGGCTTGTTTGTTTCTTTTTCTTTTTTTCAACAAATATAATACTTAAAACACAAAGTATTCTTTGTCCGAGAAACAGTTTAACAAGAGTGCTGACACATAACCAGACAAAAGCTTTATATTTTCTCAACTCTCTGCTCAGATTTTAACATTGGATAATGGAACGAGAGAAAAAGATATAATGTGAGGGCGGGGTGAAAGCGTGAGAGGGTAAAAACAGATGACTTATGTAAGCTGTTAGTGCGGGAGGAGACGTGAGATTGCTCCGACTTGACCTTGTCTGACATTTATAGTTAACGACGTGGAATCGCGTAGAAAAGAGGGACGGACGTCGGTTTACGGTGAAGAAGGTAAAACGAAAACGAATCAAACAGGCACAAGTATTAGGTTGGTGCAAAAACAATGTCGGTTTTTGACGTTAAAAATACGTTAAAAAACGACATTATTTTTGCACCAACCTAATAAAATATATTTAATTGTTTGGCATGGGAATGGAAGGTGGGGTGCTGAAAATTGTTAATTGTTTTTAAACTTCCCATTCTCACTAACCACTGATAAAATATCAGTATAAACTTTAAAATCCTTCATGCTATTATCAACAACTTTGCGATAGTCTTTTGGCATTATGGATATTAGATTATGATCATGGTTGATATTGCTGATGCTGAGGTTCAAAGATTACCAACCTACAACTATTGGTATTTTGGTAGTTACTGCTATAGACTGTGTGATGTTAGGTTGGTGCAAAAATATTGTTACTATGTGAGAAAACGACTTTATTTTTGCACCAACCTAATATCTACTCTCCCCATGTCTTCAATATATTTCTTATTATTCTCGAAGACCAAAGAACTGTCGTAGTCTTGACTGAAAATCGTGGAAAGATCGAAACTAATTAACAGAATTATGATTTTAGCGTTATTGACACGGTTCAAACATAGACCCTCAATGGTCGGATTGGCAAGAGTCTAGATCACCATCATCATAATCATCAGTTCTTTGAACGGGTGTGGCTTGCTGCGTAACCGATCAGTTCCCTACACGTATCTGGCTTGAAAGCTGAACAGTTATTGATTCATGAGTAGTGAGCTTTGGGAAATTATAGCAGCTGTAGGTGTTTGCTCACCAGGTCAAACCACAACCGCTGTTCTCCAAGTTAAACAGACACTATAACCACAGACATAAGGCTGTAAATTACTTCGTGGTAAAATGCAACCCTGGCAGTATTTCCTAGCGAAGCAGTAGTACTCATATTTTTTGTCTATGTGCGGTATCGATACAGGGATCAGAGCTCTCCACTATTTCCTTTCATTATAGTACTTATTACAATTTATCTTTCTGTTATATTCACTATACCATGTGCTGCCATCCATATATTAAGGATCTTTAGATAGTTTATGTGTTCTGTTCCTTTGTAGAGCTTGCCTTCAATTTCCTATATCTTCTTCATTCAAGCTCTCTAGGAAGTATATGCACTATTTTCCTCTGTGCCTTTTTCTTTCAATCTCCTAAAGCTTTTTCTATCAATCTCCTAAAGCTTTTTCTATCATCCATTTATTCAAGCTCTCTATGTAATTTATGCATTGTTTCTCTGTGCCCGTTGCCTTCAATTGCCTACATTTCATCTGTCATCTATTTATTCAAGCTTTCTATGTAGTTTATGCGTTATTTTCCTCTGTACCCCTTTCTTTCAATCTCCTAACTCTTCTTCTGCCATCTACGTAGTTTATGCGCTATTTTCCTCTGTGCGCTTTTCCTTCAGTCTTCTAAATCTTCTGCCATCAGTTTATGCAAGCTCTCTAGGTAGTTTTTGCGTTATTTTCATCCGTGGCCCTTGCTTTCAATACCTAAAATCTTCTTCTGCCATCCATTTATTAATGCTTTCTAGGTAGTTTAATCGTTATTTTTCTCTTTCCATCCTGCCCTCTGTCTCTAATATTCATTAAAACTTACTGTTAATTGAGTCACTTAAACAGAAATATTGAAATTGTTAAAAACTTGAAATCTGAACTACTTTGTTGTAAGTTGTATTTCTTTAAGATATACATGTACCGTCATTTTCTGCATTTTATTTTGTATTCGTTTGGCTGAGTGTCTTCTGAAAAGTGTGCAAATGGAATTAGAATCACGATTGTCTTATCGAAAATGGAGAGCTTTCAATTCGAAGCAGATACTTCACCGCGTTTAATATACTAAACAGAGACACTCCTGAAAGAATCCTAGACCTATTCCTTTTCGTAAAGAGAATGGAAAAACGAATTTATGTAATTTTTCCAAAGTTATTTCTTATAAGCAACAACTAGGTTTTGACAGGAGTCATTTTTTCTAAGAGCATCCATTTACAATTTACTAAGAGAATACTTTTACTTGACTTAAGAATTTTATTTCTCTCAAGGCAACAGAACCGAAATTCTAACATGTCAACACGAAACTCGGAATTAATAGTTCACTGGGTAGCTAAATAAGATGAAAGAAACATTCTAATATAACGGTGACATTTTAAAAAGATAGTTGAGATGTGTGAAATTATGCAGAATCACCAGATATTCTTTAAAAACAATATACTTTATGTGGAAAATAATTAAAACGCCTTCATACAATTGTATCCAATAGAAACAAATTAACATATCTCCAATAGAAATTAAGGCTATCATGCATATTTATAAAGACTTCTTCGAAGAAAGTATCTCAATGTGTCGTGCGAGACAATTTTTTTTTTCAGAATCCATCAAGCGCATTTATAAATCTTCCATTAAATCAGCATTGAATATTGCTGGCATATCTGACCTCGCGTTCCTACTATATATTTCAAGATTCTCCACAAAATCAAAAGAATTGTCTGCAATATTATAGGTCCTGACAATGCATCCTGCTTTCAATCCCAACGCCGTTACGAGTCAGTTGATTGATTGGTTGATTTAAGGAAATGTCAACGCCTATTGAGTCCTGCAATTCCAATGTTGAAATATGTGTCTTTTATATATCTATCTATAAGAATTTACTTGGTTTGGTGATAAATAAATATTGGTAATTTATTTTTGCGCCTTTAAACATTTCTTTTATTCAGTGATAAGTAAATATTTGTCGTTTATATTTAAGTTTATAAGCATTGTTCGGGGATAGGTAAATATTGGTCGTTTATATTTGAATCTATAGGCATTTCTTTTATTTGCTGATAGGTAAATAGTGGTCGTTTATATCTGAGTCTGTAAGCATTTACTGGGTTCAGCGAGAGTAAATATTGGTCGGTTATAATCAAGTCTATGACATCTTTTTTTTAGGGAGGCCTTAACCCTCTGGAGTGTAAGTAATCGATGTAATCTAGACGCGCCCGACTAGCCAATATGCCAATAGACCAGTTTTAATTATAAACGAGATGAATAGTTGCTTGTGAATGTTGCTGTTAAAGTAGATCACCGAGATAATGTGACAGAATTGAAAGCTCTTGAAAGATATCAAATGCGCACAAGAGAAAACGTGGAACATACAGGGGATTCTTTGTGTTGCGGTATTTCTAAAAGTTCCAGAGGCTTTTACAAAAAAAAACAAAAAAAAAACACGGCAATTATTGTATATCCGAAGAATCGAAACCATCTACATAACAATTGTTAAAGATACAAGAACTTTGAGAAGAATGCGAGAATATCAAGGAGAGTTGCTACCATTTAATCTCCCAAGAGAACTACGATATTACACGGGTTTTGGAAGCCAGCTTTTTAAAAAATAATTGTGCACACAATACAGTGCCAAAGAGCCACTGAATGTGGACAGTTTTTAAATGAGCATAAAAAGAAATGCAGGTTTCGAAGATATGTTGCTTGGTTGATTTAGCGACAGAACATAATAACGAAATAAAAGTATTTTGAATAAAGTTTTATGTCTTCAGCCAAATATATTTTGAACTTTTATCTACAAATAAAAAGTATTTTTACTCTTTTACTATAAAATATATTGTTGGTGATTCTACTATAAATATGTATTGCTGGTAATTTTTTATATATGTATTGTTGGTAATTTTTTATATATGTATTGCTGGCAATTTTTTATATATGTATTGTTGGTAATTTTTTTATATATGTATTGTTGGTAATTTTTTTATATATGTATTGTTGGTAATTTTTTATATATGTATTGCTGGTAATTTTTTTGTATATGTATTGTTGGTAATTTTTTTATATATGTATTGCTGGTAATTTTTTATATATGTATTGCTGGCAATTTTTTATATATGTATTGCTGGTAATTTTTTATATATGTATTGCTGGTAATTTTTTTATATATGTATTGTTGGTAATTTTTTATATATGTATTGTTGGTAATTTTTTTGTATATGTATTGTTGATAATTTTTTATATATGTATTGCTGGTAATTTTTTATATATGTATTGCTGGTAATTTTACTTTAACAGTGTTTTACTTTTCTTTATGGGTTTACTATTTCTGCATAGCTGAGACCCTAACAAGCCAAGCTTCTCAAAACCTTCAATCTCCCAATCAGACGACTTGCTGACGCATGTAGTTTATCGTCAGACCCAGGACAAATAAAGTTATGTAGGAAAGATTACGATTGACTTGAATATATTAACACTGTAGTGATCTGAGAATTATCTTCGTTCCAAACTACGTGACATGGCGTGTCTTAGCTGTAAAGGTATGAACTGGTGAACTAAATAATGTGGGTCCTCAGAACATTTATAAGGGGATAATAATCGCAACATTTCACCTGTGGGAAAGCGGTTTCAAGTAGAAAATAATTTATCTCCCACAAGGCTGCGTAAACTATCAAGGATGGAAAAGGAGAAATGGGGAGTTTCCGCCCAGATATGACAGCAATACTTTATTTTTAGTGTGATTTGATCCTTATAAAGATAATGCGTGGCTGAAGATTAATTACTGGAGAGGTACAAGAAACTAATCATTTACTAATCATCATTAGTGATGGATCGTATATACGAGTTCCACATAAGGTCTGATGAGAAATGCCAGGCTTTCAAATGCAAGGAGCGGCTTCGGGAGAATAATCAAGCATCATTATAGGCGAATATTACATAATGACAATCACTACATTAAGCATGCAGGTAGATATTCAGTATAATCATCTTCGGGATATGTATAAAATGTTTATTAAAAAGACATGCATTCAGTACGGCCTCTCTTCAGATATTTAGATCTCCACATAAACATTTTTTGTTATCTAGAAATTGTCATCATTCTTTTGGAAATATAATAAAGTCCTTCCCTGTTACTTTCTCCAAGGTTTGGATTTCTGAATTTTCTTAGGTTTACTGATATCCAAGGACCGATAACCCAGTCCAAGCTGGTGAGTTAACGCATAACTGAATCCCAGACTACTTCAGAGCGTTGGCGATCATGGCTCTTCACAATTTCCTGTGCTTTCTAGCTCTTAGTAAATGTTGTCTTTTTGCTATCTCTCCTAATCCCTGCCCTTCCATCTATTTGCACAAGCTCATTAGACAGGCTTGCTTTCGTTGTTCCACATGTCTTCGATATCTCCTATCTGCGTCAAATTTTCCAAGCCCTCTTTGCTTATTATGTGTCCCAGAAATGTCTAAATGTCTAAATCTAGAAATTTTCTCTTAAAATTCGTTATTATTTAATCCATGGCATTCTCAGCAACCTTCTGTAGAACTATATACTAGGCCGTAATTTGAGCTGGCATCACTGATTTTTATTTTCTCACCGAAAACTCTTACTCTATCCGCGCATCCCAAAGCATTAAATTATTATTTGAAAAATATATCAGCTGTTTATATATTTTTTTTATTTTTTAAAGCAATTCCCCTCAAGCAAGGTGGGGGTACCACTAGCACGCAAGGGGTTACAGAGGATTGAGAACAAGAGTAAAGAGTCATGTTTCAGAAAAGGATACAGAGGAGAACGGGAAACAAGCTCAGGGTGTCATATGTCGATTGACATTACACTTGAATATTTGAAGATTATAGTCTTCTGGGAAGCAAGTAAGGGGTAGGAAGTTCCACAGACGGGAAGTGAAAGAGAAGAAACTATTTGAGCAGAAGAGAGAGTTACATTTAACCGTTTTGACAGCGAAATGGTGGGACCGAGATGACAGTGTGGTAGCTCGCTTAAATTCATGCAGTCTAGGAACCAGCGAAAGTAGCTCGTTGGAACAGTTGCCGTGAAAATACTTGTAGAAGAGACAGAGGAAGCCACGGCACATCTGTGGGAGAGCGATTGTAGATTAGATGCCAGATCAGGACCTATCATATTGCATATACGTCTCTGGATTTTGTCGAGTACCTCGAGACGTACAACGGGATCACTTAACCATATAGGACAGCAATATCCCATGCAAGGACGGATTGTTGATTTATAGATTTGAAGGATGGATTCAGACGAGAAAAACTTTCTAACACGACACAGACAACCAACTTTCCTCGCGGTAGATGAAGCTATTGATTCAATGTATTTATTCCACATCATGTCAGTGGACAGCGTGAAACTAAACCCATTCAGAACAGAAATATTGCTACAAACCACTTGTGATTGTCTTACAATATTGTAGTCTTGTATCAAATGTTATTCCAGTGCCTAATATTTTTCATTTAAAACTATTGAAACAGAACAAAATTTGTAGCATTTCTAAATGAATTTTCAAAGATCGTTTTGTTCAACTGCATTTCATTATCTTCGAAGCAGCTACATGATCCCATCCTCCTAGAACATGGAATATTTTTGGGTCATGAATTGATCCAAGTGTTTTTTTTCAAAATGTTTATTTGGAATAAGCAAACTTTTTTTTCAACTGAGAGAATTTTGTAGGAATGGAAATCACTGGCAAGTCACTATGGTTGGTGTAGTAGGACATCCCTGAAACAAAATGTGACGAGAATTCATAGAAACACACGGTCAATTATTGTCCTAAATCAAGACGACACCTTCCCAATTGGCCAACCCTGGAGTAATTTCAATGGTTACTGCCTTTGATCGTTTCATCTGCGTGAAAAAAATACTTGTTTGAATACAAAGTTCGATTTTGCAGGAGATCGTAATACACAATCACCTTCCAATCTTACCAGATAAACAAAATGATATTCTTCGAATGCAAAACAGTTGTTCATTTCCCAAGGATTTTTTTCTATCGCCATTGTTGTAAACAATTCATTTTTTAAAAATGCATCTTTTTTTATTTCGTTTGAGAAAAGATCCGCAAATGGAAATGCAATCCAATATTTTTTTTGTTAAATCGTTCGTCGTCAAACAGCATCAAGATTCATATATCCAAATGTTTCGAAATGCTTTACAAGGTTCTCATGGTATATGTGTAGTATCACTGCGATAACCCGCATTGAGTGACCAAGATGACTTTTAATTAGCGTTTCCATTTGGTCATCACATAGAACTGCATACCTCCCAGAACGTTCCCGGTTTTTATATAGTAATTGCCACTTCTCTACTTAGCCAAACTCTTATGAATAATACTCTAACTCATATGAAACTACCTGTATAAATGGCACATATATTGTTTTGCTGTTTGCTCCGGAAATAGAGACACATCAAATGACGGAGTCGCAAATTATTTTCAATCCATTTTTTAATTCTAATGTAAAAACACTTAAAACTCACAAGCTACGCAGGAATCATATAGAAAGACGTATTGAAACATCACATTCCAGAATAAGCCATAAATTTCAGTCATGTGCGACAAAATCATGTGTTCAATCGTCGTATATTAAAAAATGCTACGAACATGTGTTCCAATCTAATATCTTTTTGTAGGGCTCTAGGACTATCGAGCACAACGGTATTAGCGGCGTTGCCAGAAATAATGTCACAGGAAAAATTTCAAAGAAAAAGTCATACTTTTCCACAGGAACAAACTCACAACTTGGTTATGCGATTGGCATTGTTGATACACATGAACCCAATGTAACAGATTATTTTTAACTACGCTTTTTACTGACAACAATTTCCATGGCGTCAAAATTATTTTTCACTAAATCCAAGTATTGTTGAACCAAGACTACAGTCAGATCTGAGATTTCCACAATTTACATTATCTTCAGGTTGAGAAAATGTTTTGCTGTAATGCATAACGGCTCGGAATAAGAAATCTGAGAGCCGAGTTCGAATTCCAGCCGGGTTCGTTACATTCACACGCGAAAGTATACTTGTAAAAGATATAAATCCATCTCTTCTCCTTCCTGCTATGAGTTGAATCGTAGGACAGACTGGGTCCTATAGCCTTAGTTGTCAACCAATCTACCTCAGAAAGAAACGACAACTCAGTCCGGGAAAAATTCTAGCTATTCAGTTACGAATGGAAACAGATATAATGGCTTAAGCATGTATTATGTATGGCACTTAGACCGAAAGATACTAGAATGAATTAAACTGCCAGAGCATGACTTCAAGTTGGAAGAGTAATATGGTTTGACTTGAAGAGGGATAACTTCCGCCAGGTCTAATTTCCATCATATACTACGCATAAATGAATACCTGTCTGGCTTTTGCTTCAGATATGAGGAAGAGACTGGTCTGGTGCTCAATTCGCAGCCACCCTACCACCACACCTGGTTCCATTGTACCACTTGGTGACCTCATGAGCCAAATGGTTATCATCGACTTAACGCTGACAAAACAACTTAGTTTTCATTAAGAACTTTACCACAACTAATATTTCAACTGTTACTATTTTTTCTTCCTACCTTGACATCTATCATATCCACGATATTATTTTTGCAAAAATATCCGCTATAAATTTTCCGCCGTTTTTATTTCTCTTCATACAATCGCTATCACTAAAAACACTTTAAAAAAAACAAAAAAAACACGACCTCTGTATACCTACTACCTCGTTCCAGACACTGACTGTTGTGGCTGCATAACCCCTGCCTTCACAAGTGTCATTATCATCTTTGTCTATGCCACAGATAACAACGATAGCAGCGGTACCAGCAAAGGCGGGAACAACTATCGGTAAATTAGAAAATGGGTAGCAGTGACGTCTGCTTGTGCTTCATGCTTTATTACTGGCTGCGGTGGCAAATTGTTATCCCAAATGTAGATCGACTGAGGGAGACGTATTTTTCCCATAACGACGCTGGTAGGATTGGGTAGCCTGATGAAACCTGGTACGTGTGGAAGACGTTTCTTCGCGTGTACTCACGTGAAAAGCTCTCCGTGCAAGTTTTCAGTTAAATCATAAATGACTTAGGCACACGTACACGTGTGTACACAAACACACGTACAGACATGTTCATAGGTAGAAAAAAAGAAAAAGCATTTACTTTAAACAATAATATATATTTTTCAAAATAATTCTAATCTCTCGCTGAGTATTTAGTAGATTAGTAAATATTGATAAAATTATAGAACATTTCAAAATGAGATTTTTAGTCAAAATTCAATAATTAACAGCGTGTCCGTCTACATTATTCGCATAACTCTATATACAGAGTTGGAGGAAAGAAACACCCTATTTGAAATAGTTAATAACTTTATTAATTATTTGTGGATTTTAATAGAACATTGTATTTTGAAGAGTATAATGATAGAAGTGCAGTACGGAAGATTTCCTGCAACTTTTTCACATCTGGATGATGCAGGACGACCGTTTCTATGGATATCTAATACAGGTAGCGTAATTATCCTCGTAAAATGCGAATGTCTAATGCTTTTATCACATACTGAGGAACGAGGTACATGATCACTGCACCACCATCTTTGTATTTGTACCACGGACAGCCACATTTCGTAAGCTAAGCACGACCATGCAATGTCAAGCGTTGTGCCCTCCAGGGCTACACTTGTTGCTATGAAATAAAAACAGAAATTATCAATGAAATCCTACCAATTTAATGATCACAATATACTCGGTTTCATACAAATGTAATGATTATTCATGCTATTTATATCGTCGGGACTGTTGTTCTCGTCTTTATTGCCATATTGACGACATTTCAGCCGTTGCTGGTATACGTTAGAATTTAGAACAAAACCCATTATTTAGTCTATGATGATAGATTTGTTCTAATTCCATGTGCCATGTCGTTCTTTTTGGGATGTCTCAGTATCACTTAATTTCCTTTACTGACTCAACTTTCCATGTTTTGTGTTTCCTCTGTGGTGACAGGGTCAAGTCTTTGGGTCAAGTCTGAATTGCTCACCCAAAAACTTTATCCAGTGGGTCATGTTGATACACAGGGAAACTTTTTCTCAGAAATATAGACAGAAATGTGCTGATATCAACAAACGTCAGAAGTAATTTTCAATACATAGTTTCTTACGCCCCACCTTATCTATCTATCTATCTATCTATCTATCTATCTATCTTATTTTACACCTTAGATTTGATTGTGGCTATATATATATATATATATATATATATATATATATATATATATATATATATATATATACAGTGCTGTTCGATAAAAGTGTCTAACCTGATTTTATTTTAACTAAAAATATTTTTGGTCTATTGTTTTGTGGTTAAATTTTGAATCTTACTAATATAAAGACCCCTTCCCGACCACCTAGGAAAAAAGTT
The DNA here is from genome assembly GCA_963932145.1 of Acanthosepion lycidas. Lineage (NCBI taxonomy): Eukaryota > Metazoa > Mollusca > Cephalopoda > Sepiida > Sepiidae > Acanthosepion > Acanthosepion lycidas. The sequence continues at coordinate 84,069,530 of OZ010573.1, read as the reverse complement.
TATTCACCCTAAGGTAATCTATTGATAATTATAAATTTGGATGTAAATGAGATCCAGGAACAAGCTCTGTGCAAAAAAACGTGACTCAGATATCGCATTCTAATGATTAAACTGGTAAATTTAAATAGCTTTTGACAAAATATTGAAAACTATTTTACAATATACTCAGAACAATATTCTAGAGAATTCTAGAGCTGCTTAAATTAAATCTAGAGTATTCCAGAATATTCCAGAAAGTCTCGTACAGTATAAAAACAGCTTGAAATAGCCACTCAAGTCACTAACCAGATGAAAGGGTACAAACACGCATCAGAACCACTTAAGGCATCTATTATTGCCTTCTCAAAAGGATGCAAGTCTACGAGAGAAATTGCAAAAAATTGCTATAACCTCGTAATCAACTGTCTCTCGAGTGCTTAGGGGACATAATGATGCCACTCCTGCTCCAAGGAAGGAAACAAGGGGACGAAAGAAAAAGATTGATGATAGAACTGGCAGGGTAATCAAGAGAAAAAGAATAGGACTAGCCAAGAAATTGCAGCCAGTCTAAGCGAAAAGCCAGGTGTTAACTTTGCCTCTTCAACACTCCGTCGGTGGCTGTTAGAACAAGACTACAAATCTTGTACACGAAGCCTCTAATAAGCAAAGCCTGGAAAGTCAAGAGACTTGAATGGGTTCACTATTACACAAACTTCACCGTAGAAGACTGGAAGAATGTTCTCTTCTCCGATGAAACGAAAGTTGAGCTAAATTCAAAGGATAAGGTGAGTCACTTTTATCGAACAGCACTGTATATATATATATATATATATATATATATATATATATAAGTGTGTGTGTGTGTATGTTTGTGCGTGCGTTCATTCAAATAAGTTTGTTAAATATATATATTATATATATTATATATATATAACATAATATACATATATATGACATATATTTGTGACACACAAGGCACACAAACACACACACACACGCATATATATATATATATATATATATATATATATATATATATATATATATATATATATACATATATATTAATATTAAGAAACAGGGACATTTCGTTCGAAACAAAGAAAAGTGTGCTATGTCATATCAAACCTTCAATAGTGTAGTGAACGGTAGAGAATTGAGACAACAGGGATGTTGTACTTCAAAAGAAGACAGGAAAATTTTTTGAGACACGTCATAATGGAAAGAGGACTTGATAGAAGAATTTGATATTTGAACACAAATTGTAAATGATAGTGATGGCGACAACCATTGATTTATGCTGCAAAGGATTGGAATTTAGCGGGTGTTATGACCACACAGGGCCCATAAAACAGGAAGAGGAAATGACATTCACATATAACACCCTTGATACGGTGATTCCGTTTTTACTTAAGTCCTCGCTGACAACCTTATAGTAGGTGATGACTTTAGACGACGCAACCAGTTCAAAATCAAATTTCCATATGAAGTGGTGATGTTTCCATTTTTGCGCCAGGAAAGGGGAAATCAACGTATAAACTTCCTAGAGATCTTGATTAAATGAAATGCAGTGCAATATTTAGGAAAGATATCAAAAAGGCAAAAACATTTATCTTCTTCTTTCCATCTTCCCTACAATATCAGTGTCAAAATTTTCAAACCTAATACATGGGTCGGAATTGGGCATTATATTAAATGTATAAATTGCCTCGACCTGAGACCCCTTCATCCAAAAGACAGCCTTGGTTTAGGAGCGTTAAGGAAAAGCAATGAAGTTAATTTTATATTATTTAAACAGTGTTCCTTATTTTAATGCAGAAATAACAGGATATCACCTAAAGCAATCAACCAAATATGCAAATTTCTTACTACGGCTCAGTTGGCGGTCCGGACAAAACTCCTGCGCGGGTCGGATTTATCCCGGGCGCCGGGGGTTGCCGTAATAGATCAATACGAGAATCATGTCTTTGAACTTGAATTTCTATCCTAGATTTACTGGTTCTACGCTTAGTAATTATGTCTACCTTAAGAAAACTAGATGAATGATAGATAATGTTACATTCAATTTTGTAGATCACGTTTACATTTTTCATTGTCTTTTCAAATCCGCCAATCAATAAATCAAGCTGTTTGGTAAAATCCTAATATTTAACATTCCGTAACAAAATCTGCCATGATCTCTCTTTACAAAATTCAGGTAAAACCAAGAATGAAGTAGTCGCCATATTTGGGCTGGAACTGCCCAATTCTCACTTTGCAATCTCGATCCCTGTGGGTGATAAATTATTCTCCACCTTGTGACCTTTATCCCACAGACGAAAGAGGCTTACTACACTATAACGATTACTATGGCAGATAGTTCCGACAAATTACATTCCTTAGTTCCGCGCAGACCATCAAAGCTAGAACCAGATTTGCCATGTTCATGGTGGCAAACCATCTCCATTCACTTCTGTATTCATTGATAAGGTGCAAGTTCAACTTAAACAGATACTTTCCGAGGATAATTACTTGGTTGAACAGACAGACATGTGAGAGTGTACTTCCCTGACAACTACAATCTTGGTTGAGTATTAACCGATATCTATCCTATTCTTTCCCATAATATATATTTCTTACTTCCTCTTACTCTCTCCCGTTCAACAATCGTACTATATAATCCTCTGTATTGAGGGACCCTTGGGCCATGTCTTAAATTAACTAACAGTATATACAAAAAAGTGTAACAACAGGTTAGTTTGTTCCTCAAAACAAATAATCAACATCAATCTACTCAAAATGACTGTAAGTGACTTTAAACTAAGTCATAGGGGAAAAAAATAAAAACTAACATGATTAATGTCGGCTAAATAATATAAAAGAAAGGTAACGAGGAAAATAAATACATTTAGTTTGGAATTAATACATCTTCGTTTTCATTTCATTATGACTTCTATAACATATAGAGCACCCTCCTAAATCGACACAGAACTAAATGAGTATACATGGTGTTTGGTATTTTTTTATGTTTTGTCTTGTTATTTTCCAGCGGATATATAAATCGGGTTGCGTCCACGAATATTTTCGTTTATACGCGTTTTCTGTCGGATGCACCGGTAGTTTTATACGTCGTCTTCCAATGACTGTTGGAAAACAATTACAACAAGATTCGATTCGACACTCTTCGATCACGTTTCGATGAATTAAAACGTTTTTTTTTTTGTTTTGTTTTTTTTGTTCTGAATGTTCAAAGCTAACCGAAATTCCCAACCTAATAACATTGCCTGAATTGGTTGGGTCCGCAACCACATTTTGTTTTAATTTTTGTCAGTGGCCTTGCACATTCTTTTCTCTCTCTCTCTCTCTCTCTCTCTCGTTCTCTCTCTTTCTCTCGCTCTCTTTGTTTCTCTCTCACTGTCTGTCTCTCTCACTCTCTCTCTTTCCCCACTTCTACTTATGGAAGGAGTTAATCTTGTCGAGTCTCGTGATGGCCTCGGTGTATGTTTACAAACATGTTTCCTGTCAACATAGTAGTGGCTCTCCCGACCCGGAGAGACGCTAATTCCCAATGGTATTTTCTGTATTCACTCTGGGTACTGGTGGGAAGAAAAAAAAATCTTTGAGTCTGACAGAAATGATTGCCAGCCAGAAAACACTTGCCAACTCCCAAAAGAGTATAGGGATAGGGTCTGCTTTTTAATTTAATGTTTTTTTTTTAACCTTTTTTATGTCATGTAACACCTATTGTTTAAAATTGTTGAAAAACGCATGGTCCGTCACAGTGGGTGCTGAAGATGTCGAATATCGTATATACAACCTATGGAAACGATGGATAAATGCCTTCTCCTCCTCCTACTCCTCCTTTCTGCACTCAGTATTCTCCCTCATATTATCTGCGTCAACACACATACCTCTCCCTTTTCTCTCCTTCACACACACAAATGTATACATATATGTGCGGGTGCGTGTGTGTATGTGCTTGGAGGCATGATTGAGAAAATAATAAAGAATCAAATAAAATGCATACATACATATATAGATGCATACACACACACACACACACACACACACACACACACACACATATATATATATATATATATATATATATATATATATATATATATATATATATATATATATATAAAAGAAAGAGGTTATAGTGGTTCCAACGAGAGAAAAGTCTGTATATTAAAAAGAAGAGAGGTACCGCAAACGTTTTTGGTTGTAATGTGGATTTTTTTTTTTTTAAATATTTTCCATAATTTTACTACACGTGTTTCTGGTCTCGCGACCGTCTTCAGGTAAAAGGCGGAGATTTCCACATATTATTAAAAATATTTTTTTTTTTTCCTTTATGTTTTTCAATCTTATGTTCTCGATATGAGATATTCTCTGTTTTTTGTTGGTAATCCGAATGTCTTTCTTGAATCAGCAGTGAAGAGTTCTAATACACACACACACACACACACACACACACACACACATATATATATATATATGATATCGAACATTGAGTGTTGGTGATAGTAAAATAGTGCTCGAGATATAAGTTATATATTAATAAATATACATTTTTTTACCCCACAGGCAACAAGACTCAGAGTTCCATGCACAACGCAATCTTCAGGTCAGTCTTAGTTCAATACCTGAAAAATGCGTTGTATCAGTAGTAGGCTCCGTTTTATAATATCTATCCTTCTTAAAATATAGCTTATAGTTTATTTTGTCGTCATCAGATTTTTATTACGGAAGCAAATGTTCAGCATGTTTTCTTAGAAACCGAAAGCCACCAAATAAAATATTTGATTAACACCCTATACAAGTACACAAAAGGGCATATAAAGGCAAGCCGAGGGTTATTTCACGTCGTCTCATGTCATGACATAAACGAGAGGCCACGAAGAACCCTGGACTTACCAGTCAAGGGCTTTTCAGTCGTATTGGGGATCCTACTGTGTCTAAAAGTACTCGGTGTCGGTATCTGAGGGAAATAGCAACAACAGTCAAACCTGTATCGAAGCTTCCGTTGACGAGAAATCACATTCAAAATCGATTGAAATGGACCGAGGACAATATGAAGATTGACTTCTCTAAAGTTTTGTTCACAGTCGAAACTCGAGCAACACTTGATGGGCCAGATAGATGGTGCAAAGGCAGGGTAATGAACGGATAGAATCACCATCAGTGTTTGAGACACCAACAAAGCGGTGGAGGCATAATGATCTGGGGTGGTATTATTGGAAACACATTAGTGGGCCCATGGAGAGTACAAGATGGCGTCAAAATGACTGCTGATGCATACATAACATTTATGAAGAAGCATCTTGAACCGTGGATGAAAAGGGAAAGAGTTGCTTTCAGAAGGGCCATTGTTTTTTATACAAGATAATGCTCCCTCACACGCTGCTCACAAGACTACTGAATATTTGAAACAGTTAGGCTCCGATAGACCTCGAAAAATGTAGTGGCCAGGAAATTCTCCGGATTTGAACCAAATCGAAAACCATTGGAGCATCATGAAGCGAAGACAGTACGCCAACAGGGGCACGCTGAGTTATGGGAAGCAATTCTTGACATATCTCGCGGCATTACAGCAGATGACATCCTACAATTAACAAATTCTACGGATCGTCGACTTTTTCAAGTAATTTCAAAACAGGGAAAGCACATTCCCTATTAATTTGTTTATAACTGTGCCTTTGTTTGTATCTGTTATTATTTGTTTGATTATCTTATTTATTAGCTTCTTTTGATCATAAACATTCACGTTCAACATTAAAAAACGTTTTGTTTGCTCAATTCTTGGAATTTTACTAAATCTTTCTAATAATTTGGCACGCTCAAATCACCGTGCTGATAAATAATATGGCGCCAGTTTGTTTACCTTGCGCAGATCAGTAGTAAAATTTCAGTGATTACGCAGATTAAAGTTGCCAACATTGTGTGAAAATTTTGTGTGAATTGATTGGACGGTTTTTGAAATATTAGAAAAAAGTTATCTCGATAATAATTTGGCACGCATTGTATTTCTTCAACACAATTAAATATGTCTCTTTTTAACGTTAAAGGAATTAGTTTGGATATTGTCATGCATTCAAAGAATTTACTTAATATACTGCATATTCCCTCTCTGTTTACATTCTTGCGACCAGGTTATTTATGCTTACGGCCACATCACGGTGAAACACCGGTTGCCGTATGGTCACTAAGTTAAGCAACATCGCGCCTTGTCAGTACTTAGATGAATGACCACTTGGAAATACTAAGTACTCTAACCTTAGATGTACGGGTGGTGTAATCCTTCGTCATTTTTAATCGGAGAGCTGAATTCCAATTCCAGTAGGGTTGATTACATTCACATATGCGCAAAACCCCTTGGGAAATGTATGAATCCACCTCGTCTGCTCTAGCTATGGATTCATTAGTAAAATCTGTATCAATAAATTATTATTATCTTCTCCCGAAATAATAAATTATTGCAGTCAAAAATATGTTCTGGTTTTAAATAACCTGCAAAGGGTGGAAATAATCTGCAAATATGTTTCTTCAGTTATTTTCTTGTTTGTCTTTCAACTTCTCTTTCATATGAACCGTTTAATCTTGCTTAAATCTCTTTTGGTGACATACTGAAGGCACCGTTTTTTTTTTCTTTTTCTCACCCTGTCAAACTTTACAATACTTTTTTTTTAATGTTTTGACTTAGATGTTTTCAAATTTTAATTCCTGTATTTGCTTTCTCAAACACAAAGTAAGTTTCATGCTTCAGACCGATAACTATATATATATATATATATATATATATATATATATATATATATATATAAATATATATATATATATTAATAAGTGTGTATTCATTATTGCACAGTAAAAATAAATTCATGTGCTTTTTTTGTGGATCAGTTTCAATATTTTATATTAATAGAATCCACTTTGTTTATATGCCAACAGATTTGTTACCTTTACTATATATATATATATATATGTATATATATATGTATATGGTGGACTCTCCACTCGTATTCGACATATGACGGTCAGGCAGCTCAAAATTCGATCAAGATATTCAAGGGAGATATTACAACCGATTTCACAAATCTTCACAAATATTCAATGTGCGCACCACCTGTAACAATACACGCGTCAAGTTGTTAGTCCAACTACTGCAAAACACGATGTAGCATGCTTTGCGTAACAATATCCAGCGCCTTAGTGATTCTCTGCTTAAGTTCTCCTAGGCTTGTAGGAATGAGGGGTATGAAGACCGGTCCTTTTACATTCCCATACAGATAAAATAAACATTCATTAACTCTTAATTTACAAGAACCCTTAAGAAAAATTCTAGTAATCACGCAAAAATCTTTTCAAATCACATAGTCGTAGATAAGTTACTTTTAGAGAATCATTACTGATTAAATACCGTTCCCATGCTATCAATCTTATACTGTTTAGTAGTAGAGATGGTGTGTTAAAAGTTTTTTAAAAATAGAAGTCATGCCCAGATTAGCCTGTTGCACATAGTACGTGACCGCCTAAAACGTATGCATACCTCTTCAAGAACAACACACCACTAAATTACTATGTAGAAAATAACACACGGAAATATAACATAGCAAAAACAATATCCTTGTTAACTATCCGAAATGGTCGGAACAATAATAACTTTGGACAGTTTTTATATACTTTAACTAAAAGATGAGAAAAGAAAATGTTAGAATACTGGAAAAAATATAAATAAAAGATTAATTAAATTTTCCTTATCAGCTGTTTTCAAAGAAAAATGCTTGAAAGAAAGTTTTCTGGCCAAATATAAATTAATATCTGTATCTATATCTGTCTATCTCTCTCTCTCTCTCTCTCTCTCTCTCTATATATATATATATATATATATATATATATATATATATATATATATGTGTGTGTGTGTGTGTGTGTGTGTGTGTGTGTGTGGGATATGCAGGATGGGAAGCATAAATCTTGTCTAAATTATGCAAAAATTAAAATTACATTGACATCTTATTTTAACAGATTAATTTACCAAAACTGCACAAAAATATTTTGAAACACCCAAGAATAAATTTATTCAAGAAAATCAACATTAGCTTCCACAACGGCCTTCAGACCATTTCAGAACCTCCAGTAACAATTCTAGGCCGACACCTTTGTTAGTGAATGCAGCCATAATCCTTTTTTTTATTTCATCTTTGGTGTTACAACGAAAATTTGTGAACTCTCGCTAAACTGCGTCCATATATAATAATCAAAGAGGTTGCAGTCTGGGGAGTTAGGTGGCCAGATGTAAGGTGTGTTGCAGTCGCAGAAATTGTCTGAGAGCCATTACTCTGTTCTCCTGCTTTTGTGGCATGATGCAAATATAGCGTATTCCAGGGCAGAACTATATCCTCACGGCACTTGATGTAGTCTGCTGTTTTGAGTCAGAGGCCATCCCCAACAAATTCAGGATTGTTTTTCTTGTCAGAACGATCACCTTAACTTCGTAATCACCATTAGAGTCATCAAATTCTTTCGGAACCTTCTGCACTGTCCTCGGATTCACTCCCATTAAACTAAAGAAAATGGGAACAAATAAAAGACCATACATTCACTAGATAAGTTAACTTAACGGAAGAAACTAAAAGACGAAAACAATCAGAAACTAAGCTAATTTCAGACGAAGTTTCCAGTGTTCAACAGTGCAATATCCTAATTATCAACTGACATCAAATTGCAACTCTAAGTCGGATCCTTTTCCTCGAACAAAAGCGCAAGATTCACCCACATTTTGCTAAATTCTGATAAAGGGAGCTATCGCCTTTCTGTCCTATCTTGATTTTAAGCTGATGTTTAAAGAACAAGATCAGTTGGGAAGAAGTGAACTTCACACCGCTATAAAATCCTTTCTGGTGTATCGTCAATATCAAGACTCTCATAACACCTAGCAAGCAAAAGAACACAGTGTTCCTCCTTCGTCATCGGCGGTGCCTCTTTTCTACAGACAGAACTGGCCACGAGGACGACAATCTTTCCGTCCAGCATGCGAACCATAATGCCTTCAACAAACTTGCACAACGGAACTACGACCCTGAAATGAAAGAAGGATTGAACTAGCATTCTCCACATCACCATCACAGCGAAAGCAATTTAGAGATTTTTCCAAACCCGACCAACAAAATCTTTTTGCCGACACAGAGGGTCCTACGAATCACATGCCAGTTGAGTGGTGCCTCTTTATTATTGAGGCATTTTAATCCGGGTGTCCAAGGAGAGTTTCTTGCTTCGTAAGACCCAGCTCGTAAACCTGATCATCTCGTACGGATCCCCTAACTAACACATGATGCCCTTCGAGAAAACGTCTTGACGTTGGGGAGGCCATGGACGGCCTTATGCGGATTTTCAGAGAAATACGACATTCACAATAGAAGGAGCACTCCGCTTGGACATCATTATTTGGTGAGCAAGGTACAGCTAATGCTACAGCGGGAACTGACGGGGGCTGTGGTTGGGAATATGTGGTAGAATAAATTAAAATCCAGCATTAGGTTGTTTTCTGCTGAACAGAGTTGTCGGCTCAATCTAGATAAATTTGCGGCGGAAACGTCATATGAGCAAAAATCCCAACGGGCAGAAAAATCCCGTGATACACTATCTTTAACTTTAGCTAAGGTTTTAGCTGGTAGTTAGGGCTAGGCTAAAAAGAATTTGTTAGGCGGGTTTGGAAAAATCTCTAAATTGCTTTCGCTGTGATGGGGATGTGGAGACGCTAGTTCAATCCTTTATTCATTTCATGTCCGTAGTTCCGTTGTGTAAGTTTGTTGAAGGCATTATGGTTCGCATGCTGCAGGTTGTCTATGTCAACACGAACCCGGACGAGCCTATGACTCGAATACGCTATATAATGGAATTTTGGACACCCTAAGAGCCCTACATTGACTCTCCTACCTAAGACTCTTTCGATGTAGCTAGAACGCACAACCGTAGCTGCGCCGAACCGAGCTGAGCTGATCCGAACCTAGCCGCCGCTATTTGTCCAAATCCACACTCTCGAGGGTTTTCATTACAATACTTATCGACAAGATCAAACTTATCGATACCGTACAGAAATGCTTTCACGTCTCGGTTTTTAGTACCCGATCTAGGCCTTTTACGATCTATATCGGGGTCAAGAACCGCAATAAAATCACCCGCTAAAACTAACCGACGAGATGTCGTCAAAACCGGCTCGATTTGCCGAAACAATCAAGCCGCTACGAATAGTTATTTGGCGCATAAACCCTAATAAGACTAAGAGCCTTATCCTTTATAAAGCCTACCCGACGGATCTGCGAAGACAAGTGCCGTTTTCAAAGAATTGTTTACCACCTAGAAAACTCCTCTCGAGCGACCAACAATCATACTGAATATAGGGAAAAGCCCCCGGACAAAGTGTCCTCATGATCACGCTTTGAAAAATCGGTCACCTGCACACAACATACATTCACCCCGAGACACTGAAGGTCACAAGAGAGCCTCACCATGCAAGAATCCGACCTCAGGCCCCAGGCATTCACACTAGCTAACCATAGTGCCCTTATCATACCGATTAGGCTTGCTCTTCTGCATTGAACATGGTCAGGTTGACGACACCGACAACCTGTCTCACTGATCTTGTTCCCATCTCAATATTAATGGTACTATCATGCGACAGGCCATCATTGTCCCAGGGAAATGTTAATTTCAAGGCTCTATAAAGGGAGTTGTGAACAATAAGCGGGAACCTCCCAGAACAAAACTGTTTTAATTTTTGGGAATTAGATTCATTATAAAATGCTAATGAGAGAAACATTCCAAAAGCATCGTTTGCTTCATCCAACGACCTGTCAGTCCTCCTTTTCCTTCTCCGCAACCGCACAAGCAGCCGGCATAGCCTTTTCGGGGAATGAGAGCCGTGAGACGGACCCAACTAGGGTTTTTACCACACAAGCCCCGGTTGGTGCCATGCCCATTACAGACGAGACGGAAACAACAGAGGGGGATTTGGTCGGCTGGGACCAGAAAACCAGTGACCTTCTTCTCTCGGTGGGAAAAAGAAGAGGTAACCAGTCTCTCCGCACATTCAGCAAGTTGGTCTACGTCCGGTAACGATAATAGGCATTTTCCGGCCCTCTACATTTAGGCAGTTGGAGATGGAGGCGAAGTCTTTAAGTTCTATCATCAACTCGTAGCTCCATCCCCGGTCAGTTTGTCAAAGGAAGCACTAAGTATCTCTCGGAATAGGCACAGATATGCGGCCAAGTGATCCCAAGGATCTGAGGACGGACCTCATATACTGATATTTTCGTCCTACGCCTGCCCTCATAGTCTATTCATAGAATAATGTCTTTGGCCATTAAGTCTCGACTGGTGGCGTAGAGAGCACTACGTCTCACATGAAAAACACTTTTCATTTAAGGAGTCTTTGTGGTTTAACCTCTAGGGACGTCAACGAATTATAATGATGCCTTTTGTGGAGCTACAAATTTTGCGCGATGCTTGTACACCATAAATACTGACACAATTCTTTTTCAACTTTCTGTAGTTCCTCAGTATTTGTCAAGAGCCCATCTTCTGTGTCAAGATGTGTATAACTCTTGTCTTTCTCCAGGAATTCCGTAATGTCGATTATGTATTTCGGATGTGGCGTCTCTCTGATCGCTAGGTCGTCGCCTTTGTGCTTCTGAAATATTTCGTGTCTCTTCTGAATTTTGGCTTTTCTCGGCCACCCTACTTTTTGGATTTTTGGTCGTTTCTTTAGAATTTTGGCGATTTTCGCCCACCATATATTGTTTGCCGTTAAGCTTGGTAATATCCATATTTTGACATTTTTCAGACACCATTCGTTATTGTCACTTGTTAATATTCATAATTTTCTTATTTCAGCCACCATTCTTTTGCTCAGATAATTAAAGGCATTAGGATTTTTCATTTTATCAAGAGGGTCGTTCTTGGGACCAAATAATTTGTCTTTGAATGACCTATTTTTGCTAAACATTCTTACAGTTGGACTTCTTTTTAAATAAGTGAATAAACTTAAAAGTATATTTTTTTGAAAAACAAAAATTTTTCCAAAGCAAAACTTTTTTTCCTTTCTTTTAAATAAAACAATAAGTAAGATAGAAATTAAACTTATAAAAGAAGAGAAAAGATAAATACAGAAAAAATTTAGACACATTAATCACAACACAACAGTCCTTCAAAATGAAGAAAGAATGTAAGGAAAAAAGAGAAAAACTTGTTTCAAATCAAAAAATGGTTGTACGTGCAAAAAATTTTACTTAAAAGAAATAAAACGCAAGTATAAAAATTACATAATGTAATAGTAACGAAAAAGGAAGCAAAAAATAATATATAAACGTATAAAAAAGTTTTTTCTTTTTTAAATTGCGACAGCAAAACTGGGGGATTACATACGGGAAGGATCGAAACACGTAAAAATAACAAATCTTACAATTTAAACCAAAATGGTCGACGTTACACGAAGAAATAAAGTCTTGCTAATAGATAACAAAGAAACTACAAATAAAAAAGACGGAAAGATAGACAGGAAAATAATACACAGAAGTTAGGAAAACTATTTATTATAAACAGATAAACGAGGAAAAACGTAAAAATATACAAAGATTATCAAAGTTTATCTAAAGTATAAACTGAAATTAATGTCGGGCTGTGAATACAAAGAGAAAAAATAACTTCGACATAACTAAAAAATGAAATCAAGAGGCCTAATAAAAAAATAAGGACTGAGGTAGGGGGTGAGAAAATAAAAACTGAAAAGGAAAATTCAAAACTTTAGTCAGAAATAATCAGCAAAAGGACCGAAGAAAATTAAAAGTTTTAAAACTTAATGTAAACTCCAGTTCACAAAACAAAAATTCCAAGATTGGAGCTGAACAAATAAAATCAAGCGCTCAGCACCGGTCAAGCAGACCTGTGAAAAGATAACTCTGAAAAACATATGTATTGTAACCCATATATGGACGTATTGCATTGATATTGTTTTAATGATGAACCCCGAAACTAATAATAGATTCCTGTGCGAATAGTAAAGATATATAAATATATACCTGTTTTCGAATAGCAAGGCGTCAATTTTTCTTCTGTTGAAAATAGATGCGAAATATTTCGTTGAAGTAATATTATTTTTATACGCAATGACCCTGCAGGACTTTGTTGGCCATATTTCTCCACAACTTCCTATCCTTCGTAACTCTAAGTTACGTTTGCCTCTGATTAACCTTCCCACTAGCTGTTCTGCTATCCGTTTACGCAAGATTGTTATATAGGTCACACTCTTGAATTCACTGTGTCCTACGCGTGTCAAAATATTCAATTCATCTTCCCCCATTATATATCACAGAAATTTAAAGTGTCTCTTCCTGATTCTGAATAAAAGTTTCCTTCTGGATTCTCTTTTCATTATAAAATTCCACGTTTCTCCCATACACGGCCTAAACACAATTAAATTAACTATGCTGTATTAAGTCAAAGAATGACTATTGGTAAATGCTTCATTTTCGTATACACAAATAACCTTCGCAACCAAAGAAATCTTTTGAAAATAATTTAAATAGTGGTTTCAGATTCATAATTATGACACATTTCATTTGCTATTCTGTACCTTCAAAAACAGACATTTTAAGTGTCTAGAAAAACTAGGTGTCCCAGAAGCCACATCGCGATTTAAAAATAGTAGAAAATACTTTAATACAGAATGAAAATGTAAACATTCCAAATATCTTCCAATTTAATTATGGAAAATTCGACGATGTAAATATCCTCCATTTTCGTTTTAAATATACGCACTTTTACGATAGCTTTTTCCGCAACAGGAGTTAATTCGAAATTTTAGAAAATTTTAACGTATATATTCTATTTTTAATATTTATTTAGGTATACTTTTGGCATGTATATTTTCTATATTTACTATATATTTAAATATACATTAAACATGTATGTTTTCTACATCTTTAGATAAACATTTAACATGCATATGCCTATATTTGCTATATATTTAAATATATTTTTAGCATATATATTTTCTATATATTTAAAAAAATTCGCATATATATTATTGGTTTTTCCATATATTTAGATATACTTTTTAACAGGTATGATTTCTATATATTGAGATATATATTTTAACATGCATATTTGTCTATATTTTCTATATATTTATATATAATTTTAACAAGTACGTTTTCTGTAGATTCTATATATTTAGATATCCTTTTAGCGTGTATATTTTTCTACAGTTACTGTATATTTATATATACTTTTAACATATATTTTTCTATAGTTTCTAAATATTTAAGTATTATTTTAACATGTATATTTTTTTTTATATCGTGAGCAAATATAGAACTATACTACCTCCATATAAGTTACAATAACTGCAATCTAAATTAAAAGTGTTTCCAAGCCACGAATCTTTTACTTAGGGTTGTTTTTTTTTCTCACTGATTGCTTCAAGAGCATGTTCTTGAACCAAACACATATAACTCTCTGAAAAAGTCGATTATATTTCACACGTAAATCCTCATCAAATGAAATCTTTTCCGAATTAACTTAGTTTCAAAAACTGATACAATATAGATAAAAACAACATGATTTTACCATATGTCAAAAGTGATTCATTTTTTATAGCTTTTAATGAACATAGGTAAACATTAATTTTGAGAAAAAAAACACGTACCGAAAATATAAATGTAAATTTACCGGGACGTAAAATATCTCGGGTAAACTCTAACACATGAGACAATTATTGCAGAATGTTCTCGATAGGATAAGCCTGTTATCCATTAAATTACACGGTAATAATGTTTTCTGATAGGAAGACTAAGACGGTACCACCCAGCATTAGGCAAAAGAGAGAGAGTGCCATTTTATTGAGTGTTCCAAAAATTTTTACAGCAGTTTAATAAACGTGTTGTGCGGCATTTTTCTATACTCCTTAGCGTTGTAATTAATTATTGTACAGAATATTACGGCCTACCAGAACAGCTTTTGCTCATTTATGAATAACAATACCTGATGCTTCAGAGTTTTTGAAATATGTGATCATATATATATATATATATATATATATATATATATATATATATATATATATGTGTGTGTGTGTGTGTGTGTAGATTGATAATATTAGTGGTTAATATACACATACATATGCAATCATATATCTAAACTATAGAAATATATATACATACATACATACACATACTTATATATATATGTATAAAAATAATTCCAAGAGGATAGAATCCAGGAGAGAGTAAGGATATAATAAAAACGCTTAAGCACTAATATTCCGTGGCCATAATTTATTCTATTGGAATCGTAAATACGATCCAATTCATCAGACCTACAAATTCAAAAAGAAAACAGAAAAAACAACTCCGGTAATAATAAAAAAAAAATAGTGAGAGTGTATGTATTAGAGTGTGGGACGAATGTTAGAGTAAAGACCTTCCTGTTCTTCTCTCGTCTGTTACCCTTCCCTATAGTTTTTATTTACTCTAACATTCGTCCCACGCTCTCATGGAATATTAATGTTTAAGCCTTTTTATTATATATATATATATATATATATATATATATATATATATATATATATATATATATAATGAATTCTCACGTCGTTTCGACGTATGAAGGTCAAGCAGCTCAGTTCTTAGAACCAGCAGCCAGACTACTTCGAACATTTCATTTGATTATATTGATGAAATCGTTCTTGTGCAGAACGAACCACAGTGTTAGGAACAACGGCATACAGACAACTGGGGCAGAGTATGCCACAAGATATCCAAACGCCCTTTCGCCAGTTTTCAATTCAAAACTTGAATTTTGAAATTCTGCTATTTAATTATAGATGGGGGATGAATTCTTAGCTTTTCTCGTGCTATTAGCACGTAAGTGAATGTAATGAATTCGACTGAAATTCAACACTCGCATTCCTCAGTCCAAATGCCAATACCTTACTCCACCGTGCCTATATATATAAATATGCTCTTAAGATATGCTATAGGACAAAAGTACTCATTATCCGGCATAGAGCGTGCAGAAATATAGTGATGCTGCAGAAATACCTCCCACCTAAGATACTGACAATGGTGTCTTCATCTAGATCAGGAGTCACCAAACTTTTTATAAAGGTGGCCAGATGACTGAGAGAATGACGAGTGCTGGCCGGATAAACATTTTGTTCAATACAATGCACTAAATGCACAAAAATAAAGTCAACAAACATACTTATTTACTAAAACGTTATCCAATAAAGCGACAATAGCAATAAAATAGTTGTATCACACCAAGTGCTCACATATCCGAATCGGACAAATTAAGCAGCACAAAAGGTTAGTGACATTTGTCAAACTGGCATTTACCTTTTACGATATAATTAATATTAGGTTAGTGCAAAAATAATGTCGTTTTCTCACATAGTAACATATGTGAGAAAATTATTTTTGCACCAACCTAATATTTGTTTTGGTATTGCTGCATCCAATCAAGAGAAACGCTTTCAAATGTTCATCAGTCAAATTCGTTACATGTGCTGACTTTACATATTTTAAATTTTATAAGTTCAGGAAAAACTTATGATATAATTCGTTGAAGTCAAGCCTTTTTATATACGGCACTCTTCAAACCGGTTTAAACACGGCAATGCAAGATAAAACATAATTGCTACAGCAGGCTCATCATCGCTTTTCTTAGAAACTTAATTGCAGGCACTTACACAAAAACGCTCGAATATTAAAAATTAAAAAAAAATTCCAAATATTATATTTCAGTTATTTTTCTAAAACTTACTGTCAGATGCAAAAATCAGATTGGGCAAATCTTGATATTTTATTTACATTTATTTTAATTTTTTCTACAATCTATTGATAATTCCATATAAATAATTATATTTTAGCTCATTTGTGGCGCAGTGAAGCAACGGGCCGGATGAACTAACATCGGGATCCGGATGAAATGATATCTTTCGGATTCGGCCCGCGGGCGATAGAATTGTGACCGCTGATCTAGATAATGTCTTACCATTATGCGTAGCTTAGATGTGACACAAGGCCGAAAATATAGGGCACCCAGTGATGATCGAACTCACTACTCAGTTGTAATTGTTCTAGCGAGACAAGCTTGTTAACAATTACATCACCTCGAGGTGCTCCATTTTTTGGAAGGCATATGTGTATAAGAAGTTTAGACACTGAGTTCAAAACTGAGAGGCTGTTTCAGACTTGAACACAATCTTCTGGGTTAAAGATTATGAATATATTTAGGTAGCATTCCTTCGCTTATATATGTTCAATTAAACAAGGAACGTACGTTATTATTTTCATTAGGTTCTTCTGTTTTCGAATAAATCGGATGAAAACATGTGAACAAACATGATGGGTTATGTTTTATGCGCTAAGTAATTCGATTTAATATATTTCAAAAGTCTCTGCACGACCCTGTGAGAGATGAATAATTTTCAACCTAACAACTTTTTTTAGCAGAGGCGAAGTCTAGCAAGCTTATCACTACTCTATCGCTGTTTCTCTGGGAAATATTCACATAAGCTATTCTTTTTCACAGTGAGGTTCACCCTGTATGAGACCAGAGGGCCACTCACGGTAGAATTCACTGTGTCCAGAGTAAGCGACACAGAAAATGCAGATAGGTGAACAAATCTGAATAGATTAAAAGTTTAGTGATCAACTTAACAACCTGTTGGGTGTCGGTTTGTCCGCAGGAAGAAGCTGCTTGAGTGGAACTTCTCACCAATTGAATACGGAAAGAATGAAGGTGCTTTGCTACAAAGTGATTGATATGGAAGGGATTAGAACTGGGTGAACCAAGGAAAGCAATTCATCCGAGCAATTTCCATGGAAGTAGCGATAGAGCAGTGAGAGGCGTGTCACATCCTGTCTGGTAGAGACGAATTTCAGGGTGGAAAATAATATGTCGGAGATGCTATCGAGACCGAAATGTGAGGTCTGGCCAGCTCCTACCCAAATATAACAGCAAAACTCCATTTTAAGCTTGATCTGGCTATTGTAAAAGTAGAGAATCACACACGGAATCAGGTAATTACTGTAGCGGTATAGTGAACCCACCATTTTTCATACATATTAGTCGATCAAGGCACGGGGTCGTCCCAAGAGACATCCATTCATCTTGACTAGTGGAATTTCGGGTCAGGTTGGTGATTATGGAATCAGGGTGACCCCACAAAAATCCAGGAAATTTTACATTTACTATGTGATGAAAAAAAAAAACTAACATATAAAAAGAATAATTACATGTTTTACTATATGAATGAACTTAAAAATTAAGTATCATACAGTGTAACCCGGATATAAGATACCCGGATATAAGAGAAATCCGGATATAAGAGAGATTTTCTCTGGTCCCAAATTAGAGCCATACTTAACTAGACAAAATGGACCAAACCCTGATATAAGAGAAACCCGGATATAAGAGACTCATTATCCGGTCCCGACAACTCTCATATATCCGGGTTACACTGTATAATTTGTATACGCAGTTATAAAATTTTCAAAGCGAGGTGATTGTTTTCTTTAAGAAAGAACATATAGCTTGAAGACTAAAAATTTCCAGAAATTTGCTTGTGTTCTTTAGTTTGAACACTACATATAACATTTGTGTTTTTGTTCTGTTTTAAGCGACTAAGAATCTATTTTTGCTTTTGTTTCAAATAAGTATAACAAAGATTCAAACAATTAAATAATTGGTATGAAATTTCTTGTTTCATGTGTCAAACTATAGTTTGGATTTCGAGGCATTATATGTAAACAACCAGTTTTTCCACCACTGTGATGTTAATCAGCTACCAATCTGTGGTCATCACTAGTTTTAGAAGTGTGTCCATACATCGTAGTATCATTGACATAGCTATTCACAAATGATCTGAGTCTATTCTTAGATATATAATTTATGTATATTAAAAAGACCAAAAGTTGACCACTTGAGATGCCTCTGTTGATGGCTAGTATATTCCGTAGTTCCAAATTTTCATGCATTTATAACTATGACCAGCCATACCAAGTAAACAGGGTCAAATTATCCGCATTCCCTTCGTATACCGCTGGTAGGAAGGAAGTTTCAATCAGACAGCTTCTTCTGGAGTGCGATTACTTGGTGGAACTAAGACGAATCTTACCGATCACTACAAACTTAACCGCATATAATTTTATGTCGGCCGATATGTATCCTTCATATCCTCATAAACTGCACTTCCTTTCTACATTTACGTCCGTATATATATATATATATATATATATATATATATATATATATATACAGAGAGAGAGAGAGAAAGGGAGAGTGATTTGACATTAAATAAAATATCTGCAAAATACTACTCGACATGAAGTGTTATTTTCTATATCCACATTGTCTATATGTAAAATACTCTATTCCTGAAAATAAACATTATACCTCCATAAATATTACAAATCCGTAGGAGGTAAGGATTATTCCAATGAGGTTTTTAATATAAAAAAATGAAAAAGTTAACTCCATGATGAGAGTTCAGTGTATAATTTTATATAGAAAATATAAATGAATAATAAGAAACAGACATAATCAGTCATTATATAATCGGTTAAAAAATTATTACAACAGTTATATATATATATATATATATATATATATATATATATATAATGGACTCTCCCGTCGGTTTCGACGTATGAGGATCTGTCTGCTTATTCATTCAGCTACGAAAGATTATGCCATAATCTTAAGTGGCATTTAAGACCCGCTAGTTATTTACAAAAGAGACCACATATGGAGCAGGTGTGAGAATTGTGAGATGAGATCGCTGTTAGATTAGCTGACCTTTTAGATCTTGGTCTCGCTTCTTGAAGATGATTCAGACAAGCTGATTGAAAACACGTTGATCTCCATTCTACCCGCTCCAAAGTTAAGCGCTCAAGGGTGTTATGCGGTATATTAACTGCAAGTTGCTTTTCAGCTTGTCTTTGTATCTTAGCCATGGGCGTCCTACATTCCTGTAGCCCTGATCTAACTGGCTGTACATTAGGATCTTGGGTATCCTGTTATCAGACATTCTCAAGATATGACCAGTCCAGTGTAACAGCGTATATATATATATATATATATATATATATATATATATATATATATATATATATATATAATTGTAGATAAATATGACGGTCAATTTTTTCAAAGGATGCTGAGGGGAAGGGAAGTAAAAAGTCAGACGTAATTTTAATTTCAAAAGAATTTTTTTATAATTCAGATTCAGGAAGATCCTTAAAGGAATCTTTAGATAAAATTAAAAATGTTGAATATCTATATACGATATAAATAATTATAATTGTACGGCAATACATAGCAATACTAAATCTGCATAAACAAAATAAGGATATTCGTAGACGTTGGGCCTTTATTTAATTATAAATTATGGCCATAAGTAATGGTATTACATAATTAAAAAAAATAACTATGTTGCAAGGTAAAAAGATAAAATGTGTCGGCAATTTACAGTTAATTCACTTATTTGGTTTAGCAGAGATATTTGTCAGCAAATTTCTAATTTTTCATATAAGCATAAGAAGCATGGTTCATTTAAAGATTTACAGATTCTAGCTTTTTTAGTATTTTTCTTTTTAACCATAGGCATTTTTTTAACTTCTTTTGAAAACCAAATGGATTTAAAAAGGGATATCATATTTTTGTAAGCGTTATTGGTGAAAGATAATATATGTTGATACCACCTAGTTTAAAAAGAATTATTGGTACTTCCACTATAAAAATTTTAACTGTTGGATTTTCTGTAGTAGAAATAGTGCTCAGCTAAAAAGAAGGACAGTTTTTCATCGGGTTTGCAATGGACATTCGCTAGAATTTCTACAATCACACTTGTTGGTGTTATCGTTGTTTGCTGCTTTGGAATGGCTAGTATTTCTCAGATTTTTGTATTGGTTTAAAATTGTATTATTATGTTTTTTAATATTTTTCAAGATTATCTATACAGTATAGTTTAGATATAGTGTATTTCTGTTACCACACAAACAATTTTTTTTTACAGAAATACACTAAAACTAAGCTACTACAATATACAACGCTAAAATATACTAATTTATATAACGATATTTAGATAATCATATATACAGTCCGATGATTCAATTGTGACCATTTTATATATTTAATTTTGCGCATGTGCGTTGTTTTTTTTTTGTTTTTTGTTTTTTCGTTTTTTTTTTTTTGTTTTTTTGTCGACGGCACAGTATAGTACGGTTAGTTGGGTAGTCATTGTGAAAAAGAGTACTATGACGCAATTCATTCCACCAGAAAATTTGGAAACGGCACGCTGTACTGCTTGGCAGTCGCGCCGTAGTCTCCACTACGAACATTTCAAAGCGGTTGGGTGTCAATATGAGACAGTGCAGAGTATTCAGCAAGAGACGTATGATGTATTCTGTCAACATCATGGTGTTTGCAGTCATCACACGTGATGGCGACGCTATGCCTCCATTCCACTTCCCACAGATCTTCATATTCAACACGAAAGCCTACATCAAATGCCCTGAAGAAGTAGATCAAGAGGATGGCTGCTGGAAGTCCCTAAGTCTGGCATGCCACACAAGATAGAGAACACAGTTATGGCTGCCAGACAATTACTGCAGCTACATCACCCCTTATATCTGGCCACCTAACTCCCTAGACGGCAACCCCCTTGATTGCTATATGTAGGAAGGAGTTGAACGAGTGACCAACAAAACTACTTGTAACACGAAAGATGAACTGTAGGAAAGGAATATGGCCGCATTCATCAACTTAAACAAAGAGACCGTCAGTTTCAGCTGATTCCAAAGTCGTATAAGGGCTGTGGTTGAAGTCAATGGCGATTTAAATGAATAACTTTACTCTTTAGTATTTCAAGATATTTTTTGGTAACATTGGTAAACATATCTTTTAAAATGAGTGTTATTTTCGTTTTTTCGTAATTTGGACAACAATTTATCTATCGCACACACACGCACAGACACACACACTATATATATATATATATATATATATATATATATATATATATATATATATATATCATAAAACAGATTTAAATTAATTTTATTTATATTTTTCATACTAAGCATCTGAGTTTCATGTCAGAAGCACACTTCAGTTGAAAATTATTAATTCTCCCAACTGAAGAAGTTTAATTAATTGAAACCGAATTGTGATATGTAGAAACATAAATAATTTTATCGTTTTGTGTACGTAGGCTCTCTTTTTCCTATTTATAAGTGTTTTATGCTTTATTTTATTGACAAGCTCTCTACAACCCTAATTGTGGCAAACAACTTGCCCAAACTTATCATATGTCTTCCGTAATATAGCACATACCAATAAAATTTCCTTGGAAAAGGACACAGACGTGTCCGAAAATTTTGATTTAAAAAAATCATGATGATTACATTTGCTCAAAAGTTATACTAATATGCAATAAATATCAATAGTGTAATCGTCAATATTATTTGTTATTGTTTTTTAACTCGAATTTCTTTCACTGGCCTATTATATTTAGATATATATTAACCTGGTTAATAATTCTTCCATAAACAAAGCATACATATATATAAGAAAATATTTCTACAAGGCTTCTAAACACTTCAATGGTGTTATGATGTTAACGGAAGGTCTTTAGCAGCTGTAAATTACGTGGTAAAGTTTTTGAAAAGCATCGATCTTTTTTAACCTCTTCCCATAACTACTAAATGAGATCACCACAGTGATGTCTTCTTTAGGATTTTGGAAGTGCGCTTCCTCCTGGTGAAAGGCGCTGCTGGCATCATAAAGACTGTTGCTTTCAAGGAGTGTACTTTGTCTTCAGTAACCTTGAGGCAGATGGAAAGTGACAAAGGTACTTGCCTCCTGTAGGAAAGACGATTACTTCACAGCACAACGTTGACCTAACGAACTCAAATCTGTTTTTTTTTTGTGTGTGTGTTTTGTGTTTTTTTATTAGCAGGATGCATACTGGTTCCATAACTTATCCAGGGTAACGTCACCTTTATATGCACTAAATATCGTGACCTCATCCGATCGGATGGCATTCTCATTTTTTTTTTAATCACTCCTTAGATTTATTCAACTCCTACAGTGACGTTAACCCAAGGGAAGGGAAGACACTACCAGAATTTATAATGGGTGGGCGTAATCTTAACAATATAAGATACTCAGGCGTCACTGTACTGATTGCCTACTCGGAAAAGAAACTACAGGACATCCTAGGCAGGGTGGTAGCAGAAAGCGAAGAGAACTGCAACTCTATGGTCATCATCAAGAGAAAAAGAGCAACATCCGATTTAAGAACTGAAGATATAAGCATTAAGCCAGTGCAGAGGTTTAAATGTTTGGACAGCGGATGGAAAATTCGACACCGATATCCGAGCAAGCATTAGAAAGAAGCTTTCCAATAGATAAGTTTGAAGAAACTGAAAAATTTCGTTAGAAACATAGATAAGACATAGATAAGTTTGTTATGTAGTATCTATTATCTTATATAGCAGTGAATATTGGACAATTTCACTCAGAATAAGGAAAATATATAAAAGTATCATCATTGCGGTTCTACTGATACTGAATTTTCCATGGAGGGAGCGAGTAAAAAACAGAAAAAAAAACTTATATACCAAGAAAAGACAACTGAAATTACTTAGACACTTGGAAGTTGAGGAATTCCTGATGATTGCGATAACCAAGAAACTGTTTGCTGTTGATAGGGTTTCTGAGAGTATTATTTCTCAAAAAGCAAGTTGATTGCATGGTGACCTACCAAAAAATACCTCGGTATGAACGCTGATACTGATGTTTTCAAGGCTTTCAGAGGGTGACTTGAGAAATTTAAGAAAAAGTGTGGCATTTATTGGGTTGCTAAACATGGGGAAGGTGGGAGTGTTAAAGAAGATGCTTCGGAGAAATGTGTGCAAGAATTTAGTGACTATATGTAATATATGCGGGATTTACTCCCCAGATTAATTCTGGAGGAAAATGCCAAGGAAGACATACAATGCCCTAGAGAAGAAATCATTACCTGGACACTATTATTTGTGTACGACTCGAAGAATCCGAAGGTGTTTAATAAAAACAATGTGATAAATGTAATCTGTCTGTTATATGAAGAGCTACTTGCTAGGTTTGAGTACTAAAACAATTTTTTTTTTAATAAGTAGACCCAAGAAATTTTTCTCCAAGTATGAAGAAAAACTTGAAAGACAACGATTTGCCACTGATGTTCCTTCTTGTAATGCATAATGGATATGCTCGTCCTCTAGGGTTGGGGGACGAGTTGGCGGAGGAGTTAGATTTCATTACACTCAAGTCTCTACCTCTTAACACGACACCTCTAATCCCCACTATCCGCAGATATTTCAAACCTTAAGAAGGAAAAAAAAAACATTTTCGAACGTCTTTGAGATAACCTTTGACACAGAATTAATACTCAGATACCTCTCGAGACATTTTTATACTATCCACGGGTAAGGGATTTACAGAACTATGTAGAAGAAATTGCGGCCCAATTGTGTGTCAAGCGGAGACGGTATGGGCTTTCACACTGAGGTTGTTGGTGTTGCCGATGACATTGCGTCTCTAACGTAAAAACAACGGCTTGAAAGTTAACAGAGAAGGCGTGGAGGAATTAGTAGAGAACCACAAAAAATGACTTTAGAACGGCTGAAGTAGAACTATTTCAGGTGCAGCAGCAAAAGGCAACTGTAGGGAAAATATCTTCAGAAGAAGAGGGGAAGTTCTTTGTACTATGATCCGCGAAAATTATGCAAAATGCGGCGAGGCGCTAAGTCTCGCGGAAGGATGTCACTCTGATAAAGCCCTAGCAGTCCTCAATATAAACATTTTTAGTAACAAGACCATGTGTTATTTTAGAAGCATTTTAAAACAAAAAACATATTTAGACAAATAACTCACAATGGAGAAATTTTTATTGGTACAATGAGTCTCAAGCAGAGTCGGGGGGTGCGAGAGACAGAAAAGAGAAAAGAAAAGAATCTCCAGAGAAAAATTGTGTTTTTTATGGAAGTTGACTCCCCTTCCAATCACTAGCTTCTCCTCTTTCCACTTCCTCACCACCTCCCCTTACGCCATCAATCCTCTCTGTGCAGTAAATTAGATTTTCTCTTATATTTTAACTACTTGGTATTGCGTTTACATTTTGTGTGTTAGATTTAATGATTTTCACTAATTTCGAGTAAGAACATTTGCAGTAGTTTAAATAATAATCATCTATGGTCTGGAAACGGTTTAATTCATATTACATTGATTCTAATGAGTAAAATAGTTTCGGGTTACGAACATTTCGGGACATGAATGAATTAAATTCATGAACCGAGGTTTCACACTATTTTAATTTTCTCCTAACACACAGACACACACACGCAGACACACACACGCGCGCGCACACACACAAACACACATACATATATATATATATATATATATATATATATATATATATATATATATATAGGTGTATCAAAAATAGTTTTACAACTTTGGTTTCCTCACACCAAAACAAGGGCAGGAAGTCCATATAAACATATGTCTGCAAATTCTTCGTTTTGATTTAAGTTTAAAGAAAGTTTAGGGTAAATGGCACAGTATTGCCATGGATACTAGTTTATATTTGAGATTCGTTTACATTTGTGGCTAGTCTGTCTTCAACGTTTAACGTGTCGGTTAACTGATGATTTTTCCGTTTATACATGGCAGGATATTCATATCGCATGAAGGCAGATATGATTTTTACATACGACCTCGCGAATGTTAATAGCCACGAGGCTGCACGGCTGTATCAGATTGTGCTTCCAGACGGAATCAGCTGAGTCATAAAAATTTTGCTGCTGTTTACAGTCGCATTGCTGAGCCAGGTTCTATGACCTCACAAACTATACATAGATTTTAAATGAGGAACCCGTCGCCAAAGTTTGTAAATGTATTTTTGATACACCCCTATATATATATATATATATATATATATATATATATATATATATATATATATACAGTAGCGTCCAAAACTAAGGGACAAAATTTTAAAACCTAATATTTGTTAGAAATAACACCTGTGAAAAGCTGAAATTTTGACAACTGGTAGTCGTTATCATCCATAATAACATACTAAAATTTGAATCATTTATAAAGGATAGAAAAAGAATTATAACAATTATTTATTTATTTTCAAAATAGGATCGTCCAAAGCTAAGGGACAAAATTGAGAAAAACAATGTAAACAGTATGCTATATTCAAATTTTTTGATTTCCTCTAAAGAATAAGTCTTACTTAGTCATTTGTAAACGTTGCATCAGCCGGCACCATGGCGAAACGCCAAAAACTTGATTACTCTGTGAGACAAGCTATTGTGAAAGTACACAAGGAAAAGCACACCATTAGAGAGATTTCAGAGAAAGTGAAACGTTCCAAGAGTGTTGTAGGCAGGGTTGTTAAATCCTACAATGATACTGGCAAAATAGTTAGTGCTTTTAAAACCGGCAGACCCCGCAAAACTTCGGCAAGAGAAGATCGAATAATGCAGCGTATGTCATTAAAGGACCGTTTTAAGTCTTGCACAGAAATTAAAATGGTTATGAATAGTACCTCATGTGTTAATGTGTCAAGACAGACTGTTTAATCGAACCCCAGGGAAGAAACCACTTGTTAGTTCGAAGAATAAGAAGAGATTAGAGTTTGCAAACAGGTATGTAATTTGGACATATGAAAATTGGGCAAAAGTATTTTTCAGTGATGAAAGCAAGTTTAATTTATTTGGAAATGATGGAAAAAACAATGTAAAGAGACGTATTGGTGAAAGATTAAGTGCAAAGTGTACTAAGAAAACTGTCAAGTTTGGGGGCGGAAGCGTCATGGTATTTGGAATGTTTTCTAGCCAAAGTACAACGCCTCTTGTCCAGTTACAAACTCGTGTAAACGCGCAGATCTATAAAAACATTGTTCAAGATCATGTTGTGCCAATCATACAGAATTCAGGTTTCGATAGGGCTACCTTTTTGCAAGATAATGCCCCATGTCACAAGGCAAAGGTGGTAATGAATTACCTTAGCGAGCAAGATTTGGAAATTATGGATTGGCCACCGCAAAGTCCTGACTTAAATCCAATAGAAATCTTTGGAAGACCTTAGGAGTGAAAGTTATGGAAAGAAATCCCACTAACACGGAGGATTTGTGGGTGAAGCTTCAAGAAGAATGGTCTAAAATTAGTATCGAGGATTGTCAAGAACTGATTCGTTCTTGTAGTCGAAGATGTGCAGCTGTCATTGAGAGCAAGGGCTCATTTACTAAATATTGATTGTACATGTATTTTTATTGTTTTTTTTGCTGTTTACATTGTTTTTCTCAATTTTCTAACAAATATTAGGTTTTAAAATTTTCTCTCTTAGTTTTGGACGCTACTGTATATATATATATATATATATATATATATATATATATATATATATATATATATATATATATATATCATTGTGTGCTATTAAAAAAATAAGCTCTTTACGAGTTCCCTCATTATGGTAGAAATTTTATAGTAGAAATTTTATAAATTGCCTAAACGTAAACAAGCCAATTTGTAAAGGAAATCCTTCTGATTGAAATTATTTATAAATCAGACAGATTTTTATTACTTAAACGTTATTTTTAGAGGATGTTAACATTTACTTATTAAACAGTGTATTTATTTATATTCGCCTACCAGCCTGAATAATTGAGAATTCATATTAGACAAAAATATGGGCTTTCTGACAGGAGCCGAATCTGCTTTACTTTAGGAGGAGCAGTCATTATATCTCACGATCTTTTCCCTCTCAGTTACTCAAATACGAGCTAAAAATAACTTCTCAGCATATACTCAGATACGATTATCGACTAAAAATAACTAATCATCATCTACTCAAATACGAGCATTCTCAGAAAATAACTACTCAACATCTACTCAAATATGAAAATTCACTAAAAATCCACTCATGATCTAATCAATTACAAGTATCCGCTAAAAATAATATTTAATAAAAATCTGTCTGATGATTAAATAAAGAAATCATTCCTTTCTTATCTATCTATCTATCTATCTATCTATCTATCTATCTATATATATATATATATATATATATATATATATATATATATATATATATATATATATATATATATATATAAAGAAATATAGTCTTAAGGTGTGCTATATTTATGGAATAAAGTGCTCAATATCAGAGATAGAGCGTGTGTAAATATAAAAGTGAACATAGAAGTCAACACTTAGAGGCGACAGTCTGTTTCATGCTATATGCAATCGTCAGGCCACGTGAGCTGTTATTTTTCTAAGTGTTGACTTCTATGTTCATTTTATATTTATATATATATATATATATATATATATATATATATATATATATATATGAAGAAAGAGAATGTGACATTTGGTTCAGACTTGATAGTTTCTACATGTATGATTATATGCCTGAATTTTCTATTATATATATATATATATATATATATATATATATATATATATATATATATGCATATAATGTATATAAGATATACAATGATGCACGTCGAAAATTTCACGTCTGAACCAGGTGTCACATTCTCTGCGTCACGGAATGGTAAAGATTTATCGAGTTTATCAATCTGTATTAAATATCTCGGTAGGCATTCACTGAAATATTTACGTACGACTTAATACAGGCTCTTTCTTTTGAACGACTGACACGATACTAATTGTCTTTCATCATCTAAGAAGTCAGACGCCTGACATAAAATCTTTCTTGATACTGATCCAGACATCTTTGGTAATTTCGTTTTGATCACAATGACCGTGTTTTTATTCACAATTAAGTAATGTAGTCCGACACACACACACTCAAAACCCAGTATAAATTAAAAAAAAAAACAATATTAGATACACATATAACAATATGTAATTGAATATTTTTCACGAACATATATATATATATATATATATATATATATATATATATATATATATATATTAGGTTGGTGCAAAAATAGTGACGTAATAATGTCGTTTTTTGACGCATTTTTAACGTCAAAAGACGACATTATTACGTCATTATTTTTGCACCAACCCAATATATATATATATATATATATATATATATATATATATATATATATATATATATATATATATATATATATATATGATAAATTGATTGATATGAAATACGTGAACAAAATAAGTTAGATGTGCCATGTGAAAACCAGTTTGATGTTTAAAATGTTATTCTATTGTCAAGATTTCGTTCGGTTACTTTAACGATGTTTTTACTGAGTGAACCATTGAAACAGAATTCAAAAACCAGTGTGGCGTTTAAGCTTTTATTCTGTTGTCAACGTTTCTTTCCTTTGTTCTGGTGATATTCATACTGAGCGAAGCGTTGACAACAGAAATACACATTTAATCCTCCAGTTGCTTTTCACATATTCCATCACACACACACACACACACACACATATATATATATATATATATATATATATATATATATATATATATATATATATATATATATATATATATATATATATATATATATATATGTCCATATCTCGTTGAAACATTGGTTTCCGTACAATAACTGCATTTAAGCAATAGCGATTCTGGTCAGTATCTAGATGGGTAACTGTTTGACGGATGTGCGAGTGGCGTAATGGATAATGTCTCAGAATTTTTAATCGGATGGCCGAGTTCGAATTACCGTTGGGTTCGTTATATTCACTTACGTACAAGAAATCTTGGGGAAGGTATGAATTCACGTCATCTCCATTCAGCTATGGGTTAATTAGCGATATTTTTTATAACTAAACAATTATTATCTCCCCACCACCAATATTCTTATAAAAGAAAAATATTTTATGGCTTTAAATAATTTTTATAAGTGGTAGAAAATAGATAAATATTCAGCTTCATCTCGCATCTGAGCATTTTATGTCTTCAATGCTGAATGATGATAACGTTAATAACTAAATTCGACGCCATCGTGCAGGTTCAGGACTCGAAGCTTCCAGTTTTAACAACACCAGCTCCCGTTATCCATTCACTATCGGGGTCTGGGTTTGCTAGTTTGGTTTGGAGTTGAAAGAAAATTAGAATAGAAGAAAGTGCCGATTGAAATAAATTGTTTAATGTGGACATCAACTTACCAGGAAGTGATTGACACACGTTATTTCATGACCCTCCTCTGAGGTGCATATTGAATGAAACATGCATAATTCAGTCATGAGACTGCAACGGACTGTCGCTGAAAATTCTTACTAATGATTTTTTTTAACGAATTTTGCTGAAAAAAAATGTAAAAAAGAGAAAGACGATATTGACTAGAAAAACAATGTCTTCTCCCTTACAGTTTGTGATAATAGTTGCAAATTATTAAGTTTAGTGAATTTAATTATTTGACATTAACTTTGTGATAAATTCTCTAATAAGTATACTTTTTCATTAATTTCGTAGTGAATAACGTAACCTTGTAAATAAAAATCCATTACTTCTTTAAAAAAACATTTTTTTTTTACGATCCTGATACCAAAATGAGCAATTATAAACTTCCAGGAATTTGACGTATGGGAAAGGCAGTATGAAACATTAATTAATCTACGATGCTCTTCGTCGGAACGTCGGTTAAAAGCACGTCGAATCTAACGACAGTTTCTCCCGCAAACGGGGTTAAAGGTTCAAATCCTGCCGGAGGGAGTATTTTTCTTTAGTGAGATTTCATGAATATTCAGGCTGGTAGAAAAAAATAAAAATAGAGTCTCAGAACATCTGCTAAAATATGGATATCCACTAAAATAACGTTTAAAAGGATAACAATATGTCGGATTAATAAATAAAACCAATTAATTCTTTAGAATATATATATATATATA
This sequence comes from Acanthosepion lycidas, assembly GCA_963932145.1. Lineage (NCBI taxonomy): Eukaryota > Metazoa > Mollusca > Cephalopoda > Sepiida > Sepiidae > Acanthosepion > Acanthosepion lycidas. The sequence continues at coordinate 84,038,593 of OZ010573.1, read as the reverse complement.
TGGTATAAATAAAATGACAATTGGAAAAAGGTCTTAGATTTTGCCGACACGTTTCGTCTTCCGACTTTTTCAAGGCAAAAATGAAATCGAAATGTTCTTGTTGTTATAGTTACATTAAAAAAAAAATCCAAATTTAAAAAGATAGACGCTTCTGTCCAAGCCTTTTTTTCTGGTTATTGTAAATTACCTTTATAGTAAGAGATTTTTTATTTCCATGTCAACAATATAGTTAAATTCCCAGATCAATTCTGTGGACAAGACACATTGGTATAAATAAAATCTTTTTCCAATTGTCATTTTATTTATACCAATGTGTCTTGTCCACAGAATTGATCTGGGAATTTAACTATCTATGTATATATATATATATATATATATATATATATATATATATATATATATATATATATATATATATATATATATATATATATATATATATATATATATATATAATATTAATGGTCACTATAAATATATATATGCTCCAATCTAGGCCCACTCAAGTTATATAAAGAAATATTTTTTTTATTTTATATTATAGCTTCTAAATAGATGAAGCAAAGCAATGTTTTAATGTGTGTAATTGTGTATTTGATTGTAGTTCAGAATGTTTAAATATTAGCTGTACTTTTAATTTTCTAAATGTTATAATTTCTACATAATTTCGTAAACAAAAATTATATAAATATGACAAATTTATATTTATTTTGATAGTTTTATTGTTATAATACTGATTATAAAATCTGTTTGTTTACTGTGGTTGTGTTTATATGTGCTAATGTAGTTTGCAATAAATAGTAGCATAGTGTTATTTCTTACAAATTTGATTTTTTGAGAAACGAAAGAGTCTAGTTTATTTAAAGTATTTGCAATAATTTTACTTCAAGCTTTGAAAATGTCGCTAAAGTATACCACGAGTAAAAAATATTTATGATATTTGCGGAAGAGAGGTAACTCAGTATGAGTGTCAGGCATAATTTCATTAGTATAAGGAACTAAAAGGTCATAATGCGCCTCTGCTTGTATGTAACCTATTTTTCATCACCATTTATTATATACTTAAGTTAGGATCTTACATAATTAGAAAGACGCAATTCGTGTCACACGCCGTTGACAGTTCGTAGGCTTTTCGCATCATTATTGTCTTCTGTCGCTGCCTTTGCACCCAGTCCATTTTCAACTGGCTGTGCAAAATGTCTCTAATTGCAATTCTTTAATCACTCACTATCATAACTGTAAAATATATAATAAACAATTAAAGTTTAATTGTTATAATTGACAAAATGTAATAAATAATCCAGCACTGATTGGACAACAAATCAATGGTATAACATGGATAAACAAGTTACCAAAACTCATAAGAAAAAGTTCTGAAAAAATTGACCCAATTGAAATCACTATCGACGTAACAGGATTATTGATTCTAGGTTAAATAATTATTGGTTGTTTATGGGATCTCTATCTATAAAAGGCAATATGTGTGTGTGTGTGTGTGTGTGTGTGTGTGTGTGTGCGTGCGTGTGTGTAACGAATGAACGGTCGAAATTTTCGACGGATTTTCACTAAAATTTACATGCACATGCTCCAAGTGAGCGGGAAGACCAAGACTGATTTTGCATTTTCCAACTCCCATCGATAGTGGAAATAATCGAATTTTTTTCATGCTTCTACGGAAGTTTTCATGTAGCTGGCTGCTACGAATAGACAGGAAGATTCTATTGGCCAGCGTGAGAGCCAACAGCTGACTGACACGAATGTTAACTAGCATAAAAGTTTTAATCTGCATGGCACTTTACTCCAATTGGCTCATTCGCTTGCTTAATCTCAACGTTGATTCTGATTCCGCAGAACCGGGTTGAGTGTGAAAAATTATTTGTTGTTAACATTCTTTTTTCATTAGGTTTTTTCCAGTTACGAGTCCTTTTTTAAAGCTGATAGTTTTGTGTTCATTTTGTTTAGTTCTTTTTTGTAACATATTTAATGTTTAGTATAGAGCTTAGAAAAAAATCGCAAGTAGTAAGGCATGTAGCAACATCAGCACGACAAAGGCAATTTTTACCCTTCCTTGCTTTTAAAGGCAAGAAAGGGTAAAAATATTTTAAGTGAAGTGATAGCTATTGCTGTATGAGTCGTACGATTTTTGATTCAAGCACGGGCAACGCTGGGCCATGCTGCTAGTCATACATAATTACAAATACAGGAAATTACTTAAAACACAATGGAATACTTGGTTTAAGGATAAGTAGATACTATTTGTTTATAGCATAACAGATAATTACGAAAATAGAAATTTATTAAGACTCAAAACAATTCTTTTCTTTTACAATGATGCTCATCCTGTACAAGACACAAGGGCTACTTGAGGTAGAGGGTTAAAGAGTAAGAGATTCAGCTTATGAGGATATGTGGGGAATATACTAAACTTCAACAGGCCAAGATTTTAGTGATCGGAAATCGATTTCACAAGGCAGCGATTTATGGGAAGAAGCTGCTCGAGTTAAACTTACATCACACCAAAAGTATACGAAAGGAACCTGAGGGTGTTTCGCTGCAATGTATGTGGTATAACGGGTCCTAACCCTGAAGATCAGCAATGGCAGACTTAAGGAGTGTAGTTCATCTGAACACTTTCCATGGACACAGCAATAGATCAGCGAGACGTTTCCAATGTCCGTGATAAAGCGTTTGTTGTAACATGAAAAATAATTCCTCACCCACAAGAAACCGGAAACACTTTTGCGCTCTATTGAGAGTGTAAATCGAAAAGTGGGATGTTCCTATACCTATACGGCAGTAGTACTCCATTTTCGGTTTTGTAATGGTAGAGAATAGCAAGAACATCTTCCTAGAGAGACGGAACCAACCATTTTTTTAGTCATCTTTAGCGAATGATCGTGTGTATGCTTTCTACTTGAGGGCTGGGCTCATAATAGGAGCTCAAGGTGCGGTGTCTCGCTGAGAGAACATCCGTTCATCGCAATTTATGAAAGTTCAGTCGGCGATGGTGGAATGTCAATACAGCTAGGACTGAAGAGAGATCAGTTGCCAACGTCTGGTCATGTAGAATTTTAAAGGTGCACCCATATACCGTTGTCCGAGTATCATCAGCATAGCTATTCACAAATGATCGGAGTATATTCTTAGGCAGATCATTTATATAAAGTAAAGTTGAACTCAGGTGCGAGCCTTGTGGGATGCCGGCTTTGATCGCTTGGGACTTAGGGACTGGTCGTTAACAAATACGTTCGGGGACATAATAATTGAGAAGACTCATCCAGTGATTCCGCACCCAGAGAGCTTATGCAGTAACCATTTATGCCACCACACCTTGTCACTGATTTCGTGTGTAATCGCAGTTAGGATGTTAGCAATGGACCGGGACGATCAAAATCTGTATTGCTTATCGCTTAGAGGTTGTTTCTATTGAGATCATCAACATCCTTCTCGTTGATTCTTGCTTGAAAAAGTTTGCTAATAAAACTGATAAGACTGATACTTTGAGTGCTCCCCCGCATTTTTGAAAATCGGGAATACACTTGATACCTTCCACAGACTTGGGAAGGATTTATCTTTTAAGCAACGATTCAATAATTTCGGTGATAACTCCGGGTATATATTCTTAAGTACAACCACTGGTATTTTGTCTGGGCAGGTGGCCTTCTTATAATGAAGAGTTTTGATAAGTCTTTGGACGTCCCTTGCTGTTATGAATATATTACTGAGATTAAATCGGGAAGTGGATAGGCTTTGTCAAATAACGTAGAGTTTGATGTAAAGACCGAAGCGAAGAGTTTCCCCTTATCTGACAAGTTCAGAAGACAAATAAATATTGGTTGTTCATACAAATTTACGAAAACGGAAATTATTAATGACTCTTAGATCGACGATAAGTAAATATTCGTTGCTTATATAATCATTTTTAAATCATTTCATGCTAAGCAAGACAATAAAGCCACTAAGATGCAAGAAGTTACTAATTGCGAAAGGATATACTAAAAATTATTAAGGAGAAGGAACAATAAAAGTAAAAGAATTTGGAAGACAAGAAATAACGATTGGAATTGCATTTAAATTTTTGAACATCAAAGTTGACTGAGACGTCAAAATTCGGAAGAGAATTCTACAAGCAAGAAAACTTACGGTTAAAATTAGCCATTTCAACTGTAAAATGAGGAGACCCTCTCGCCAATCTGCGCTTAATTTCATAAAGTCTAAATACAATAGAGGAAAATTCATCAGAACAATTACCATGAAAGTATTTATAGAAAAGGCCCAGGGAAGCTACCTTACGGAGGTGGAAAAATGACTGAAGTCGAGATGCGTCTTTAGGTTTTGTCAAGAATCTCTAAACATAAAGCAGAAGCAGCAAACCATATGCGACAGCAACATTAAAAAAGGGGACGGATGGCCGATTTATAAATATGTAAAATAGATTAGTAAAACGCAGTAAACCAAGATAATTAACGGCAGACCTAGCAATTGATTCAGGATAATATTTCTACTTCATGACAGTAGAAAATGTTAACTCTAGAAGAAGCGTTTTCGTTTGGATGATTTAAAAGCATTTTCGTTTTGAAGGCTTTATAATTAACAAGCCATTCATTGTTCCAGTTAAAACAGAATGTAGGTCTTTTTTATATCAGCTACTAACTTGACCTGATCAATCAGATCAGGCTCACTATTAAGACAGGAGCATATAGTTGGATATCGATGGTAGAAGGGAAATTAATTAGAAACAACGTAAGTCCAATGAGATAGCCCTGATGGAAGCCTGTATTATTTTAAACAGATCTTGTAGAGTGACCGTTCAAGACAACATTCATTTTGCGATTCGATAAGAAAGATTGATCAGTTCAAAAATGTGTCCAAAGACACAATAACTTTTCAACTTGTTATCAAGATCAGTTTGCCAAAGCCTGTCAAGTGCCTTCGAGATGTCCAAAGTAACAGCCTAAGCTTCACCATTCTTATCTAAAGCATTTATCGGACACTTACAGCAGTAATCATTCATACATCATCAGTTGACCTAGACAAGCGAGTCATATTGCTTATTTGAAAGAAGGCACTGTCAGGGAAGATGCTTAACCAATTCACATTTAATTAGATTTAGAAGGATGAGACGGTTGACCTACATTCTTAAATACAGGAAATGCAGAATAAGATTTTAGACAAACAGGAAGACAGGAATCAGCAAGAATCTGAGGACACGTTTACAATTATTACCAACTTAAACAAACAGGTATCTGTTGTGATCGAAGCTGTTATTTGTTACATTCGGAAGAAGTGATTCCTAGGAAAATTAGCAACAGCGTAGGTTCAAAGATAGAGCACTGAGGGACAACTGCATTAATAGAAAATGATCTAGAAGCGTGACCGTTCAAAAAAAAAACATAATAATTTCGATATTCGATAATAATTCATCAATTCAAAAACAAGCTGCTAGGAACCAAGAAATGACACAACGTAACCCTTGGTTCGAGTATAAGTAGATATATAAGTATACTGTTTATTTCGCTGGTCCGTAACATTTATTTCACTGGTCCCTTTTGTGTGATTTCTTGACTCTCGGCATGATATCCTTTCGTCAGACTCCAGAATCCACCAACAGAATACACTTGTGTTGACGTTTATAGGTTAATTAAATGCAAGGTCGTTTTATGCTTACGTTGTATAATTAAATATACTTTTAATGATTTACATATATATTCAAAAATCATACATCCATCCATATATATATATATATATATATATATATATATATATATATATATATATATATATATATATATATATATTGTATGTTTATGTACATGTATCGGTGTGCAAAGTTTTATGTGCCTATAATTTCATAATGTTTAAAGATATAAAATGATAAATGCTTTTTTCCACAAATTACAGATTTAGATTAATGATTAATAAATGATGTACACGACAAATTCATCACGTTAATGATGTTTCTTGCGATTTAATGTAAGAATTTGCTATTTTATTTTTATATTTGAAATTTGAAATCATCCTGCCTGCAGAAGGGGTATTCATTAGAGAAATATTGTCTTTGAATAATTTTGCACTGAAATATTCTTTGACCTGTGAATGAAGAATTGCTTAGACAGTAAAATACACACCAAATATATGTGTATCTATTTCATCATATATATATATATATATATATATATATATATATATATATATATATATATATATGTGTGTGTGTGTGTGTGTGTGTGTGTGTGTGTGTGTGTAGGGTGCATTTTACAGTTCAGTTTCAATCTTCGTAATTAATCATTTAAAGCAGGTAATCTCGCTGAGGCGTCTTTTCCTCTTAATAGCTCTTTAAGTGAAAATGAAGAAACTTTGTTTTACGGATGGCTTAATTATAGAATTATTATTATATCTGGGATTTGTTATGACAGGGAAATTCGAATCTTGGAAAAGAAAAAAAATAATTGCTTTTTAATTCACCAAATCCATTTTGGATTTGACCAACAAAACTTCGGAGTCTTATTACTTAATTGCTGATACAAATAATAATAATAATAATAATAATAATAATAATAATAATAATAAGAAGAAGAAGAAGAAGAAGAAGAAGAAGAAGAAGAAGAAGAAGAAGAAGGAGAAGAAGAAGAAGAAGAATAGAAAGTAATAAAAGAATTGAAAAAGAAATTCAAATGTTTCACCCAATCGAGGTTAGGAAATCAGTTCAAGGCATTGTGAGCAAGAAAATTTGTCAAATAATGATTATTGCTGTTCCAGCAGATGGCAGAGCAAAGTGAAAAAAATGTGAAAAACTGGAACAATATCTCGACCTTCCGTGATAAATGATAAAAGATGTAAAGTACAACATAAATATATGAGTCATACGCATATTCAATGAGGCCTGGGAATGATCCCAAATAACTCGTGAGAAAACTGAAGACATAAGAGACTCCAGAAAGCATAAAGATTGTGACGAACAGAGTACATTCAATGTAGACAAGAATAACGAGTAATGTTGCAAGCATTTGCTGAAATCTTTGTCACTCAATCACTAATAATAACAAACAAAATAATCTAGTGTGAATAATAATAATAATAATAATAATAATAATAATAATAATAATGGGGACCCCAAGAACTACTATATTACTGATATCGCTATGCCAAATGATACAAATATAATAAACAAGGTGATTGCAAAAATTACAAACTACTCTGATTTGAATGATGAGATGACAAGATTGTTTGTAATACGGAAAGAGAATATTAAGCTGAATCACTAGGTAATTGGCGCACTGGGATCAATATATATATATATATGTGTGTGTGTGTGTGTGTGTGTGTGTGTGTGTGTGTAGATACTAAGGTTAAAACCGATTGCGCTAAATTGTGAAACTGACTTGGGTGAACCCTCTTTCATTTCCGCAGTCTGTTTCCATGACATTGAGCACATTTACCAATAAATATTCCATACCTTAAACTATATTTTTATTCTGAGAAAACAAAGCGTCAGATTTTTTAATCGTTTCTAGCACGTTCGAAATTTTGGTTAAAAATGATCTTTCTTTTAAGTCAGTGGTCACGTGATATTTACCGTGAGCGACTTTTTCAGTTGGAAAACATAAATTTGAAAATTCTTACAAAAAACAAATACTTGTCGAAATTCAGTGAAACTTTCAGAACTTATTCACAAATGAATTAAATTATTTTTTCTATTTTCGATATGTTTGTTTTTTTTTTTAAAATCACAGTAAAAATATTTTTTACATCTGTTACTACATCTCACCCCTTAATTAATTTTATGAAAACTCGAAAATTCGACTTCTGTGTAATTTTGTGATTATATTAATTAAAAGCAGAAGACAGTGAAGAATATAAATTACTGATTTTTGTAGTAAATTTCGATCCGATGTTACCCAAAATTCAACTCTGAATTGTAAAAATAAAAAAAAAACACTAATACTACATAATTTAATTAAAAAAATCTTTTAATGGCTTTTATGAATAATATATATTAAGTATATTGAAGCCAAAATATTTTCCGATGAAAAGAAAACTTTTGCCAGAATTGTTTTCTTTTTTCCAATTTTAAATATAAAATGTGATAAATATTGTTAAACATTTTAAAATTAAGTTTGAATATGTACATTTTTGAAAATGCTGTTATTAAAAACATCTAATTTTGCATATCATAATCAATCTGCGCCACGAAAATATTTTTAAATATTTCTTTAATATTCAAAAAATGTATTAAAAACGTTTTCTCTAAAAGTATGGATGCACGGTTCATATAAAATAGGTCATGTATTTTAAGAGAAAAGTCTTTATAAATTGCTTTCTTTCTGTCTCGCACGTATCAAATTCTCTGATTGACCACTATCGATGCATTTTTTAAATTTAAATTTTCTTTTTGGCATCCTATTTCAGTAAATATTTTAATTTCATTTTTTTAAATATAACTAATTCATTGTTTTACAGTGAGAGACATAGTGCGATTATTAATTATTTTCTTTTTAAGATTCAATTTTAGGGACGGAAACAGTGCAGGCTATGGACATATCTTCGTTAAAAATATACCTAAAAATCAATAAAGTATTAGACTTTTGAAAGTATTCAATTTTTAAAAATCTCTTTATAGTTAGAAGAGCTGCGTTACGTAAAATTAGAAAATAATGTTACTTCTGTCCTTCCGTCCGATAAATTGCTCTGACGTGAGTTGTCGATATATTGACGCAAACGTCAATTCACATCTCCAAAACCAGTCACTTTCCTTATTTTCAACTAATTTTTTTTGCTAAGGGAGGATTAAAAAATTTAAAAAGTAATCAAAAAATACTTTTGTCTTTCCTATTAGTAATGATGAACATTTAGACGGTAAATTAAAAATTTGTGAATCAAGTTTGTGGCCTTTATGTATTAGGGTATGCTCTTTTTTCGCAAAATATTCAAACTCTCTACGTTATAGAGAGTGTAATCATGTGAATCAACACTGCATGTCAATATTTTAGCAATCTATAAAGGAGTGAAAGTAGCGTAATAATTATCAATCAAATGCGGGATCGATATGCTGAATTCGAATTCCGACCGAGGTCTTCGCATTTATTTTCGCACAAATAATCTCGACAATGTTACGAAACAGTTTCTTTATTACTCCAAATATAGGTTAAATAGCATAGCACGCTAAGATTGGTCTGAATTCAAAATCAATCGAGCTTGGGACTGGTTAATTCTTCAGGACGTTGGCGATCAGGGCTTTTCACAATTCCCTATATTTTGTAGCTCTTAATATTTTTTTTTTATCTCTCCTAAACCTTGCTAACTCCATCGATTTGCTCAAGCTCGCTAGGTCCGTTATGCGTGAGTCTCCTCTGACCCTACTGCTTTCAATGAGAAACTTCCTGTGACGAAATTTGCTAAGACCTCTTTCCTTATTATGTGGTCTAGCAATTTCAACTGTCCTTTCCTGATGTTAAGAATAAGTCTTTTTTTTCTTTTCTTTTCAGTTTTAATAAAACTTCGTCACAGGTTCTGTCTGTGTTATTTTCAGCATCCTTCTGTAGAACAACATTTCTGTTGCTTTAAATCTCTTCTTCATCTGTGTGGTAGTCCGTAAGTATCCTACTTGCTACGGAAACAAAAGCGTCAACTATAGAGAGGTGCAGCTGTCGCAAATCGGGAGGTGTGGCTGCGGAAGTAACGAAGCGTGAAACTGACAGACAAGTATTGTTTCCTATGTCTACACTGTCTATAATTTATCCCAATGTTTACACAATACAAGGCCCACAGCCACTCAAAATAGAAAGTTACTCTGTTGTGTTGTATGAGCCTAAAAAAAAGCAAGAAGTGAAGTTCATGGAGTTATGCATGAAAAATAATGGTTAACCCTCGACTAGAAGAGGTCAAGATTGGAGTGAATGGAAAAACAACCTGCTGGACTTCTTTTGGAAGAACTCGACCGAATGGAACTTACTGCTTACTGGAATAGAAAGAGCATGGGGATAATTTATCCATGTGTACATTGCATGGTAGGTGCCAGCTGTAAAGTCCAGGGAGGTAGTACTAGACCATTAGATTCACCCATATCTTTCCGAATCCTATGTACTGTCATCAGATTTTATACCCAAAACTCTGAAATACTGGATCTATCGGTATGAATACCAAGCAGTACATTATGCCGTTTCCGGCTGAGAGAATTGCGTCATGGTGATTGTTTTATCACGGATGGTGTCCAACTGACCCTACTATATTGTGCAAGCTACAAAATCAAAATCAACCAGTGGAAATGCGCAAAATTCAAAATGGTGACAATTTACCCATCGCACCAATATATATATATATATATATATATATATATACCACAGTGTGTCTCTGTGTGTATTATTCGTTGTGATAATAAGGTGTTCGTAATTTAGTGCACCAATATAATTTTTACAGTAAACGCCCTTCTGAATAATTTAATTTTGTTTTCATATTTGGCCTTTCTTTTTAAGCTGATCTCCTTGTCAACAAAAGACCTCCACCGGGCAGAGTTGAAAAAGGGGTTTTCGACTCCAACACTAACAATTAGGAAGGATTAAAACTCATCACGGAGCTTTGTAAGGATTAGCTCACACATTTGGCTTCTTTGCCATCTTTTCTGAAGAGAATCAGTGGGTCTTAAAAGTTAATAACATTCTTTTCCTGGTAGGCGTGATCGTCGCATCAGATATCCAAGCCTCGGTACGATGAATTACAGGTTTGAATCGGGAGGGTTTGCTAATTCCCAGCGGTTTAATAGATACATCATCAGATATTTGACCCCATACATGCACACACAAACAAACACACACACATATATGCATATATATATATATATATATATATATATATATATATATATATATATATATATATATATATATATATATTATAGATAGATAGATAGATAGATAGATAGATATAAAGAGAGATGTGGTTGAACAATGATGATGTGTGAGAGAGGGACATTTGTATTATTAGGTCTTTATAAACTTCTCTCAACAGGGAAGATACATGCGATATGCGTTTTTATTTATGCGAAACGGTACTGACACAAAAGACATTACTTTCGGTCTCAGTATATATATATATATATATATATATATATATATATATATATATATATATATATAAAAGAGATGTGCCGCAAACGTTTTTGGTTGTAATGTAGATTTTGTTTTGTTTTTTAAATATTATGCTTTATTTTAAAGCACAATATTTTTTTTAAATCTACATTACAACCAAAAACGTTTGAGGCACCTTTCTTCATTTTAACATACACACTTTTCTCTCGTTGGAACCACTATGACCTCTTTCTTATATATATATATATATATATATATATATATATATATATATATATATATATATATATATATATATATATATATATGGATAGATAGATAGATAGATAGATAGATAGATAGATAGATAGATAGATAGATAGATGATCCGAAAGTGGACAGGATAATCTAAGTTGGTCTTTTTCATATAAAATATTTAAAAAATACATCCATGAAGAGAGCTCAATATATGAAATACATCAAATGAAAAACTTAACACATCCGGGAAGATCCGATATTAAATTTATCTCGACAATATGATTAAAATTTATTCTGATGAAATTAAATTTATCCGGACAATATGTTATTTTTTCTTTCTTTTTTTTTTTTCATTTCTTTCCATTTTCTTTTAACATATTGTCTGGATAAATTTAAACCATTTCGCATTCGCGGTCTTATGAGGCAAGTACTAAAAAACTTACCTTGCGAAATTAGTTGGTTATCGGATTTTTCCAGATTTGTTAAGCATTTTACTTTGATGAATATGTATATATATATATATATATATATATATATATATATATATATATATATATATATATGTAAGCAAATATAAATGGATATAAATCCGACAAAATGAAGAAAAACCAAACAAAAACCCTTTAAATGCAATTATGTTGTTTTAATATGAATGAAATGTCAACGTCTGAAGTTTCGGTTTAATAAACCTTCTTCAGGACAATATTCATTAAAATACAATTAACATAATCAGTTCAACATGACAAAGACGATGTACATAAAAACAAGACTTATCCAAAACAGATAACTGAAAATTTTAAATGATCAGCTTTTCGTTTAAGTGTGGTCACGTTGTCGTCAAATGGGCGACGCTTTCAAAACGTATTCCTAAAATTTGAGTATTTTGAATGAAAACGAAAAATGAAAAGAATTCTATTATAATCTAAAATTTATATGTACGCTTGTCGAGCATTGATCTCGCTAAAAAGGGGAAATATTAAAGAAGCCAGGTCTAGTATTCACCGTGCGTGAGATGGATATTATACCTCTTTCATAAATTCTCCTAAGATTTTTATTATGAAAATATTTTAAAATCTTCACGGAATCAAAATCGAAATTATGATCTGCTTTAGTTATGTGTACAACTAAAGCATTGTTTAAATTTCCGAGGCGAATATCTCGTTTATGTTCGAAAACACGAGATTTTACGGACCTACATGTTTCACCCACATATTTTAAGTCAAGGTTTTTGCATGAGATTTGGTAGATGCAAGCATCGGATGTAATATGTTGTTTGCTGGTGCTATTTAATAAACTACGGATAGTTCTAGTAGGTAATATTGTAGTTTTAATTTTTAACGCATTTAAATTATTGGAAATGCGTTCGGTCAAATGGTTATTTGGTAGAAAGATGCGATCAAAAGAATTATTATCAGAGGCAGCTGAAAGTGTACCTTTCATTGATGTAGTTGTAGTTGCCTTCGAGGTGTCATTTTGCGCTGATGAGTAAATTTTCAACGCTTTATTTTTAGCTCTCTGTAATAATTGTATATATATATATATATATATATATATATATATATATATATATATATATATATATATATACTGGCGAAAATAAGAGCGATGTTTTTATTAATTATTTATTCATGAAGTTTTATTCATTTCATAATATGTTTTTAATATTACAATATGAATTAGTTTTATTGTGTGCGCTTTATGTAGAATTTATTACTGTTTCGAATGATGTAAAAATTGTATATTTTCTTACAGCTTGAAAAATTTTGATGCTGTATTAATACAATTGCCGCTCTGGGATAGTGAAATCAAGCATATATAGACATTTAAATATCTGGGAAGTGTTCTAAAGGAAGACGGAATATGCGATACTGAGATCCGAAGAAGTACTGGGATCACCAAAGACGCATTCTAAAAGCTAGGCAGAATATTACCATGGCCAAACATGTGAACAACGCCGAGGTATTTTGAGAGAATGGAAGCAAAGAGGAAATTTATACTTAACATCAGGAAGAGGCAACGGAAATTTATGGGGCATGTAATGAGGAAGTAGGGTTTGGAAAATATGATACTCACAGGATGGATAGAGGGGAAAGGGGGCAAGAGGAAAGCAATACGTGACATGGCAGAACAGTGTCTTGGAGAAAAAACAAAAAGGCAAAACATATTAGGCGCTACAAAAGACAGGAAGATGTGGAAAGAACATAAAAGGCAGAAGATATTTAATTATTTTCAGCCTGAATATTCGATAAAAATGATTAGAAAAAAAATGCTTTAGAAATTTTTTTTTATGTATTTGCAAGCACATATATCCACTAATTCTAAAAAATATAACACACGCGCGTGCGCGCACGTGCACACACATGTGTATATATATATATATATATATATATATATATATATATACATATATATATATATATATATAAACACTATTTAACATGCATATATATATATATATATATATATATATATATATATATATATATATATACATATACATACATATATATATATATATATATATATATATATAAACAATAAATATATATATATTTGTGAATTTTATATATATATATATATATATATATATATATATATATATATATATATATATATATATATATATACACACACTATTAATCATTGTTCGGTCTGTTGTCCTCTTCTTCACAACGTTTTGGCCGTTGTATACGCCGGCCTTCTTCCCGTGATATACGTTGGAATTAGGAACTGAAAATTTAATTTCATCCACCGAGGTAGATTATTCTAGTCCCACGTACACGATAAATCAGTTTCCGTTATTTCCTTTTAGTAAAAACTCTCCAAGTTTTTGTTTACCTTAAGTAATTGTTGTGGATTCCGGGTTGATATCCGGTACCAATAAATAACAAACGCCAGGAATGAATATATGAAAATAATGTATTAACGTAATAATATAAACTGGTAATGCAGGTTAGTAGTTCCAGGAATACGGGTTAGTAGCAAAAAGTATATACAGTCTTTGGTATTGAAGTATCGCTGTATGACTTCTTACTGAGTCTACGTGCTCGCTCACTGTGACTCCTACAACGGTGTTACCTCACCCCTCACTCTTCCGGTTACCTACAACCTTTTACTCTGGACTCGACTCGACTCGACTCTTCGGTCTTGCTCTCGCCTCACATGTCTTCCCGTAACAATAGTATATGTATATACTGGGTGAGTCCATTTGTATAAAAAGGGGTGGATCCCTCAACACCCCCCTTCTTAGATGCCTTTTTTGGCGGGAGTTAGTATTTTTTCTCTTATGGTCAATAATCAGAGATTCGGTAAATTTTCTTCTAGTTTCTGTGTCTTCCTGTGGTCTTTGAATCTCAAAAGCTTCAAAGATTGCATCAACTGAATCGTCATTTTCAGCTAGTGCCGAACTTGGCTCTTCAACCCGTCTTTTTTGTATTTGGTCAATATGTTTTCTGTGGGTAAACTTTTCGCCTTGTACTGTGTACATCATATTTCCTAGTCTGTTAATTATTGTGCCAGGCTCCCAATAAGCCATATTGTTCCTGAACATCCTAAAGTAAACCCGTTCTCCAGGTTTGAATGATCTCTTGGGTACTATAGGTGTATGCTGGTGTTTATTCTTGTTTGGCAATAACTTATCAAACACAGACCGTATTTTCCGGGCAAACATCACTTCCGCTGTTGAAAGACCAGATGGTGTATTCGCGTTAGGTGTTATTCTGTATACTTGGAGAAACTGTTGAATAGCTTTTTCTGTCGATACATCCCCTGCTTTTTTTAGAGCTCTCTTTAGTGTGTCTACGAATCTTTCAGCCTGCCCGTTAGAACGTGGGTGATACGGAGCTATCTTAATGTGCTTTACTTGATACGTCTCACAGAATTCTTTAAAATCGCTGATGGTTGTGTGCCGTTATCAGTTACCAAGCAATCCACGACACCGAATCTCGCGAATAATTCATGTAGGCAGTTTATAGTATTCTCCGTCACCGGGTGTTTGAATCTGAAGCCTTCTGGCCATTTACTGAAACTATCTACTGTTACTAAGTAGTAGTAACCCTCTATGGCTCCCGCATAATCTACATGTATTCTGGACCAGGTTCTGTCCACTTTAGGCCAGGGTTTCTCTATAGAAGGTGGTGCTTTTGCCGCAGCAGCACAGCCTTTACATCTTTCCACCATTTGCGTAATATCATTGTCCATGTTAGGCCATTAGACAAAACTTCTCATAAGTGCTTTCATCCGGCTTTTTCCTGGATGTCCTAAATAAAAATCCTTCAAAATACGCCTTTGTAACGATTTTGGTATCACTACTCTTTCATTATATAGCAATATGTGGTCACAAATTGCGAAGCTGTCTGCTAAATTCCTTTCCTTTTATTCTATTTTTTCTTTGGATTCTGAATAAATTCATCCTTTTCCGCTCCCCTTCTTATTTCTAGCAGGGTCACAGGTAGTTCTTTTACTGTGTTGCATAACACTTTACTGATTTTATCTTCGGCTTGCAAGGCCACTATTACTGAATCTTCCAGCGGTTAGCATTTTGCAGGTATTAATCGCGATAGTCCATAAGCGTGCCCAATTCTCTTCAAGGGTAAGAACTCAAGTTTGAAATTGTAGTTCAGTAACATAGTTCCTCATCTTAGGAGTCTGTTTGCTGTATAGATCGGTAGTCCTTTTCTTGATCCAAAAATCGTAAGAAGAGGTTTGTGGCCCGTTTGAAGCGTAAATTCTCTCCCATATATATATATATATATATATATATATATATATATATATATATATATATATATATATATATATCTGTGGAACGGAGTTATGGCGAATATAATGCCTAGTGCTTCTTTTTCAATCTGCGAGTAGTTCCTCTCCGCAGGTAATAATGATCTCGATGCGTGAGCTATGGGTTTCTTGGTGCCATCACACATCTTGTGTAGAATGCAAGCTCCTACTCCGTGAAAGATCGCGTCACTCGCGATAATAATTTCTAGTTTGGGATCGAAATGAGTTAGTGCTAGTTCCGACGTTAATTTTTGTATTATCTTCTTAAACATTTTCTGACATTCTTCTGTCCAATTCCATTCATTCTCTTTTTTTAGTAATTCGTTGAGGGTGGGGGCTCAATATATGCATATTTTCGATGAATTCGCTGTAGTAATTTGCTAGGCCAAGAAAACTTTGTAATTCAACGACATTTTTTGGTTCAGGCATATTTTTATTGCGAATGTCCTGTCTGGATCCGGCTTTCTACCATTTTCATTAATTATATGCCCTAAGTATTTGATTTCACTTAAGAAAAAATCACATTATTTTTCTTTTACTTTAAACCCAAAGTCCTGAATTCTTTTGAAAACTTCCTTTATGTGCGCTGCATGCTCTTCAACATTGTTGATTTTAATTAGGATGTCGTCCAAGTACGCAGTCGCAAAATTCTGACCCGTGAGCATTGTATCCATCGTTTGCTGAAAAATTGCCGGTGCAACTTTTACTCCAAATGGTAGTCTGTTGAATTTGTACAGCCATTTGTGCGTATAAATGCATAGAATTTTCGTACTCTCTACTTGTACTGGGACCTGCAGATAAGCTTCACTTAAATGTATTTTGGAAAATATCTTGCCGCCGTTAAGCTTGGTGAATATTTCCTCCGGGCTTCGTAATGGGTAATGATGGTCTTTTATAGCCTTGTTTAACCCCGTTGAGTAATCTGCACATACCCGGATTTCCCCTGATTTCTTTTTTACATAGACTACTGTTGCTGCCCATTCACTAAACTCTATTTTTGACAGGATCCCAATTTGGTCAAGTCTCTCTAATTCTTTGTCAATTTTTTCTATAGTGGCAAACGGTACTTTTCTCTTCTTTTTAAATACTGGTTGGACGTTTTCTTTTAATTCAATTCTAGCTGTAAATTTGTTACACCGACCCAACCCGCTCGAAAATACTTCTGAAAATTGATTATGTAATTATTCCTTTAGTTTTATAACTTCTAATGGTTCGCGCTCTATCTTTTTACAAAAAGAACTGATAGGTAAATCCCATACGTCGAACTTCTGTATCCAGTCCATGCCTACCAGATTTTCTGTATCTTTCATTACGAATATTTTGAGTTCTCTTGTTTCCACATGAAATTTTACATTGAGGATTATTTTTTATGCGCTTTCCTGTAACAGATTTAGCCATTTTCTGTGTATGTAACATTGTTTGTCTATTAAGCTTTCTCCATGTTTATAGGTTAATTATCGTCAGATCTGAACCTGTGTCAAGTTGTAATTTTATCTTTTCATTTAAGATTTCAAGTTCCACATATTTCCTTATGCTAGTATTGTCTTCGTCATGCATTCTAGTAGCTCTTATCCTACTAGTAATTTTTATGTTTCTACATTGGGATGCCTTGTGACCAATTTTTCCACACGCAAGACGGTTTTTATATTTAAAACGACAATCCTTATTCCAGTGTATTTTTTGTATTCTTCCGTTCCTAATTTTCTGAGTAATAGTCGTAGCTTTTTTGCTTCTGTCCAGTTTTGACAATCGATGTTGAAGATGGCTTCATGACGTTTGAAAAAGTCCCCGAAATTTTTATCCTCTTCTAGGGAATATTTGAATGTTTCTATTGTGTTCCATACTGCGTCTTGAGAAAATGTCGCCTCTTTTTCAATATTTTGTTGTTGTGTATTACTCGCTATTTTTACAATTAGCTCCTGGAGTTGTATTTGTCTTTCAAAATTTTCCTTCTGCTTTTGTAGCAATATTTTTTCCATTCTTTCTTGGAATTGTAATTGCTGTTCATTTTGGCGATTAACAAGTTCTACTAAAATACTTTTAAAATTCTCCACGGTAAGAGTCTTACGAAAAAACTCGATTTTCCGTATTTTAATCCTCGTAACTAGGTAGTTTTTCCTGGCTCTTTAGGATTCATTTTAATTATCACATCTCTTTTTAGCGTATTGAGCAGTCTTCGTTTATCTTGATTACTCGCTTAGGTTTTTTCTTTGGACTAGAAACTTAAGGCAATGGACTATTTATTTCGCCCTGTTCGGGTGTTTCTAGTTTTTTCTCTTTTTTGCCAACTTCTTTCCACGTGTACCAATTCGTTTTGATAGACATAAATGTGGTGCTATCCGAGGTATATCCGAAACTGTACAAACCATTTTATTCACATCTAATCATAGATTTTGCAAATAAATTCAGACAACCTGTTTTTCTCCTCTCAACGATAATCTAGTTTGTCTATTTTATCTAAGAATTCTTAGAATCCAGCCTATTCCGACAAGAAATGGTGTAAATAAAGAATGGTAGCGAATGCATCCATTTTAATTGTCTCATGTCAAGCTCACAACTCATGGCACGCGGGCGTTCGATTCTCAGTAACAGATTCAATATTCTTAATACTTGATAGCACTTTTATTCCCTTTTTTAGTAAGCATATATATATATATATATATATATATATATATATATATATATATATATATATATATATATATATATATATATATATATATATATATATAAACTGAATTAAATATATAAGCTAATGTAGTCCACATTGTTTTTTGAGTTATTCTTGCTTTCCAGTCCGTGGCTTTTACTGTGGATTTAAAAACGTTAGAGTGTTGTAGAATTAAAAAGCAGTCGACGAAACAATATTGACAAAATAGAGTATACAAAAAATTTATATCTTAGTTTTCTTCATCTTTCGCCTTTAAGCACTGAAGGAGTTGTTGTGGCACCGAAGTTCTGAGCTGTCCATCATTCTCTTCCATCTGTTGATGTCGTATTCAAGATCCAGGGTTCCGTGAATGATTTCTTGGTTTTCACATCATGTGGTATGTTTTGTTCATTTTAACTTGGAGGGGCCCATCTCTGTCCATGGTAGAACACAGCCGATGTCCTCCAACTAGTTGGCTCTCCCGAGAGGAGAACATGTAGCCGTTGTAGTTCATCTGGGGAACACTGCGTCGGCAAGTTCCTTCGTCCGGTGGTGTCGTGTTAACACCACCCACTCACGTGGATTTAGCCTGCCAGCTAAAACGGGTTACTTGGGCATGGCAACTTGGAGCTATCACGTGAAAAATTTAGGAGATGGTTGAGGACCAGTGATGCCCTTCCATCCCTAGGTGCAGCGTGCCAGACATCAAAGCTACTACCTTTATCCACAGTTCCATGTGCCCTCATGTATATTTTTTACACTCGATGTCATCAAATGTACCACTTCTAGAAATATTATTATATATATTTAAATGATAAAAGAAATTAATAAATAAATTATGAATTAATAAGAGTATAAAATTATCATCAAATACATGAGAAATCTAATTCTTATTATTATTTTTGTTGTTAAAAATTGACTATTCTGAACCAACAGAAAAATAACTTTATGACTCGAAACGCTTTCCCGAGAAATTTGAAAATATGTCCTCGGCCAAACGAAAATCTTACCTAGAGTAAATAAAGAGGAAAAAGATAATTGATTAAAATTAGGGTCAAATATTGTTTAAAATGTTTGGATAGTAAATGATAAAGAAGGAAATTGACAATACCGAATAGTCAGAGATAAACAAAAACATTACTTGTAATGTCTTTCCTACAATTTCGAAAGTTCCGTCCTCATTCATAAAAAAAGAAATTTCACGCATAAATATAAAATACTGTAGAATTAGTCATGCCAATGTATAAGTAATTTAACAAAAACACGGTATTGAACGTTCCTAATATAATTCTTTGAGACATTCTTAATAAATTAAACTTGCTAAATAACACTTAATTTAAATAATAAAACAATCGATATGTGTGGTATATGTCGATTGTTTTTTTTCCAAAAATGACTCATCTTTAAAAAATAAGCAAATGTATATTTTAATAATTAAGCATTATATATGCATAATAATATAACAAAACTTATAATAACGAAAAATATAAGAACAAATGAATAAATAGTCAAAACTTTCGTTTTAAATGCGAAACTGTTTTCTTTGAGTAAAGAAAAAAAAACTTCCGTTCACACCGACCTCAACGTCATGTTGTAGTCTATCATAAACAAAACTTCTAAATTCTGATCCACATCCTTCGAAGAATGTTGGGGAGATTTCTTTTTTTGAAAGTTTGGGGCTGAGGGGGAGGGGGGCTCCGTGTATATATTTCCCCTCATTTTTATCGATTGCCAGTACTTCGTCTCTACCGGGACCGTTGGAAGGTGATCGAGCGCTTATTATTCTCCCTCTTGCGGAGGTCTGCAAAGCCGTCTCCGTCCAGCGTCCATGTCATGGGAGGCTGGGAATGCCACAACGACACACCTTGAGGTGGATTTTCTTAAGCTGTGCGTTGACAGAATATTCGCTGTGGGCGAGGAGAGTTAGCAACTCATTCCCTCCCATTACCATCAATCCTGTCCATTCCGAGGTTAAGCGCAGTCGTAAAACTTGGAATCAGTGTGAATTCATTACAGAATGGCGAGAGGCCTTATGCGCTACTCCATGTTTCAGTGACTTTTCACAGCCTAGTAGGCACTTGTATCAGGAACGAGTGCAGGGAATCAAGAGATTCAGAGACCGAGAGACAGACTCTCGGCATTAGCAGAGGGGAACCCGGACGAGGCTTTGCCGAAGGGCAAGGTTTCTTCCGGGGAGGTTGACAGGTCCTGAACCCGTCTAGGCGGGTTCAGAAAGGCCATATTTTTGGCCGAGCATACGGGCTCGGGGATACCCACATTAAAACGGCCTTGTGCCACATTCGATTCTCGTGGGTGGATTGATAAATACAGGAAAGAGTGCGGGAGGGGGTTCGCATGGAACGCATGTAGACGGCTCGGCTTGTTGACGACCGAGTTGGACTGTTTCTGGTGTTAGGCGAATTACCTCAGCAACCATGTGTTTTCGCTTACCTGGCATTTGATCTGGAACAGGCTGTCTCTCAATGACGTGTCTTTCAGGGAGGGCTAGTCAGATATTCTGGATTATCATCGGTATTGCCTTGGTTCAGAAAAGACGGTTGTGCACGCCTTCATTCACTGTCCTCATGCGTGCCCGTTCTGGGATTATGTCGGAGACTGGGCGGCTCGTATTGATACCAAACATCTCGAGTGCATCGATCTCATAAGCGTGTGATAATGTGTCGCCCCCGTATTCTGTGATTAAAAGGATGGTCTTACTAACGCTGCTAACCGTGACATGGATGGTGGTGTAGACGATGTGGATGGATAGAATTTTAGAAACTTTATTCTCATTAAGATCTGGTTGTATTCTTTGGGCATCAGCTCAAGATGAACTGATACAAAACGTTTGCTATCAACATATTTCAGTGAAAGCTGAGTTAAAGTCTCGAGTCTGGTTCCTGTGAATTCGGCCAGCCTTGATTTCCTTATTTGGCTTTCTTTTGCCACAACGTGGCAGTTTCCTGACGGGCCCTTCCCATGGTTAAGCTACACTCTTTTCGTTCTCCTCCTAATATGAGTAATTGCTGTTCTCGGCGTTCTCTTTTGTTATGGTGCATGTCAAGATGCATAATCACCCCAGTTTGTTTTTACCTCATTGTTATATTGATTCATTTTTCACAGTTCACAATTTATTTTCTCTTTTCCTTAGCTTTAGTGAACGAACGTTTTGATTTTTCCTATCGGCAGAATACAGCGGTCTCTCTTATTTTTCTAGGGATAGACAGTTCTTACTAACATATTTTTCTTGTAGTTTTAATATTCGTTTGTTTGTTTTTTAATTTTTTGTTATTATGATCATTCTTCCACACTCATTTCTTGATACATAATTTTTATATCTTTGTAAAAAAAAGAAAAAAAAATGAGAAAAATAATTGAAAAAATAAATTTTTTAAATATCCATGAATTTTTAGATCATAGGATTTTAGTAGGTTCTCCTGTAAGCATGTGGCATTTTGGTAAATGTAGGATTGGATGAAGAGGGATGTGTTCTTGTGCTGAATGTTTAAATTGCAGCGAATGAACGGGTCACTAACCAGATTAGAATAGTCAGTAAAAAATATCATCACCCTACTCCACCTTGTTCCAAAATTGTACATAAAAAATACAATAGATTTTCACATATTTGATGGAGTAAAAATGGCGATATTTAAAATATATAGAATCTTCCTCATATGGAGGAATTTATCATTTAGGTTCCATTATCGTTAGCTAAATCCCATTTTAATATTACTATCAACAAAAACCCCAATTGAATAAGCTTGGTTTGATTTGGTTTATTTTGTTTTACAACATATCAAACTCAATGGGTGATTTCATGGCGACAAGATTTTTGGGATATGTTCTTATGAATAGAATATGTATTCTTCGTAAAAAATCAGTTTGTAGGTCGGGTTTCTTTGACGTATTTTTGTAAAGAGAGGTTTTACCGAGAGTAAAAATTTATTGCTGGTAATACTTTTTTTTTCAAAAATGTATTATTATTTTTACTATAAAAATCTATTTTTATACTTATATTGTTTTGAACCCAGTGTAGGGGTTAATTATTTGCTCATAACAGGGACCCTAACATGTGCTACCACCTTATATCAGTGTGGAACTGAGGGTCAACAGTTATTAAGAGGTCGTTCCACGCTTCTCAAAACCCCCTGATCGGAGGCCTTGCTGCTCGATGTAGTTTATCGTCATACCCATGACGACCAGTGGAGTTTATTGTCATCATTATCAGGTCGATAATTTTCGGATTCTCCTGATTCCTTCCTTCCAACCATCTGTCAGACATCACTGTTGGCAGGTCCTCCAGAGTCATCTAGATGTTGGTCAATGTAGGTGTAATGAGGTCTCTCAACCGATCTTTTGTCGCACAATGGATTCCACAGGAGTGTGTCACTCACAAGTCCTGACTTATTTCTTCAGAAGAAACCAGCTAGCCGATGCCTTCTCTCGAAACTGAGATAGGAGAAATGTGTCCATGCTGGCGTTTCTTTGTTGGGTATTTCTTCCACATGCCATCCATTGTACACATCCTTGTGTATGTTCCGTTAAATGATGCTTCTTGGTGTTTCGTTAGTGACCATTTTGTTGAGGCGTAGAGCAAGACAGATTTTACCGTGGCCTTAAAGAAGTCCCTCTTAAGATTGACAGAGAGGGAGGACTTCCAGATGGTTCTCAGACTATCAAGGACACCCCAGGACTTGCCTTTGCGAATTTTGATGTTTCTCTCCGTTGATTGGATTCTGCTGCCGAAGTAAAAAAAAAAAAGAAAAAAAAAAAAATTTGAATTTGATGATCTGCTCTGTTTTTAGATCAGCAGATGTTCTCAGGGCATAATACACAAAATGACAACGTTGAAAAACTCCGTATCTCCATCGGGAGATCGGGCCATTGAGCGAGGGTTCTTATACAGCATCATAATGACTGATACTGTCTCTTGCGGGATTCCATATGCTAAAATGATCTCTTCGAGTGTGCCACGATGGATGGAGTCGAATACTGTGGGGAAACCAACAACTATACGCACAGCTTTGAGCTTTTACACCCTCAATTAAACGGAGGATGGTTAGAATTTGACCAACTGTTGATCTGTTTTTTCTGAAACAGTTTTGGTTTTTGTGGAGGATTTTATTGTAAAGAAAAAGAAGTTTACGTATCTCGGGTAGCATTCAAAAGAGCATTTTGTTAAACTCTAACACTGCACAGAAATCCTGCTCAGATTCCAGCAATCCGTTAAAAAGAATCCTCTTTGAAATTCAAGAAACACGTAAGAAATACACTCACCGCATACTTTTACAGCTTATTAACCTTTAATAGTTTATTTAAAGTTGAAACATATTTTTGGATTGAATAGTTCTGTTTATATTTTTGTTTGCAAGTGTATTAAGCTTTGGCAGAAGAGATGGATTCATGCCTTTCCTGTAAGTGAATGCAACAAAACCTACTTTCCGAGCTGTTATACATTACACCAACACATCCAAGTTTACAGCTACTCCCATGCGGTTAACCCTCTAGATACTGACTAAGCTAAACGTTGCTTAACTTCAGTGATCGGACGAGAACTGGTGTTTAAACGTGATATGGCCATAATCCTGGATGAGATGCTGATTAGTTTTCTGTATTTAGCTAAAGTTTTTTTCGATTTAGTTTCTCTTAAATATTTATTTGACATCATAGTTATCTATGTTAACTGAAAACGATTTTATTGTGTTAAGTTAGAAGAGAAAAGCAAATGCTTAACCGATATCCGCTTCTGTAAGATCAGGTCGAATAATTTTTTTGTTTTTGTTTTTTAATATTCTCTAAGGCTTTAAACGATGTATTAGAGTTGATTTATTGCACAGTTAGTAATGAAATACATATATATTAAATAATCTTATGAAATATTTCTAACATTTTGAAAAAAAATAGTTTTTTTTTGTGTGTGTGTCAATGAATGCTGTTCTTGTGTTAAATAAATAAAATGTTACCAACACAAAAATGCAAATCATTCTTGTTCGTATCAAAATCATCAGCTAAAATCGGTGTTTTTGAAATAATAGTCACAAATGATAAAATAAAAACAAGATAAAAATAATCATAACTTATATTTAAATAATTAAAAGAAACAAATAAACATATAGAACTGGTGTGAGAACTGAACACAGAAAAAAATTTAAAGAATGGTCCCTTGAGATTACCTGATAAATACAAAGTCAAGGCCTCCAAGGCTAATCTAGGATAATAATCTAAATATAGCTAATTGCATACGATTTTTTTCATTGTTATTATTATTATTATTATTATTATTATTATTATTATTATTAATAATATAATATATTTAGGTCGTTATTCCCTACGCATCAAGAGAGTGTTGTAGCAGAAAATATTCGAGGAACATATTTGGTGACACTCTTTTCAGGTGACTGAAAATTCTCATTAATCGTGTTTGAGATATGCTCTAAGAAATGTCAAGACGAAAGCCCACTACAACTATGAAATATCAAAATCCACGCACCTACTGTAAACATAGTTAATCAAATAAAAACCTCAATATGCATGTACATAATTTTTAATGGATATCTGTGTTTAAATAGATGCTCCATTTTTTAAATAGTGTTTGTTACGTCTAACAGCCTGTACACTTGAAAAAAATGTACACTGGCGATAGGGTTATATATGGCCATATACTTTCACAACGTAGACGATAATGGCGATTCCATAGTTCCCGTTTCTTTATTATCTGTAAATTGCCGTACCCTCTTGAGTGGAGTGGTTACTGTTGCCTTGAACAGATTTGTACTTTAAATCATATTTTCCTTTTCTTATATTCTTTGCTACCGAAGGCTACAGAACACTATAACAGCTAATATTTCATACTATACTATTTAATTCTAAGCCGGTGTGATATCAGACGGTCATATATGTATGCATATATATTAGGTTGGTGCAAAAATAATGACGCAATAATGTCTTTTTTTGACGTTTAACGTCAAAAAACGACATTATTGCGTTATTATTTTTGCACCAACCTAATATATATATATATATATATACATATATATATATATATATATATATATATATATATATATATATATATATATATATATATATATATATATATATATATATATGACTGCTGAAAATGATGGTGTTCTTACAGACCTTCGACATGTGAAAGCCTCAATGAATATAAATAAATTGAATCTAGTACATGTGCTTGTATTATTGCATTACTAGCTCTTCTATAGTTCTCATTACATTTTGGTAGAGCGTCACAATACATTCGGAGCACCTTATAAAATAATAATAATAATAATAATAATAATATATATATATATATATATATATATAAATATTTGTATGTGTATGTATGTAAGGTCTGGACGTTCAATGTATTCTAATCGCTCCATATATATACGAAATAATAATAAGGAAATAAAATAATAATGATATCATCAATTAACATACGTACTTTTTTATTCAAAATGATATAAAAAGTCGAACATAATTATCTTATTAAAATATTAATATAACTTCTTTATATCATTAAGTAGATAAAAGGTAATTTTTATATTTTTTTTGTTTTCATTTCACGACGAATCAATATACAGCTTAGTGGTAGAATATCCGCCTGATACCAATTCAGTGGGGTTTCGATCCTAGCTAGAGGCAACCGGATGTCTAGCCGCACTGATGAGCTGTGATACAGCGAAACAGTCTGTCTGTGGATGACATTATATATATATATATATATATATATATATATATTGTATACATGCGACTATTAACATCTTCTATAAATCCGAATGTATATATATATATATGCGTTTATACATGGCATTAATAGTTGCATGTATACAAAAAATTTTAATTTCAAAATTATTTTAGTAACTTATATAATAAAATTTGCTAAAATATTAAAATTACTTTCTGTAATAAATAATGCAATCATTTTTATCACGGCCCTGACGAGTGCAGAATCACAAAGTTGTAACTGATTCGATTAAATATATATATATATATATATATATATATATATATATATATATATATATATATATATATATATATAGAGAGAGAGAGAGAGAGAGAGAGGGAGATATTCAGGTAGATACCAGCTTTATATCAACTCGTATGCAAATATTCAGATGTATTTGTGCAAATTAACACACACCTATTTGGATACATTTATTTTCATGTAAGTGGCATTATTCAAAATATATTATCTCATAAAATCAATTGGTTAGAAAAATCAACTATTCGTATTATATGTTGATCCACATGGACAGTTCAGAACATATATTTATTATTCAAAACATGTATTTATTATATCAATATGCAGCGTCGTCGAATTTTAAATAAGTCGCTATATACGATAAACACAAAAGCGCAAACGCAGTCAATAGGCTAATATACAATTTTATTGACACTTGAAAATTTGCACATGTTAATAATCATTTTTTTTTTCATCAGACACTTCCGATATTTACGTTCTTTTTCTGAAATCCCTATTTTTACACTTTCTCTTCATGTTCACCTTTATTTTCATATGTAAACCATATATATATATATATATATATATATGTAAATGCCAGAAAACTCCACCGTGTGACAAGCTACTTATACCGTTCGAAGGCGATCTGATCGATTTAATTAGAAAGATTAAGTTCAAGAATTATAACAACTACTTCCAGACTAATATTAGGTAGAGACATTAAAAACATAAAAAAATCCAATGAATTATGAATTAAAGCCGACAAATCTAAAAATTTCTATAAAGTTACACCTTCTGAATATGACAAAATCGTCACTGACAAAATTACCAGCTCTTATAAAAAAGACAAAGACAATAGCACCCTATCATCTATCAATGGAGACATCTGCAAATTTGCTAACAAATGTGGAGTTGCTGACAGAATGGGCAAATTTAGTTTGAAAGATGCATACATTCTCTTCAAAGATCATAAGCCGAACTTTATCAATAGCCTGCAGTCCCGTCTAATTAATCCCTCCAAATCTGAGTTGGGATTAAAATAAAAAGAAAAAAAAAACATGGAATATTAGTGTTTAAGCCTTTTTATTATATATATATATATATATATATATATATATATATATATATATATATATATATATATATATATGGGGGGGTGTATGTGTGTGCACAATAGAGAAAATACTTGGGCTTTTAATATAACAACGCTTAATATAATGAGAGTTTGGGTTCGGAATCAGGTTACAAATATTCATAAAAATATATCTTATTTAAAACCGGCTTATGTAATTCTTACAGTTCGTTGATTATCAGAATATGCCTAATATCTTAGGTACATTTTCGCAAAGATAAGGCTTAAAAATTCAAAATATTTCAAATGCCTAAATGAATCTTATGAATATTGAGGCTTCATTCACGTGGGATTGCTGCACAAATTCCTTGTAATGATACTGTCATTTGGCATGATTTAATAATTTAGGGAGTCGTTTAAGTTTCAGATTCTTTCTTCCTTAGACGGTAGGTTCAGTTGCACCATAAAATGCTTGGATATTAACCATGGTACTGTCAATTGAGAAATTAGCTGTTTCCATATAGGAAATATTCAACATTCATTGGCTGAACAGTTCGACTTTCTGTTAGTTTAAATTTATAAAATCGTTTTCATAAAATCTTTATAAGAAATCGACTTCTAAAGTTTGCTGATGTGACACGTTTTCGTACTGACTGAAGTTCCGTTCCAAAGCTTTTCTTTAAGAATGTGAAGAAATACAACCTTTTGAATATATAATATTCCTTTTCTAGTAAAATGTGCTAGCAACATTTAATGCTGTTGTCGTTGCTGCTGGAAATGTTAAATAATGTGAATTTTGTTATTTAGCAAATGTCTTTGTGATTTTGAAATGTTGATCTGTAGGATCAGTTTAAGAAATACATTCATTAAGAACTAACCTGCTTTGAAGACATTCTTAGTCTTTGATTTGAGAATACGCTTGTATGTAGCATATAATGTATATATACATATATATATATATATATATATATATATATATATATATATATATATATATATATGTGTGTGTGTGTGTGTGTGTGTGTATATGTGTCTGTGTGTGTGTGTGTGTGTAAAAATATATAGAACATAGGAAAAAACTCATTAGGTAAATAATCCAAAGTGCTTTAGTATTTTTGTTATTATTTTTTTAAATAGTGCCCTAGACAAAAGTAGGGCATCAATATAATTATTTATTTAAAAATATGATTCCACCGCTACATGAGAGTCCTCATGTTTCAAAACAAGAGCCGAAAATTTCAATATAATTATATATATATATATATATATATATATGTGTGTGTGTGTGTGTGTGTGTGACACTATTTAGCTATGGTAATTGGCTAACTAATTAAGCATGGAAATTAAAAGCGAGAAATACTTAAGGCGAGAAAAAGCTATAACGAAAGACATACTGAGCGATATTATTTTTTTTAACAAAAGAAAAATGGGTAAAGATTTTATTTTCATTTGCGAAGAAAGGTATCTTTTTTCGCAGAAGCCAGAAAATTCGTAAGGTATGAGGATCCTGTCAGAATTAATTTATGCCATGACGCGACAAGGAAAAACAGAATACCGGTAACGATAACAATCTGCCTATGGCAATAAGGAAAATTTCATTTCGGGCAAGAGGCTTACAAAGCAGAATTCTAGAAGATAATGGAAAACGGGGTCAAGCATGCGACCGAGAAAGAATTAGGTGAGACCACCCCAAAGAAAAAGGAAGGAAAAAAAGAAAGAGAAAAAGAAAAAGAATAAGCCATTAACTATCTTTCGGAGATATCATTTGGTTTTGGAAGGAGAAAATCTGTTGCATGTCCAGAACTTGTCGTGATAAAAGTTTGTTACCTGGAAAAGCTGTTGGCGAGAGAATGCGATGATGTTGAGAAAGACAAAGATATTTAGTCGACCACCCAGTTAGTTAATAAGCCGGCGAAAATCCCATTAATGATTTCCAGATGACACCAAGTTAAAATAAAATTTTAATGTCCACAGTACGATTCATAAGAATGCTGGCCGATGGAAATGAAAGAAAAGAAAAGGGAAGATAATTTTTTTTTGAACGATAATTGTAAACTGAGGCCAGTCTAGCCACCCCGACACTGCCGAGCGTTCATTGGCTGAGTGGTGGCGTGAGTGATGGGCGAAGCTAAACATATGAGAAAGAAGGGAAACCTGTTGACGCTCCCTAAGTGGATTGGTGTGTGATACCAATAGGAGAAGGGAAGAATTTAGGAGAACAATTCCCTTACGAACCCCAACCACATAGTGGGGGAGAACCGCTCTGAAACAGAAAGTAATTAACTTCTAAAAATGGGAAGTTATAAATGTTCCTGTCCGAAACACAAAAAAAATCCTTATTGCGGATTTAGAATTATCGCGGAACCCAAACCACGACAGGCCCCCACCTGGTTTTGGTCGGCGTCCATATAAACGAACGTCCCCAGAGTTTCAGACAGTTGGAAAGTAAAGTTGGAGTGGGAGTGACAGAGTTGGGTTGCAGTTGAGCTGTGAGCTCGGAGACCAGCCTCGCAGAAGGGGACTGAAAGATTTCCACGCATTCCGACTTTGACTTCTAACCAAAATTTTTTTTTGAAGAACGACTTAGACTCACACCACCAAAACAAGTTTTACGAATATCGTCTGAAGATACCGAAAAGCAGTTTATTGAAAGACAACTTAAGATATTAAGACTCGCCTAAGAAAAACAAAGTATCATGAATCCATAGAAGCAGTTTGGGAGAAAGACGCAGTCCTGTATTCAGCAAATAGATATAAAGATACTTGTTATTTTTTTTCAACACATTTGAATCTTTTGAGTTGTTACTTTATTTTCTTTTACATACACTTGTGCCGTAGCACCTTTGCCCCGGATTCAGCTTGCAATACGGCCCGACGCCTGATCCATTTCGTCTACCTAAGATCAAATCACAACCTGGGTAGGTTAGAATAGAAATCAAAGCAGTTACTTCGGTATCCAGACGTTGGAAGCGAGCTGGAAACGACAAAGCTGATATCGAATCTAACCGGACGTTGGAAGCGAGTTGGGAACGACAAAGCTGATATCGAATCTAACCAGACGTTGGAAGCGAGCTGGGAACGACAAAGCTGATATCGAATCTAACCAGACATCGACCGCCACCAAGACAACCAGAGGGGTTAGTGTCACACATGCTTCCGTGGTAAACCAGATTTCCACCCGAACCAGCTAAGGGTTAGATCGTCACATGATAGCACAGAAGCAGTACAAGGGTGACGTCACACACACACACAGAGACACACATATATATATATAAATATATATATATATATATATATATATATATATATATATGCGCAAATGTGCAGAAAAATAGGAAGGAACACGTCAGGTAAATAATCCGGAGTTTCTTAGTACTTTTGTTTAGTACATTTGCTTTTTTATTTAAGAAGACAGTGCTCCATAAAATATATATATATATATATATATATATATATATATATATATATATATATATATATATATATATATATATATAATATATATATATATATAATATATATATAATATATATATCATATAATATATATACACATATATATAATATATATATATATATATGTATGTATATATATTATATTATATATATATATATATATATATATATATATATATATATATATATATATATATATATATATATAAGGTTTTGTAGCCTTTAATAGTGTTGGGCAAAAGTTCTCCTAGTGCATCTATTCTGTGTTCAATTTCCTTGTTTAAATTCCTTATTTCATGTACTAAATTCGTTATAACAAATCCGACCAACGCATACGACTCTAAGAACAACGGTTCTCGTCTGATCACCTAAAATAATCAACGTTGCACCTAGTCAGTGCCTTGATTGGTGCCTGCTTCACAATAACAAATTGATGTAAGCCCCTACCAGTGCTTTAATGTAATGGCCCATTCTTCCCTATGAAATGCAAAGAGAAAAATCTGGGTACGAAGGATGTCAAGCAAAGTCATGTCTGTGACAAAGGGAGTTTAGGGTTGGAAATAATATATAATGCCATTCAGAGAAACTTTTCTGCTTGCCATCAGCATTCCTGGAGAGCAACGCACTATGCCTTCTTGGTCACAGGCTTACACTGACAGGAGGTCGAGCGACTACATGAAATCAGTTGCTACGTCTACTTCAAAGAAGTTTGGTTTACTGTGTCGTGCCCTCCAGTTTTTTCTCGCCAGAATCCGTCTTGTACATTTATAAATCTATCATTCGCCCGTGTATTGAATACTGTTGCCATATCTGGTGTGGTGATCATGCTGCACATTTCGAGATCTTGACAAAATCCATAGAAGTGTCTGTAATATAATCGAATTTGACTATGCATGTAGAATTCAGTTACTTTCTCACCAACGTGACGTGTTTTTCCGTTGACTTTTCTACAAATATTTTCACGGCAACTGTTCTGAACTGTTTTTCTCTGGTGCCCCGACTACATGAATTTAAAGGTGCTTCTAGATTGGCAAATTGATCTAATCGTTTTACTTATCAAAAGAACAATACACCGCTATATTTAACATTTTTAGAATTTATTAATTCTAAATTCTGAATTTTATGGAGTCAGTGTATGTTCTATCACTGCCCTCATTCCAAATGCATTTAATAGTTTCTGTTTTGGAAAGCTTTATCTTAATTCCTGCTTTTTACGAACTATGCTAACTTTATAAATTTGTCCTTATGAACACAAAGTATACAAGGAAGAATCTCTCTCTGAATTCTTAAAATAGGAAATTGTCATTATTTACATTATTTACAACCAGAACTTTGTTTTCATTTCTTTTGCTATTATCACAACTTTTTGGATATTGTGACCTCAGGGTTCCATGTTTTCTTTGTCAATCCGGGTAACATTCGGGGAATTGCGAATTGAAGCCTTTATTTAATCTACGAGTGTAGATTATTCTCATTCCGTTGTCTATGTCTAGGCGTATATAGTTATCATCATCATCCGACCCCTCGAGTGTTTCAGTCATCGAAACGAGGATAAAACACACTTTCATTCTTCTTTCTTTTGAAACTTGCAGTTGTCTTTTGGATCACCTGACGGCGCCCATCTCACTTCCATGCTACTGAGAGACAGCAGAAAACTGCGGAATATTATGCGGCTCAGGTTTTGAATTCAGAGTTGCCAGGCTCCTCGGGTGGTTGTCAACCTAGTCTATAGGATACAGTCTGCCCTGCTATTTACCATTGCTGGATTCATACCTATTCAAAGGTTAATAGTACATAAATGAATGTAATAAACTCAACTGGATTTCGAACTCGGATTTTCGATTCCTCAAACCGAACAGCTATCCATTACTCCACATTGCCTTCTTATATAGTACTGTTCAGATATTGCTCAGTTTGGTCACAGAGAATTCACAGAATTCATGAACAATTGTAGCAATCCATTAGATTAATGCCGCTTTGGACAATCCTGTGTGTAGAAACTGAGGCCTTACATCTAATCAAATCTATCCTGTCTGATGGTTACACTACTACACTTGTTATCACATTTGACTACATTCACTGTGGTTTTGCTTTCTTACGGCTGCACCAGTAGCAGCGTGATAATAACAAGTATTAGGCAACAGACTAAATGTAAATAATGTAAATAATTATGAAGAAATTCATGTTATTATAATCATGTTAGATATTTTAACACAAATATATTTTTAACCTAAAATCCTGCATTAAATTCACTTTCAGGCATTAATCCACAAAGGGATTTGTCTACTTCTTACGAAATCTGTTATATTTCAAATATTTTTAGATTGTTTATTTTAAGTCGATGACTTTAGAAATTTCATGTAAAGTAATAAAACATCTGCGATACTCTTGGGTGAGAAGAGAAAATATATATATTAAAAATTACACGCCCACTCGTAAATATTTACTGATACGAGAAAACACCTGCGAACACATATTGAAGAAAAATTCAGTGAAGGGAAAAAGGAACAGGCACAAAGCAAATACTTCAAGCGGATCGTTACGGACAAGAGAAGTCAATAACCCACTTTTGTCTGCATTGCTGATGCCGAAAGCAAGTATTCCAAGTGACCTTGGCTGATGATAAGGTACTTTTCATATACTGAAGCGCTAATCGAGAAAATTTCGGATTCGTTGCTACTTTTCTTTTAAAAAAAACTAATAAATCATGTGATTTTATATAAAATTATAAATTTTTAATATTAATAAGTTGAATTTCATATCAATTTAACAAATATGAAATATAAGTTTACACACACACACACACACACACATATATATATATATATATATATATATATATATATATATATATATATATATATATATATAAATTGGGCAGCAATACCTATTTTATACAAATTTCATTGAAGATGAATAGTAACAAGGCACTGCAATTAACCTTTCTATTATTTTTTTCTTGCATTCGTAGAGCTGAATTATTTTTGGACATACGAGTGTCGGCTGAAAAGTTGATAGGCTGATACTCTCATACAATGTAACCAAATGATGTTTATTTTTCAACATTTTACCCCTGGTGATACACACTCTTCTTTCCGTGTTGCAGTGCTTGGATCACGTTGATGAAGAATCTTTCATCCTGTTAGTCAAAATATTCGTCATCATTAATGCCTTACTGGTTCCCAGTCAAGTGTGTGTGTGTGTGTGTGTGTGTTTTATGTTAGTGAACAGATGATAGTTAGATTGGGTCAAATCAAAAGAAGAAGGAGGGTGATCAACCGGTTCAAAGTTACAGTCACAGAGCAGCCACTGAAATCAAGGATGTGTATGTTGGAGCCTTTCATCAGTTTACCTGGGTGTTTGGCCATGATAGCCTTTCGTAACTGCATCAGAAAGTGGCATAGTACTTTCCATTGATGGTATGGCCCTTTTGAAGATAGTCACCAAATACAATGCATTCCGAAAAACTCAAACCATCAACTTCCAAGCAGATGAAATGGCCTTGGCCTATTTTTAAAGAGTCGAGGAGAGGTTTTTCCACTGCATGGACAGTCTCTGATTCAACAATCATTATGAGTTTCAGAACATTCATGGACATCAGCTGGATCTCCGTCAAACAATGTCAAATTTTCCTGTGATGTGAGCAGCATGGTCAGGTGTATGAAGACATCCTAGATTAATGCGCAGAATATTCTCAACTCTTTCACACGATATTGCTAATAGCATTGGCTATTTGATTTATAGCCAATCGTCTGTAATCCATCACAATGTGGAGAACGCGATCAATGTTTTCCTCAGGGGTGGCATTTCTGTGATTTTCCAGATTTTCGGATATTTCGAGACTCCCTCAACCTCCTAGATTCAGCTGTCTACTTCTGAACTGTTGATAAAGCTGGGGGTTAACCCATTTTTTGCAAATATTTATTAACGCCTTGATGCCAAATATTGTCTATTTATTCTTTACATCTGAGATTACCTTTGAACAGTCAGATATTAGTTTACCTAGAAATCAACAATGTTTTTATTAATAAGAGGAGATGAAACAAATGCACACAGGATTCCATAGCTCGCCATTCCTTCAAAACAGTCTATGGAATTTTAGTCCATCTACATAGAGTGTGTAAAAACTGTTTTTACACGAGTGACAAGGTATTGCAATTAAACTTTTTATTGCATCCGTACATGTAATTTCTTTTTGGAACATTGAGTGTGCATAAATTGTTTTTCACACTCGAGAAGAAGAACGACTTTTCTTCGCCGAAGTGTTTCGTCCACCGATGGACTTTATCACGGCAAATGCCTTAATAAACTTCCGCTTTTTATTCATTTTGTTCCTTTACAGATACACACTATCTGCAAATAATTCACTCACACACAAACACACACACACACACACACACATACACACACACACACACACACACACACACACACACACATATATATATATATATATATATATAATCCGGTGTTCTTATAGATATTTTTATTTTTACAAAATAGTGCTCAATGTAAATTTACAGAGCATTAATATTATAAATTAATTCGGACCTTCCATTTTTGAAACATGGTTAGAACTGTGTAGCGGAAAAACCATAATTTATAATATATATATATATATATATATATATATATATATATATATATATATATATATATAACGGTCCGAGTCCCAAATAGGATGAAACTGCCGTCTAGCGCTTTCTGCATTCTGTTGAGCATTCTTCTCGACTCGATGAATTACTATGAATAATTATTCAAATCCACCAAATTTCTATTACAGAATTACAGTTTGACCATTATCGTAGCCTCTGTTCATGTGATTATGATAAGACGCTATATATCTTTATGTCCTTGCCCGTTTTCTTCGTTGCTATATAAAGAGTTTTTTCAGATTTATCAACCTAATTTCTCTTTATTTCGTTGATTATTACTAACTTAAGCTAAATAATATATGTGAACATTTTTATACATTTTATACTTCGGAGGAAATCTGGATTTATTTTCTTTAAATATTACGTAGGTATAAAAGCCCACTTAATCCTATTATACTCCCTTATCATATAACCCAACGACTTTTCGCCTAAAAAGAGGAGGAGAAACGCGGGCCTCTAGCCGTTGTGATCAGGGTGCATGGACAGTAGGGTAGATTTTAAATAAAACTCTCTCTGTTAAACCCCTCTCTTATAAACTAACATTCGTCCCACACTCTCATAATTACACTCTCTCTAAATCTATTTTTATTTTCGGAGTAGGTTTTTTTCTGTTTTCTTTTTGAATTTGTAGGTCTGATGAATTGGATCGTATTTACGATTCCAATGGAATAAATTATGACCATGGAATATTATTGTTTAAGCCTTTTTATTATACCCTTACTCTGTCCTGGACATTGAGTTCTACCTGGATTTTATCCTCTCGGAAAATGTTTTATTCTAAAATATACATGTGTATATATGCAACTGTGGATTTTGCATGTATATTTACCACTAATATTATATATATATATATATATATATATATATATATATATATATATATATATATATATATATATATATATATATATATATATATATGTTGTAAATAAATGTCTTATTAAATTAAATACCTTTGTTTTGTATTTGTTTATCGTTGGTCTCATTGCGTCATTCGGGGTCCCTGAGTGCGCGCCGAGAAAGACGACCCACTTTAGCAAACTTCGTTTCACATATATGTTACTAGTTCGTCACAACTGCCATAGATGAAACTCCACGTTCACGTGTCAAACGTCTTATGAATAAGTTTGATCTTTTCTAATTGATCTTTTTAGCTCTATGATGAAATGATGACTCCTTTTCCTGATGTGACATCCTGATCCAGTTTTTCTCTTTAATGTTACCGCTTTTAAAAATTTATTCACTCTTCTCTTGATGATATTTAAATGGACTTTGAAGACGGAAACCAAAGTACGAATGTTTGTACAATTACTGAAAACTTCAATGATCTATTTCTTCTCACCATTGCTCACTTGGGAAGAGAGCGGGTCTGACACAAAACTATTTTAACATGCACTCTTTTAGCTGAATAACTCAAGTGGTTTCAAGATTGCTAAACGTCTTATCCGAAAACCTGGAATAAAAAATTCAATAAGTTAAGTTGTTTTTTGTTGGATGGGTAAATATGCTGTTACACGATAAAGCCAGTATATTTCCATTCAAACATGGTCTATTGAATAATATAGGCATATTATGTCTATTTTTATGAAGATCCTTTCCAGTCATCAAATCGGCTTCTTCGGGTTAATCTGATATTCATAAAGGAATGCGCCGTAGTTTTGTTAACCCAAATACTTTTGATCTCGTCTGAGATATTGTAAATGTGATGATTTTTTAAAACACCGCATGAACACTCTCTGTTATAGTTACTTTCAAATTTAAAATTTGTCCACTGTAGCTATGGAATCTTTGCAAAACAAGCGTCCCAATGTAAAGGGGCTAACCAGAATTGGTAAAAATGCAAAATGGCACTAGATGTTGGTTAAAT
This sequence comes from Acanthosepion lycidas, assembly GCA_963932145.1. Classification (NCBI taxonomy): domain Eukaryota; kingdom Metazoa; phylum Mollusca; class Cephalopoda; order Sepiida; family Sepiidae; genus Acanthosepion; species Acanthosepion lycidas. The sequence goes on along the minus strand of OZ010573.1, from coordinate 84,000,822 downwards.
ACACTTAAGATCATTGTTGCTAATCTCGTAATAAATATTGTTGAATGTTGTTTGGTTGCTTTTGATATAGGGGTTATCAAGAATTTGAAATATTCGTTTATTTACGTGGAGTAATATATTAGTCTTGCCAACAAGTATTTCCCATATTGAAATATATATATATATATATATATATATATATATATATACACTCACACACGTACGTGTGTATGCGCGTGCGTTAATCTATGTATACGTGAGAGTTTTTCAAGTCTTAAACTAAAATATGTTAAAACGATAGAAGACTAAACTAAAAGTCCTATAACCAATATTTTGTAACTACACAAAAGACAGAAGCATTTAAAATATTGGTTTATTAAATCTATTGATTTTTAAAAGTTGACACAAAAATTACTTCAACAAAAGAGAGCAGTGTTTTGAAGTTGGTTATTGTGAATTATATCAGTCTAATTCTGAGAAGTTTTGAGATGGGGAGCGTAAAGCAAAAAAAAAAAATAGTGGGGCTCGCAGTGTCACCAATGCCTCACTATTTAGCAATTTGAATAAAAGGATTGTTTAGCAATTCAGATGTCAAACCATTGACACTACCTCTTTCAACAATGTGTACCGATTAATTTGAAGCACGATACCGCCCGTGTTCTGCCACGTTTCATTATGCTAATCTATCATTCTCCTTATCAGTATATCTCTTTATCTCCTTCGATAACAAGATGTCTTTAAATGTATTACGTAGACACTTGATATCTGATCAGACACACTCATATACGCAACAGCTGCACACACACACGCACACACACACATAAATGGGTATATATGTGTTTGCACATTCTATCAGGGCGTATTGAATTTAATTAAATCTATTTCAAATACTTCTTACTCAGATTTTGTAACATACATATATATGTATATATATATATATATATATATATATATATATATGTGTGTGTGTGTGTGTGTGTGTGTGTATCTGCCTGTGTAATATATCATTGTAATCAGGGAATACACAAAAAAATGCACAAACATACACATATAAACAGAAATGTATTTGAGTGTATATATTAATTGCGAATATACCTGTCCCTTAAGGAGTTATGTTCCTGGCCAATTCAAATTTGTAATACTGCAGGCATGAATGATATTTTCCCTCTCACCATTGCTAAGTTGGGAAGACAAGTGCGTCTGACGCAAAACGATTTAACATGGTGTCTTTCTTTTTACCTGAATAATTCAAGGGATTTTTTTTATCGATTCTTTAAAATAAATGGTGTCAAGATGGCTAAATGTCTTATACTAGGACCTGGTAAATACTCAATCAGTTTATTTTTTTATTTTTTTAGATATTAACATTTTGCGGTATGGACAATTATGCAGTTATATATATATATATATATATATATACACACACGTATATATATATATATATATATATGTATATACACACGCACACACACACACACACACATATATATATATATATATATATATATATATATATATGTATATTAATTGATTCATCGAGTCTGATAGAAACCTCAGGAAGCACTGGACCGCCGTTTCGTCCTATATTTGGGACTCATCAGCAGTGCGCATCCACTACCGAGGGAATCGAAACCCCGACACTTAGGTTGGCAAGCGAACACTATACCAACTGCTCCGCCGGTGACGAAGAGATTGCAAATCAGACTCTAAGAAGCGCCGCTCACTCTCACATTCCGTGGTGGAACTCAACTGAGATTCTCTCTGACCATAGGACTGAGCCTCCTGGAGCCACGACTACTCTCACCGAGCCGCTATATATATATTGTTAAAATTATATTTTTACAGGAAAACTTCTCTGTGAGGTAGATGGAGTTTTTATACATATATAGAGTGGTGTCCGAATAATTGACATTGCAGGTTGACTTTCAGTTTTAGGGCTCCATGATTCTTGGTTTGTGAATGTCGAAATGACAGTCAGCTTCGAAAAGACGCATCGTCTTTCCTTGAATTCTTAACACCATAAATTACACTATCGTTTGTTTAACAAGTCAAATGCATTATTAACTAATGAAAATCAAACAATACAAGAATAAAAATACGAAAATTTATCACTTCTTTTTTATTCATATCTTATTGTCTGATAAAGCCTTAGTAAATGTGAAAAATATTAGATTGGTAAACGTTGCCTATTTCTTTTTCTGTCGGATTTCCTTCCATATTTCATCTATATTTGATTACAGATACATTCGTCGGTGTGTCAGGAAAGTGACCAATACCAGAAGAAGAATAGCACATCGAAAATGGAGCTGATACTGGAAACAGCAAAAAGAAGTATATTCTCTGATATGAAGACGTTTTGGTGGCCGCCATTGTCGAGCCCAGGAAACCGGTTGTCATAGTCAATCAAACCTACACCGGAAGATATATTATGATTAATATCTCTCTCTTTCTCACTCTCTCTCTCTTTTTCTCTCTCTTTCACTCTCTCTCTCTCTCTCTCTGTCTCTCTATCTATCTATATTTATATATATATATATATATATATATAAGCACACACATGTATATATATATATATATATATATATATATATATATATATATATATATATATATATATATATATATATATATATATATATAAGCAGACACCTCATGTGTAACTTACCTGACATAAGTGCCATAAAATGCACAACCACCCACAATACGATCATCCTTTATAAATCCCATAACAGAAAACATATCAGAGAAACCCTTTACATTCGGCCCCCACTACTAATCTCACCTTAGTTATCAACGGAAACAATGTGAATAACTCAAATTCTAGTAACATTCCTTTGCCGGCACTCGGAATAAACGAAGTTAGTCTATAGGCATCACGCAACTACATCATAAACAGACAACCATGAAAAGAAATAACAACATTCAACAACAAAGCCCTTGAAAATGAGTGAAGAGTTCGCCGAAAGCTCTTGGGACTATAGACATTATGGGCAATTTTTACACTCCCTTAACCTCATCAAACGGAAGAAAGTATAAATATGAGAAAAACTAAATATGAAATACATCAATTTTCCTCTTCTCCCATATTCAACGAAACATGTTTGAAAGATAGTTTGCTTCCCTTTACATGTGTGTGTGTGTGTTTGTGTGCGTGAGTATATGCGTGAGAGATAGAGAAAGAAAAAGTGTGTGAATGTTTTTGTCTACTGAAAAATTTAATATTAATATATGGATTTATATAATGTCATGTTTTATGTGTGTATGTACACGCGCGTGTGCGAGTGTGCTTAAGTAAGTATTCAAAGGCTTTTATTAATGAAGCCTAAAAAATGAATATTTCGGATAGATCACACGCATCTGTGTATCCCTGCGCAAGTGCTAAGGGTTTGCCGAACTGTATCTGGTAGGAAAGGGCATTATTGAAAAAACAAACAAAAGCAAATTGGCAAACTGTCACATTACGACAGAAGTCGCCCAAACGAAAATTGATGTGACCTTTTCAAAAATCTGAAGTGACTGAAATGTGTCGAATCTTCGGTAATCAGCGCGTCATTTACTTATATATCATTTACTGTTTTTGCTATTTTAACATTACGGTTCTTTTCACACAAGTGCCATTGTGAGTTTTTCCTTTCTTTACTTACAGATATTGTTCCGTCAAACTTAACTGTTTTTTTATTTTATTTCTAAACGCCCTCAATTAAAGCTTCAACATATAAAGACGGGGAAATTATTACGGTTGATTGATGGGAATTCCTTGACTAATTATTGATATAGATGCACTTCGCACGTCAAATATGCGAGAATACGAAAGGCAATAAGTGTAAAACGAGAAATCAAACAAAAATCAGGAATAAAGAGACGAAATTAACTACACAAGGTGGAAAGCTAATTACAGAACTTAATATTCAAAAGTTTATATATATATATATATATATATATATATATATATGCATTATATATATATATGTATGTGTGTGTGTGTATGTGTGTGCATGTGTGTGTGAAAAGTGTGTGTATGTATATATATATATATATATATATATATATATATGATTAATTATATATTATATGCGCGGTACTTATTAGAAAGCGCACAATATCAGAGATAGAGCTAACATATTTGGTTGGATTGATGTGAGTTTGTGACCCTAGGTTTCACGATTTTGCGATCGTCAGCCAGTTTGTCTGAAACCTAGATTCACAAACTCACATCAATCCAACCAAATATATATATATATATATATATATATATATATATATATATATATATATATATATATATTGAATAAAAACAGACCACTTTAAGGTTCCATGTAATAAGTTATTTCACCACAACCCCTTTAACAGGGCTATGGATCATCAGACTTTACTTCCAGATGTTCAACCTTTGGAAGTAAAGTCTGATGTGTGTGTGTGTGTGTGTGTTATAGTTTTAAGATATGCTATATTTATAGGTTAAACTGGCCAATACCAGAGATAGGACATATGTAAATATAAAGTGTACATTGAAGTCAACACTCAGAGGCGATAGTCTGCTTCATGCTAAACGCAAACGTCAGGGCAATCTACGATTGCAATTTAGCATGAAACAGTCAGTCACCTCTGAGGGTTGATTTCAATTTTCACTTTTAAGTTTTTGGTCACATGATCCTAGTTTAAGGTTGCTCGTGCCATTTTTTCTACAGTTGTTACAGTAGAACAGTGTAAAATATCCGCTCCTTTAGCAAAGTGCATCAAGGAGAAACAATGAGCCATAACATATCCTATATATATATATATATATATATATATATATATATATATATATATATATATGTACGTATGTATACTTATATGCATATATATACATATATATATATATATATATATATATATATATATATATTTACATATATATATGTATATATATATGTGTGTGTGTATATATATATATATATACATACATATATATATATATATATATATATATATATATATATATATATATATACAAACATTCTTCAATTATTGTGTTGTTTTTCATTATTGTACTAAAATTTTTATATAGCAAAATTTCATTAGTGCATCGAAAATAAAATAACGACATAATCAAAATGTTGAGACAACGTTCCACTCTCCCCTAAACAGAAGGCTGAAAAAGAAACCGCAATGAATAATGGAATGAGCATTAAATGCTTCGCAATAACAGTTACCGTTACATTTGCACGCAGACACTGATTAATGCTTATGCAAGAGAGTGAATCTTAAGGCACACACGCATATATATATATATATATATATATATATATATATATATATATATATATATATATATATATATATATATATGAAAAAGAGAGAGATGTGTTGAAGACTTCATAATTTGACATATTTCTTTACTTATTTAGCTTCATCAGAAATGTTTTGGGGGTGGAGTAATATGTAATTTTTTTGTTTTTTTTTTTAATTCTATGTTGTTTTTCTTTCCCTACTTGGCTAGACGTTACGTCTTCATTTTAATATGGAAATATATATATATATAGATATATATATATATATATATATAGAGAGAGAGAGAGAGAGAGAGAGGAAGACAGTGAGAGAAAGGGAGATCTGTCAAAAAAACGGTACGTTCACAGATATTGATATATATGTACATAAATGTACTTACTAATTTTGCTCAATGAACCAATGATGGCATAACAATGTAGAATTTAAAAATTGTAACGTCTTTATTCCAGTTCCCTGAATTTCTCATAATTCTAAATGAATGTATGTATTTTTTCCAAAAACTTATTTGCGAAACGAACACAACTGGAATTGTAACTCGGCTCCCCGATTAACAATTTCGAACAATTATTCATTACTTCACCCGCACATCATAAATTCTCGACATCATTTGCTAAAGTACAAACAAAACTCTTGAAAATGGATAAGCCATTAGCCAAAAGCTCTCAGGATTAACAGACATTTGAACTATTTCTGAATACACCATCTCGCAAAAAGTGATATTATTTTCGCACTCTGTGAAAACATTAAAACTCGTGACAGAATAATTTATCAGTGTTTTAAAATGAAACAGCTATTAGAGAAGGGTTGTTGCTCGAATTGAGGAATCGCAGAAATCGACTTACTTTCGGGGTCATTCCATTCACTTACAATCTAATAACTTTGTGAAAGGTATGAATCCATCTCTTGATAAAAACAGACATGATCCTATAGCCTTGGGTGACAGCCAGTTAGTAGTTTGAACAGGATCCTAAAGTGTATATACGTGCGGCTGGGGGCCGCTGGTGAATCACAATCCCTACTGTAACTCCTAGTATTGATTTATACTTGCGATTAAATACGATCTCTGCTATGCTTGGTCATCTTTCGTTCAGTTTAGTTTGCTTTATTTTACGGCAACCTGAATGTGTTATGTCATACCGACAAGATTTTTAGGATAGGTTCGTATGAGTAGAATATGTATTTTTGTAAGAAATCAGTTTGTAGATCAGGTCTCATTGACGTATTTTTAAAGGGAGTTTTATAGAGAATTGCTGGTAATATTTTTTTTTCAAAAATGTATTTCTTCTTGGGGTAACGTTGCTTCTTTATGCTAACGTTCTCGGCAGACATGAAGGGAAAGACTATATAGAATCCATTGCAAGGTCAACTGCTAAACACGTTGGTTCACTGTGTTTTGCTAGACAATTTCTTACATAGTAATTGTTCGGATGAGATTTTCGCTATGGTACCTAGACTCTTTGAATTTAATCACAGTACTAGACTGGGGACGAGTTCTCACCAATTTACAGTTGAATTAACTTGATATAACCGAAAGTTGTATGCTAACAGTATCTTTTCTCGAATATCTGGCTTGTGGATCTCCCTTCCGGCTCCATGCTTTCCAGCCACCATTAATCTGCAAAACTTTAAATGCAACGTAAGTCGTTATCTAGTGTCCTTCTCTACATTATTTCCTCTACGCGCTCATTTTTTTGTTGTTCTCGCATCTTAGCAATGTTTCTGTTTCTAACTTTTCCACACCTAGTAACCCATTGTCTATCAGTGCCTTCACTTCCTTACATTGGGTGACCACGATTAATATATATATATATATATATATATATATATATATATATATATATGTGACAAATTGGAAAAAGTTTTCCTGTGACACGTTGCGTTCTCTACGTGTTCATCAGACTAAATTTATATTCATGTTGATATGTTTACAAAAGTAAGTGGACCCTGAGAATTTAAATTAAAACTTATCAGCGACCCCTTTTCCTTCGTGCGTATGTATACTTGGTTCAATGTAAACATATTTTCCCCCATCTGTCATGATTCTTGTTTCTAAAATTGCCCTTGATGCATATTTCTATATCTATCATATTCATATATATATATATATATATATATATATATATATATATATATATATAATTATTTTTTAGAAAATTATAACATAAATATGTTATAAAATCACAATATATATATATATATATATATATATATATATTAGTTTATCTACGATCGTCATATCAAAAACAGACTCAGAATCAAGGTCGGTATTACGTGTTCTTAGGTTCATCTAGATGTGCAGTTAGTGTAACTTTTAGATAGTTGAGAATTGAAATCCTCGAATCCGATTTCCAGACAATTTCTTTACGTTCACTTTCGCACAAATACCAATGGAAAATATAGGAATCCATCGATTCTCCCCACCAATCTATGGGTTAAATAGCATGACTGATTGACCTTTCTTGTAACCAGTCTTCCATTCAAAGAAAAATTCTGACCTCGAAACCATGTCTGCCACACATATGGTGTCCCTAAAATGCTATTGGGACACATAACTCGGAACGTTACGTGAATTTCATTAATGATTACTCCTAATTAGTCATTTAGCGCAAATGTCGTTTATTCTGTCGTTTCAAGATGAAAATTTAAGTTTCTGCACTGCTAGAAAATAGGTCTCTATTTCTTTATACATTTCATTCTTGACATATTAGTTTTTATCTACTTTAATATGAACGTCAGCAGAATAGTCTGAAATGTTTTTCCTAACATAAATTCCGCGTGCCCATTCGAAAACACGGAGTTCAGCTTACATCAGATATTTTAAAGTAGAAAAAATTTACAGTCTAACTTCGCATATCTAAAGAAAAATAGAATATGTATAAACACTGATGTGCCAAATGTCATGGGATAGAAATCTTGTATCGTTTCAGCTTCCCCGCCTCTAGCCTGGCAAGATGCTGCAACTCTCCATGCCGTTGATTTCCTAAGTGGTCGGAAGGCCACTGGAGAGATATTGAGCATTGCTGTCTCGATACCTTTCCACACAAGTTTATGATCTGGAATGTGAATATACTTATCCACTCCATCCTATAAATGCTCGATTGCTCTCATTCAGAGCGAATGTGATGGCCTATGCTCTTCATAATGGGCCAATTCTTGATAATTTGAGAACGATGAAACAGTGCGATATCTTGCTGGAATATGTCATTTCTTTTTAGGTAAACGGAATCCATAAACGCATGCAAAAGGCCGCGAAGCCGTTAAACATATCGGTTACCATCGAACCATCACCGGTTTGAAAATCGGGTTGCATTGCCTCATGGTATCTGACCTACACGTGGACCCGACCATCATCCCGGATCTACTGGAAAATTAAACACATCTGAGCACACTACACACTACACATCTAGTATCCAATTACCGGCGTCATAAACCCTGATGAGGCACATTTTCCATGTAGGTTGTTAATAGGTCATCCTAGTGGGTCGCCTGCTACGATATTCAATGGAAACATAAGAATGTAGTTCTAAACTGCTGGATATCCCTCTGATCGGACTCCAATATCTACGCCACCTTCCTATGAGCAGCCTAGCTGGTGTTCATAATTTACTCACCACCGATATAAGTCTTGAGATATGATGTCACGCCATGTTATTAAATTTGGATACATCCTCGAATAACGTTTGACATCCCAGTGTCTGTTTTCAAATAAAACATGTTATTTAAATCAGTCAGTTAGTTATGTGCCATGCGTGATACACGCTTAGGTGATCATGCATCTTTCGATACATGACTGACGAGGCAGATTTTTACCGCATTTCTTTCTGTGGTACACCAGTGGCCATCCAAGGCTACAGAACCCGGTTTGTCCTGCTATTTACCCATAGAGTATCCATACCTTTTCCAAATGGATTCGCCTAAATTCGAACTCGGCTCTCCTGTTATTTAAATACCTGAATAATTCAAATTACTGTTATATTTTAAAATTAAATTTTTGTGAACTTGGTGATAGCAGATGTGAGTGTTCTAATATTTTTATGAAGGAATTTTAACTGGTTTATTCAACACCCTCTTCCAAGAACAAGAACTCAAGATAAAACTTACAAAAACACAAACTATGAACTGGAATTCGAATGAAAGTAATGATTGTATGTACTCTAGATAATTCAGGTTGCTGAATTATCTTAGTATATATTAGTATATGGAGCAGTTATGAGACGTTTAGTATAGGAAATGAAGAAACTGAACTCAGAATAGGCTGTGCTAGTAGTTTTACACGAAACCATGAATTGCTACAAAATCCTAACGTTAACCTAAAAACTCGATTCAATTTCTTAGTCTCGTCAATTGAAACTTTTCATAAGGATGTCAAGAATGGCACCAAACCCATTCAAAAATATATGGTAACTGTATAAAATCGCTATCTCAGATCGATGATTAAAATGTGTTTGCAAGCGTATGAAGACTGTAGCTCTTAGAGAGGGTTATTGTTCTATAAACCTTGGGAACTGGCGAACAGAATCACAAATAACCGTACCAAATAACAGAAACAACATCACTTGAATCAAAATCAAAAGCGGCAACGATTAAAATGAATATTACAAATAATGCAAAGAGAAAATAATGCCATAATCTAAATATTGAAGTTTTACACAAATTTAAGCAAAACTTTAGGAAGGATTATCCTATCAATATTGAAAAGAGCACTGGACTTGAGAAACATATTTTTCTGAAGAAAATGTTTTAATAAAAATATTTTATGAATTTCAATTCACAGTGGTAGTGATACTCGGTCAATGAATGTCAAATGTTTCTTTATAAAGAAAAAGCTTGTTATCATTAGCATTAACATTCTCTTTCTTAAGCATCGTTCGATCAGATCATACGACAAAGTAATTTTTACGAAGGCTTTGTGGGCATTTCTCTTATTTCACGAAGCATAATAATCAAAATTTGTTCAGCTAGCTAAATTAATATCAAGTGAGACAGACTAAAACCTTGAAACATAACAGTTTATTCTATAGTTTTATTTATTCATCCCATAAGGGCGTCGAGATAAGCCTCATACAGTAATATTGTTTCTGTTCAAATATACGTCAGGGTATATTCGAAGAATTCCTTTCATCAGAATTTAGGGATACATTTCGCGATCAGTATCTTCCATGTGTACTAGAATTTTGGAAGATATGTAAATTAAAATAATCCCTATTCCAAAAATATCCCCCATATTTAATTGTCTAATCATTGTTCCTTAACATATTCATCTTATATATATATATATATATATATATATATATATATATATATATATATATATGTGTAAAGTATGTGGTGCAGTTCAGTTTACATTACATGCATCATTCATACAAAAAACAGATATAGAAGTTAACGATATAAATGGTGAGAATACATCTTCGCAAACATTATTCTATATCTGTATTTTGTACGAATGATTCATGTAATGTAAATTGAACTGCATCTATCCTATACTTGAAATTAAAATACATGATCCGACGTGCAACGTTCGGATAATAACGGTCACATTCCTCTGTTTATTGAACAATTTAGTTCATGCTACATTGACTGAAAAACATACCAGTACAAAAGAATTCTCCTATTAGCATATTAGTACAAAAACGCACAATCTTAAAATTTAAAAATTCAACCTCAGCTTTGCGACCGCACGCTCCAAAAAATTTCTTACAATTAACAATAACACATTTCTAAAAACATATTTCGGATTATATCTATTGATTCGTTGTTCTATTATTACTGGGAAGTAAAAAGCAAAAACAAATCTATTTCCATACCTGATGATGTCTGTCTGCACAGATGAAAGCTTGTCAAAAAATAAAAAAAAGATCCTATGCAACTGGAACTTGTAAACAGGGATCATAACATTCATCTACAGGTTCGGGGGTTAATGTACTTTATTAAATTTGTTTGCGAAGATGTATTCTCGCTATATATGTCATTAACTTCTATATCCTTTTTTTTTGTATGAGTGATTCATGTAATATATATATATATATATATATATATATATATATATATATATATATATATATATATATACACTAATAATTTTACTGGGTTGATAAAAAAACTCGGATAACACAAGTATGTCAAAAAAATTGGTTTCCGAGGAAAACATTGTAAAAAAAAAGAAGAAAGAACTACAAACGTCCGAACAGGGCGAAAAATATCGTCCAGTGTTTTGAATTTCCAGTCCAAAGAAAAAAAAAAGCTAGTAACTAATCTAAAACATAGAGTGCTCAATACAGAAAGTAGAACAAAGATAAATGAAATAGATCCTAAAGACGGAGGAATTATCTCCCTAGGTTTCACCTGAACGGATCTTCAGGGTAATCTAGCCAAAGAGGAAATGACACGGAACTATATTTATTGATAAAACTAACACTAAAAACCAAAATTAGCATAAACCTAAAAAGTATAAAACCACGTGATCAGCGAATCAAAATCAAAAAAGAACAGAAAAAAATATATGTATTAGGTTGGTGTAAAAATGAATGTCGTTTTCTCACATAGTAACGTATGTGAGAAAACGACATTATTTTGCACAAACCTAATATGTATATATAATTTCACCAAAGCAAAACAGTCAGATCCACCAGCATGCAAGGGTTTAGAGAGAGTAAAATAAACTGAGAGAAGACAATAAGAAAAAAGGCTTCAAGAAGACAGGAAATAGCAATTTATATTGCATATAAATTATCTAAGATTTTAATCGACGGTAAATTAGGAAGCCGAAGATAATTTCAAAGAAGAGAAGTGCAGTAAAAAAAAAAAACTATTAGCATAGAATTTATGATTGCAACTAGCAATTTCAACAGTGAAATTATGAGATCTAGGTGCCTCTCTAGTACGGAACATGTTCATAAAGCCCATGCATCAACGAGCAAAGTTCGTATATGTATAGAATACACAAAGGCAAATCACGTTACAACGATGGGAAATTGACTGAAGCCAGATGCCAGGTCAGTACGGATAACGTAGCAGATCCTTCTTTCGCTTTTGTCAAGAATCTCGACATAAAATCAGGTCAGGTGTAGCAGTAATATTCGATAGACGAACGAATGGTCGACTGATAAATGTTCACTTTTTTTCATGAATATTAGGTGGGTGCAAAAATAATGTCCTTTTTCTTTCGAAGTTGAACGTCAAAAAACGACATTATTTTTGCACCAACCTAATAAAATCTAACACCTTTGCCAAACAAACAATATTAAATATCTTTAAAATAACACGGGGATTAGAATATAGTTATTCTTTTATTGAAAGTACAAACTTTGCATGGGTTTCAAGTATTTCGGCGTAGCCGCACACACACAGAATTGCATATGATACCGTTAAGTTAAAAATAACCGACAAAAATGCCAATTAATGTTTTCTTTTAGAGAAATGAATGTTAAACGTTATAAATCTAATATATGAATTCCTACGTTTTGTTAATTGTTTAGATATGGCAAAAATAATTTGTAAATAGACGAGAAACAATTTCAAGTATTTGATCTATTTTTTGGTAAACAAATAGATATCAAAGAAATAAATTTATGTCACTCCGCTCTAATCTCTCTCTCTCTTTCTCTAAGTGGCGACTCCAGGGGTCGGGTTTAGTCAAAATCAAGTATATATTCAAAGCAACAAAAATCTTTCGTCATGCGTCGTTTTCATTCTTGACAAAAAAGTTAATCGTTTTAACTCCGTGGCTCAAGATATTAACCGAAATACGTTTCGTTGATATTGTTCATAATAAAGAAGAAAGAAAGAATAACGAAAAAAGAAAATCAACAAAGAATGTAAATAAAAAAAAAAGAATGAAATAAAATTAGTGTGGTTAGTCGGGTTGTGGAAAGCTGTATCCTATCAGTCCTTTCATACTTAACAGGCAATGTATTTCTTGCTTTAATTTTATAAATATATATTTTTTTAAATCTTTAATCACTTGTATGTTCTGTTTTTCGAAAATAACTTTTACTTCAACTTAATCATTTCCAATGCCTTTTTTTAAATAACTTATTCCGTAGAGTATAAGGTTTTTATCTGAATGTATCTATTCAAAGGGTCTAATATATTTAGCACGTTTTAAAGTTGACGAAAATCAAGGAAAGAGGCAGCCTTAACTTGTATACTGGAGGATTGGAGGAGAATGTGACTGAGGTAACGTTAAGGAAGTATAATAACAGGCAAATACCATAAATTATTTCAGTCATCAGCGACTTGATAACCAGGCTATAAAACAATAAAAAATGGAATATAGATAGATAGATAGATAGATAGATAGATAGATAGATAGATAGAAGTTGTATTTCGGAAGTAATCATTCACTCATTCTCAAAAATGTTTTGTTAAACATTCATTGTTCTGCATATCATTTTTTTATTAACTCCTTGAAGTTCCCGAATAAGTTGTTTTGTTTTATCGGTAAATTTGCCAAATTTTTCCGGTCGCTTTAGAATGTTACTCCATTCGTTTTCATAAAAAAAAAAATTAGTTTGGCGGTTATTATGCCATCACCTTGAGTGAGTTCTAATTGATTACATAAAAAGTGATAACGCCGGAATTAAAAACCATTTGTATAACTACACAAAACAATCCTTGAAAACGAATGTAACATTCAAAGGTACTTACAAAAAATCTTATATCATAAAAAAGAATATGACTTTTAGCAAATTTACCGATAAAACAAAACAATTTATTCGTAAATTTGAAAGACTCAGTAAAAAAAATGATAGACAGAACTTGTCAATATTATTTTACAAAACATGTTACAAAACATGTTTACAAAACACACACACACACACACACACACATATATATATATATATATATATATATATATATATATATATATATATATATATATATGATAGGACAAAGAACACGTAGAAAACAGATCTTAATCTAACCTGTTTCACTTTATTAAAGCTCTTTCAGAGATCAAGATAAAAAAGATAACATAGTGATAAAAAGGAAAGAGACGCAGATTAATGGTATGATGTGTTTGGTTATTTTTTATTGGTTAGATACATGTCACGTGTAATGAAGTAAGAGATAATATTCAAATATGTGTGGCAAAAATTATCGACGCTTATGCGTGTAAAAGTAAAATGCAGTAGGATGTTTTGATTGGATACGTGTAACGTGTTATGAAGTAACTGAACAGATAATATTCAATTAAGTGTAAGAAAAAAGTCTGCATGTTAAAATATGTAAAGTTTAGTTAGAGGCTACAGGATGTTTTGAAAAAGTTTGATTAGATATTTTATTAAAGTATAGCTCTGCGTCATATTTTGTATATATATATATATATATATATATATATATATATATATATATATATATATATATATATATATATATATAATTATTTATTTAAAAATATGATTCCAAAGCTGGATTATTTACCTAACGAGTTCTTTCCTATTTTCTATATATTTTACACACACACACACATACATATATATATATATATATATATATATATATATATATATATATATGAAGAAAAATATACGGAAAAAACAAACAAAAATCCTTATATGCAATAATGCTGTTTTAATGTTAATATGTCCATATATTTGCTTACATATATATATATATATATATATATATATATATATATATATATATGGGTGGGTGGGTGTGCGTGTACGTGTGTACACAGACAAAGCGACAGAGAGGGAGAAATTCAGTTTAATCGTACCAAATATTAGGTTGGTGCAAAAAATGACGTAATAATGTCGTTTTTTGACGTTAAAAATACGTCAAAAAACGACATTCTTACGTCATTATTTTTGCACCAACCTAATAGCTTTGTGAGATAAATGACACATTTCGTATTTGTATGTATGTATCCTAATAATAAATGTATAGACATAAAACAATAATCTGTGAACATGGCAAAAACAAAGAGGAATAAGATGAAATGAATGTTAATGTTAATCGTAATATTAACCGTTTCCCTACAAGGAAATATTCAGCTTTCTTTGACTCACCAGATAGTACCGCTTTCGGCTGAAATATACAAAATCTTTTTCTTAAAACAACTTTTTAGGAAAACAGGTTTCTCGAGTACACTAGCTGTTATCGCTCTTTCCAACATTTATAAGGGTTTCTTTCCTAAACATTTACTTGAAATAGTGTGAAATGTTAAAATTTTGATGTTATCATTATTTTCACTTCGAGTCACAAGTTCTACCTTAGTTATCGCTGACCTTTGTAGTCCTCAAGTGATGTGGTTTCTCTTATTTGCTATATTTTTGTTTGAGAATCTGTAGCGCCAGTCCACAATGTCTAAAGAATGATGATCTTTACCAAAATTCTCAGACTTCACTCGCACAAAGCCTTTTTACACCATTGATCTTCGGAAGCCGTTGTAAACCAGCTACCAGTTTAGATATTTATGGATATGTTTTGTGTGTGCCACGTATGGCACACACAAAAGACATGAAAGAATGGATTTGACGAGGCCATTTAAGAACATGATTTTTGTTTTAGGGTGATATTTTGGTTTTCTAGATATACGTGGCCTTTGGAGATAAAACATTTGGCGTAGCCTAATTTATGCTCAATTTCTTTTTCTCTTCTACTTAGTTTGTTGACATGTCAAAAACGCATAATGATTCAATAAGTCGTTTTAGATGCCAATTACTTGGTTATTATGATGACACCCAAGCGGCTGAAGTGATTGTTTTAAGGTAGGAAAACAGTGAACTGCTACCGGATGCTGTGACCGAATTATGGCCGAAAAGAGGTCGTTGGCCCATTTATGGGGTGAGAGAGATCGCAGGGGTTATTATGGGAGTGAGACGGGGAAGGAGATTGGTCTCTTGATATGTCAAAGATTTCGTTCTATAAATACTTTCGTGACTTGGAATCGTGATTGATATGAAAAAAAAGATAAAGCAACTGTTAGTAATTGCTGTTTTTCCCTGATGTAGTGATATATGTTACTGGGTGGGGAAAATACGCTGAAATGTTTGCCAATATTAGACTGATTGACAGAAATAAGATCATTTTACCTCGGATCTCAATAAGATTTGTGTTTTTTTTTTCTCTCCCCAAACCAGGCATCTAAATAATCGCACATTTGATAATGATGAATGCGAGAAAAACATATTTTCCTTGCTGACCTTTATAATAACCATAGGGATACTAAGAGGATAAATTATCAGCAGCAGTAGCAGCAGCAGCAACTTCTTCTATGTACTGTGTCCCTGTAGGACAAGTTAGGATCATAGTTCTCCACAACGTCCTGTCGTTTGTAGCCCTTATTATAGTTTATCTTTTCGCTATATATCCTAATCCCTGTTCTGTTACACAAGTACGTTAAGCAGGTTATGCGATGATTTCCTCTATCGGGTATCTCACTGATTAATGGATAACCACTTGGAGTTGGCGAACGCCGAGCAGAGTTCCAATACCAGCCAGGTTCGTTTTATTCACTTACGCGTACCTTACGTTATATTCACTTACAAGTACCTTACGTTATATTTACTTACAAGTACCTTACGTTATATTCACTTACAAGTACCTGTATCACATTTTCCAATCTTTCTTTTCTCACTATGTGTCCTAGAAATTTCAACTATCTCTTACGTATGAGTATCCTTTTCGTTTCCATTTTTGAAAAAAATTCGTCGTTGCTCACGTATTATCAGCATGCTTCTGTAGAACCACATTTCTTTTGCTTCAAGTGTCTTATCCATCTGTGATTAGATGGTCCAACATTCACTTCCATATAGGAGTACCGATATTACATAAAGGTTTCATTACTCTTTTCTTTGTTTTCAATGAAATTATCCTTTTATTTTATACTTTGCTTCATTTTTAGAAGGTATCTTCCGCTATCATAATGCGTCTTCAAATGTCGGTGTCACTTTATATATTTTATTCTATATATTTAAATTTTTGGTTTTGTTTAATTTTGGTATCTTCAATTCGTAACTCGTATGTCGGGCTGTTTATTTTGCTGGCAACCTGTCCTCTTACAAGGGATGCTTAGTCCTTTCTTATCGCTTTACTTTGCTAACTTCTGCAGAATTTCCTATTGTCATTATTGTTAAAGTTATGTCTATAACTGATATCGAGTAAACATAGTTTAGTGTAACCTCAGTCCAAACAGTGAAATAGGTATTAATATAAAAATTGGGTTGCTTTAATCTTCCAATCGGGAAAGTTTCTTTCCCTCTGTTTCCGCAAGAAATATCATGGAACTTGAGCTGTTCTCTATCAACGTTCACTTGAACTGTTCTCTATCAACATTTACTTGAATCGTTTTTTATATGCGTTCAATTAAAGCGTTCTCTAAACGAGTTCATGTAACTTGAGCTGTTCTCTATCATCGTTCACTGGAACTGTTCTCTCTCATCATTCACTTGAACTGTTCTCTATCAACGTTTACTTGAACCGTTTTTTATATGCGTTCACTTAAGGCGTTCTCTATACGAGTTCATGTAACTTGAGCTGTTCTCTATCATCGTTCACTGGAACTGTTCTCTATCATCATTCACTTGAACTGTTCTCTATCAACGTTTACTTGAACCGTTTTTTATATGCGTTCACTTAAGGCGTTCTCTATACGAGTTCATGTAACTTGAGCTGTTCTCTATCATCGTTCACTGAAACTGTTCTCTATCATTCACTTGAACTGTTCTCTATCAACGTTTACTTGAACCGTTTTTATATGCGTTCACTTAAAGCGTTCTCTATACGAGTTCATGTAACTTGAGCTGTTCTCTATCATCGTTCACTGGAACTGTTCTCTATCAACGTTTACTTGAACCGTTTTTTATATGCGTTCACTTACGGCGTTCTCTGTACGAGTTCATGTAACTGGAGCTGTTCTCTATCATCGTTCACTGGAACTGTTCTCTATCATTCACTTGATCTGTTCTCTATCATCGTTCACTTGAACTGTTCTCTATCAACGTTTACTTGAACCGTTTTTTTATATACGTTCACTTAAGTGGTTCTCTATACGATTTCACTTAAAATGTTTTCTATCTGCGTTCAACTGAATCGTTCTCTATCCACGTACACTTAAAGCGTTCTCTATTGGCTTTTACTTGAACCGATAAAAGGATTCTTACTGGCTTAATATTGATTTGGTGAAGAAAACAAGCCACAATTAATTTATGGTGGACGTCAATACTTCTATTTCTGTCGGATACTTCACTGGATATTGGACAACAGCTTGGAATTGGCGGGCGGAGCCCCGGGTTCCAATTCCAGCCATGTTCGTTATATTTACTTACGTCTACTTTATGTGATATTCACTTACAAGTACCTTTGTGAAAGCTATGAATCCACATCTTCTCCCCCAGCTATAGTTTAATTAGTAGGACTTTTATCAGTAACTCGTTATTATCTACTCAATACCTTTACAATCTAAAATATTTTCTGGCTATAATTAATCTGCAAAAGGTTGGTATGCCGTAAAAAACAAATCAATAAATCAATCCATGCTATCTTAAAGCGCTTTTTCTATGTATGTGTTTGTGCATACCCATAAAATTTGCGTTTTGGAGATTGACATCTTTGAACATTTCTCATTAAGCTCTTTGGCTTGCACTAAAATCTGATGCTTTTGTTTAACTTCATATATTTCACGGCATTTTTGACATTATTTCCCTCTTCTATGTCTGTCTCTGTCTGTCTGTCTGTCTCTGTCTATCTGTTTGTTTGACTCTCTCTCTCTCTCTCTCTCTCTCTCTCCCTCATGTTACAACAAAACAAGTATTTTATCCGCCATTTTCTTTTTTCTTGTCCTTATTTCCAGAGGATTAATTCATTCGTTGTTGGCACGAGAGCGTCCATTCACATTCAGTACCTTACCTGTTCCGATGTTTAATACTTGTTCTTAATTACGTTAACATTTTTTTTCTATTTTATTTAGATGTAACCGCGTTGATGTTTATCGTATTCTTTTGAGCTTCTTTATTTGAGCTTCTTTATTTGACTTTCGGTTTGCATATGACTACAAGGTGACCACCCTCACAGTCGGCATTTGTGTGTGTTTTAAAGTACAAAATTGCACTTGTATATTGTTTATTGTTTTTGATGTTTAAGTTGTGTGCCTGGTTTTTGTAATGTCTCCAACAGTGCGTTCCAAGAGCACAAACATCTTGGGTGTTCTTACAAACCTAATGCTCAGTATTGCTCATTAGCTGCGCAGTAAGGAATCTGTATTTCTCTGTGTTCTTCACAGAATCTATATACATAATTACCAACCATTTCACTCTTATTTTCTTCTCAAGTTTGCACTTGAATCATCAATGAAAATCAGCTTTTGAACTTCTAGTTTCAATTATTTTGTATAACGCACTTTTACACCAATTGAATTCTCTTGACTCGAGAGATAGCAAGGAAGTGCTGAAAAGTTCATGGCCCAACACAGTTCCCAAAACCTTACCAAATGATCAAGCATCATATTTCCTTGATTGGCTCTTTCGTTGGACCGATAACGTTTCAGCCCGCACTTGTATAATACATATTAATACCATATTTCATGCATACCTATTGTTGAGGGTCCCTCCCCTTTTTACACACATGGACTCACCCAGTATATACATATACTACTGCTACGTGAAGACCCGAGAGACGAGAGCAACAGATGGTGATGGTGACAGACAGACAGACAGAACGAACGAACGTAGCCAGCAAGAGTCACAGTGAGCGAGTACGTAGTCTCAGTAAGAAGTCACGCAGCGATACTTCAATACTAAAGACTGTATAGATATTTAGCTACTAACCCGTATTCCTGGAACTACTAACCTGCATTACCAGTTTGTATTATTACGTTAATACATTATTTTCCTATATTCATTCTTGGCGTTTGTTATTTATTGGTGCCGGATTTCATCCCAGAATCCACAACACCTGTCTATACAATACTGAACACTCATTCCAACCACAATTATCACTGACTCATTATAGTGTTAAGTTACTTAAATTTGTTAGAAGAACTTTTTCCTTTATTATTAATTTTAGACTGGTCGCATAGTTCTGTTCTCAGTCTATATTTCCCATCTGTTTCTTACTATAATTGACATAAGGACAATGAAAAAACTGCAATAGAATGAAAGCGGTAAATATTTTTAAAATATATTTTACTGACCATAGTTCTATAAAATATTCGAACCTATCGAAACGTCTGTCGTATCTCTACACATTCACTTCTCATAAAGAGAAAAATTATATGCAGAAGTTATGTAAATATACCTTCTGAAATTCTGTTTTAACAGGATTTCTAAACACTGAAAAAAATGCATTTCCACCTGTCAAAGGCAGAAAATTTCTAAATGCCAAAACAATCTACAATTGTGGAATATACTTCACCAAAACAAATTACACAAGAACAATGTTTTCCTTTTTTTCACTAAACGTAGAGAATTGATTATGTGACTTTGAATGAACAAAACGAAAATAATACAAGAAAAGAATTTTCAAGAAATATCGTTCCTGGTTATAAAATAATAAAAATATTACGAATATAAAATTGTAAACATTTAAACTTATCGAGCAACTCATGCACACTTCTACATAGTAATGCACTGTTGCCGTATTGTGTTAAAAACCTCCGATGAATTTCAGCCTCTGACACACCTTCCGACCAGATAAATTAGATCATTGCTCCTTTTTCTTGGTGTACACTGCTACCGGAGAGGCCATGTTTACACTGTAACAGCAGCAAGAAAACTGGCATGATCAAGCTAAAACTTCGATCACGTGTCCACAATAGTACCAACTATAAACACTCGTGGGCAGAAGACAATGTCACAAATTTAAACGTAAGTGCGGGTAATTTTTGTCTTACATTCGTATTTAAAAGATGTGCAGTTGATATTTTAACCATTAGACGTGATTATATTATTTTGCACGGGTTGACATTTCCGCTAGAATATATCGTTTGACTATCGATCTGTCGATATATTCTTAAGCGATAAGTGGCATACTCCTTCACGACACTGGCGATCATTGTTCTCAAGAATTTCTTGTCCTTTGTTGCTCTTTGTAAATTTTCTCATTTTGTGATCTATATTAAACCCTTTACTGCTATTCATTTGCACAAACTCGTTAAGTAAGTTATTCTTTTTTCCTCTCTGTCACTCTTGGAACCAATATTGCACTGCGAGTATCTCACATACTCCATTCATGGTATTCTCATTATGCATCTGTAGATTCCTTTTGCTTGCCTCTTCTCTTCATCCAGCATTCACTGAATTGATATTTTTTAGCAGATCAGCACTTTTTCTGTGTTTCCCAGGAAATTCTCCCATTTCTTTTTTTTTTTTTCTTAGCTTTTGGATGACATATTTTGTTACTCACTTGCGCCCCTCCGAATGTTCTGTAGTTTGTTGAAACATTTCGCAAATAGTTAAATTTCTCTAATTATTTGGTTTTAACGTCTTCAATTCGAAGTTCACATTATGAGCTCTTCTACTTTCTATTAACCAGATATTCTATCTTCTTACAAGTGAGGTTTTGTCCTTTATTCTCGCTTTCCCTTACTGACTTGTCTGAGTTACTGAAGTTTTTTTTTTTTTCTGTCACCTTGTTAGGATTGTGACTACAAGCAATAAATCATGTTATGAATTCTGATCCAGTTAGGATTGTTTAGCTGTAAAGTTTCAATAAAACCGATGAGAAGAGACATGCTTGGCTTATAACCATTTCATTTTTTATGGACTTACTCAGTTAAACGTCTATTGCTTTCCCCCAGATTTTGTTTATATATCAATCTTGTTCATTGTCATTATTGTACTTGACATTGGTACCAAAATCTAATGGTCTAGATCATAATTCAAGCCGAAAAACAGGTTTATTCGTTAAAAATTAGTCTTTTTTTTACATTTGAATGCACAAAATAATCGATCATTATTCTCATGAGTATGTAATTTCTTTTACCCATGCTATTTTGCTAAAACGTATTCAGTGTTATTCAACCAATAGGGTTATGAAAAAAAAAAAAAGGAAAAAGAAACATATTGAATTTTCTAAAGCTTAAAATGTCACTCAGTGATTAATGTTACGAAAGAAATTTATTTGAGAAATGTTTTAAATTATCGAAATTGTTTACTATGTTTTGTTGCCATTCTTTAATTTCAATTTCAATTAGATTTTGTCGTAACTAAATATCTAATCATTCTCAAGACATTAATAAATAAATAGAAGTAACGATTGACAGATGATCAGCTGTAACCATAAACTGCGTCTAGAGATTATATGCAAGTTATGAACTGGTATAAAGAGTTGCGTCTTTAATGTTAAAAGTCCTATTATGATGTTGTTTAGATTCTACTCAATATTATTAACTTAGATATATAGTGATAGAGAAATTATTGTTTTTGGTTGGAAAAAAAATTCCTAACAAAACAGACTAATTTGAGTGTTTATTTGCAACTATTTATTTTGATACTTTTATATTATTATACCTTGTAAAACTAATGTAAAAAATAATATGAAAAGATTTTAGAACAAATTCGTCAATTTCTTAAAGGAAAAACATAAAAAAAAACATTTTATTTTAAAAATAAAAGATATATTTACAAAAACAATAACAACCTCCTAAAATTTATTGCACAAATGCTCCTTTCTTTTCAATAACTCTTAGCAGCCTGTTGTCAAAATCTGATGTTAGATTTGCAATTTTAGCGGCTGGTAAGTTGTGTGCAGCAAATTTATCTGCCTCCCAGAGGTCACACTTGCTTTTGAATTGCCTTCCATTAGAATAAAATATCTCTCTTGAGGATGTTCCACAGGTTCTCAATGGGATTCAAGTCACAGCTATTTGAAGGCCAGTCCATAAGAGAATTTTCAACAAATCCCTTTTCTTTCAACCAGGATTTAGTAAAATTTGATGCATGACTTGGTGAGTTGTCTTGCATAAAGATCATAGATCTACGCTTGGCTAAAGACTGGTTATCAAGCCATTCAAAGAAATATTGTTCTAGTAACTTTTGGAATTCATTTTAACCCTGTCTTTTAGTTTAAATGGATCCACGAGCTCATTACCAATAATCCCAGCCCATATCATGTTCCCACCGCCGCCTTGTTGGCGTTTAAAAAAATTTCTTGAGTCATGTTGCTTGCAAACCCATCCTCGAGCCCATCCATCGGGCCCATCGAGGGTGATCCTTGATTAGTCTATAAAAAGCTTCTTTACTAAAATCATTCTTCATGTATTTTTTGCCGACTGCAACCTTCTTTCCTTATGTTTTTTTGTTAAAATGGGTTTCTTTATTTGATTTTTTACATCAGCAAACTTCCTCAATGCTTTACACCTTGTTTCCCTTGACACCATAGGAGCTCCAGCGGCCTCAAATATAAACGCACTTCGGATATGTGATAGATCTCGCTTTGTTAAATTCCTGAATTCAGTCTGAGACTTTTTTTCCCTTGGTTGAATTCCCATTTGACATATTTTCTTGATTGTTCGATGATCCCTTTTCAAATCCTTAGAAATTTGAAGCGAAGACTTTTCTTTGCTAATTTCTTTGATTATATAGTTCTTTTCATTCATTGTTAGTTCTTTTTTACGAGACATAATCCTAAATTCTACTTCTTGCAAATAATCTCTTGACACTGCAAATTGCTATAATTACTGAAAATCTGAAATTGAAAATTGGGACTTATTTGCTTTCATGCTTACTCGCTATACCTAATAATACAAAATATTTCATTGGATAACACATATCTATGAATTTTACATAAAATATTTGACAATACTTCTATTGCATATAATCTCTAGACGCAGTTTATATCCAAATAGGAGAAATGATGAGCATTCCAAGAACTTTATCCTGATCGTCATAGAATCTCAATCTGATTAGTTTAAATTGAAATCATGAAATTGAGATTAAATAAAAATAGTAGATAAATTATAATGGTTCATGTTAAAAATGTTAAATATTGTATTAATTTTCATACCTCTGTTTTTAATGTACGGATATTTGAAAATATTATTATTATTATATTTTTATTATTATCCCTGTTCCCCGAGAGGAACAGGAATAATAATAATAATAATAATAATAATAATAATAATAATAATAATAATAATATATATATATATATATATATATATATATATATATATATATGTATATATGATTGAGCCTTACACCCACACCCAACCTCACGTGGAATTCCTATATACGTTCCATCGCTAAAGACGCAAGTAAAATGGTCGTCTGTACCGCTCTGCTAAGTATCTGATTTCTCAATCTATCCTCTACCTTTATAAAATCCAGATCAAAAATGAAATATTGTTCCTATATTTCGGTAGAAGCTGCCTATACGTCATTCTCTAGAGTTGATAGAGTTCAAAAACCTCTGCAACTCCTTGAGGGAGAAGACTTATTTTCCACTCAACAATCTCTCTCTCTCTCTCTCTCTCTCTCACTGCTCTATCGCTACCATCATTGAAATTTCTCTGACGAACAACATTTCCTGTCACCAGGTCTGACTTTCACGTCTAGGAACGGCATTGCTACTTACATAGTAGCAAACCCCCGACATTCCCTTCGTATTCCATCGACAAGAAGTTCCACACTTACAGCTTCTTCCCGCGAACCACTGCCCTATTGTACAGACTCCCTAGAGAATGTGTAAAGTTCACTACAATCTTAACATGTTGAAGTGTAGAGTCAACTATTATCTTCCCCTCCTATCCATATAAACAACAACTTCTCGTAAACCTCTACCTTAAACAATTTTTAAAGGTCAACGCAAGTTCCGAGTTTTTTTTCCGAATATTATTTTGGTGATTTTCTTTATATTTCGATATATTTATATTTTATATATATATATTTATATTTATATGTTGAATGATTGATAGTTTATCTAATTTTTTTTTCTACGTAAAAAAATAAGGGATATAAAGTGAGTCCCTTTTTCTTGTTTCCGTTCAAATTGTAAGTATAAACTCTCTGAGATTTTATAAGCGATTATCAAAGAGCTTCTTTTTGCGTTGTCACATTCCTCACAAAAAACATCGCGTGTTCACACGTCATGTCAGCTTTTAAATATGGCGTTTTCATGTTTCTGTTCGTGATATGATGTTTCTTGTAACAGTTTATTGACGTTGGGTTCGTTTGTTTTTTTATGTTTAATACTTCTATTGTTCTAGAACCGATACAATCGTTACAAAAATGACAGTTATTTGACGACATACATTAATTTGGCTATAATTCGAAAAACAACATTTGACTGAATTCACAATTCGTGTTCAGGCGTATATGACAGCTTTCAAAGCTCATCACTCGGTGATAACCAGCTTCAAGTAGCGTCAATAGGAATAGGAAGAACGAGAATTGTTTCTGTGCAGGCCACATTAATGAATCTCATTGTGATATACACCGAGTACATGTTATCCTGATATTATATGTGCTGATCTGCTATGTAATGCACATCCTCCTATATGGCGATGAATACTTAAAAACGTTCTCATAGATGAAGAGGAGATTGTGGAAAGACAGAATTCCGAAATATGCTGGGAATATCATGGACAGATCTTTAAAAGCAACAAGGAAGAATTACGGAAAGGATAAAGTGGGGGGCTTACTTGTACCTAGAATCAGAAAGAGAGACCTGAAACCTCAGAGACCAAAGAGTTGAAATATTTAACATTCACTGGACATATCGAAGGCAAGAAGGACACATGAAAACAGCAGATAAGCTACCTAACGCTCTTGGCTCGATGAGCGGTAAAGAAGAGAGTGAGGTGGGTAGTAAAAAGACAAATATTGCTAAGAGCTACGAAGGATAGAAACTTATGGAATGTCACGATTGCTCACTTCCTGAAAGGAAATGATACATAGAAGATGGCGCAAATATATAGTGAGATTATTTATACCATTGACATTCACAATATTGTTCTCATCTTTGTCGTTGTTATCACATTGTTTCGGCCGTAGTGCCCTCCGACATACATTATGTGTATCGATCCGGGTAACCTACAGGAAATTCCGAACTGAACCCTTTATTTAATCTAACGAGAAGTAGACTTCTCGTCCCACTAATCCTGCGTAAAAATATCTCATCTAGTTTTTATTTATAGTATTGCTCACTTATTGATCACCCTGTTTCCACTGAGTCCACGTATGCACTACCCGGTTTAGGGATTGAACTCAAAATTATTATATTTCCAATTAGACGACAATTTATACATCGCACCTGTATTATTCCAGGGTTTTACTATTATATATTGTTCTCAATTACCTATTACATTGTGCTTATATATACATGTGAAAACGATATATATATATATATATATATATATATATATATATATATATATATATATATATATATATATATATATATATATATATATATATATATATATATATATATATATATTGGGCGTTCCATGACGATCCGCTTAAGTGAAACCTGGGTAAATTTGTCTGGCTCACTAGGTTTATCTAGGTCTGCTCTACGGTTGTATTGAGCTCTTTTAGTTAGTAGTTTACTCGTGTCGGGTTTTTTTCTTTGGGCTTTAAACCTGTATCTGTGCGATTTTTTATTTTTTATTTTTTTTTTTTTTTGACAGACTTTTATGTTTCTAGCTCTTTCTTTTTTTAAAACCTTTTTTTCCTTCGTGATTTATTTGTTTATTGGCAAATCAAAAATTCGAACGTTTTTCGAAACGAGTTTAGTTACCCATATATATATATATATATATATATATATATATATATATATATATATATATATATATATATATATTGATGCACGTTTCATTAAATATTATAGACAAGTGTTGTCTATTATATATAAAAATTGATAAGTTTAATAACTCTATCGCGAAGAAAAAAATACACAATATTGATCCATATTTTTTTTTATTTTAATACAATCTAAGCTTTCGGCTTATATAAGCCATTATCAAAAATGTCAAATTACAACATATTATCGTAAATGTCCTGTGTATTGCTGTTAAGGTTGTTCAATTTTTCTTTTGCTATTTCAATTTGCCTTTTCACAAGGCTACATTTGTAATTCCAAGTATTGATAGTATTGTGGTCTGCAATTGTATTAAAATTAAAAAAAATATGGATCAATATTGTGAATTTCTTTCTTCGTTCAGCGATAGTGTTATTAAACTTATCAGATGTTACGAAAAATTTTACATAAAATAAATAGACAACACTTGTCTATAATATTTAATGAAACGTGTATCAATGAAAAGATGCTGCCTAAATGTACACACACACACACACACACACACACATATATATATATATATATATATATATATATATATATATATATATATATATATATATATATAACAAGAACAATTTTAGGGAAAAATCTATGACCAATCGGAAAAAAGTTTGTTTTTTTTTCCTTTAGGACTTCATCAAACTAAAGAGATGTTTACGTTGATGTGACTAATCATACAGACGGACGAAAAGGGATGCTGTACATTTTTTTTTAAATATCTATGTTTTGGGTATATAGTCTAGCGGATGTGGGATATTTAATAACAGAAGCGACGGAAACAAACAAAAAGAAACTTAATGAAATCGGACAGACTATATACATGAAACCTTTTTTTTTTTTTTAATAATTTAAATTTAAAATTGTCAGTCTATCTTTCGTAGGCATTTGTAATCACATTAACATTAACGTATGTATAATTACTTTATAATATCTCGCTTAAGTGAGTAAGTAAAGTGATTTAACTCAAAAAATTACTACCTAATATATATAATATATATATATATATATATCATGTACATATATATATATATATATATATATATATATATATATATATATATATATATATATATATATATATACATATATATATATATGTATAATTACTTTATAATATCTCGCTTAAGTTTAACGAGAAGCAATAGAATTTGTACCTCAATATGGTCTTCAACTACAAGTGTAATTGGAGGATGTAAAGTGATTTAACTCAAAAAATTACTACCTAATATATATCTAATATATATATATATGTAAAGTGATTTAACTCAAATTAAATTTTTAGTCAGTCTATCTATCTATCTTCATTCATCACCATTTATTCAGTTAGCGCAATTTGCGCCGCTGTGGTCAGCACTCCCTCCATAATGGTGTAATTCAAGGCAAAATAGTGCAATGGCATACCGGTTTCTTTTGCACAGGGGAATGTTGAAGTTAGCCCGTCTCAACTCTCAAATGTTCCTCCGCCCACTGGTAAAGACATTGACCTCTTGGCACAGGTGAGTTGGGGAGATGCCGTACTGGTCGTACTGGGAAACCCTTCTGAGTACCCTTACATAATTTAGACAACTGGTCGATACCGTTAACTGGGGTTCAACCGTCGCAGTGCTGACGCGGCTTCTTGTAGTCATGTGTAAGAGTTAGATGCTGACTGTAGACCATTACACTTCCGCATCCCAATTTACTCAAGTAAAGCAAAGTTATTAATACTGATGATACACCTCGTTTACCCCCAATCTTAGACCTCGTAGAATTTCTAAGTGTCATCTCAGCTAAAGTATTTGGATGTCTAAAGGCGTGCGATATTTCAGATTTGTGATAAATCCTCACAAGGTTGACATATGCAGATAAAATAACTGCGCGTGTCCTTTGAAATATAACAAATGCCAAGACATTAGAGACAGTAAAGAATTGGAATTGACTTATACGTAAGTTAAATAGACTACGGTGCAAAGATCTATATTGAACTGCTAGGAAAACTTTAATTATTTAAGAAATATATGAGAATAATTAGATTTACTGGCATTTACTAGTAAGAATTAACTTGCATTCT
>OZ010573.1:83859266-83966766 GCA_963932145.1 Acanthosepion lycidas | reverse complement strand
AATGTCAACATTTAGGGAGTTAATCAACTAAATCCTACTGACCGCACGTCTTTAGAAACAATGAAAATACTGCTGCTTTCTTATATGGTATCCGCTATCTTATATGCCAGGAAATGTTAAACAATTTCCCCAAGGATGTGGAATAAAAATTAGAAGCAGCTAAAATGTGTTTCTACAGAAGGATACTGAAAATTCCACGAACGGAGCGAATAAGCAAAGAGGAAGTCATAGAGGAAATGGTAACCTAAAGAACACATTTACTGAAAACAGCTGTATGTTACGACTGATATAGCTCAGGTGTTGATAGCCTTCATTTCATTGGTCCCATTATGTTTGCGTTTTCGTATCAAACGCACTGTCCTATAATATTATTTTCAGTTCTTTTTCTTCATAATTGAATATTGTATTGTGTCTCCTTCATTAATTCCTAAGTATTTGTATGTAACATCTTGGTCTAGTTCTTTAGTCTTTTTGTTGATATCAAGGTCTAAATCCGTAGTTTTTGAAGGTGGATTTGGCATATTTGTTGTTTCCGAACCCCATCGTAATATATTCACTGAAGGTTTTGACAATGGTGGTTAGGTTTTTCTACTGGCTGTCATAATTAGCAAAAGTTTTAAGATCATCATATAGAATAGTTGATTTAGTTTGCTATTCTGTGAATTCTATCCGTAGCTACAGTTGTTCAGTAGGTAGCTGTGTGGCGGCAATGCAAAGCAGAAGAGTGGTGATGAAAATGAAA
Source organism: Acanthosepion lycidas (assembly GCA_963932145.1). Classification (NCBI taxonomy): domain Eukaryota; kingdom Metazoa; phylum Mollusca; class Cephalopoda; order Sepiida; family Sepiidae; genus Acanthosepion; species Acanthosepion lycidas. Next base: position 83,966,024 of record OZ010573.1, on the reverse strand, counting down.
TTCTATGGAAGATCCTGCTTTTAATGGTGATTGATCTCGATGTTAATGACCCGTTTGTATGGCTTAGATTTAGTGTTGTCTTCCAGTTTTTCCATATTCCGCATTATGAATTTGACTATTATTGGGCATACTCTGTATATTTTTAGGCTCTTCTTTACCCATGAGTGTGGAACACTGTCGAACGCCTATCTAATCGATCCATGCTGTCGATAGGTTTATTTTCGTTGTATTCTACTCTTCCAATATTGTTTTGTTGATAAGTACTTGCATTCGCAACTTCCTCTTTTACATACCTTCTATTCTGCTGGGAGTAAATTGTTTTTTTTTTCTCAAAGAAGTTGTATGTCCTCTCGGTTATGATAGAAGTGAGGATCTTGTATTAGGTTGGTGCAAAAATAATGTCGTTTTTTGACGTATTTTTTAACGTCAAAAAACGACATTATTACGTCATTTTTTTGCACCAACCTAATACATTGTTGGCAGGCAGGTAATGGGTCTGTAGTTTTTCGGGTTCTACAGCTCTTCTGTTTTTGTGGGGTAGGCATGTTACTTCCCACTGAACCATTTGGGGCATTTATTGTCTTATGATTATATTATTGTATGCCGGTGCTAAGTCTTGGTGAGTGCTGCATAGGATCGTTATCCAAAAATTGGCTATTCGATCTATTCCTGGAGCTTTCCAGTTTTACTTTTACAGATGTCACCGGTTGTTTCATTAATATTGATATCCGTTCATTTTTGGCACTCTATATGTGTGTGTGTTCCTGTTGTTGCTTAATCCATGTAGCTCTTTCATTATGCATTTTGCAATTTTCCCACATCTTACAACAGAACTCCTCAACTTCCTAGATTCCTCATTTGTTTTTATTTTTCCCAGTTCTTGATATAGTTTCTTGGCATCATCTTTGAAGATTTTGTTTTGCCAAAAGAGTCTGTTTCATAACGCCTGATTCTCTGTGCGTTCTCTTGAATTTGCTGTTTCCGTGTCAGCTTTTGTTGAGTCAACTTTTGTTACGTCAGTCTTATTCTTTCTTTATTAGTAGTATTATTATGGTTGTTGTTGTTGTTTAAACATTTCACCCCAAACAAGACGATAACGTCGGGATATTACAGGGAGTGAAATAGAATGAAAAGACTTTAGTGAGAATTTAATGAAAAAGGAAAATATAGGAGCCGGATTCAGGTAGATGAAAGATAAGGATTGATTTTACATTTAACTTTTTTAAGTGGCAAGGAAGCAAGAAATCTTAATGGGGTTCCACATGACAGAAGAGCGAGAAAAGAAACGGATGCATCTAGCTGGTTCAACAGTAAAACGGTGATACGTAGTTGCCATCACGCTTATATTCATGTAGTCGAAGCACTAAAGAGAAAAGCTCCTCAGAACAAATACCATGAAAAAATTGTAGATAAGACATCGGGAAGCTACGTCAAGATTCTAGGTCAGGATCGATTATAAGAAGGTAAAAACTATTTCTCTGTCTGTGTTTAACACCATCCATCTTAATGAAAGACAGAAAACTTTCTCTGTGGCGATTAAATGAAACCAGTTTTGTTTTAGATGTGTTAAAATTCACAAACTATTCCTGGCCCCAGTTAACCTCTGATTAGTGATCCTCTACAAGAACAGTTGCACGTTTTACTTCGTCTGATCTGTCAAACATGTTATTAAGATAGCAGTAAATAGTTTTGTCTTCTGCATAAATATTAGGTTGGTGCAAAAATATTGTCGTTTTTTGACGTATTTTTTTTAACGTCAAAAAACAACAATATTTTTGCACCAACCTAATACTTAGTTGGATGCTAATGACATTGGGAATGTCATTGATGAAGATCAGGAACAGTATTGGTCCTGGGACAGAACCCTGGGAGATTTCTGCATTAATATTAATTATTAATATGAAATTAACTTGTAGCGTGTCCGTTAAACATGACCTTAGGAATTGTTATAAATATTCGTCCAGAGACATGGTAACCCATGAGGTCATAGAGAGGTCAACTATGACAACTACTGTCGAAGGCTTTTGAAATATCTAGTGCCACAGTTCGAGGTTCGCGGATATCTTAAAGGCCGAGAGACAAATTCAGTGATGGCCGTTAGCACATCGTGAGTAGACCCAGATCTCCTTCCCAGAAACGGAAGCCCTCTCGTTTATCTGAAAGTTGACCGTTTGAAGTAAGGTGCTTACCCAGTTCGGCGTGGATTAGAGCCACGAGTCGCTTGCCAAAAGTAGGGGCTAATTTCAAGGTTCAGAATATTCGCCAGAGTTCTTAAAGACGGAAGCACAGGGGAAATTCCCAACGGCACGCTGGTCCTCCTCACAAGCTGAAGGATTATGCTGTTTCTTGTCGAACTTTTGATTCTTTCGCATCAAATCGCACTCTTCTGGATCTTTTTGCATTAGTGCAGGTGTTCTCCCAGACTGTATTCATGAACCTACTTTGTTCCTAATTTTCTTCAACAACCTTCCTGGTTCCATCATTTAACAAGTCAGTATATATGCTGATGACGCAATTATTTAAACCTATCGTAATTTTAAATCTGAGCGGTCCAAGAGAATCAATTTGATCGCTGATTTCGAAAATGGCAAATAGTGTGTTCTAAACTGGGACAAGATATGGTTTGTTACTTTTAGGGGTTCAAAAACGAAACTGTTCTATTTTAACCATTTTAAAGAACCTTTTTTGCCTTCAATCACCTTGGCTAACCTCCATTGTGACTTCTTGGTCTCGTGTTATCCGCTGACATGAAGTAGAACGATTTGAATTATTTGCAAGACCTGCTGATAGAAAGATCGGTTCACTGTGTCTTGCTAGACAGTTTTGCTCGCCTAAATCCTTCTTGTATCTTGATAAGTCTCCCATTCATCTGTGCATTGAATATTGTTGCCACACCTGGTCTGGTTAGTTGGTTGCTTAGCTGCATATCGACCACTATTTTGTAATCAAATATTTATTTTATTTTTTGATATGGCAATGGTTTAGTGATGTAATCCATATCTGGAGAAAAGATGTGGATTCATAGCTCTCTCAAGAGCATCGGCAAGTAAGTTAATATAACGAACCCAACCGGAATTGGAACTCGGCTCCCTGATAAACAATTATTCAATACATTAACTGCGCATCCAAACAATACATTAACCGCGCATCCAAGCTTACAGTACCTGGTCAGCCACTAGCTTTATTCATAAGGGAACCGGTGTTTCAATGGGATGTGCCTATAAACCATTGGTCTGGTGCTTCTGATATATATCGAGAGAATATTGACAATATCCAAAGTTGAATCTGCAATGTTATCTGTCCTGACATTGCATCTAGGTTTCAGTCTCTTCCCAGGGCGGTCCTTCTGGTTTTTCTAAAAATATTTTCATGTTAAGTCTTCTGATAAACTTTTCATTGAATTTAAGCGCGGTACGACATTGACAATTCGGTTTCATAATCTCAGTGTTGAAAACGTCAGATGTAACTATAAATATTATGCTACTGGTTTCATCTGCCACACCTCTCACTTGTGAAACTCTCTTAAATGTCACTTTAATCGTTATCTTCTGTCTTCTTGAATCCGGATCTTTTACATCTCTTAATCTTTTCTCATAAGAAAAGATTAGCAGAGATACCTACTGATATTGCTAAATGCGTAGAGATAAAAGATAAATTTAGTAATCAGGTATAAGCACATGTAGGGAGGGACAATTTGACTTCAATGTATTTTACAAACGCGTACATTCATTTCAAATTTAAAAAAAATAGAGTCCTTGGCAAAATCAACAAAACGATTTTTCAAATTTTTCTAAGAAAATTTGTTCACCCTTTAACACAATATTAACTTCCTTATAAAAACCTGCAAATTTAGTGCGGTTTTAGTTACGACATACATTACATTCCAACGTTTAAAATGGTTAGAAATAACGAGAAAGTTAACTTTCCTAGTCAGGTTTTTATTCATTATTTTGTATTGTAAATCGACTATGCCGAATTACAACGCTTTAAACATGCTTTCACATTCTTTTGCAACAATATATATATATATATATATATATATATATATATATATATATATATATATATATATATATAATATGTCATGTTTGCGATTTAATTTCAGCAGTGATTTAAGTTCATTCATATGAAACATTTTAAGTGATGAAACTTACAAATTAAAACCTCAATAGCCAGTTTTCAATCTCAATGAACTTTCAAATGAACGATCCTCGAAGGGAACGGTTTTAAATTAAATTAAATTTATATTTAGTGACTCATTTCTAATATCAAATTTATTTATTACATGTTGACCATCTCAAGTATTTTTATAAGTAGGCCAGTACATTACAAACGAAAAACACGTGGAAAAAAGAAATTGATAGAATTATATATTGTGCATATACATATATATATATATATATATATATATATATATATATATATATGAAGAAAGAACATAAATATATATAATCCGGTTTTCTTATAGATATTTTTACGAAATAGTGTTCAATGTAAATTTACAGTGCATTAATATTATAAATTAATTGATTTAGAATATGTTTTTTACGGTACACATTTCTAACCATGTTTCAAAAATGGAAGCTGAAAGCGTCAAATTTAATTTTGTAATTAAATTAAAGACATTAGTTCCATTTCATCCTCAAGCGAATTTTGGAGTTATTATTTTTTTCACGTTAAATATAAGTATGTGTATTACCTGGTTGCACTTTTTAAATTTATTTTTATTTTTAAATAGTATTTAAGGACAATTTTTGATAATGATGGCATAAAATAGTTATTTCATTTCTCTGATTCAGTAAATTTTTATTTTTTGTGAACTTAGTAATATATAGTTTCTAATGTATGCACAAACGACATGGGTCATTTAATGACCTACATATTCTAGCTTTTCTTATTAACTTCCATTTTACTGTATGTGTTTTATTTGATTCTTTTAGGTGCCAGAAGTATTTCGATAGAGATGTTTGATTTTTATATTTATTTATCCTAAATGAACTTTGATGTTGGTTGAATTGAACTCATGGCCTAGTGCAGCGTATATATATTTTTATGTTTTCAGGATTTTCAATCGAAGAGCTATTGCATTGGTATACTAATGATTCTGTGTGACATTTATATTGTAGAGGGCAGTTATGAGGGTTTCTACAGTTACATAATTTTTGTTTATCTTTATCAGGTTTTATTTTTATTTTTCCATTGTCTAAATTTGGGGGGGGGGGGGTGGTATAAGTGTTTATTTAAGATATTAGCATTATGTTTCTTAATAATTTTTTCTAAGTTTTCCGTACAGCTGTAACTCAATTTTAGTGTGTTTTTATTGAAAATAGTACTTAGTTTACTTTCACTTGTAAAATGCTTGGCTATTAATGAGAGGAATTTTTGTTCTTTACAATTTGGTTATATGGGGCGTATACCAAATTATTTTTCTACATCTGTTTTTTTTCTATGCTTTGCATTTTCATTTTTTATATAAGTTAGTTTTGGGTAGCCACTCTCTTTTAGAGATTTATTATAGGAATTGATATGCTCATCGAAAATCTTGTCATTTGCTGAGTTTGTACTTATCATTTTACTGATAGATAACGGTATATGTTTAATTATAGATGGGGTTGATTTGATTTAGGGTGTATATATAAAGGATTGGTATTGGGTTTTTTATAAGGTGTGTATGTATTTTTATTTAAATCTAATGTTATATTGAGGAAGTTCACTTTTTTTAATTTAATGCTAACCGTAATTTTTAAGCCCATGCTTTTAAATTCTTTATATAATACCTTTCTAATTTGATCTATTTTGAAGTTAGTTGAGTTTCTAAGAACCATAAGACCATCGTCTCTGTACAAACCAATGTCAGTTACATTAATATCACGGCGCGCTGTAAGGTTGTATAATATAAAAATGATTGGATAATGATTGTCATTGCATTTAATATTTCTAATATCTAAGAGAATTTCCTCGGGCGAGAAATACGAGAAACGAAACTCTTAACTAAAAATGTACGGTTACAATTAACCATATTTAGTTGTAAAATGATGACATCGCCGAAATTCATAAACTTTGGGAAAATAGAACAAAACTCATCTGAAAAATTACCTTGAAAATATTAATTGAAAAGGCACAGCGAATTTATATTAAGTAGGTGGAAAAGTGACAGAAGTCTGGATGCCAGGTAAGGACCAATAACATTGCAGATTCTTCTGTGGATTTTATCAAGAATCTGTAAAAATATAGAGCTGGAGCACCAAACCATCTGTAGCAGCAATATTCTAGCACGAAACAATGAACCAATTTTTCTATCAAACGTCCTAACAATTGATTCAATATAATTTCCACTTCATTTAAGTAGAGAATGTACGCACGATCCACTTTCCTTTAGCTGAAAAACAGGAAGCATCGAGGCAATAGTCACATAGTTTGGAGAGAACTGGGGCCAGCTCTCGCCTTATAGGTCTCTAATTTAGAAATGATGTCCGACCACATATTCAGTAGGGCATCAGTTCTAGGTGAAAATCATCTATAGTTAATCAAGACGTGTCGAGTCTTAAATTGGATGTCAATTTCCGGGAAAATCATTCAGCCTCATCTGCTGTGGATGTCAGAACCTCGAATTGGTTGAATAGAGGAGGAACTGAGGATTTGCTGTTGTTCAGTGCACTCTTGCAGAGCCGCTAATAATATCTTGAATCGAACTTTCTAGATTCTATACGCTGATTCATTCTCTCAGTCGAAAGAAGTGATTCCTGTGAGCTATAGCAGCCCAGCAATCAGGAGAGAATGAGGGAAATGAACGCGATTCCACTTAGTATTTCCTAGCAGGAATGAAGTCATCAATGAGGAGACCCATGCCTCGCATTTCTGAATGTGGTCATTAAAAACCACATTCCGAGGGACACCTGGAAGGAAATAACTGAATGAGTTCGAATCTGTTCGTTGATAGCATAAATATATGTTGTTGGTAGGAGGGAGAAGCGGAAGGAGATGTTTAGAGATATACCGCGTGATCAGAATTATCAAGAGGCCAGAGTTGCGTAGTATGACAAGACCCAGGGATAGAGGTAAACAGAGATCGAGAAGAGAGACTTTCCCGTCAGGGTTACTGAGGAAACGCGTGGGGAATCAACCACTTGCGTAAGAGATTGAGTAATTAAGAAGTTAAGGGTTTAGACGCCAGCAAGGACAGTTGCATAGCGTTTAAGCCACCTCCATTTTCTAAGGCTATATATAATACAAGTACAGTTAAGAAAAGTGTATCAATCTGACATGTTTCACGTTTATTAAAGCTTCGTCAGAGAGAAAACAGAGAAAAAGACAGAAAACACTAATCTTTTCAATTATGTTTGGGTCAGCTCTCACTGGCCATACACGTGTTACGTGTATTAAAACTGTAAATATTTCTATGTGTATGAAGATTTTTGTATGTTTAAGTGGGCAACGAATGGTAATGTATATTTGTAATTGCATGCATTTGTCTGTCTAGTATTTTTTTTTTTACAAACGTTCATAATTACATAATTGGAAATATCAGTGCAATGGTATCAGACGGAAAAATGATGGGCAATAATTTCCTTTTGTTTTCATGTTTTCCTTCGTTTTTATCCCTGGTTTAAGGATGGATTATCCTTTTTCAGCGTCTACTGTCCTTTTTCGTTTTTCCGTTTCCATTTTTCGCTTAATTCTCCCGTTACCTGCTTCGCTAAAATAACCGCATTGTATAATATGACCACCACAATCCGCTCTCTAAGCTGGCCTGTTCTGACCTAAAACTTTAATATATGTTTCGTCTGAACAAATAACTGTATCCAATATCATTTCAGCGGATGTTAAACTTACTGTTTTGTTTTTTCTTCAGTAGAGGCTTTCTTTCATGTAACCTGTTTGAACCACCATATTGTTGGTTTCATGTTCGACAAATTGTTGAGAAGTTTACGCATATTCCTGCATTCTTCAGATCTGTTTGGATATCCTTTACACCCGATTTCGTGTTGTCGGCAAATCCCCTTGAGATTTCCAGCATCTCTCTTGTTGAAATCTGCATTTCAAGCGTTGACATACGACCAATTTGTTTATCTTTTTGAACGATAGAAAAGGGTATATAAAATTGCTTGAAATTTTGCTTTACAGGATTGATAAGCCTCAGTTAATTTAGTTTTAACGTCCCCCCTGAGTGTACTTTGTTTTTCGTTATGACATATGACTTTAATATTTAATAATAAATTCAAACGAGTTTTCAAACGTGATATTGAACATTTCACCATATAATGGCCGAGCGCTTCCTTCCTCTTGCGTAGCTAGTCCCGCATTGTACAAACGCTGGCTCAGGCATATTTGTGTTTATTCAATCCCATAGACCCTACATTTGGTTTCTACTGCAAATATGCTCTTAGTTACTGTTTCTAGGAGAGAGCGCATAATCTGGCGTGACCAAAACAATTTTTGAACAAGGCCAGCACGCTCAAACTATCGATCACGTTGACTTGGCACTTCGTGCAAGCCGAACTGTTCTGTTGGATCAGTTTTACTCAAAAGGCTTAGGTCAACCTAGGATATGGTTTTCAGGCGCTTACCAACAGCGACGCCCGACTGAATAGCCTCTCTTAACCGAGAACGTCACCTCCCTAATAAATAGACGATGCTCGGAAATCAAACGTTCTAACAAGTCAGTCACGCATCCATATAGTTATTTTCTAAGCGTAGCTTAGATATGGCACAAGGCCGAAAGTATGGGGCACCTAGTGAGGATCGAACTCACTTTTCAGTTGTAATTGATCTAGCGAGACAAGCATGCTAACTATTACACCAGGCCGAAGTGCCCTCAGTCACGCATCCATATAAGGGTATGACAAGAGCTCTATTTTAACTGTTGTTCTGAACTAATTCACAGTGCAATTTTTTTTTTTTTTGCACTCGGATCGAACATGTACGTACAACTTTTATTGCTTTTTTAGAGTATCAAGGAATCGTATTAATCTTCTTTTTATTTATTTATTTATTGTCAATTCACTTAAACATTAAACTGGGTAGGTTACATTAAATCGAATTCTGAAAGCTCAATCCGAAAAAATAAAACCATTTCGGATTCAAATAATTTTACGTACAACTGTAAGTATCGAAAGAAGTGATGGATTTTTATTTATTTATCCGACAGATTTTATGACTTAAACGTTACTTTTAGTGGATATACATATTTATTGTAATTTACCCATGCACGCATGGATTCTCCCAGCTGTAGTTAAGAGCAGGTACTGCCTTTTTAGAGGAAGCTAGTTTCCAGCAGTCAGCTCTGATAATAAAGACCGAATATTCTTGCTGTAACACTCTCGTTGTATTGCTGTATTTCTATTAATATATTTGTTTAACTCATTCCCTCTTTCGTTTCTTTATTTCTGGCCCTAACAAGGCCACAACAAGTACACACCCTGTTTATTTACTAAACAGTATATTTATTTTGGTCTACAGGCTATATATATATATATATATCGCAGAATAGAGACTATCAATATGTGCGTAGCAACGATGCTCTAAAGTACGTCGGATCTAATGACGGTTTCCTTTGCTCATGGGGACGTAGGTATCCTGCTGGAGAGCGCATTTATTTCTTTAATAAGATTTCTTGAATATTGAGGCCAGTAGATGAAAATGAATAAATATACTGCTTAATAAATAAATAAATAAAGCCTTTACTCAAATATGGGTATCCTCTAAAAATAACGTTTACTAACAACTGTATATAGAAACCTGTGTGCGTGCATTTGTATTCGGGTGTGTGTCTAAGCTATAGTGTTTCACGCTGATAAAATACCCAACAACAGCCATTGCAATTGTAAAGTCATTTTTTATCTTTTCATTATTGTTTGTCTATAAAAATACAAGGAATATGTAAGACTTCTTCTATTATTTTCGTAGCCGTCGTTGTTCGGTAAGTAAATAATGCGGGTAAGAGAAACGATAAAAGTCAAAGTCGGTGTGTTTAAAAGGCCGTTCATTATTTTAAAACGGAAAGTACAATGGTTGGCCAATTTATGGAATTCTCAGTCAGGGAAGGGAAATAGATTAAACAGTCTAAAAATACTGAATTATTTTCCCTCTTTTTTTTCATTGCCCATAATATCTCTGCATCTACCCCAGAGTTCCCGCTCTGTTAACTTTACTGTCTCTTGCCTTACTCCGAACTATTTACGTCAGTCTTTCAGCCAATGAAAAAAAGGAAGGGACGCGAGAAGAGAAAGTGAACAGGCATTTTGGGGTATGTCTATACGCCAATACGAGATGGAAATGATGAAGTGTTATAGCCGGAGAGAGAAGAGAATAATAATTGAAGTGCGAAACGAGGCGGATAGAAAGAGTTAAGAAACAGAGTAATAGAAAAGATGATGGAGATTAAAGAGAGCAGGAGGGAAAAGTCGTCCCGGAAGTGCTGTTTCCCACAAGGCCGACAAGCGTACGTGTCCGGTTCCTGCGACTGGGCCAGAAGCAGGGTTGAGAATATGACATGTAACAACAGAGAGACAGGATATTATACCCGTGGCGCGCAGGTCAGACCCATACTCACAGCGTGTTGTACTCGGTCATTTAGAAATAATTACCTTTAAAAAAAAATCTCCGCCCGAGTAATTGAGGGAAAGGAAAACATAATAAAGAAGTGGTGGCAAATATAGGGTTAAAGGCTGACGTGGTAAAAGGGAAAAGTGAAGAAAGAGAATCAAACATTAAAAGTAAATTTTTTTATGGGAAAAGAGAAAAGAAAATGAATTGAAAAAAAAAAAAAATAGGGATGGAGACTAAATATTGAAATGGGAAAAGAAAACAAAATGGCGAAAAAGAAAAAAAAAAAAAATAGAGAATAGAAGAAATGAAATACTCAAGAAGTCTTATCGTAAAAATAATGATAATTGATTTAGAAAAGTGCAAATATTTCCCGAAAAGATATTTTGCAAAAATAATCTTACATCACTATTCAAAGATAAATTTGATGTTTTTTTTTTCCTTCTGATAACCACTTATATTCCCATGGCCCTCCCCTATTTCCTAATTTCCCATCGCCTCTACCATCCTTAACTACACCTCTTTTACAAAACCAACTCAATCACTTGTTCTGTTTTTTGCCTTCCTCTCCCAGCCGTTCTATTTTTTTTTTTTACTTCATCATCCTTATTCGTCTTTTGTGATTACGTTAGTCGGTGTCACGCTTCAACCCCGTGCTCTCTGACCAGACTGCGTACGGGTCACTTCCGGTTTGATGGGTATTGGAGTTGGGAATGATTCGAGACATAATGCGGCGTTGGTGGATTTTTTTTGTCTGAGAATAAACCATTTTGTAGGATGACTGGCAATTTTAAAACTGATTTATTTACCCCTTCACTCTCTCGAACGCATTGTCCTCCTGACAGTCTGTTTCTATGTATGTCCAAGTTTAACAGAGTTCGTTAGTCGGTTGATCCGTTTAGTTGTTTCATGTTTTTTAGCTATTCTCTTTTTTCTTACTACTCCATTATTTTCCTACATTTCTTCCTCTTCTTTCTCCGTCTTTTCATTAATTTCTCTCCCCTCTCCCTCTCTCTCTATCATGCTATCCTTTTTTTTTTATTTTCTCCATTTTTCATGTTTTCTTTCTTTTTACATTAAACTCTTTTCTCTCTCTCCATACAGTTTTTTTCCACTGTATTCATTTTTCTTTACTTCTTTCTTTTCTTCTTATTTTTCATTCTTACTTCCTTTCTTTTTCTTCATATTTTTTCTGACACTTTTCATTGTCTTTTCTCCATCATTTCATTCTTTCTTCACTCCAGATTTTTCATTTTCATTCTTTTTCTACACCATTTTTCGTGTTGCTATTTCGTCTTCAAGTATTTTTAAAATAATCACTCCGATACAAAAAAATATTATCCTTATCCCACACTTCGCAATTTCGCAAAACCGTTACCTCTACTAATACCTCATAAATAATGAACTATTCTGTTTTTGATCGTTTATAAAACGTGGAAAATACAATATTTGGTTTCACTGAGAAAAAGAAAGAAAGAAAAAAAGAAAGAACGGTAGATATGTAGCGGACCGTCGATTTACATGTTGTTAAATTAGGAATATGTGCAATTCTTGCTAGAAGAAGGTTCACTGCAAGAACATGGCGGACTCAGAGATTGAATCCAGTATAAAGAAGCGTAAAGAAAACCAACAAGACCGATATATATATATATATATATATATATATATATATATATATATATATATATATATATATATATATATACAACAAGTATATGTATTAAATAACGAAGTTTACAATGGACATATACATTAACATTTGTGTTTTTGTGAGAACGTAAAGAGTTTGCATTTTGGTGAATGTTCGTACATACGTGTATATATGTATAATGTTCATGGCCTCTTCCCACAAATGGGAAGACGCAATCTTCTGCGAGAGTTTATATTGTAGATGTGTTCGTTGAAAATGAAGAAATGAAAAATAGATCGAGGCAAGAAATGGCTCAGTATTTATAGTGTAGGGAGAGTGTGCCCTAGTGAACCATTAGGAAATTATGGAGGAGTTAACTCCGAAAATCCCCCACCTCAGACTGAAAGGCTGAGATGCGTTCGTGCTGGTCGTGTCGACGGTTGCACGTTGAGGTGCAACGCCGAAGTCCTGAGGTGAGGTGCGTTCGTTCCGGTCGTGTCGATGGTTGAAAGCTGAGGTACATGCATTGCTGGTTGAGGTCGGTGTCAAAACCACCAACAGTAATTACAACCGATAGTATACGGGAATGGTTGGTCGTAGCAGAGTCAAGACAAAGGACAGTGAGTCGCCTTTTGAGATGTGATGTCGCACTCTCTGGAAAATGTTTAGTAGCAGTGTTGTAGCAAAGTTGATCTCATTGTGTCGAATGCTATTTCAGAACATAAGAAAACTTGCTATCATTGCCGATTGAATATCGTACTTGCAAATTTTTAGTGTGTTCGAGTTGCATCGTTGCAGAATGAATATAAAGGACAGTAAGACACCTTTCGAGATGTGCCACGCATTTTCTATTTCAGTCCGGAAGAAGAGAGTGTTAATTAGTTGAAAATGGCGTTGCGTTTTCTGTTTGGTAAAACGGTAAGCATGCCTGCCTGGTGAAATTGGGTCAAACATCGCCGAGAAAAAGATAGGGTCAAGCAAATAGACAAGTGGGGAAAAGGAGCGTTCTATTGTTGCCTGCTGACTCGTGTCATAGTAGTAGCAGTAGTTGGAATGGCGATCAAGGCTACTCTGGTTTCCCACGTGTTGTACAAAAATTCTATTTTACCGCGTCGGAGAAATGTTTTTTGTATAGACATGTTGTAGTGAATTAAAATTTTGTGATTTTGCACTTTCATATGATCTAATCACAAATTTTAGTTGCTTTATAATTTTTTGGTGGGGATAGTGTCCAGCGTGCTCAGTAGGAGCTTTTAAATGTTTTTCCTGACTGGCTCTCGTTTGGAAAGTTTGTGTAAATGTGTGTTTGCACATATATACCAAATATACAATCTTGTGTTTCTGTTAGCAGGAGTTTAAAAAAATAAATCACGTCGGAAGGTCACCAAAATACAAACTCTTTACGTTCACGCACAAACTTTTCTGTTCAACAACTATACGTATTAAACAACAAAGTTTACAATTGACATAGACATTAATATTTGTGTTTGTGTGTGAGCGTAAAGAGTTTGTATTTTGGTGAATGTTCGTACGTACGTGTATGTGTGTATAATGTTCATGGCGTCTCCCACAAATGGGAAGACGCAATATTCTTTGAGAGCTTACATTGTAGATATGTTCGCTGAAAATGAAGAAAAGAAAAATAGAACATGGCAAGAAATCGGCCAGTATTTATAGTGTAGGGAGAGTGTGCCCTAGTGAACAATTAGGAAATTTTGGAGAAGTTAACTCCGACAGATAAAAGTGGAGAGAGAGAATTAAATTATGCTGATCTTAGCCAAAGGTTCTAGGAGCGATTGCATTTTCTGGGCTCCCCACGCTGGCAGGATGTGACACAAGGTCAGTTTAATGAGGGTAGCACGTGCACTCGAATAATGTCCAAAAACAGCTCAGCCTTCGATTGAGTTAGATTGGTATTACTACAGACCCTCCCTCTTTAGTACAATGAGTAAGACAGCTGTTTCCTGAGATCGGGCACCTCTCAATAATATTTCATTTGCGCTCTGACCGAGGACATAGACACAACTGAGAGATAAATTATAGTTTATCCGGCCGAGGGCAGATACTGCACTTTGATTCCAGCCAACAGGCCGTAAATTAATGTCAACCGTAATAAAAAAAAATTTCAGACGAACAATAACGAACAATGAGAACCGAGTAAAGCTATCGCTAAAAATCCAGCGACCATAAATAAAATAATATCGCCTGCTGAATTATTTTAACTATTATTAAGAGAAATGTTCGTAAAACGGGGATTTGTCTAGAAAGAATGAAAGAAGGTAAGATAGAAAATTTTAACGCCTCCTGTCGATATCGCATATATAATGGACTATTCCGTTTTGATTGCGTAGAAAACAAAAGACATACGCTAATGGGTTTTAGTGAGAAAATGAAAGAAAAAAAACAAAAAAGAAAAGAAAATAGAGGTATTTCTCTGAAATGAAAAATGTTGTCAATTTCAGATCTTTTCATTTGTACCACCTTTCTTCTTAAAATAACGACCAGCATTCATATATAATACTGTTATTGCAATATTTTGTTAAAGTTGTTAAACTCAAATATTTAACCATGCGATTGAAGAATTTCTACGGGTATTTTTTTTTTTCATAGAATTCGCCATTAGCTTATTCAATAATTCACTGAAGAATTAAGATTCATTAGAAACTTCAAATAGGAAAACCGTGAAATTTTCATGACTATTTCTAGTAAGATTTATTTCTCCGCATAAGGTTCATCAAAATCATGGCACTTATGTAAGCGATGATAGCAACCAGTTATACAATCCTGAAAGAACTGAGAATTGAACCATTCAAAGCAGCATTTTTTTATATCGTTGCTCATCTCAAAAATTATTACCTGTAGGAAAATGAATAATAAAAATAATGAGAAGCAAAAATATTTTCCCAATTAAATAAATATATTTTACCAAGTAACACCGGAAATTTTATTTCTTCACTTAACTTCATTAGGTGGCTATGTTTAAGACTATGACAAAAACATTTCCTTCCTTTGACTCTTTTTCCTCCTCTTTGTCAAAGATGTAGCAGAGGTGGAAAAAGGACTGTCCTGCCGATGGACGTTCGTTTCCATGGTCCACTGATGACTGAACTCTCTTTCCACTTTCGTACGTATCCTCGAAAACCTCCATCTGCAAATCAACCTTTTTTTTTGATCGCAAGACTGACTTAAGCTCCACCATTATAACGATGCTTATCCTTACTTCCCATAACATCTGGGCCAAGAAAAGAAAACGAACATACCCAAGAAACATTGAGAACTTTGTTTCACTACGGGCTATATAAAAAAAAGAGAATTCTCGCTTATGAAACTCCATTTCGGCTCCGTGCTTTCCAGCCAACTTTAATCAGCAAACGTTTGTGTGCAAAGTCAATCGCTATCTTCTGTCCTCCTAATTAATCTTCCCGCTCATTAATAACATTTCTGTTTCTAATTCTTCCACGCCAAATAACTCCTTGTGTCTTTTCTTCCTTGCATGGGGTGATAACTATTAAAAATATATAACGCCAATCTTTATCTTCTGTTTTCCTCAAAGCTGTTCCGTTATTGCCCTTTCTTTTCATTTCTCCTCAGTAAAGTATTCTCATTCTCTTTTCACTCCTTGCGTCCTAGTGCCATTATCACTTTGTTTGTGTTGAAAAGATTGTAAAAACGGTCCGTAGTAGAAAGCAAAGTTTTTTATGCTTCTTTGCTTGTTTACATAAACTTTAAATTCCTTATACCTTTCCAAAATCTTTTTAAGGTAAGGAAAATGTCAGTAATGTTCCAATCAGGCTTGAATGTTTAGACATTGATTTCGAGAAACTTCCAGTTCATACAGTTTATAACGTGTAAAACAAAGTTTACTTTTCTGCAAGCAAATAGCAAAATAAATATAATATTCTAATAACATGTATTTAAAAAATCCTTTTTCGAAATATTTGATTGTGTTTCATACTTGTTTATTTGTTTGAAACCAATTTCAGTTTGTGAATTTCGAACTTCAAATGAATTATTATTTGTAAAGAAACGATTTTCGTGCGTGTCTTAAATAGAATGCACCTTTCAATGTCGTTAAACCAGTGAATAAAATTTTTAATTAATTTTGTTTTATCGACTCATATGCAGATAATTTCACTAGAAACGTCAGAATAAAGCAAGTACGAAACTTTAAAAATCCTGTTAGTGGTTTTAGCAGAGGACGGAAAAGTTGACGCCAAAATCCGAAGGTTCTTTTGAATAGCGAAATTTTCTTTCTCTAAATGCTAAGCAATGTACTAAGAAACAGGAAAATTCCGTTAGAAACAAAGAAAAGTGCTGAAATGTTATCTAATATCGATTATCCTATATGGCAGTGAATGCTAGACAATTTCCTCACAAATAAAGAAGAGACTTGGGGCAACAGAAATATGGGTCTGAAAATGTGAGTAATGAAGAAGTTTTAATGAAAATAGAATTAAAACACGCTTATACTTAGAATCAGAAAAATATATGGGGATTTCTAGGACAACGGGGCCTTTTTGTCCCCATTTTTAACGAATGCTGTCTTCCAAAAGCAAAGGAAAACATAAAATTAATATACGAATCATTGGAATGTCTGTCATCAACAATGCAATGTCATACATGTTTCGAACAATAAAAGAGTATGCTCATCTGATGAAGCCGTTGGCTCTTTAATAAATCATGTTAATTTTCATAGTAATCTGAGTTCCAGCATGTTACAAAAGACAGATTTCTTTTGAAATATTTTTTACCATTGAGCGAATTGGAGAAGAGTGAACGTCAACATAATCTTATACTGAATATTAAAAATATACATAAAAAAAAAACAAAAAAAAATGATAAGTGAAATTTGAAAGGAACAAACATTTATTACATAGACATTAAAACAATATAATAAAATACAAGATTTACAAAATAGGCTTGACAAAAATTTTCTTTCGTGCGCCTTATTATAAATAAGACAAGATAACATATCAAAATAATATAGGATCTTAAACATGCACAATACAATCTTCAAATAATGGAAAATATAAAACATACCTTTAAATAAGGTTGTGAATAATCTTTAAAAACGTGTAGCCATTTAATGAAAAACAAAAAACAAAACAAAACAAAAAAATAAAAAATAAACAGCCGACTGGCAAAATTCACTTGCTTGAGACTTATAATTTTTTTCTCTTTAGAAGACAGTTCTCTTCATAGATTTCACTTGATTTGCTTCTTTTTACTGTCCACAGATGACAGCCAAAAATGTCTATTCTTCCTGTAACCTTATTTTTCTGCCTTCAGGGCGAAATTTTCATGTCTACTCGTCTTCTGGCTCCTTCCAAATTTTCGATCCGTTTTGACCGAATTATTTTTAGCGTTTCCTGTAGAGCCAATTCTAAACGTAGGGGCTTTTACAGACAAATGTAACACGTCAATATATTTTTTATAAAACCTATGGCTTTTTTTTAATACATTTCTCCAAAAAGTAAGTGTAAAAGACAAAGCTAGATCATTACAAAATGTATTTATTCAGGTACACATTTGATAATTATTATTTTTAATTATTATATATTATTAAAATTTATTATACTTTTTATTCCATTGAAAGCTTTGACATTTCCTAAAAATACAATTTTCTTTTAAAAATGACTATACCAACTTATGGTGTTATTATAAACATTATTATTATTGATGCTGTTCTGACTATTGTCATCATCTTTGTTGCTCTATTCACAACGTCTCTACCATTGTACGTTTTAGCCTCTTCAAGTTATTAGAATTTCAAACCGAACACTTTATTGAAATAATAGACAGAGAACACCATCAGAAAAAAAAACATAAACTTTCGGAATCAGTGTATATGTTAGGCCACAAAAATTTCCTAAGTCTAGTAAGCATAAACATAAATACAATATAGGCACTAGTGTAGGAGAAAAACAATAAAAGCATATTGTCACATGAGCTCTGGTAAAAAAAAAAAAAAGGTTACTGAGACATTTGGTTTATAAGTCCCAAACATTCATAGACTGATAAATGTGTTGGTTGAATTAATTCAGTTGAACCAAAGAGTTGTGAGTTCAATACCTGGCCACAGCAGAGGGTGAATAAAAACTTGGAGAATTGAGTTAAAGGGAAATAACTAAAATTGAAATATTTGGAGGTTGTATAGCACGTGTAACTTGAAAATTCTATCTCAGTGGATGAAGTAAAAGGTTCAGTTCAAAATTCGAAAAGTTGAAGAAGGCCTGACTATATAACGACCAAAACGTTGTGAATATAACAACAAAGATGAGGACAACAGTCCAAACAATATAAGTAATTATTCAATACCTCATCTAAGAAATACAGACAATAATTATTTTATTATTATCTACATTATTCTTATCAATAACTTCAAAAATATTGTTTATATTTTAAGTTTATTATAACCTACAGTAGTTACGAATGTATCCTGGAATACTAAATTTTGGTTGGTTACATACTCTATCTATAAAAAGGCAGGATGTGTGTGTGTGTGTGTGTGTGTGTATGTGTGTGTGTGTGTGTGTGTGTGTGTGTGTAACGAATGCACAGTCACAATTTTCGACGGATTTGCACCAAAATTTACATGCACATGCTCCAAGATAGCGGGAAATCCAAGACCGACTTCGCATTTCCCAACTCCCATCGATAGTGGAAATAATCGATTTTTTCATGCTTCTACGGCAGTTTTCATGTAGTTTGCGGCCATCTTCTACTGGCCAGAGTGAGAGCCAATAGTTGGCGGCCATGAATAGACAGGAAGATTCTACTGGCCAGCATGAGAGCCAACAGCTGATTAACACAAATGTTAACTAGCATGCTAGGATGCAAATAAATTGATAGCTGCATTCGTCACAAGTGGGAAAAATTTAAATATGCATGTCACTTTAATCCAATAGGCTCATTCGCTTGCTTAAACTCAACGTTGATTATGATTTAACAGAACTGGTTTGGGTGTGAAAAAGTATTTGTTGTTAATATTCTTTTTTCATTCGGTTTTTCCAGTTATGAGTCCTTTTTTTAAAGCTGATCGTTTTGTGTTCATTTTGTTTAGTTCTTTTTTTTGTAACAGATTTAATGTTTAGTATAGAGCTTAGAAAAAATTTGCAGTGTGAGATAGGCAAGAAGTAAGGCATGTAGCAACATCAGCACGGCAACGGGCACTCCTTTAAAGGCAAGGAAGGGCAAAAATATTTTAAGTCAAGTGATAGCGATTACTGTATGAGTTGTATGATTTTTTAATCAAGCACGGGCAACGCCGGGCCATGCTGCTAGTGGCTGATACAATACTTAACATCATAAGATACATAGATGACATCATGTTGATGATAGACTGTGAAAGTAAAGTGAAAGAACTCCAAAAAGTATTAAGTGTATGAAGACAGAATAACAATCACGAGGAAGATCGTAAGATAAAACTTCAACATATAAAGTAGGGTTGTATTTTCCCTAGAATCTATCCCTAATATTTAAAGTTAGGGTTATAGTTTCTATAACATCTAATTTTAATTCCTAACATCTAACCCTGAACCTTAAGTTAGTATTAGTTTTTCTTTAATGGCTGACAGTAATTCTAATGTCACATTACATTTTCCCTAACGTTCAACAGCAATTCTTAAGTTAAATTTACATTTTCCCTAACATCTAAAAATAATTGTTAATTTAGATTTTCTAATATCTATCCCTAAAATTTAAGATTCACAGAATGTTTCTCTAACAAGCAAACAATTTAACTAGTGATACAACTCCCTAACGACTAACTCATATCAGTTAAAATTAAGTTAAATTATTGTTAAATATTCCTGCGTTCTCATGATAACTATTAAACTATGGCTAGATTTTTCCTAAGATCTTAGCCACATCTTTTTGCTATTGTTTTTCTTAAACACTAACCATAACACATGAGATAGGAAGGGAATTTCCATTAAGTCTAACAGTAATTCTTCACCGAGTGTTTTATTTTACTTAATCTGTAACGGTGACTCTAAACTAAGGAATCTAAACTAAGAACTCAAGCTAGGCTAACAATATTAATCACACCTTTTGGCTAGTATAACAATTTCTCTATCATTTAATGGCAACTCTTAAGGAAGGTTTATATTTTCTCTAAAATCTAACCCTAATATTTAAGCAAGGGTACCAGTTTCTCTAACATATACCCATTATCTTAAAATACAGTTACATTTTTCCTATAATCTAACCCTAAATTTTAAGCTATGGTTGCATTTTTTTAAATATTTATACCTAAATCATAATCTAACGTTACATGTTCACTAACATCTAAGTATAATGCTTAAGTTAGCATTACGATTTCCTTAAACTCAAAACTTTAATCAAATCTAGACTTAGAGATTCTCTAATAAGAATTATGATGAGCTTTGCTCAATGGTACCTCAACTTTAAGAATTTAAGTGCAGTATTAGGTTGGCAGCTAGAATTCATCATTTTACATTTGAAATTGCTAGAATATAACCAAAATTTCTATTGCTAACAATATGTTCCCTGGCACTTCTTGATTGTATAACTCTCTGCTGGCTTCCCAGTCAAATTTGATCATCAAAAATTTGAATGCAATATCAATCAGGATTTATTCTGTCTTTTTAATGCTTTTTCTTTTATTATTCTTCCTTTCCTTAATATTTTTTTTCATATTCTCTCACACTTAGTAATCCCTTGTGACTTAGTGGCTTTATTGCCTTACTTGGGGTGAAATGATTAAAAACAATGAGTAAATGTTAACTGGAATTCAGTTTTCCTTAAAATCTAACACTAAATCTTAAGTTATGGTTAAATTTTCCATAATATATATAAGATTTATATTTTCATTCTCGTCTAACTAAAGCTATAAAGTAAGGATTAGAATTTCTCCGTCTGACCCTAAAACTAACCCTAGTGTCAAATATTCTCTAACATATAACATTAATATTAAGCTAGGTTAGTATTTACCTTCACCACTAACACAAAATGGCAGGCTTAGAGTTTCCTGTAAGATCTAATATGAACACAAGTATTTTCCATAAAATCTAATTCTAATTCTAAATCTATGCCAATAACTTAATTTTGCTATTATCTAGATATTTTGTAATAAGTTCTGCAAAATGCATCATTGTCATGTTGGAACATCCAGTGATACCCCCAATATGTGCACTTTATTTTACATTATTTTTAAGAATAGTCAAATACTGCTCTTTATCCATAACACCCTGTACTGTCACTAGTTCCCCTGGTCTAGAAGCGCAAAACATCCCCAGAGCAGAATGGGAGAGTATTTTTTGTTTTTCTCGGCTTTATTTACTTTCCTCCATACATAACATGATTCTAAATAATATAATATAAATTCTAAATAATTCCAGTTTCCTTTCATCTGGCCATGAGACAGAGTTCAATATTTACTCCCATGTTCTAGATGTCTTTTTTATCATAAGCTAATCTGCATTTTAGATGTTTCACCTTAAGCAAGAGAGTTTTTATTCGGCAACAAGCCCAATGTCCTACTCAGTGGAATTATCTAGTGATTGTCTTCATTGATACATTCATCCTTGAAGTCTTTAGATTATTGACAATGTCCTATGTCATTAAGTCCTACTCTTTTACTGCTGAAATAGTTAAATGCAACCACGACTTCTACATCAGTAGTTTGTTTTCTTGCACTTCCCTACAATCTTCAAAAATTTAGATGTAACGTCAATTGCCTTGATCCCTGTTCATCTTTTATCTTATCCTCAATCCACCATATACCCACTTCTTTCTTATACTTTCACTCTCTGTATACTCCACGTAATAGTACCACGACCATACTTGCTTGGGGTGAATTGCTTAAAAAAACATAATAACCTAAAAAACAGAAAAAAAATCAATTTTACTATTTAAGCACTAGTTTATTAATAAAAACTCATAGACAAGTGTATTTGTAGATGTATATGCATGTGAGTATATCTATATGCATGTGAGCATATCTATATGCATGTGAGTATATATATATGCATCTATGTGTGTGTCAATGTGCAAAAGCATATAAATCTAGGCATATGCACTGGATATGCATATTCAAGCAATAATAAATAATTTAATTATAAACATAACCTACTTCAATATTTTAATAGTACACAAATTAAGATACAACAAAACCAAATGAGAAAATGAATGAATAGCCAATATATATATATATATATATATATATATATATATATATATATATATATATATTTAAGTTATAAGGAACTTGGTAAACCGAATTGGTAAATCCAAAGAGGATGAAATCCTGAGAGCTCAATGTGAGGACAGAGCTAATATGTAATGAAAAACAAACCACTTTAAGGTACCATTACAATAATTTATTTCACCCAAAATCCTTTTTTAAGGATTCAGGATCATCAGGTAAAACTTCCAACAACGAATTGAGAGGAAAAAATTCATTGTTGGAAGTTTTACCTGATGATCCTGAATCCTTAAAAAAGGATTTAGGTGAAATAAATTATCGCAATGGTACCTTAAAGTGGTTTGTTTTTCATTACATATATATATACATATATATATATATATATATATATATATATATATATATATATATATATGTATAATTCATCATTTAAGCATTAAAATTAATTATTCATGTAAAAAAAATTATGAAAGAGATGTGCAGAAAGAATAACTGGAAATCAAATTGCAACGAAGAAACAAAGAAAAGAGGTAAAACTTAGGGAGCGCTTGTAAAGTGAAAACCCATATGAATACATATCCACACAGATGTGTGCATGGGCACACACATGCAAATGTAGACACAGATACACACATGTGCACGCACAACATACAAAAAAAAACATTCATCAATAATAAGTGCATGGAAAAAAATCGAAATATATAAGCAATCATTTGCTGATACCCCCTGAGGAGTGGACAGAGGGTTCCATCTGCAAAACACTGAAGTCGGGATGCTAAATGTAACATCAATCAGCTAAATGGCAAACCTTTTAATCATCTATATAATAAATGCAAATGTCAGTGTGTCACACTTTTTCAATTAAAGATGACACAACTCTCAATAGCTAATCTCTTTCTTCTATATAATAAATGCCAATGTCAGTGTCTCACATTTTTTTCAATCAAAGGGACACAACTCTCATAGCTCTTCTTCTATATAATAAATGCCAATGTCAGTGTCTCACATTTTTTTCAATCAAAGGGACACAACTCTCATAGCTCTTCTTCTATATAATAAATGCCAATGTCAGTGTCTGACATTTTTTTCAATCAAAGGGACATAACTCTCATAGCTCTTCTTCTATATAATAAATGCCAATGTCAGTGTCTCACATTTTTTCAATTAAAAGGACACAATTCTCATAGCTCTTCTTCTTCTATATAATAGATGCCAATGTAAGTGTGTTACAATTTTTTAATTAAAGGAACGCATCTCTTTCTTTTTAAACAGCTCATGCTATAGACATTTTGTATTCCCAAGTTTTCATCACTATTTGTTTGCAGTGATTTTTATATGATTTTTTGTGACAAAATTTTATGTACGACAGCACTTCTCATAACTTGGAAATAAATCTGCGAATAATTGAAATTAATTGTGAAAATCCATTGAAAATTACCCAAGAAAAAAATAATTGTCTGTACAGAAAGTAAGGACCAATGTACATCAAATTGTCTTTAAATTAAGTGATAGAAGAATTATCGTTGAACTTTTAAAAGGTATGATTAAATATTAATGCAATAATTAAATGCAGTGATCAATTTTGATTGCTACTGTTGTTTATTGGTGACTATCACAGTATGCCTCACAAAAAGAAACCTCAACAGAGGATCAGATTTCAATCAGAAGAACCTTGGCTTTAGCATGCAAATGAAAACCCAGATCAAATAGCAGAGAGTAGAGATTCCATTGCTGAGAATATGCAAAGACTTAGTGATTCTCAAACTCCTGAACAAGCCAAAGACCCAACCAAGAGCTCTTCACAGGAGCTAGGTTAAATGCTGCAGATAGGGCAGCTTTTAAGCTAGTATTAATCATATTTTTATATATGTGTGTGCCTATCACAGTATATTTATATATTATGTTTGTGTGTCTATCTGTGCCTGTGTATATATATATATATATATATATATATATATATATATATATATATATATATATATATGTCATCCACACACAAGTCTGTTTCACAGTGTGACTCGACATTCGATTGCACTGAGCTAGGATCAAAACTCAACCAATTGGCATCAGTCAGAAATTCTACCCATGAGCTATTTGCCCACAGCAGAGAAAGGGAATCTTTTTCCCATATTACATACATGATATATATAAATGCCAAATCAGCTGCCATATATATATATATATATATATATATATATATATATATATATATATATATATATATATATATATTTGCTTGTCAATTTAAACATTATTTTTAGTGGATATGCATATTTGTGTTCATACACTTTTTATTTGTTTATTTTCATATTATATTAATTTATTTTCAGATATTGGCCTCTCACAAAATCTCTTTAAAGAAAATGCTCTGCTCTCTGGTAGGATTCGAAACTGCATCCTGTTGGGCAAAGGGCGTTTCCTTTAAATCTGGCCAACTTGTTCAGTTTTTGATCACGCTAAATAATGCTCTCTGCAATAAATTGTAACTAAGGTCTGCTAAGCATAGTTGCAGTGTAAATCAAAAGTAGTGCTCTGTGGGTGTTGAACAAACTCAAATGTGCCTGAGTGTCTGCAACAAGGATTGTCTATTTGCCCTAGTAAACCGGCATTCATGGATACAATTGGCAAGCCATTGTTATATATATATATATATGTGTGTGTGTTATGGATTAAACAGAGATATGTAAATTTTCCTATATGCCGAGTCTCTTCAGGACATTGTTAATCATATCAGTTAGGCTGAGCTGCCATAGAAAATGATTAGCAATTCATTACCAATAATATTTCACAGAAAATTCTTACTATAGAATATTTAGACTTCACTGGGTGTCATGTGCAATGAACTCCCAAGGGGATATTTCCTTGATCACTACAATTTTAATCTTTTCAAGTCAAGGGTTAATTTTTATATATCTTGCATATTCTCATAATATGCATCCCTTATTTCCTCTCTTTACACACTGACATCATCCCCACTCTACACCAAGTGGCACTTAAACTATGTCTTAGGTGAAAATCAGTAAAAAGAAAAATCAGTTCGTCTTCTGTTCTGTAATTCTATATACTTAGGTGTATTATTTTAATAAAAGATTTCATTTAAAGTCAGTCTTGCTGGCATGAACTTATTTACCATCAAAGTATCTTAATTATTGGTGTAGAGAAAATGAGAATTTATAACGCGTCTAAAGAGATCTCTGATTTCACACCAAAAGAAAATATCTTGACCAAAATATGTATTGTGAATAACAAGGGGAATGTCAATTTCTTTTTTGTTGTTTACATTGAGAAGATTAAATAATTGACTGACATATGATATATTTGGAATCGAATTAGGATTATAATTATGTATATGCATACACAAGTGTGTTTGTGCGTTTGTGTTTATGTGTGAATGTATATGTGTGCTTGAGGTTATGCATGTGTGTGTGTGTACATATATATATATATATATATATATATATATATATATATATATATATATATATATCTGCATGTGTGTGTAAAGAGAGAGATTATATGGAGGGAAGGAAGTAGAAAATAATTAGGGCTTGGATGAAAAAAAACAACAGAAAGAGAGAAATGAAAATAAAAAAAAGAAATAAAGAAGGAAAAGAGCTAAAACAAAAATATTAAAAAGAAAAAATAATGCATGCATGCAGACATCAATGAATAATAATTATTATTATTATTATTATCAATTAATAATTATGCTTGTTCTGTGCATTAGTTTCTTAGTTCACACGATGATTACACCCGACCAGTATCTCATAAATAGTGGATTTTTCCATTTTGATCATGTGGAAAGACAAATGACATATCAGAGATGCTACTTGGTTTCAATGAAAAAAAGAAAGCAAGGCAAGATGGAAAGAAGTATTTAACGACTCATGCCTTATGAACAATGTACTATTCAGTTTTGAATGTCTGAGATGATAAAAGACGTATGAAAGACAATACTTGATTTCAGTCAGGAAATCAAAGAAGAGATGATTGACGTGTTTAACATCTATTTCATTGAAATAGAAAAAGTTTTCAAGAATATGAAAAAAAGAATAAATATTAAGGAAAGGAAGAATAATGAAAGGAAGAATAATAAAACAAGAATTAAAAAGATAGAAGTTGATGATTGACATTGCATTCAAATTTTTGATGATCAAATTTGACTGGGAAGCCAGAAGAGAGTTATACAAGCAAGAAGTGCCAGGGAACATATTGTTAGCAATAGA
This sequence comes from Acanthosepion lycidas, assembly GCA_963932145.1. NCBI lineage: Eukaryota > Metazoa > Mollusca > Cephalopoda > Sepiida > Sepiidae > Acanthosepion > Acanthosepion lycidas. Next base: position 83,939,455 of record OZ010573.1, on the reverse strand, counting down.
AATTTTGGTTATATTCTAGCAATTTCAAATGTAAAATGATGAATTCTAGCTGCCAACCTAATACTGCACTTAAATTCTTAAAGTTGAGGTACCATTGATCAAAGCTCATCATAACTCTTATTAGTGAATCTCTTAGTCTAGATTTGATTAAAGTTTTGAGTTTAAGGAAATTGTAATGCTAACTTAAGCATTATACTTAGATGTTAGTGAACATGTAATGTTAGATTATGATTTAGGTATAAATATTTTAATCAACCATAGCTTAAAATTTAGGGTTAGATTATAGGAAAAATGTAACTGGATTTTAAGATAATGTGTATATGTTAAAGAAACTGGTACCCTTGCTTAAATATTAGGGTTAGATTTTAGAGAAAATATAAACCTTCCTTAAGAGTTGCCATTAAATGATAGAGACATTGTTATACTAGCCAAAAGGTGTCATAGAAATTGCTATGAGCTTATTGGATCATTAAGAGGAGAATTTTAAGATTCATCAGAAATTGCAAATAGGAAAAACAGGTAAGTTTCATTGGTTAAAAATAGTTTATATTAGTACTATTATTATTGCTATTTTTCTCAACTACTTGATAACTGAGTTTGGCTGTAATTAAAAAAATGACTCTCATAGATATTTCCCACATAACAATAATTTTTTTCTTAATGTAACAGTTCATGGTTCTGTAATACTGGAATTTAAATACTCATTATCATATATTCGCAGACCCATCCACATTTGCATGTGCATTAATATATTCACAGAACACTCCACATGTGCATGTACATTCTTACATATTTACAGAACATTCCACATTCGCATGCACGTTCTCATAAATTCACAGAACCCTTGACATTGTGTAATGATTTCTTCTTTTTTTTTTGATGGTTCTTATGTGAGTTTACTGGATTTTACAGCTGTGACATAATTTTAATTTTTCTAACTCTCTATATAATCAGTTTACCTATTTAAATGTACACCACTTTTATATCTACATACATACACAAACATTAATGAAAGTTTAAACAGCTGTGTACATATTGTTCTCTTTTGCTGTATCAAGATGAGATACATTATATCTCCTATTCAGCATCAAAGGTGTGCTTACCAGTTGCATGATATTAACCAGTTGAGCATGTCTTTTTTATGAGCAAGAAACTTGGTGGAACATGATGGACTAATGTCAAGTGGTTTATTAATTTTTTATGTTTGGAGGATGAGGCAGTCAAGGCAACTTGAGCTGCACATTTGGGCTTACTCTCAATCAGAGTTCATTTTAATGGACAGGGTTATTCAAACTCAAGATATATATAACTGGGCCTCACCTGTAAGATTATGCACTACTTTTAGCAAAATCTTTTACCATAAAGTGCACTATTTGCAATAATGCATGCGCCTACTAAAGACTTATTAGACTGTGTCTCATGATGGATATCTTACACTTCATATATATGTAGCCCAGTATCATGACACTCTCTTTTTAAATAATAATAATAATAATAAGGTGAAGAAGAATAAAAAGAGCAGCAATAGCAAAAATAACATATATAATAATGATCCAATCTCTTCTGATTCTGGGTGATAATAGGTGAGTCTCATTAACAAAACGGAACTTGTACAGAGAATAAGATACAGTTTATCTGTTCCTCTTCAAGTACCTCACAAACACATTCTGTGAAAAAAATTATTGATATTTGTGAATCAATTGTTCATTTTTTCATTGTAAATTTTTATATATTATATATTTTTATTTAATAAATTTTGATTTCACATATTTTCTTATTTTTCATATTTCATATATTCTTATATCTCATATATTTTATATTTCATAAATGTTTATATTTCATATATTATTATATCTTATATCTCATGTTTTCTCATACCTCATATATTTTTATATTTCATATATTCTTATATTTCATATAGTCATATAGCTCATATCTCATACATTCCTATATCTAATACATTCTTATAATTTATATATTATTATATTTGAAAATTTTTTATATCTCATATATTCTTATATCTCATATATTTTATATTTCATAAATGTTTATATTTCATATATTATTATATCTTATATCTCATGTTTTCTCATACCTCATATATTTTTATATTTCATATATTCTTATATCTCATACATTCCTATATCTAATACATTCTTATAATTTATATATTATTATATTTGAAAATTTTTTATATCTCATATCTTCTTATATCTTATATTTCATATATTCTTATATTTCATAAATTTGCATATCTCATATATACTTATATCTGATATATTCTTATATCACTTACCTCATATATCCCCATATCTCATATATTCTTATATTCTATATTTAATATATTCTTATATCTCATATATGTTTAATTTTCATGAAATTTTATAACTTATATATTCTTATATCTCATATATTTTCTTATATATTCTCATATGTCAGATATTCTTGTATCTAATATATTTTATAAGTTCTATATCTCAATAGCATTATATCTCATATAGTTTTATATCTTTTATTATTTATTCTCATATCTCATATATTCTTCTATCTTTGGACAAACATTCATTATCTAATTAAAAAATGAGATTTATTAAGTAAAAATTGATGTTCTGAAGTTTACATTATTTTAAAAATTGAAAAACAATGTGATATATATGAAAAATTGCATTCAATTACATTTTTCTTTTCCTTCTGTTTCTACTTCGGAAATCACATTTAGAGTTTAGTCTCCAAACAGACATAAAATGTCACAATTTTCCATTCTCAAAATATAAGCTTCATATTAGAATTATCTTTGATCTATATACTAAAAAATAATAATATATATGATAGACCTATTTGGTCATAAATGCTTTCATTAATTCCTAAAAATTAACAATTCCTTTCTTTCTAATTATCAATGTTTTAATGAAATGTGATAAAATAAATTTTAAGTAAAAAGGAATGCCAAAATTTGGTTTCTGATAATGTATATTTTCTAACATCAAAACATTTAAAGTTAAATAAAATAGAAATGAAACCATTTGAAAGCAATATGAAAAACTAAAAACTTTCCCTGTGTTTGAAAGGGTCAAATATTGTTGGCATTAAATTCAAGTATCATTATTCATTCACTGTTAGAAGCAGAAGTTTTGTCTCATTTGTTTTTAGGTTTTTTTTTGTTTTGTTTTGTTTGTTTTTTACTCCTTGTATAAATGAATGTTTTGTCATATTCATGTCATGACGAGTTGCATAAATATTTATTTCCTAAATCATTAACTAGCAAAATAAATATTTGTTTCTTTAATTCATTGTCGTCAAATTAATATATATCCTTCAACCCTATATAATTATTAATTGCTCTTATATATATTCTTTATTAATTCTCCAGAACACAGATAAATTTAACAGTTGTCTTTTTAGACATTTCTCAATGTTCTGTTTTTCTGATTTTATGTCTACTTACATTAATCTTTATAAACATATATAAATAATCTTACTTCTTATAGAAATCTGAAAGCACACACAGATAGTAAAAACTGTGTTTCTGAAACAAAGCAAAGTATTAAGTCATCAGAAAATATTTTTAGAAACAATTTTTGAACTGTAATGTAATATTTAATTTCCTTATTTTGAAATGAATATTGGACAATTGACACATAATTAAAGAAGATACCTGAAGTGATAGAAATGTTGTTATTATGCCTCAGAAAAACCAAAAAGATGTAATGGTTATCTTCTTAGATCCTCTCGCAATGTTACACTATTCTGGTCTAATGTCAGATTAAATTCATTTTGATAAACATCTATAATTTATTTTACTTCTCTTGGAGTGAGATATAAAAAGGACTGTCAACTTATCTCAAACTCTAACCACATTTTTCTATCACAACAAAAAAACCTGTACGGTTTCAGGCGCTTAATTAAGTAACTTAAGTGTCTCAAGCCATAAAGAATTTTTCTTTATGTTATAAATAAGTGATTACAGTCCAAGATAAGTGCTGTATTTATTATTCGACATTGAGTTATTCAAAACTAGTTTTAACCCCTCTTTATTAGTATAAATATGACGGAGATTGAATTCTGATATGTGAGCAACGACTCTTTCAGAGAAACCTTTCCAAAACAGAAAGTGTGATACTGAACTGGAATATTAATATTGATGGCACATAACCTGAATCTACAATGAAATTATAATGTGAATTAATAAATACTAAACATTTCAAGAACCTGGGTGTATGGATCAGTTATAAGCAATTTTCTATAGTTGATAAGAAAACGGCAACTGCTCTAGGTGTACTTTTATCCAATACAGCAATATGCCACAAAACATTGTTAAAGGAAGTTGAGTGTCATGTTCTTAAATAGTTTTGCCAGTGCTAGATTCTTGTATGGATGTCATTCATATCATACACCATGTTCAAAAATGTCTAAACAATCAGCTACATACAACAATTTTCTTCCATCAATGAATAACAATGGATTAACCATGGGGATCATGAAGAGGACTGTATTTCCTCGGGTTTTCTAATCTGGCACTATTGAATCACAAAGAAAGAACTTTACCAAATAAGAGAAATCATATTCCTTGAAGACTTTCAAAAACTAAAATGGATAGCATATGTAAATCGAATAAAAGATGATAATCAATATGTTGGCTTTCCACACGACCGTAAGTAGAAGATTAGGAAGGAAACCTTCAATCAATACTAGAAAGAGCGATATAATTAATGGGCAGGGGAAAAAAAACTATATTTCTAGGGAAAAAGTCTTTTAAGCGAAAGATTTCATAAATTTCAACTGACAGTAATGCAATAAAATACCGAATGTTTCCTTATAACGAAACAGTTAATCTCTTCATCATCTTTACTATGGAAAATCAAAGTAAAGAACTCAAGACACTGCTGGTTTTCTTTGATTGAGAACTTGGAAGTAAACATCTGTATCTTTTTTATTTATTTATTTATTTATTTATTTATTGTGCGTGTGTGTGTGTGTGCGTGCGTGTGTGTGTGTGCGTGCGTGTGTGTGTGTGATTGCGTGCAGGAACAATAGCAATTAAGTTGATATTTTTCAACCCCCCCCCCCACGAGGATTAAATGTGGCACAAGGCCGGTTTAATAGCAATTAAGTTCCACCCCCTTAAAACCTCCTGACCAGAGGCCCTGCTACCGGATGTAGTTTATCGTTATACCCAGGACCAGCGCTGTTTTAAGATAATAAAAAAAAAATTATTAATTTCAAAAGAGAGTAATGTTAACAATTCGATCAATGAATGCACGAACGCTTCCTTATAAGGAAATGGTTAATCTCACCATTACCCTTACTGAAGTATTTATTCTAGATATACTGATGTTTGAAAACATACGTTTTACGACTTATGCTTTCAGTTTTGTATCTGGCTTTACGATGCTGTTACTTTTTTTGTCAACTTTGATACTTAGATTGTCATTTTATTATTAACTACTCATTATGTTGGCTACGTGCGCAACGGATGGGTTACTTTTAGGCATGAGTTAATCTATTAAGAAAATAAGGTGGGCTCAACAGACTTTGGAAAATCGGTTGATAGATAGGCGGGTGGACTTGGGTTCGTTTGATTAGTTTGCTCTTCATTATCACGTCCCACGAAACAGCACAATATCATAGAACGAAAACAAGGTCAACAATTCGTGATGTCTATAAATAGTAAAATGTTTGCTTCGTTACCTGAACGTGCGTGAGAAGATTAAATAATTGGCTGACATATGATATATTTGGGGTTGAATTGTGATTTTGCATTATCTGTACGGATATAGACACACGTATGTATCTGTGTATGTCTGTGTATGTGCGTTGTTGTGAGCGTCTGTGCGTGCGTGTGTGTGTTTGCGAAAAGATATTTTTTGGCGGTAATGAAGGTGAAAGTAAATTGGTTTGGGGAAGAAGACAAAACGAATGTAAAAGAAAAAAAAAAAAGAAAAGGTGCAGAAATAATTTAATAAAAAGATATAAAAATAATGATTTAAATATTAAAATGGTAAAATTAGACTTAAATAAAAAAAAAAAATAATATAGAAAAAGTAAAAAACAAAGTGCCGAGAAATAAAAGTAAAAGAATAGTGAGAAAAAGAAAACGAAAATGGTAAATGAATTTAAGAAAGATTAAAGAACGAGATAAATTACTCAGAAAGAAGAATGAAATCAGCGACAAAAGTAAGAAAGAATTTGAAAAGGAAGGAAAATAAAGTAAAATATAATAAAAAAGAAAGAAAAAGATAATAAAAAAAGGATTAAGAAAAAGAAATAGAAAAAAAATAAAAAAAAGCACTGAATGAATATAATAGATGTGTGAATGGAATCGAAAACTAAATAAGAATGAAAGGAGCCAGGAGAAAAAAGAAAGAAAGAAAGAAAGAAAGAAGAGCATGGAAAAAATAGAGAAAATGTCTAAGTAAGTAAGAAAGAACGAAGAAATAATGACCTGAAAAAGAAATAGAGGAAAAAGGTTTTGAAAGAAAGTAAGAAAGAATGAAGAAATAAGGGTATGAAAAAGAAAAAGAGAAATTAGGACACGAAAAAAGAAAGAGAGAAACTAACAAACAAAGAGGAGTTAATGGAATGAAAAAACAAACAAACAAATAAGAGGGTATGCAATAACTAAAGAAAGGGAGAAGAGTTAATGGAATGAAAAAAGAGAAAGAAAGAAAGAATAATTGTATGAAAAAGAAATAGAGAAAAGACACTGTGAAAGAAAGAAAGAAAGAAAGAAGAGTTAATGGTATGGAAAAGAAATAGAAAAATGTGTAAGAAAGAAAGAAAGAATGAAGAGATAATGGTATGAAAAAGAAACAGAGAACAGATGTTCTGAAAGAAAGAAAGGAAGAAAGAAAGAATAAAGAGTTAATGGCACGAAGAAGAAATAGAGAAATGAGGCCACGAAAAAAATGAAAGAAAGAAGAATTAAATGTATGAAAAAGAAACAGATAAAAGAGGGTAAGAAATAAATAACTAAAGAAAGAAAGAACAAAAGAAAAAAAGGAAAGAAACAAAGAAGATTTAATTGTATGAAAAAGAAATAAAGAAAGGAGGGTAAGAAAGAAAGAACGTGCATATCTTTATCTGAAAACAAGGTTACAGTTGAATATTGATAATTCGGTCAACTCGTTGGCATCTATAAGTTGATCCATCAGTGAAATGAATAGAAACTAAGTATCAAGGTGAACTATTTATCAGAAAATAAGGATTGACACAAAAAACTAACAACAAAATCAAACAAAGCATCAACAATGGCCACCCTAGCCAAATTCAGACGATTTCCCACACCATTTACTAGTGCAATCCTTTATGATAAAGGGAAAAAGTAGGTCTGCAGTTTGCATCGATAGAGCAAAAGAATTCTAACAGTAGTTTTCTAATACAGATCCGTATACTGATATACATGTGATCTGTGTACACATGTGTGTGGTAGTATTTACCACATATGGTTGCATAGAAAGAGGTACCAAATTTAGTGAATTTACTATAGTATAATGAATAGCGGCTCCGGATGAGATAATCGGAGCCGAGTTCGAATTCCAAACGAGTTAATTACATTAACTTACGCGCAAATATCATTAGAAAGGTTTGATTGCATGTCTAACAAACTCTTTTAGGTAAATAGCAGGACAGACTGCGCCTTATAGCTTTGTTTGACAACCAGTCTAGGAGAAGGTAAACATTGTTTTCAGACCAGCCTGAAGAAGTTTCGGCTACATCAGGATATCTTGCCCAAGATATTGCTAAAACTGCAGTACATGTGGTGCGGCTACAACCCTAATTGGTTACGAGAATCGTGACGCTGATCAGTAAGTCTGCAGCCTGATACGTAATTACAGCGTGCGATATATGAATTGACACCGCTTTATATTTTACATTTCGTGCATGCGCGTTGTTTGTTTTTGATATTGTCGACTGCACAATGAAGCAGGGTCATTTCGGCACTGTTTGTGAAAAAAAACAAAAAAACATCATCCTTTACATATGGCCACCTAACTCCCTAGACTGCAACCCCCTTGATTATTATGTGACGGCGCAGTTGCGCGAGAGACCAACAAAACTCCTAGTAACACCACCAATTAAATGAAGGCAAGGATTATGGCAGCATTAACCAACTTAAATAATTAGGCTGTCCAGAAGCGATGAAGGAGATTCCAAAGTCAACTAGAGGCTGTGTTTGAAACCAATGTAGATTTTATTGAATAAATTTACTCTTTTGTATTTCAAGACATTTTTGTGTAATTTTGGTAAATATATCTGTTAAAATGAGATGTCTGTTATTTTCATTTTTGCATGGTTTAGACGACAGTTTATCCAGCGCACTCTCTATACAATGTTTTATCCTAGGCTTTTGTGATTCCATGTATGTGATTGTATGTAGCACTTGTAAAGGATTTGAAAAGAAAAGATATCAAATATGAAAAAATAAGTAAGTTTTGGTTAGAAAAGAAGAAAGCTTTGAACATATTTTTTCTACTTGTCTTCCGATAGGAACCTCGTACAATTTCTGACGGAATTACTATGTCCCAAAAGCAGGGCCGTCCCTAGGTTTGCTGGCACCGGGGAACTGTTGAACTCCGGTGCCATTACAAATATAGTTCTTTAAGATCTTTACAAGGTGGAAAACTGAAAAAGTAGAATGAGTTTATTACAATATACATTTTAATACAAGCTAAAGAAAACATCACTTATCCTATCCAAAACATTTTTCTAGTCTTTAGATCTGCCAATTTTTCATACCACTTTCTACACCTATCTTCTTTGAAGATCCACAAAGAGAGTCCACACACTCAACATATAGATAAACGACAACTGATGTGGTTTGTTCCCGATACAGCCATGTTGTCATGGTGACGGGTCTGGCCTTACGACATAAACACTGGTCAATATGCAAAATAAAATTAATACAATTGGATTACATTAGTAAATATTTTTTTCAAATATAAAGTTCACTAAAACATCATTAATCGTGAGAAATAAACTTAACAGATATGCAAAGTGTTACAAAGGCGATCATTCATTTTTCTGCGTATGGCGCTACCCACGTTTAAAGTATCACATCCAGCCATGGTGGGGAGGCCGGGCCAATATATATGAAATTTCATCGCCACGTCATAATAGAATGAATTAATAATCAAATTCTTAAAAATTTATTTCGTTTTATTTATTATTTTCACATGTTATTCATGTTTACTTGGAATATCCCAATATGTCGGTATGATAGTGCTTTCGGCTTTCACGACGCCCAGCGCGACTGCCGGAGTTGCCAGTACCGTGAGCCGGTCCTGCTGTGAAGGATTATTCGTAATTTGAAAAAGTTGATGAGTATAATTAATCGCCACAAAATGTTTTTAATAATATTTCCTTAAAGAGCATTTTCTGCTTAAATAAACAATATACATATATATATATATATATATATATATATATATATATATATATATATATATATATATATATATATATATATGGTTATTCATATAAACGTCCAACAACATATCCGTTTATACATTTACAGAAATCTGTTTTTCACCGACAAAGACTTTAAAAGACTGTTTCCAAATTCTTTGTTTCTTAATATTCTGCAATATATCAACTGTTCTATTGATCAAGAGTAATAAAACTCTGTAGGTGCTACACTTGGTCAGCGTGCAGCGTGTTGAAGAACATGAAATCCTAATTGTCTTTCATATATATATATATATATATATATATATAAAGTATGTCTTTTGCATTGCTTTATGTTTACCAAACCCAGACACTTTTGATTTAATGCTTCCTTTACCCAATGAAGTTTCTTGCAATAAGTGTCTGCAGTAATGATCCTTCCATGTTGCAGGTTGTATGTGATGACACCGTTCTTGTTTGCCCAGACAAATTATGAAATTCTGTGGATAGAGTCCTGGCTTTGGTGCTGACAATGGTTTCTAAATTTGCGATAACCGTTCTCTTTTATCGTTTTTCGGTTGACATCAAAAAACATTTTTCCTCTTTTGAAATAATGTGATCTAAACATAAACATTATACACTGAAAAATCCAGATAAAAAAGGAACTGAGATGCTGTCAAGCTACAGCTTTATTGATCCATGATCCATGACAGTAACCATTTTTGTTTTAGAATCAGACGAGCTTTTTTCCAGTTCAAAATTGTCTTGTGAATTTTCTGGAAGTGCTTACTGCATCTTAAAATGTCTATTTTATGGTTTATGCCCATTTTTAACAATAGAGTGTATGTACATATATATGTATGTGTGTATGTATGATAAGTCTGTAGACACCTCTGTTGTAATATAGGTCCATAGTCTCAGCAAACTCGGTGTTTTTGGGGTTTCTGTAGCTAGTAGGAATTTCCAGGGTGGAGTTACTAGCCCCATATCCAACCAGTTTTGAATTCAGATGTATCCTTCTCCTGGTTAAAAGACTGCTGCAGATGATGAAACGTTATGTTCAGTTTTCAGGCGACAACACATGTGGGAACCAAATTCTATCTTAAATGTTTTCCATATTCGCTTGTGATACTTTTGAATGAGGCATTAGGGTTTGCGCCAAACTCTGGTGCTTTGGCGTGTATCTAATTTAGTAGCTTCTTTTAAAATTTCTCCTGAGTGGGTGGTTATCTAGAGCGTGGCTGGATGTCACAATCGCCATCTGTAAACCTTTTAAACCACAGCTGATATGTAAGAGCCTTTACCGCTTCCGTATATATATATATATATATATATATATATATATATATATATATATATATATATATATATGCATACCACCCCAAGCAAGTCGGGAGTGCCACTAACATACAAAGGGTTACAGAAAGTAAGAGCAGACTTAAAGAGTGTGTTTGAGGAAAGGAAACAGAGAAGGACGGTGATCAAGATCAAGGCATCAGAAGATATTGATTGGCATTACATTTGAATATTTGAAGGTTATAGCTACCAGAGAAGCAATGAAGAGGGAGGTAATTCCATTGACGTGAAGTGCGAGACATGAAGCTGTTGGAGTAGAAGAGACGGCTATATTTAACCGTTTCGGCAGTGAAACGGTGGGATCGAAATGCCAACCTAGTAGCACGCTTAAATTCATGTAGTTTGGGAACCAGTGAAAGTAGCTCGACATAGCAGTTGCCATGAAAATACTTGTAGAAAAGACAAAGGGAAGCCACAGCACGTTTTTGAGAGTGACTGTAGACGAGATGCCAGATTAGGACCTATCAATTTGCATAAACGTCTTTAGATTTTGTCGAGGATCTCGAGATGAACAGTGGGAGCGCCGCACCATATATGGCAGTAGTATTCAATGCAAGGACGAATGGATGATTTGTAGAGTTGAAGGATGGACTCAGGCGAAAAAAACCTTCTGTCGCGACACAGAGAACCAACTTTCCTTGCGGTAGATGAAGCTATTGATTCAATGTAGTTGTCCCCCCTCAGGTTGGTGAAAAGCGTGAAACCAAGCAGACGCAGGGAGGAGCTCTCGTGGAGTTGGACATCAGCCATTTATTTTAAATGTCTTTGACGCCGTACTTTGATTGTTAATATATACAATAAGGCATGACGGACATGAAGTATAAACCTACATAGGGTTAAACTTTGAAATTAACTATAAACGGCACACAGATGATAAATTAATTCTAGATAATATAGCCTACTATTCAACCATTCAGCCTTGGTTGGTTGACTCATAATTCATAGCAGGGAAATATGTAATTGCATTCCGGGCGCCCTAATATCTAGGAAGTTTGGTTCGTTTAGCGCAAGGAAACGAGTAAACGTTCTTAATGACATGGGGCTTAGTTGATTACGGCTCTCCACAAATTCCTTAAATTCCAGGCAGTGGTTTCCTGGGAGTTTTTTCGCCATGCTTTGAAATTCATTTTCTCTCTTTTTGGCTGTTGCCACTGAGGGTTAGAGAATCTAGATTATTTTGCTGTTGAACGGTGGGAGAGAAAAGATGAATTCATGCCTTTCCAAAGAGCATTTGTGCGGAAATAAACGCAATAGACGAGGCGAAATTTGAGCTCGGCTCGCCAATATGTTGCATTACTTGCCCATCCATGTGTACATTACACTGCGATAATCGAACTTACTCCCGGATACACGACGAGATTTTTAATTTTAATGCTTACTTTATTACTTACAAAGTACTGTTGACACTAGAGCATAAATTAGGAGCACTTAAAATGGTATACGATATTATTCTGCTAAGTACAGCTCTGTGTCTATTAGTTTAAGTATAGCTGAATTATCGAAGTCAACAAATCTGCAGCCTGACAGGTAATTATAAGATATTTTATCTTACGTTTGCCAGGTGACAAGTATATAGTCGTGACTGAGGCCATTTCTCAGCGACGAAAAAAAAAGTACGAAACAGTTCTTATTTTAGAATCATTTCCCCCAAACAAGGCCATAAAACCAGGAAGAAGCAAGGCGTTACTGATAGTCAAAAAAAATAGGGAAACGTTAGTGAGGAGAAAGGATAATAAAAAAAAAAATATTTTACAGGATTTTAAAGATCGAAGATGGCGGTTAACATTACATATAAATTTTTGAAGATCGGAGTTGATAGAAAAGCAAGGAACCAGAAGAGGTTTCCATACGTGATGAGTGCATGAGAAGAAATTATTAGCATACAAATTAATCAAGATTACATCATGCTTTTTCAACAGTAAAATCATGAGACGAGACCTAACTGCCAACCAGGTACGACGCGTAAGTTATGAAGTCGAGATACCAAAACAAGTAAGTTACTCAGAAAAATTACTCTGAATATATTTATAGGAAAGTCCACAGGGATATCAGGTTGAAACACTGATTCCGTACGATCACCGACATTTAGCAACGTCGAGCCTGGTCAGTACCTAGAGAGTTGACCGCTTGTGAATACCAGGTATTGTAAGCATGGATGTGCGGTTGGTGTAATGGATAAGGGTTCTGAATTTTTAATCGGAGAGCCGAGTTCCAAATCCAGTTGGGTTCGTTATATTCACTCACGCGCAAATACCCTTGGGAAAGGTATGAATTCATTTCTTCTCCAACCAGCTATAGGTTCATTAGTAAGATTTGTATTATTAAATCATTATTATCAAAAATTATTACAATCTAAAAGTATTTCTTTTAAATAACCTGCTAAGTGATAACCCGTAGAAAAAGAAACGATCATTTCAAAGGAAATCTACGTTACTGCGGTGGGTAAGTAAATGAAGCCCAGATAATAGGTGAGACCGATCACATTGCAGATTCATGCGGGTGAACAAGGCAAAGATCCAAAACGAAACTGTTCTCTTATTATAATCTGAGGGATCATTTCTACCTTCCGCCAGCATGGCTGATGCTAACCTCCAATAGGGTAACTCATTATACCTTCTCAGGCTAACATTTTTCACTGACATGAAGTGGAAAGTCTATACTGAATCAATTGCTAGGACTGCAACTACGAGTATTGGTTAACTAGGCATATTTTTTTTCTCCAAACCTATCTTACAAATTTAAAAATCTACCATTCATCCATACATTGAATATTGCGGCTACATCAGTTGTAGTTCTCCTGCATAACATTTAGTGATTCTTGATAAAATCCAAAGAAGAATTTGCAATGTTATCAGTCACTTCTCCGTAAATTAGATTCCCTGTGTCTTTTCTATAAATCCTTTCATAGTAATTGTTCTGATGAACTTTGCTCAGTGGTACCTAGACTTTATGAATTTAAGCGCAGTGCGAGATTAGTGGCAAAGTCTCATCATTTTACACTTGAAATGTCCTGATGTAAACGTAAGTTCTATGTTAACGGTCTCTTCTATCGTACTTCTCTCTTGTGGAACTCTCTTCCGGGTTCTCGCTCCCATGTCATGTTTTCTTAATTCTTGTTCTTTTATTATTTCGTCTCCCTAATAGTATTTTTCTCCTTTTTTTTCCCGTACTGTCTAACACCCAATAATTCCTTGCGTCTTAGTGGCTTTATTGCTTTGCTGGAAGTGAAATGAAAAAAAAAAAAAAAAGGCCAGGGTAAAGAGTTGACTTAGATTTGTGGAAATATCGGGTATCAACCAGAGAATTCACACGCTATCTTTCTCTACCCAGACCATAAGACATCGCCTGCTAAACAATACGAATATTTCATACGAGCATAGAAGCCACTCTACTTGGGTACTAATTAGGTTCGCTCATGCGAGGGGATTTCGGGCCTTTTGCATTCAGTGTCCTATGTACGTAAAATTTATTAGAATTTAGAATATAATAAAATTATTTTATCTTTATTTGACACCTTAATTCCGCATAATTTTCTTCGTATACACAACCGATCTCTGTAGTTTGTTTATATTTATTTTGTGAGCAATTTTTATTTTCTTTTAAATCACAATTTTTTTGAAAGACATTCGGAAACACGAAATATGTAATATTTCGAATACGTCACAGTACGTGTACTAGAAAAAAAAACATATGAGCAACGTACCGTACCCCTCTTAATTACGATATGAAATGCAATTGCTACGAAAATCGGAATTAAACTTCAACCTTTAAAAAAGACTTTTTTTAAACCTTTCACCCTGTTCGATATTTTAATTTAACTTTAAATGAGTTATTTAATTTTTAAACGCATGTAACTACAATAGTTACTGCCTGTTAGTCCAGGTTGTTTATGATTCACCGAGATCGAAATACGGGCGGACACACGTACACTGCGCTTAATTTTATGCAGATTAGGGTATTGTCAGCAGTTTCCTAACTTCTTTTTTTTTTACCTATATGACATCGTATTTTCTTCTTTCATATGAAACTTTATAACATTTATACTACACCTTTTCTTCTGTTCCAATTTTTCTGTATTGAATATTTTATGTGTGTCGATTTAATTATGATTAACGAGGTAAAATCTCGGTCAGATCAAGTTTTATAAGGTTGGTGCAAAAATAATGACGGTTTTTGACGTTAAAAAATACGTCAAAAACCGTCATTATTTTTGCAACAACCTGATATAAAGTCTTGGTTTTTTGTTTATTTTAAATGACTGGTATTCAGATTCACAGGCCTATACACGGCAAACAAAACCACTCACTTATAACATACAATCCTATCTATTTAACATTCTCAATATATATTTCTGAAATGAGATATTCTAACTATTTACACTATTTACGTTGTTCGAGCTGTTGTCCTCATCTTATTTGTCATATTCACGACGTTTCGGCTGTTGAGCTCTCCAGCCTTCTTCAGTGAATTTCGAACCTAAATAAAAGGTTCGGTTCGAAATTACAAAAAATATCACCTAAAGAAGACCGAAGCATACAACGGCCGAAACGTCGTGGAAACAGCAATAACGATGAGGACAACAGTCTGAACAATGTAAATACTGTAAGTACCTATTTCTTTTTCTTATGTGTGAATATGATTTGTTGAAACAATAAAACGGGTGGATCTAGGTTAGTTTAATTAATATATTCCTTTGTATCTACGTTTTTAGTCTAATTGATCTGATTACACATAAACTTAAAAAGTGTAGACAAGTAACCACGCTACTGCAGCTTCAAATCATTGATGTTTACGGCAAAGGAGGAGGTAAGATTGAAAATGTTTAATTTTAGAGTATATCTCCTTCTATATTACAGTGGATGCTAACCAATCTTTTATCTGTGATCCTCACTAAAAGATATCTTCCAAAATTATTACTAAAAGGAAAAAATCATTAAAAACCAAAAGAAAATATTACTGAAATGTTATGTAATATCAGTCCTACTATATGGCTATAGATACTGGACAATCTTCTCACAGATGAAGAAAAGACTTGAAACAACAGGAATGTGATTCTCTACAAGCATGCTGTGAATACCATGAAGCAAACATGTGAGCAACGACGAAGTTTTAGAGAAAATGGAAGATGAAAAGACACTTATATTTAAGATCAGGAAGAGACAGTTGAAATTTCTTGGGCACATAATGAGGAAATAATTCTTGGAAAATCTGATGCTTACAGGACAGACTGAAGGCAAGAGGGACAGAGGAAAACAACGCATGAGCTGCCTAACAGGCTTGAGTAATTGGATTTTAGGATGGAGAGAAAAGATAAAGTTTATTAAGAGCTACAAAGGACAGCTAGTTTTGGAGAGTCACGATTTCCAGCATCCTCAGGGAACACGACACGTAGAAGAAAATGAAAAATTTCTCTGGAAGTTTGGTTAGAAGAACAAAAAAGATCATATCCTCTCAACTATTATATTTCCCGGTCACATAATACCAAAGTTTTGTTGAAAATTCTATTTCGGAAATTAACCTGGCTGGAAGATTTGTTGCAAGCAAACCTTTTGATTTTTGATTGATACATTCCTTTTCTATGGCTTATCAATATTTTGCAGGTTATTTAAAGTCAGAAAACATTTTTAGATTGTAATTAGTGATATAAATCTTACTAACTAACGCATGACTGAGGGGAGAATATAGCTTTCCCAACGGTACGTGCGTGTAAGTGAATATATAACTGTCGGAACTCGGCTCTCCGATTAACAATTTCTAGCATTGCCCATTACATTATCCGCACATTAAAGCTTACAGTACCTAGTATTGTCAAGGGGTATTGACCAGGCTCGACATTGCTTAACTTCGGCGTTCGTACGCGAGACGGTTTTAAACGTGATGTAACTTGTAAACCATAATTTTTAATATAACTGGTATTGACCAACTTCTTCAACCCATGAAGCCCATTTACGAATATCTATTTCAAGTTGTATAGATAGATTTAGGTCTGGTCAGTATACAGGCCATGTTTCAAATTAAACTTGATTGAAAAAATTACGCTTTCCTCAAAAGTAGACGAATATTCGTGTTTAGAATTAATAAATACTGTCCGTTTTGAGGATCTGTTCTAATAAAGAAGTGGTAATTAGAAATAAATTTGGTGCTCACTAAGATATCTTAGATTTTTTTTTATAGTAATGGCAACGTAGACAGTGGATTATTTTTTTCAACTTGATTAAAAACCAGATTAAAATTGACATTTGAAAATGTACCCAGATAAGATATATTATCGGACATTGATGAGAAAACTCTAAATTTATGTAAAAATCAATACACATGAAAGTACTTGGGGATTAGCTAAGACATTAAACACCTCACAATCTATCATATGTCTACATGTAGAAAAGATAGGAAAATAATGGCGTTTCAATGATAGTTGAATAAAATGTAATTATTCTTTATATTTTGTAAAGAATGAAGTTAAAGAAGAGAAACTGAAATTATTTATCATTCATCTTGATAAGTACGCATAATGACACTGAAAATACCAGTAAAATCAAAAAAGACAACATTACTACCAATACAATAAAGTTTCAACTATAATATAATAGGCACTCATTTCGGTTCGCCTATCGCACGATTCACATTCATTCCACGTATTTTGAACAGGTATAGATGTTTATCCTTTGTCTCTTGATTAGGATTTAGTCTCTGGTTCCTTCTTCGAAAGTCTTCTCATTCTTTTTCATATCCAGTAATTACTTGGGTCTTAGTGGCATTATCACCTTGCTTAGTGGCATTATCACTTTGATAAAAAATAATATTAAGAACATTGGCCAAAAATAATGAAAGCAACCAAACTCTAACATTAAAATAAACATCAGAAAAGGAATCTCACAAATTCGTTGAAACTTTACATTAAACTTGATTTCTAAACATCACTTTTTAATAATGACTGTGTAGCTACAACGCATGGATGCAGTTTTGGGGTTTCTCAACTAATAAAACTTAGAAAATAACGAGGAAGATACAGTAAACTTTTGGGCTAGTATTGTAGGCATTTAAATTTTAGGTCCCTACAAATTTGATGATTGGGCGAAGATAAATGCAGAGAGTTATAGCAAATTCTTGAACAAAACTTTTTGTGCTGTTTTTAATTAATTAATAATTACTTAATTAATTTTGTTGAATGATCCATTTGAAAATCAAGGAGCCTTAAACTTAAGAGTATATTTTGCAGTACAGCTGTTTAATGTTTGTAATGAGTGAAATACAGTGATTAATACTTAATCAGACATAGGCGCGTGTGCATGCATGTGCATATGTATATATATTACTATTATTACTATCATATATATATATATATATATATATATATATATATATATATATATATATATATATATATATAAGATATCGATATATTTTTATATATAAAGAACAATATTGAGGACAAATGTATGACAAAGTGGGAAAACTTTCTATGAAACGTTTCGTATTTTAGGATTTTAATCGGCTACACATGCACACGAACGAGGGATGATGGGAATTTTAAAATTATTTTTCATTTTTTTTTTATGTATGCGATTTTAATTAGATTTTTTATGACTTTTATTATTAGATATCCCACACTGCGATAATAGATGTTCTACCTGAAATAGTGAAATTTTGAAAGAGTTCTGGCGCAAATTCACTGTGGATGATCTTGAGATCAAAGCACTCTCAAGCATTTTCGTCGTTGTGAATTGTTTTCTCCTTTGATCATATATATATATATATATATATATATATATATATATATATATATATATATATATATATATATGTATATTCGTTTGAGCCATGAATAAGTTCAATTAATATTTATTCAATTATATAGTCACCATTATTTTCAACAACTTGCTGCCACATATCAGGTAGCAGGTTGATATCATTTGAGTAAAATACAGGAAATTGTGTGAAAAAGTTAGCAAGAACTCTTGTCTACATTAGGGAAAATTTCCCCATCAAAAACATTTTGCAGTTATCAAAATCTTAATAATCTGTTTGGCGCAAGGTCTGATGAAATTGGTAGCTAGAGCAGACAAGATCAGCCGTGTTCTATTTTTTCCTGTTTTAGTCTTGCTGCATTCGGACTTGCGTTGTCATTGATGAAAATAAAATTTCCTAATCACGAATGCAACGTGTATTTTGACCAAACTGCTGGGCGTATAAATGTGCATACAGCGTTTCACTGTGCTTTAAGAAATCTAAATAAAAAATACTCTGGCGATCTTACCACACATACAATACTAGATTTCTTTCATGGAACTCAGGCTTTGAGATCGGTTGTGCAAATTTATGCTTGTAAAATCACTGCCATTTGAGTTTAACATTGTTGTACATATCTCATTATTCATCACCTATTAGGATATATTTAAGGAATGATCAATTAGGATATTACATTGTTTATAAAAACGTGTTTTCCGAGAAGGAAATTACTTTTACCCAACCTAATATATTCAGGAACGAAATATGAAGCTAGAAAACAAAGAGTTGTCTATACTGGTTTGGTTTGTTTATCAGCATATAAACTACTTATGGTTTACCAGCATATAAACTACTTATGGTTTATTTAATTCCGAAATTTAATTTCCTTGGAATCTTTAGGAATTTTTTTTTTCAAAAATTTAGTGCCTCTAATTTGTCTCTTCTTTTTTGAAATCTCTTATTATGAAAATGTATTGCTGGCATTTTTACTATGAAATATATTGGAATACTTTCATAAAGTTTTGAGCCTAGTTTTGGGATTTCACTATTTCCTCATTAATGGGACATTAATTAGTACACCTGGGGAAAACAGCAATTAAGAGGTGGTTCCACACTCCTCAAAATCTCTCAATCAGAGGCCTTGCTGCCGGATTTAGTTTATCGTCAGGACAAGCTGTTTAGAAGAAAAAATGGCTCATTTGATGTGATAATAATAAAAATATCTAAATTCTTTCTTTTGAGTCGAGTTTTATTCTCCCACACGTGCAGAATAAAAGAATGAAAATTTGTTTATACCATCATTCGCCATATTTCTTTTTAAAAGTCAATGAATGACGAATCACATCTACAATATCTCCACGTAATTCTTTAGTTCATTTTACATCAGTGGTAAACACATCACGGAGTAGTGATCATTTTTTCTGTCAACGAATAGATTTACCCAGTTTTCGCCGTTAATATATGCAACAGAGTAAAAAAATCGGTTAACGCCGTACGACGGTCAGTGACAAATTCATTGACCCAATTGTTACCGAATAAATGTAACTTCTTATCACCTATCTGACCCCAAAACCGTCTCGATGGCAGGCAATCTTTTTAGGACAGAGAAGTTTGAAAAAAATATCAGTTAACAATACTTATCTGGACAGAAATTCCTGGAAATAATAAAGGTCACCTCTTGAATGAAAGGTTTGGGTAGAATTGTTTGAATTTTCCGTTGACACTATTAGTTACGAGTTGGGCTTCTAAAGTAACAACTTCTACATGGGTGTCTGATTACTTTTATTTACTAATCCAAGAACCGTCTCACGCATACTTGATTGATTGATGAGAGATACAGTCATCTCATTTGGAGAAAAGGTTCTTCTGACAAAATATATACAATTTATTTTTTTTACAAAACTAAAGAAATGAAAACAGAACTCACACACACAAGCATACCCACATACTTATATATATATATATATATATATATATATATATATATATATATATATAGATAGATAGATAGATAGATAGATAGATAGATAGATAGATAGATAGATTATATTTCATGAACTACTAGGTCTTCTGATTTACTGTGAGATGCTAGACATTTTTTTCAATCTTACCCTTTTATAAGTCTCCCATTTGTCAATGCATTGTCGTCAGGATTGTTCTTGTGATTCTGCAATGTACTTAGAGATTCTTAATAAAATACAAAGAAGAATCTTCAATGTTACCCATCCTAATTTGCATTTTGGTTTCACTCACCTTTCCACTGTCGTAACATAACTTCTCTGTGCCATATTTATGATTAATTTCAATGTAATTGTTCTGATGAGCTTTCCCCGTTGGAACCTAGAGCTTACAAAAAATGTGGTTCTACTAAAGGACGCTGAAAACAACATGGACTGATGAGGTTTTAGAGAAAATGGAAAGAAAAAAGAAACTTATACTTATACTTAGAGACAGTTTCTGGAGTACATAATGAGGAACTTTGGAAAATATGATACCCACAGGAGAGTGTGTGGCCAAGAGAGATAGCAGAAAACATTATTGATGAGCCTAAGTAAATTGATGGCGAAACAAGACTTAGGAGTCATAACAAAATTTATTAATCGCTATAAAATTGTAGGAAGACATTTAGAGGGGACGACACATAAAAAGAAGACAGGACTGATATTTAGGTCATATTATTTTACAGTTGAAGTTGTAAGCGTAAGTTCCATGCTAACAGTTTCTTCTCTCGCATTTATTGCTTATAGAACTCTCTTCTGGACACTTCCATTCACATTGATCTTAAAAAAATTTACAGGCAATGTCAATGGATATCTTTTGAATTCTCAATTATTGTTCTTTTATTGTTCTCTCCTATTAATAATGATTTACTTTCTTTTTGACTTATTCTTTCAAACTCAGTAAAACTTTGTTTCGTAACGTGTAAATTGTTTGCAGGCCACGAAAACTAATCTTCAGCTGTAACTGATTACCATGTTGCAAGCAACCATATATATATATATATATATATATATATATATATATATATATATATATATATATATATATATATATATATATATAATGAATGTATAGAATATGTTTTTTATGTGTATAGGACACATTGAGTAGAAGTAGTACCTTTTTTGCTTGTCTGCTGCACTTAAGGGTAACCGCTAACACTGGTCTTCACCCATCCACTGAATTTCTCACGTGTTAAAGGCGGGCTGTCAGGCAAGGACTTAGAGAGGAGATCCGCGCCGATAAGTTATGTACAAATCCACAGAAAGGATTATATATATATATATATATATATATATATATATATATATATATATATATATATATATATATATGCCAACAGCTATCTACAAGTCCACAGAAAGGATTATATATATAGCCATCGGTCCTCGTATCGGAGATGGTAATCTCTGACATCAAAAAATCTTACGTGTATAGTGTAGTCCACCATGCACTATCGAAAGTATTTAATGTCCCAGGGAGGTCAAACTCCGTGATAATATAACATGCGATCATCACAAACACCTAACGCATGGTACACAGTACACCTGTATGAGTTATGTTGTTTTGACGGAGAGAGTGTGATTTGTGCCGCACAAGCAACTGATCACTTTAAACAAATCTTAGGAAGGGTCAATAAAAGGCGACCTAAAAATTGCATGTCCGAGCATGACCCTGTCATAAGGTGCACATGGCTAGGCATCTAAATTGCGCACCCGAAATTGCAGAAAACAAACATGTTCATAGCATCGTTGAATGTAAGGACTCTTCAGTACAACAAGAAAAAATCCTGAACGCCGAACAGCAATAACTGCACAAGTACTTAAGCAGATCATCATCAATATTGCTGCTCTATCAGAAACCAGACTTCCAGACAGAGGAGAACTCAAAGAAGTGGAAGGTGGCTACACCTTCTTCTGGGTAGGACGATCTGAATCTGCGACAAGAGAATCTGGCGTAGGATTTGCTATCAGAAACGATCATGTGTCACGATTGGAATCAACTTCCAGCTGGTATTTCTGACAGAGTAATGTCTTTTCGTTTACTTATTGGTAGGAATAAGCATACCACTCTATTTAGTTGTTATACTCCTACCATGGACTCTACTGGGAAGGTAAAAAATATCCTTTTACTGCAACCTTCGTGAACTTCTAAGACGGACATCATTTCGTGACAAATTTTATGTGATGGCGGAATTCAATGCTCGTGTTGGATTTGACACTATCCTTGGGTAAACTCGTTAGAAAACATGGCGTCGGTAAATTAAATTATAACGGGGTATTGCAGTTATCCCTTTGCAATGAATTCGATCTTGTAATCACCAACAAAATTTTCCAAAAACAACTACTTTCAAAACTGCATGATGACATCATAGATTATGGTACAAACATCTCATTGACTACATCATCCATCGTTCGTAGTCGTGATCGGCACGACATAAACCTTACAGGATCACTAGCAACCGGTCAGTGTTGGTCAGATCGCAAAATTGTTTGCTCACATACGGCAATACATTTGAAGAAGCCTGTTAGAAACAATCTAGTAAAACCACCAAAGGTAGACATAACAAAGCTGAAAAATAGGGAAACATAAGACTCTTTCCAAACATTGTGTGACTCAAAACTTTCACCTCTTGATGTAGGTAATGAAGTTGAATCGGCGTGGTTTGCATTATAAAACACTGTATGAATCGGCAAAATAAACACACGGGTATCTTCAGGAAAAACATCAAGACTGGTTTGATTCAAAGAAACCTGAAATTAAATCTCTCATTGAAAACATGCATAATCGTCATCAGGTCTGGATGGCAGACAAAGCATATCTATCAAAGAAATGGACCTGTAAATCAGCCAGGGGAAAGTCTTAAGCAAAACTGAGGGAGATGAAGGAAGGCTGGTGGACAGCAAAGGCTAAAGCTTTGCAGGAAACTGCTGATAGGCATGACTTCAGATCACTAGCGGTTTCTTCAGATAACACACCTTTGACAGACAAAAGCCACATTATCAAACACTGGACAGAACAATTCTCCACGGTCCTAAATCAGGATACGTCTGTTGATGCTGAAGTAATAAACAATCTTCCTCAGTGACCTATTCTGCAAAACCTTTCTGCTAACCCATCAACCTTAGAGCTCAAAAAATCCATAAAACAGGTTTCGAATGGACCCCACCCCGGCGAAGATGGAATTCCAGCTGAAATATACAAATTTGACATTAATCTTTTGATACGCAAAATTTTTGAATTTTTCAAACTTGTGGGAAAAAAGGAAGACGTGCCAGAAAAGTATAAGGATGCTTCAATTGTCCATTTGTATAAACGCAAAGGGAACAGGTGTGAATGCGTCAACCATAGAGGAATACCTCTTCTTTCGGTTGCTGGCAAAACCTTTGCTCGTATCACCCTGAATAGGCTTAAAGTGTTTGCCTCAGAATTGGATTTACCAGAGACCCAGTGTGGTTTTCGATCAGGTAGAGGAACCGTGAATATGATTTTTTGTCTTCGACAGGCTCAGGAGAAGGCACGAGAACAAAACAAGGATCTATTTTTTGTTTTTATAGACTTCACAATGGCTTTCGATACTGTATCTCGAATGACTCTTTGGAAAGTTTTGTCAAAATTACATGTTCCAGAAAAATGCTCTTTATTATTATCTTCTTCCACGAAGGAATGAAAGCTTTTGTAAGATAGGGAAGTGAACAATCGGGCGCCTTTTTCGTCTCCAACGTTACAAAGCAAGGTTACTTCCTTTTTTTTGAGTTTGGGTAGAGACCGACTTGAGATGGAATGGCCTAAAAAGATCCGTTTCCTGTTTGATTTCTGGTTGTACGAAACTTTTTCAGAAAATAAGCTTAGATTTATAAATTGCGATTTGTGGTGGATGAAAGGGGTGTGAGATGTTGAGTATGGAGGTAAAAGGCTTGTAGGATCAGTGGGGTGGGGACTGTGTTAGTTTTGAGGGATGTAGTGAGTCAGGTCTGTAGGAATACAGCGAGCGAAACTGGCGATAAAAACAAAATGAAAGAGAAAAAACAAGAAAGAAAGATGATAGAAGAAAGAATTAACTTAAATAGAAGGGGCTAAAGAACTATTCTATGAAAACCATTGTTAGTAAAATGGAGGTTGCGTAAAAATTAAATTTGTGTAAAAAAGTAATAATAAAATACCAAACAGATGAAATGATAATGTGAAAAGGGGAAAATATACAAAAATGGATGTGTTGTGTATCGTGATAGGATCAGAGTGTAAAAAGCCAGTAAAAAGAAAATTAAAATAAAACAGGGAAGAAATAGTACAAAAAAATCTCTATCTATAAAAGGCAGGTTGTGTGTGTGTATGTGTGTGTGTGTGTGTGTGTGTGTGTGTGTAACGAATGGACGGCCGCAATTTTCGACGGATTCGCCCCAAATTTACATGTACATGCTCCAAGCTAGCGAAAAGGCCAAGACCAACTTTGCATTTCCCAACTCCCATCGATAGTGGAAATAATCGATTTTTTTCATGCTACTACGGCAGTTTTCATGTAGTTTGTGGCCATTTTCTACTGGCCAGAGTGAGAGTCTATAGCTGGCTGCCACGAATAGGCAGGAAGATTCTATTGTCCAGCACGAGAGCCAATAGCTGACTGACACGAATGTTAACTAGCATGCTAGCATGCAAAAAAATCGATAGCTGCATTCGTCACAAGTGGGAAAAATTTAAATCTGCATGGCACTTTACTCCAATTGGCTCATTCGCTTGCTTAAACTCAACGTTGATTTTGATTCCGCAGAACTGGGTTGGGCGTGAAAAAGTATTTGTTGTTAACATTCTTTTTTCATCCGGTTTTTCCAGTTACGAGTCCTTTTTTAAAGCAGATCATTTTGTGTTCATTTTGTTTAGTTGTTTTTTCGTAGGAGATTTAATGTTTAGTATAGAGCTTAGAAAAAATTCGCAGTGTGAGATAGGCAAGAAGTAAGGTATGTAGCAACATCAGCATTACAAGGACACTCCTTTAAAGGCAAGGAAGAGCAAAAATATTTTAAGTCAAGTGATAGCGATTGCTGTATGTCGTACGATTTTTGAATCAAGTACGGGCAACGCCGGGCCATGATGCTAGTAGGGGATAATAAACCCTTTTTGAAAATCATTGTCAGAAAATGGGGTGGGGGTACGGAAAAAATAAATTGAAATAAAAACGTAACAAAATACTAATAATAATTTTATTGAAAATTTAAAAAAGGTGGAATATAACATATAAATATAGAAAAATAGATGTGTTGAGAACAGGAGTTAATGTAACTGCGTGCCAAATTATTATCGAGATAACTTTTTTCTAATATTTCAAAAACCGTCCACTCAATTCACACAAAACTTTCTCTCAATGTTGGCAACACTGACCTGCGCAATCACTGAAATTTTCGTACTGATCTGCGTAATGTAACAAACTGGCGCCATATTTGTACGGTGATTTGTGTGAAAATTTTGTGTGAATTGATTGGACGGTTTTTGAAATATTAGAAAAAAGTTATCTCGATAATAATTTGGCACGCAGTGTATACTAGTTATCACAGTCCTTTAGGGACGATAATTAGTTGTTTGCAAGTGGTGAGGAAGAGAATGTCCGATTTTATTTATGTAATTTTCTTTAAGTTATATCTTATAATTATATGTTGTCTTCTGGCGTTGAATTAAGTGTTGTCAAGGTGAGCCAAATTCTCTCAGGTTATTTTTGATTTTGTCTTTTAGTGTAGATTTGATTCTTGTCAAGGTGACGCCCAATATACATGATTCAACTTGTACTTCATATATTTTAGATGAAGAGTAGATAAGTTGGTCAATATAACATAATCAAACGGGAGGGTACCTATGTAATCAGTACGAGAAACATTTATTAATATTAACCACGTGACAAAAATGAAGTCTGGCGATTAAGGTTCCAAGTTTGGAATTTTCAAACACGCCTGTGTGCTTCATCAGAGCATGTAAGAAATAAAAAGAGGGACATGGAGAAAATCCAACATTGGTTTTTGAGGTTGGGTAGAGATGGAATTGCGGGTGAAAATCCGTTCCCTCTTGGATTTCTAGCTGTACAAAGCTTTTTGTGAAAATAACCTTAGATTTATAAATTATATTTAGTGGTAGGTAGAAAAATAGACACTGAATATGGAGGCAAAAGTTTTTTTTTTAATTATATATATATATATATATATGTACTCTCGTTCTAGATTTCTACTGACCAATTTTTGACAAAATATGTTACTTTTTTGTTAGGCGGAATTTGGTTGTATTATATATATATATATATATATATATATATATATATATATATATATATATATATATATATATATAATAAAATAAAATAAAATCCTTCCGACTTAGCCTTCCTACTAAAAGCAAGTTATTTTGACGAATGACTTAAGATACTTAAGAAACGCAAGTGTCACGAATCCATGGAAACGGACTGGGAGAGAAACACCGTCCTGTATTCAACAGACGGATAAAGATAATTAGTTATTTCTCAACATATTTGAACATCTTGAGTTTGTTTTATTACGTCTTTTACTTACGCTTGTGCGATATCACCTTTACCCCGGATTCGGCTTGCACTACGGCCTGACGCCTGATGATTTCGTCTACCTAAAATCAAAGTCACAACGTAGGTAGGTTAAACTTGAGATCAAAGTTACTTCGTTAACCAGACGTTGGAAGTGAGCTGGGAACGACAAAGCTGGTATCGAACCGGGAACGACCAGATCGACCGGTAGGCTGGTGGCATCGACAAAGAGCCAACCCCAAAACGCTGGTGGAAGAAACCTTATAACTTCGCGCCGCAACTGGGAGTTGACGGGCTGACAGCACAGTGTCACATATTGGCGTCGCGACCAGAGGACATTACATATTGGCGCTGCGACCGCGACAACCGGTGGGTGTCACAACCGACTTTGAACCTGGCATCAAATTTCTGGCTGATGATTTAGTCAATGTCAAACACATCAAACATCTCGGTATATGGATAAGTTATAACAAATTTATTATAGGAGATAATGTGATTGTACATAGAATAGACCGCAACAGAGTTAGTTTCGTTCAACATCGAATACTGTTACAATATCAAAACATTAACCTGAACACTCGAGTCATGTTCTTAAATAGGCTGGTCAGATCTAGGCGTTCATATTAATGTCATGCATTGCGCCAAACGTTTTCAGAAATATGTAAACTTGATACAATCGCTTTCTAAGATCAATGGTTAAAAATGTCTTTCAGCAAGCGTATGGTTCTTGGCGAAGGCCACACTTCTCCGAACGGTGTGGAATCGCAAATAAAAAAAAAAACTGTACCAAAAACAGAAATCACAACACTTGTGGATTTTCAACAGCAACTAAAATGGAACTGGCATAAAACTCGGAGAGGAAATGATGGTATAATCAACATGTTGGCGTTTCACACTAGTTCAAATAAAAGGTTAGGAAGGAAATATCTATCAATATGGGAAAGACCAATAAAAGCTACTGTTTTAAGAGAAAGATTTTATAAATTTCAACCGGCACTAGGACTGACTTCTCGGTCAGAAAATGATAAATATTTCCACATACGGAAACAGCTATTATCAATGCCATTAACATCAAGGCTGGAATGTAAAGATTTATATTGCTCGATGAAAGCTTATCTGTGTGTGTATGTGTGCCATATGAAAGGTGTGCGTGTGTATGTGTGTGTGTCCTATAAATTGTCATGTGTGAGCGCGGGCACGTGTGCAAGTGTGTCTCGTATGAACTTTATATCTGTATCTTTTCATTTAAGAAATATATAAAATAAACTGAATGTTTTCTTTTCGGTTCATATATTTAGATCATCTTTACAAAAATATGAAATGAAACTTTCATTATGAAAACATAAAATACATATCGTAAATATATATTGTGAAATCTAATAAGTCAATACAGTGAAAAGAAAATTATATTGAAAATCCTATTTTTTTTCAGTCAGTTTCCCAGACATAAACTCGCGTGTAGATGTTTATCTCGAATTGTTTAAAGACCATTTCTATGAATACAAGAGCATTTCTAAATGTTCTCAGAAAGAAACACCTCTGGAAATCGGACCAAATGATCGATATTTCTGGTGGATATTCATTTCTTGATGAGTTCCGAAAACTTTCATCGCCTCGGCTTACACACACACACACACACACACACACACACACACACACACACACACACACACACACACACACACACAGAAAGGATGCGATGGATAAATTGTCGTCTAAATTACGCATAAATGAAAATAATACTGACATCACATTTTCACAGCTATATTTATCGAACTCACACAAAAATATCTTGAAATAATAAAGAGTAAATTTATTCAGTAAAATCATCATTGGTTTTAACCATGGCCTCCAGACGATATCGGAAACTCCTGCATTTCTTCTGGACGGTGTTCTTGTTTAAGTTGGTGAATGTTCCCGTAATCCTTGCCTTCAGTTCATCTTTGGTACTAGAATGATTTTGGGGGCTCTCGCTCAACCGCGCCCCACACATAATAATAAAGGGAGTCAGATTCTGGGGAGTTAGGTGGCCAGATGTAAGAAGTGGTCTGGTCGCTGAAATTGTCTGACAGCCATGACTAGGTTTTCCTGCTTGTGCAGCATTGTGCAGAATCCTGTTGCCAGGTTCTTCCAGCAGTCACTTTCTTGATCCAGGACAGCACTAAATCCACAAGGCACTTGATGTAGGCCTCCGTGTTCAGTTTGAGGACCTGTGGGAAGATGGATTGTGACATTACTAGAGATCACTCCAGACACATTCGTAATCACCATCACACTCATCCAACATTTTTCGAATTATTTGACCTTTACCCAGATTTGCACCAAAACACTCAACTGTTTGTATTGGAACTTCTCACATGAATGCCAAGCAGTACAGCATGCCGTTTCCAAATTACTGGATGTGTGAATTGTGTTATGGTGGTCTTATTCTGACAGACGTTGCCCAACTGACCCTACAATACTGTGCAGTCGATAAAATAAAACGAAAGAAACAACGTACGAAATTAGAAAAAAAATGGTGACAATTTAGCCATCGATATATATATATATATATATATATATATATATATATATATATATATATTGTGTATGTAGGAGGCAAATCCCGCTTTTATACTAGTTTCATTAAAGACGACTGCAATGTAATTACGTTTATTTTTTAATAAAAAATAGTCTGATCCACTTATAAAAATTGATTAAAAATAATGGAAGACGTAATAATAACAAAGAAAAAGCCAACACTTAATTACATTAATTACGAACATGGCCACAACGTGATTACCGTGTTTAGAAAAGAAAACATTGCTGCAACATCAGACACATACATAAACCCCCCACACATTCAGTTAAAAAATTGTCCTTGATAATGGCGAAAAAGAATGCAGGAAAGAACTCAGATACGCAGCAAGTTTGCACAGTTTTTACATACTTTCTGCCCAAAAGAGAAACACTTTTATGAACACAAGAAAAATTAAATTAAAAGCTTAATCGTAGTTTTTTGTCAGTTGCATTTAACGATATATATTAGGTTGGTGCAAAAATAATTTCGTTTTCTCACATGGTAACATATGTTAAAAAACGAAATTATTTTTGCACCAACCTAATATATATATATATATATATATATATATATATATATATATATATATATATATATATATGGAGACAGAGAGAAGGAGAGATGTATTTATACATGTATATGAGTGTGGTATTCGATAAATTTTGACCATCACCTTAATATACCAGGATACTCACTCGCACACACTGATATATATATATACATATGTGTGTGTGCGTGTGTGTGTGTGTGTGTGTCCGCGCGTGTGTTTGGCCTCCAGGATTTTCGTGTTTGCGCATGCGTGTTATTGGATGCGAGCTACCTGACCTTTTATTTCCTCTCGTCGTTTCAGTCCTCAATCTTATGTCCAACAATTATGCGGGGGACGAGGTCAAACGAAAGATTCAAGATCAACTCAATTCAGTGGGTCTTTTTGATGCTTAACCTAGAAAGCTGCACATCCTGACCTGACACATTCCAAGGCAATCGAACGAACCAATTTTTGTTAACCCCTTCCTCCTTCCCTCCCTCCCTCCCTTCTTCTTCTTCTTCTTCTTCTTCTTCTTCTTCTTCTCCTTCTTCTTCTTCTTCTTCTTCTTCTTCTTCTTCTTCTTCTTCTTCATCCTTATCTTTCTTTTATCCCTATTGCACTAGCATGTCATCTTGCCATAAAAGGACTTCTTTCTCTCGTTCTCTTTACTTCCTTTCCATGTACTTGGCTATACTTTTCTATTACTTTAAATTTATTTTCTTAATGTTAGGAATTTCGGAAATCTTGATCAGATTTTTCAGAAGAATAAAAAAAGAAATAAGAATTTGAAAGCATTAATAAAATAAGAACAAAATGCTGGCTCTTAGAATGTCACAAAGAGAGATATGTGAAAAACTAAAAGCTTACTAAGCAAAAAAATTAGATTGACCAGCAATAAAACATTGGAAGAATTTAGTGTTACAGATATAAACAGTGAAGTTCAATAAAAACATTACCTAAATACATGTAAGCCATCAAATTTAAGTAAACATCACAAAGAGAGATGTGTAATTCAAGGGAAGAAGGACATAACTGATACCGTAACACTAATTATTAGTGAAATTACCCGTGAACAGCTTAAAAAGAATTTGCACCGTTGTGATTGGCTGTTGGTCAATCTCCAATCAAATGTGTGACTACGGGGTATATTTATAAAAGTCAGTATAAACAGGCATTTTTAGAGGGCATTTCAGAGTCTGATCAGCTCTGAAGGGGTCGATTTGGTGAGGTCAGTATGATGTTTGAAAGACCCGAAACTGCCCAATGATCCTTTTCTAGAACATCACTGACGACGCCCTCTAGCGCTAAAAGAGCGTATATTCAAAGCAGTGATGATTGAAGTCTACATTTTATTCCTGTCATGAGTGGGTAAGAAATTAAGGATGGATATAATTTAAACGACGTAAAATTAAATAAAAGATTTTGGACGTGTAGTAATATTTTGGGTTTTTTTCTTATCGGTGAAATTGTACATTCAAAGCTGATGATCGTGTTTAGATAAACGAAGAAAAACTACTAGAATTACATAGAACAGACTTTATGAGCGACATTAATCAGAACTAAGATGATTTAGGTTAAAAAGTATATTCATGTATGATGAGGTTCTTTAATAATCTGTAAAACTGAGTATTGGCAACAATGCCAAATAAAGGCCCCAGATTAATGCCTCTTCAAATATAAAAAAAAAACAATAGTATGAGTATGGTAATTTTAATGATAACATTAGCCATTTCCTTTTAAGGACACATTCGTCAACATTGAAAAATGTAAAATTTATTAAATATCTCTATTAAAATAAATTTTTCACGAAAATGTTTCTCAAGTTCGCTAAATCTTACTGATCTTTCAAGTATTGGCGTTTTTTCTTCCTAAACTTTTATTTGAAGTAGAATGGGAGATCAAAATCTTGATTATGTCACTATTTTCTCTTTGCATTACATGATACACATTGAATCCATATGAAAGTAGAGACACTATTGAGCCTTCCTTCAGCATGGCCGATGCTAACCTCCATGATATTGATTCATTGTTCGTTCTTGGGCTAATCTTCTCGGCTGACATGAAACTCTATAAAATTCGTTGTTAGGTCAGTTGCTTAGAAAGTTGGCTCACTCGTGCTAGAGAATTTTATCTCTTGCATTTTGACATCGTCACCATTCGTCCAAGCTTAGAATATTGTTGACAAATATGGTCCAGTGCCCCTGCTATATATCTATAGATCCTTGATAAAATCCAAAAAAGAATCAGAAATATTATTGGTCCTGATCTGGCATCTCTGCTTCAGTCAATTTTCCTAGCACCGTAAAGTTTCCTCCAGGTGCTTCTTCTATAAATACTTTCATGGTAATTATTCGGATTAACATTTTTTATAGCAATATGACCAACAATAAATTTTATTTGTAGCTGAAGCCATATAACTGTGCCCTAAATATTTAGATGTCGGCACTAAATAACCCATAGTGGTTGTTAGGCCGCTAAACAAAATCAACCACCCACCAATATATACTGAGAATGCTCGGTTGAATAAAAACACATTTCTTGTAAAAACATCGACTTGCATAATAAAATTTACCATCGTTTCCGAACTGCTATATCTTGAATACCGATCTCTCTGCCTGACTCATATGAAAAAAGTTTTGATATACTCAACTTTGCTAAGTATTTTCTTAAATCAGAAGGCGTTGCAAATATGGTTATTTTAAAGTAATACAAATAAGATGGTTTTAGCGTCGTGTAACAGCCGGGGTGCGACTTTGTACATAAAATCCCTATATGCCACTAAGTATCTAAATTATATTTTCAATGAGTCGATACATGCTGATGTCAAAATAATCAGTTTCAATGAAAGAAATAATGTTTAAAAGATCTTTTAAAATCATCAGTTTGTTTACATAACATCAAATAACTTTGTTTTTTTCTTTCTTTCTTTTGTCTAACGTCGGCAGTTTTCTAGGAAAACTTGGTTTATTTGAGAAACATAAAATATAAAAATCCAGAATATATATTGAGAGCATTCACATAGTATATAAATTAAGCCCACAAATATATAAACGGTGTCTTCCGTCAGGATTTATTTACCTTTTACGTCAAGGTAATCCAAAGAGACCTGGAAATCCTAACGGGATTTATTATTGCTTGGTACAATCTTAAGAACATAAGATATGCAGATGACAGAGTATTGATGAAAGACATAGAAAGAAAATTGCGAAAACTACTAAATAAGATATGATAGAAAGTGTTATGGGGTCCTCCCCTTTTTCATATAAGTGAACTCGACCAGAGTGCTACTTGGACTGCTGCCGTTAAATACCCAGAGTCAGTCAGAATATACGAACGGAGACAGAGGCAGAGACAGAGACAGAGATTGTGTTGAAGGTAGAGTAATAGTGTGAGGTAACCGGTTGTAGAAGTCAGTGACAAGCACGTAGACTTTAAGGAAGTCCTACTTCGAGACTGTATATATATATATATTTATTACGACTAACCGCATTCCTGGATTTACTAACAGCATTACCCATTGTATTATTGTGTAAATACATTTAATTTCTTATATTTAATTATTGCGTTTGTCATTCATTGGAGACCGAATTTCATCTCGGAATCCACAACAGAAAGCAAGAAGGAAAAAAGACTAATCAAGTCAGAAGACAATAGAGAAAAACATCATGCAAGCTAAGAATTGAAGATACCAAAATCAAACCTGTATAAAAATTTAAATGTCTGGGAAGAGTTTTAGCAGAGGACGGGAAATGTGACACCGAAATCCGAAGGCGCATTGGAAGAGCAAAATATGCTTTCCAAAAACGAAACAAATATTAAGCAACTGGAAAAGTCCGTTATAAAATAATAATATTGAACTGTTAGATGATGTCGATACTTCTGTAAAATTTCCTCACGGTAGACACTTGAGGCAGAAGTGGTTTGAAAGAAGGATACTGAGAATACTATGAATGGAGTATGTAACAAACGAGGAGGTTTTAATGAAAAGAGAAACAAAAAAAAAAACAACCAAAAAGAGACAGTTGACATTCAGAAGTCACATAAAGAGGGCTTGGAGAAAGTGACACCCGTAGGACGTATTGAAGCCAAGATGAACAAAGGGAAAAATAGAATAACCTACCTGATAAACGTGTATAAATCGATGGCTAAACAGAGATTATGAGCGTAGAACTTACAGATGAAGAGGAGGCAATAAAGGTTTCATTCTACAGAAGGATGATGAGAATAACATGAACAGATCAACAAGGAAGTTTTATGGAAGATGGAAACAAAAAGGACATGCTTCCTTTGTATTAGAAAGAGACAGTTGAAATTTGGCGGCATAAAATGAGGAAAAAGGGCTTCGGGAATTTGATACTCACAGGATATATTAACGGGAAGAGGGACAGAGGGGAAAAAGAGAGTAACATACCTAATGAGCTTGTATAAATAGATGCCAGAACAGGGAATGAGAAAGATAGAAAATCATTGCTAATGGCTTAAAAGGATAAGAAGGTACCCGACATGAAAAAGAAGTAGTAGAAAGAATATATAATGAGAAGGGAGGAGTTTGATATATTTTTAGATTCAGAGAGGAGTATAGATGTTCCAATTAAACTGAGTAGTGAACACTACGTGTCGTATCAAAGTTCTGAATCGAAAGGATCTGCCAAAGAAATTTAAAATTCTGCCACTTATCTTGACTAAGTTAAACACTGCTAAATCTACAGTGGTTAACTGATGTTTTATAATTAAAGACTGTTCAGCAATTTAGAAGAGAACTAGGATTTACTATTAGCGCTTATCATAAATTATTGCAATATTTAATCTTAATGTCTGCTAAAGAAACATTGTATCAAAAGACGGTTATTCCCTTGACAACGATATCACTGCATAATGTTTTATTCCCCTCGGCAATGTTTATTGCTTTAAATGCGATGATTAGTATTTTAATAAAACCCATATATGTGAATATAGGTTTAGACATTTATTTTTGAGAATGACAACAAAGATGTTAAATGTTATTTATTTATTAGATTGCTTAATTAAAAATTATATATATATATATATATATAAGATTATAAAATGCTATTATGAACAGACATTTTTATAAATTTATGAAATAAAAAATGTATTTTCATATTTATTTCTTCATAAAATGGTAAATAAATATTTACTTAGAGTTGGTTCACATATTTATATCATTAAGTCTAGGTTCAACAGTTATTTAATCTATATATCCTCATAATATTGACCAGTTAAACCCTCCCTGTACGCCATCGTATCAGCGTCATTTAGTAAGCCTCTATCTTGAATATCTCTTATTGGGTGAACACTATTTTTAAAAATATTCTGAATATTAGGTTGGTGCAAAAATAATGTCGTTTTCTCACATATGTTACTATGTGAAAAAATGACATTATTTTTGCACCAACCAAATATATACAGTTTTTTTATGCAATATACAAAAGTTTTTTATACTTTTCTCTATCATTCATTAAGATAAGGTGCTGAAAAATTCGCGGCACAATCAAGAAGAGAAAAAAAATCTAATAATTGATAATTTGGTTGGTGGTCAAAAGGTTGGAAGGGCTGCGATTTTTTCAGCAACACTTCATATAAAATCATGAACACGAAGTGTTATTGTTTTAACATGTTAGCTGAAAGGTTTTTGATACATAAAAACAAAGCTAAGGTAATTGATTCGAAAGAATCATTGTAGAATAATTCTAAGTTATTTTTAATTAAACTTCTAAAATTTTAAATCTTAAATTTAAAAAAGAATGCATTTTAATGTTTTCCTTTTTTTAGATTTCAACTTTTTCAGTGTTCCTTGCAATATTTTTTTTCCTTTTTGCAAAGCAACGCATTTCTTTAGAGATATCTGAGAATCTAAACTATTAAATTAATTAAAATTCATTCTTATATATATAAGCAATGTAAAAATATACAATAAATAAATGAATTTGTTTTCGTCTAGTAAACTGGTGAGAGCTCTTTTTGCAATTTGTAGATGGAATGGTGCATTTCAATGGAAAGAGACCCAAGTGTATTAAAAAAAAAATAAGCAAGGATTTTTTTCTTCTTTGATCTCAATTAAAACCAAATGACAAAAATAATTTACAGTTTTCCCTGATGACTTTTATTGATTATTTAAAAATATTGAAACAAGGTGTAACAAATCGGGCAAGTTGGCTCAGAATAAATACGTCAGTGTGTGTAAATGCGTATCTTTGCGTGAATATACATATTTATCTTAACCCTCGCATATGCTTACCTTCATATATATATATATATATATCAAACTTGATTGTGTGTGTATATATATATATATATATATATATATATATATATATATATATATATATATATATATAGAAACAAATTTGATTAGAAAGAATCGGCAACCCTTTATTTTTTATTATATTTTTACAATTAGCGGATAAGTTGTAGAGTATTTTGCTAGAAGTTCATATTTTGTTATTTATTTTCAAGTAGGTTCGATTTTCGAATTTATTATCAAGAACCGATGTGGTGTCTGTGTGATAGAATGCCTTTTTCTACATCCGCGTATTTATGGGAATCTACACGTTTGATCTATCTATCTGATGAAATGATGAAATTTGTATTATTTATAAAAAAGAATTGTTCATTATCGGAGATAGACCGTTTATAGACATTGACAATGTGGACATAATAAAAAAACGGTGCATGGTGAGACGCTTCTGTGAGATCTTCTTACAAAGTGTCACTATTTCTTTCGCGGGTTGCATATAGAGTGACTTCTTTATTTAAGCAGTGTTGGTTGAATAATCTAGACATATATCTATTTATTTTAATCCGCTCAGTTTCACGGATCAATTTCTTAGTGCTTTTACAAAACTGAATAAAACAGACACCGTAGTTTTGGTTATTTCTTTCATTTTCCCAGGCACTTTCAATTTCACCCAAGATCATCTACAGGGGTGAATTTTTAAGACAAAACTTAGTGTAATTGATAGTTGTTAATTTTTGGCATATTCGCATGCATTTTAAAAAACAAAATCTCGAAAAAATTGCAGGTTGAGTATTTTTAAAGATTGATAATAAAAATTTAAACCAAGTCATCTGCCTAAGTTTATATTTCATAATTTTCTTCAGGGTAAAAAAAAAATATGATAGCACTAAAAAAAAATTAGATTTATTTTACTTTTCATGATTTAAAAAAAAAGTGAAAAAACACAGCCGGCTGGTTTTATCCTCACTCAACAGACCTGGATTGAGGGATTATATATTGCAATAAAATTAAAACATTAAAAGGATATGCAATATTTATGAAGGAGGAATACTATTTGAATTGTTTCTAACACATTTATCTGTAATATAGAGCGAGCACGACTCAAGATGGTAAATTTTGCTATTATTATTCTTCAGGAAGTGGTCGAGTGTGTCTCTTCCCAACGTTTTGTCTTTTGTAGCCCTTAGTAAAGTTTGTTTTTTTTTCCCAAATTCTTAATCCCTGTTATGCAAATCCTTTACACAAGTCGGTTATGTGGGCTATGTACTGTTTACCTCTGTCCATCTTGCCTTCAATATGTCTTATCAATTTAAAATTTTCCAAATGCTCTTTCCTCTTTTTGTGACCTAGGAAGTTTAACTGTCTCTTATTGAGGC
Organism: Acanthosepion lycidas; assembly: GCA_963932145.1. NCBI lineage: Eukaryota > Metazoa > Mollusca > Cephalopoda > Sepiida > Sepiidae > Acanthosepion > Acanthosepion lycidas. The sequence continues at coordinate 83,901,730 of OZ010573.1, read as the reverse complement.
TTTGTTTCACATCCCCACGCGTTTCCTCATTAACCCTGACGGATACGCTTTTTTTGTTGATCTCTTTTTTTTTTTAACTCTATCCCTGACTCTTGTACAATGTAGCTACGCAACTCTGATCAGCCGGTAATGGCTGGGAACTTCTTCCGCTCCCCCACCAGCTGTGATTTCCTTTGTGATGTCCCTTGGAATGAAAATTTCAAACATCATGTTAAAAAATGCAAGTCTGAGGTTTCCTTCTACGTGAAAGCCTGCATCGATGCTTTCATTCCAATACCAAGTTAAACAGCGTTCATCTTCTCGGTTCTCACATACATGATCGTCCGCTAGAGCCCACTGGAAGCGCTTCTTCTGGCTGTACCAGAGCGATACGTCTGATTGCAACAAACGTCTCTTTTCTTTGCTCGTAAAGAGTGCAAGGGTGCCCTCAATGAAGCGAAGTTACTGCTTGCTGAGAGAATGAAACAACGTATAGCATCTCACAAGTTCGGTTCTAGAGATTAGTGGCGGCTCAGCAAGAGACTGCTGAACAACAGAAAATCCCCACTTCTTCCTCTATTCAATCAAATCAAAGTACTGACATCTACAGCATATAAGGTTGTTCGGAAATTCTCTTCCAACTCAACTCTCGAGTTGCTTGAAGTACCACTTGATTTTTGACTAGAACTGAGGTTCTACTTAGTGATATGCACATAACCCCAGCATTCCTCTCGGACATCATTTCTACAAGTAGAGTTGCCGAGTTTCCGGTCGTTATACTAAAGAAATGGGCCCCAGAGCTGGCTCCAGAGCTGGCTCCAGAGCTGGCTCCAGAGCTGGCTCCAGTTCTCTCCAAACTCTACAACGATGTTCTCGCTGCTTCCTACTTTCCAGGTTGTTGGAAGTCCCCCTCTGTATTTCCTGTTTTTAAGAATCCTGGAGAACTTTTCGTCCCCTCTATCTATCGCCCGATTTGTATCCTACGGCTCTTCGATAAAGTATTTGACGTTTCAATCACTGCTGAAATGGTTAAAAATCTTACTATTCCCGACCTTCTCTCTGACAAACAAAATGGCTTCTTTATTGCCGGGTCTGCCACGGACGTGCTTACGGCCATCATTGAATATATATATCAAGCTCTTGATAATAACGGCGTAAGATCTCTCCAAGGCGTTTGACTAGGTTTGGCATGCTGGTCTTCTACGTAAGCTTCAGGATTATTACAGGACAATTGTTTGATTTAATCCAACCATTCCTATCAAATTGTGAAAGGAATTTCATTCTAAACAGGTCCGCTTCCAGGTCCTGTCACGCGAATATGGGTGTCCCACCCCGCGAGGCTTTATCCTGGGCCTTACACTGAATCTGATCTTCATCAATGATCTTCCTGATGTCATCAGTTCCCAAGTACGTATTTATGAAGATGAAACTATCATTTATTCCTGTCTCAATAGCAAATCCGCCAGTGCTGACAAAATTAACCTGGCCGGTGCTCTTGAAAAGGACTTCCAATCAGCGTTTAATTGAAGCAGGAAATGGCTTGTAAATGTTAATGCCTCCAAAACTAAACTGCTATCATTTAACCACCATAGAGAAACTTCCCTGCTTGCCATCAGCATGGCTAATACGCGACACCCTTCTTCTTTGGTCTCATGTTTTCAAATGACTTGAAATGGAACAACTACACTGAGTCAAAAGTGTATCTGCTGAAAGAAAATTGGGTTCATTGTGTCGTGCCAGAAGGTTTTTTTCTCGTCAGAGTCCATCTTGCACATTTACAAATCTAGCATTCGTGCTTGCATTGAATACTGCTGCCATATCATGTCTGGCTCTCCTGCTATTCATCTCGAGGTTCAAAAGGTGACAAAATATAAAGAATATGCAATGTGATCGATCCTGGCTTGGCATCACGGCTTCAGTCATTTTCCCACAGACATTATGCGGCTTCCCTCCGTCTTTTCTACAAATATTTTCATGCCTACTGCTCTAACGAGCTTTTTCCTTGGTAACACGACTACATGAAATTAAGCATGATACTAGATTGATATCAAAGTGCCAACCTTTTTACTGTTGAAATAATTAAATGTAACCGCCACTTCTATTCCGACAGTTTCTTTTACCGTACTTCCCGACAATGGAACCCCTTTCCGTTTATTTTCTTCCCTGAAAATTACATTATTATAGATTGAAATGCAACATCAGTCGCTATCTATCGTTTTAAACCCCGTTTGTCTTTTATCCTTTCCTCAGTGACCCCTATACCCAGTTTTTTTTCTCTCAATTTCACTCTCTTTAACCCCTGGTTTCATTCCCGCATTGTTTGGGGTGAAATGATTAAAATTAAAGTGTGATTTTTGTTTTCACTTTCTCTAAAATGTCGTTGTTGCTCACGCCCATAATATTTTCAGCATACTTCTGTACAATTGTATTTCTGTTGCCTCAATTCTCTTCTCCATCTGCGATGAGGTGGTCCAGCCTTCACCACAATATATGACTTCTTATATTGCATAACAGTTTAGTAGTCTTTACTCTGTTTTCAATCTTTTCCTTACTGATCCTTAAGTACCCTGACCAGAGGTATCTCTCTAGAATTGTTTATGGTAATCAAAAAGCGGCACTGGCTCAAAATAGACCACTATTCAAGACTCAAGAGCCAGTCATGCTAGAAGCTTAATGATTAACGATGTAGAATGAACATAAGAGGAGGAACTAAGAAATGTTGTTTATGGGGATATATATGAGAGATAACGGTTAATCCCGAAGATGAAGACGTCAAGAGGTTAAGATTGTAGTGATCGGGAAAACATCTTCTCAGCAGTCTGTTACAGAAAGTAGCAGTTCTTTGGAAGAAGTTGTAGGAATGGACCTTCTATCTTACTAATGGAATATGAAGTGAATAATGGTGATTGGCCCCAGTGTACCTGAAAGTTTGGGCATGGAGATACGAACTTGTTAAAGTATGGAATGCCACTTGTCGAAATATTTGCCAATGAAAAAGCAACAGAATAGAAATAGTAAACAGACAAAAAACCCGATGTGGTGTTCTTAATAGTCTCCGTCATGATATCGTCAGGTGGGCCCTGTAGTATTGGCAAGGTGTGGTGAGATCCGATGAATCTCAGTGCCAAGATTTTCCGGTTCATGAAAACCATTGTTCAATAATCCCCATGCAGGATATTTCCAGCTTTATAATTCCCAGGGTTTTTATATCGCAACTTTGGGCGGTGACCAGTAAGATGCACTGCTCCAGGTGTCTCCAAAACAATAGGTTATCCAAACAGTACAATGCACTGCGTCGTCAAGCACAGCTTACCTAGTACTTTATTTGAAGAACCTTTTAGAGAGTAAGGAGAAAACCACTTTGTTCGTTTGACAGGAAATCGATCATGCATTTATATTACGTGCTGGTGCAGCCGATTCACATGCAAATTCGTGCATCTCCAAATATCGACGATCAACACACAGCAATTGTGACCACATAGCTCAAAACATATCCAGAGGCTATTCGCCCACTTGTGGAATCGATGGCACGTCAAGTTGCTACTCTTCGCCAGTTAGGTGGCGTTCTAATCGCTACGAGGCACTTATGATTTTTGGCACATAAGTGTATTTGTACGTTCAGAAATTTTAAGAATGTAGCGGCTGTATGTAAAACTGAAAATATATAATATGGATAAGCAGAATACAATATACAAAAATACTTACTTGAAAATTTTGATGAATCTCTGTCTCTATCTATCTATCTATCTCTCTCTCTCTCTCTCTATATATATATATATATATATATATATATATATATATATATATATATATATATATCACTACTAGTAATTTATGTTAAGGTTTTGTAAGGAATACTGATGAATAATTATTACTTTCTTTTATCTCTGAACGGTGAAGTGTGCATTAACTCTTTTCGTACTGTTCGATGGTTGATATGAATAAACTTAAAATATAAAAATAACAAGAGATGCTATTTAACATCTCTATATATTCAATCTAATACTTCTCATTTGGCTAATTATGTTTTCAAGTCATGCAGCAAGAGGTGCTGAAAAATCAACTTCCACAGATAATACTAAATGAGAAAAATTATTAGAAATACGTTCTTTTTAATATGAGGTCGTATGCAGAGAAGAAGGTGCGATTTCTTCATAATGTCCGACTGAAAAATATGCAATGAATTCATCCAGAATTGGAGTGGAATTAGCTTACCCTAAAATTTATGAGTGAAATTGCTTTTACTGGCACGAAATCACAAGTTATCGTGATTAAGTATTTCCGTGTGCTGACTTTATTCAAATACTGTTTGCCACAGACAAATCATCCCCCAGAAATCACAACTAGCATCGGTGCAGCATGGTAATATTATAAACCACATTTTAGCCCTGCGAGTTTTGAACAAATATAAATGCGCCTGAAATACTATCCCTGGCAGATGGATGTACCCAGAAAGTAGCAGTCAGCCACAAAGGCCATTACTTAAAATAAAGTAATTGAATATATGAGGGCATTGCTTAAATAGTAATTGAACTTTACTTGAGTGTGCAAGTCTTCCATGGATGAGCGGTTTAAAAGCACGCCAGGCGACAGGGTATTTTTTAAATACAAGGGCGAAGCAGGTTAGGACAATGCTGGGAGGGTCATTTTTTTTATTAAGACTCTCAAATATACAGGCCGATAGGCATAGATTTATACAGTATAAAAAAAATGGGATGCCTTCTCAAAAACGTGTATCCATAAAAAATAATTTTAAATTAATGATATAAATATTAATATTAATAATCAATATATATATATATATATATATATATATATATATATATATATATATATATATGTGTGTGTGTGTGTGTGTGTGTGTGTGTCTGTGTGTGTGTGAAAAGTGTGTGTGTATATGTGTATGTGTATATATATATATATATATTATATGCGCGGTACTTCAAATGCGTATGTATAGACACAACACCACCCATATACATACATATGTCAAATCTCATACTGTCCACATATGTTCATATCTGTATGAGCCCTGGCGGACGAGCAAATGTGTATGTATGTCTGCGTACCTCATCGGGTGTACGGACATGCATCTATGTTTGCGTTAGCATGAGTGACATCACGACGACGATTCCCCCCCGACTTCCATAATAACACCGATACACACAATCTACATAAATCCCAAAATTTTTTAAAAATTAATCAGTTTGTCTGACGATCGCAAAAGCGTGAAACCCAGGGTCACAAACTCACACTGATTCAACCAAATATATATATATATATATATATATATATATATATATATATATATATATATATATGTGTGGGGGGGGTGTACGTTTGTTTGTTTTTGTTTGTGTGCTTTTGTGTGTGTGTGTGTGTGTGTGTGTAAAACGGAAATCTCGACTCTACAAACGAAATTGGGCGCGTTTATGACCAGTTTTCTAATACTAATATTTTTTTCTATTACTTAAGAAGTATTGAATTTTGCCATTACAAGTATTCTTGGCTCAAGCCCGTCTTACAAACACTCAAAGTTTAATGTCTGTTACAGAGCTCAAACTAATTCAATGACCAACAAAGTGGCTTTTGTCATCAAGTTACAAGACATTCCATTCCGGCATGTCCGAGGAATTTTATTTCTGGCCCGGACTTAATCCTAAGGATTGTAGACGCCACCAAATATAATGACTTTCTCTATTTCTCTCTTTCTCTCTCTTCCTCCCAAACACTCAATTTATTTTTTCTATCTTTCTGTCTGTCTGCGTTTTTCTATACATTCTAAACTAGCAATATTTTTGACGTTGCCCGACACAAATATATTGCTCGTTAACACGAACCTTTGTTAATTTTCCGTTCGCACCCATCTTTAGTGTTGCAAGAGGAATGTCGAAACTTTATAATAAAATATTGTTTTACAATTAACGCTTTTTTATTACATTTTAACAGCGAATAAATTCTATAAAGCATCCAAGGAAAAAATGGAAGAATCTAAATATAAATCTCCTCACAGAATTACAGAATACAAGTAGAAACAAACAAATATATATATATATATATATATATATATATATATATATATATATATATATATATATATATATGATAAATGCCACCTCTTTACAGAAGAAAGCGACCTCTTCAATATTAAGTTAAGTAGCCATGGGCCCGTAGAAGACTTTGCAAAACAGCCTCGTTCATGGAACTTACTTAACAGAGGACGGAAAATGCGACACTGAAATTCGAAGGCGCATTGGGATAGTAAAAGATGCCATCTAAATGCTAAGCAAAGAATTAACAAAAACAGAAAAATCTCGTTAGAAATGAGAAAATATAGTCCTGAACTGTAATATCGATGCCGCTATATAGCAGTGAATGTCGGATTATCTCCTCACGGATGAAGAAGAAACTTGAAGCAACATAAATGCGGTTCTACTAAATGATAGCTAAGAATAAATTGAACCGAACATGTGAGAAAATTTTAGAGAAAATAGACACAAAAAGACACTTTTACTTAATATAAGATAGAGAAAAATCTCTAGGGTACATAACGTGAAAAGATGGATCGGAAAATTTGATACTAACAGGGCAGAACGTAAGGACAGAGGAACCACCAAATAACCTACCAAGCGAGATGGCAAAACAATGTTTAGGAGAGATAACAAAAAGAAAAAAATATTAAGAGCTACAAAGGACAAAAAATTTTGGAGAACCATGATCACCAACGTCCCGAAGGAACATGACACATAGACGGAGACACAGGATCAAACTTTTGGAGAGTCTTGAAAATACCTTTCTCCTGCTGCACTCTCATATGCCGTTTCTGTCCGGCGTCAGAGGTAAAAAAAAAAAAAAAATCTCAAAACTGATGTAAGTACGATGCAAAACTATGAGGAAGGACATTCACTTTCTTGGCTTTAGACTACTGATTTTCATGTGATCTTAGAATTTGGTCAGTAATCCCTTTTCATACTATTTTCATTAAAGACGACTGAGAAGGTGGAGCGATTAAGTTTTTTTATTTAATTTTTCTGATGTCGTACAAGAGTTTTCTATTTGCACATGAAGTGTTTAAACATTATCCACATATCCGAGTGCTTCCGGCTATCTTTTTACACATTATCAAGGATAATATATTTTTAACTGAAGGTATACATTGTTTTATGTATGTATCTAAAGAAAATCTTTTATTTTCCAAACACTGTCAGCAAATTATGGCCGTATTCATTGACTATTGAGTGTTGTCTTTGCCATTTTTATTATTACTGCTTCCATTATTTTTAGTCTTTTTTACATGTGAATGAGATTATTATCCTTTATTTTCGACAAGTATGTTGCAGATGCTATTTGGTAGGTTTCCATGTGTATTTGATTGGTTCCCAATTGAATGATTGGTCAGGGAAGTGTAACTTGAATTTTTCTCGATAGGCATGTAGGAGTATATTCAATATAATTATCCATGAGTTTTGTTTGAACAGGAATGGCAGACATTTCCAAATACTTATACGAACAGAAGAAAAATTAAATAAAAAAGCTTAATCGCAGTAGCTAATCATCCGCCTTTAATCACACACACACACACACACACACACACACACATATATATATATATATATATATATATATATATATATATATATATATATTAAAAGAATAAAATGTAATTAATGGCGAAATCACTTCGCCTTTAACTCACTGACCACTCGCTGAAAGACAAGATCCTTGTTTTTATTAATTGTACAATGGATTAGATGTTCGGTTAATATTGCTTGCAAGTACTTTCGGAAAATATTTACCATCCTCAAGCATAAATGCATGTCGATAATCATACTCATTTAAAAATGATATTGTTCAATTGCTATGTTTTTCTTTTCATAATAAATCATATTTTAAAAATGCCTAATAATTATGCACTAACACAATATTTCTTAAAAATAAGGCCTTGATCGCTGTTGAATTGAGCCAACGATTAAATTGTTAATTTCATATGTCGCGTTCTACGCTTGTCAATTTCATATATGTTTTGGGCTTCAGTTCACCTCACAAGAATGAGAACAGCAAGCGCTCGGTCGTTTAATACGTTTCTTGCAGAGAAGGAGTACTCACAACCGATAAATTATCAGGGAAAAACTTACCCAGAGACGCCTTGGCCCTACTCTTTAAGGACAACTGCCTTCGCAGTCAAGTCCGGACCGCCCCTCCAGACTTTACCAGTATCTGTGACCAATTATTTTTCAGCTGGAGCCCCGGCCCGAATCACATTCCAAGAATTCGGACTGTACAGTCAGTCCAAATGAAGGTATCCTGAAGAGCAGCTTTCTTCGAAGCACATAAGCCCCATCCAGGAGTCTTGTCACGTTTAATCTTTCCCACTGTGAACGTTTCGTAACGTTCCAGTGCCTCTGCACCACCTCACGACACGAAAACCCATACGTCATCGACGTACGCTGAAAACCTGACTCGTACTTCACTAGGGACACCAGTTCCAGATAGGGCCAGTGTACAGTCTCTATTCCTCAGCCTGCGAAAGCGTAAAGTAAGGCGATATAGGACAGCCCTGACGAACCGACCGTGACAAAGCAAAAGTGTTCGATCTTTTCTTGTTCACTTGTACCATTTCACTGTTTTAGCGATAAAATAGGCTAATCTACTTTCAGAAGTCGGGTTTGAATTCGGCGTCCTGCAGGACAACAGCCAGGTACTGATAACTGTCGATATCGAACGGCTTGGACTGAACCAAATTGATCAGCGCAGCTCCAGCGTCGTCTTTTACACCCTCTAGGATCGCGCGATCAGATGCAGGTTGCCCTGAATTGTTCGGCACTTCATAGCAAATGTCTGTTCCGGACACAACAGAATCTTGATAACGGACTGCAAACCCTCTGTTAGGATCTTGAGCAAAATCAGAGTTATGCCCTGTAATTGTCTAAATACCCCCGACCATGCTTGCAGTTTCTCAAAGGTTTGATCACACCCGTCGATATCTGTTTGGGACGGACCCCTGCTGGAAAAAGATGTTGAACACCACTATCAAAATCGGTACAAATATATACGACAGCCTTAAGTACAAGTCGTAGGGCAGACCATCAATTCCCGAAGACTTGCCCTGGCCGACCCTCTTCAAAGCCAAGTGGACATCGCCCTCTGTGATCTCACCCTCGCAGCGAGCCGCTTAAGTCACAGGGATCAGTTTCCTTGGTGTATCGATTTCGGATCTAAACGCCTCACACATGTTGTCGGTCGACCGCAGGTGGCGTCCATCCAGGGTGTCGACCTCAAGAATGTAGAGATCGGATCTTCGACATATTTCCTCCTTGCACGATTCTGCGCCCATATTCACGACTTCGTTAGACATCTCTATTTAACATCACCTTCTTAGCTTATATACAGCAAGTCATTGGCTTAATTAGGCGGTGAAAGACCTAATCCTATCCTTAAGCCTCTCCCACCACTTATTCCCAATAATCACTTGCACTAATTCCCGCTGCACTAAACTAGTCAGTTTTGCCGGTCTAGTACAGACAAATTGAACTTCCAGTTTCGAGTCAGTCTAAGCTAAGAATCTAAAGTCATCCGAACACAAACAATTTTATCGCACGAATGGTGCCACTAACTAGCATATCTAGATCGGCCTTTCTCATTAACATTCTATCCAGGTATCTGACTACCTGAGTAGATGGCCACCTGAAAGACCACGTCCACCTGTCCCACCCCTGGAGATCGACTCGGGATTTATCGACGAGACAAATCTCGCCTATCAGATCAACAAGGCTACAATCATTCACCTTCCCGCCTCCTACCCAACTTGGGATTCAAGACGGCATTCCAGTCTAGGCGATCCGGATCCACAAGGAACGGCCCCTACTGACGAAAAAAAACGGTCGTTGGGTGCATACATCACAACGATCTGAAAAGAAATACTTTTCACGGCAATATCGGCCCCGATCAAACCATTCCCCACCTCTAGCCTGGCATCGACATGGACAAAGTCCACCCTCGGTTACAGCATCACCAGCAAGGAAACACCTCTGGCCTACCGATCCTCGTATGCTGAATTGACATCAAAATCGCTAGACCTCAACGTGAGTCTCCTCTAGGGCGGCCACATAAAAGCCGAACTACAAGATGTCACGAAGCATGCGGGCAGTATTACTCCGATCGCTCAAGCCCTCAGCATCTGTAAGAATGTTTTTGAAAACATTTGTCATTTTGCTCACCTGTAAGAAACTCTTCCAAAACACGAGTCAGTAATCAAATCGTTTCTTCCAATAAAAATAAAAATGCTTCAGATATTCTGAAAAAATATTTTATAACAATTATTCTACTTCCCAAGGCAGACAAAATGCTAATCCTATGCGAAGAAAAACATTAAAATTGCATTTAACATGAAAAAAATCTAAAAGCAACAGAATACTATACGTAAGAGTGGTTACGTCTTTGATCCATAATTTCTTTCTTATACAGTACTGCATTTATGGTCGGAATTTAGGACTTTCTCCAAGGCAAAATTACTGGGCTATAGCTTCCCAAGGAGACAATATGCTAATCCGAGTATGACACTGAAATCCAAGATGACCCAGTAATTTTTCCTCGGAGAAAGTCCCAATTAGAACGATTCTCAGAGTCCGACATAACACTATGACAGAAATGATTTTTATCAACATCCTACAAGTTGTCAGTAACGGAATTTTTCTTTGAACATGTATAAATGTGCACTGATTTGGGATGTCTGCATCCTTTACCAATATTCGGGAAGGTTTTTTTTTTACCATTGGAATATTGTGTCCCAGTTTTTCTCTTGTCTGGTTTTCACTTATTCCTTAGCAATTCCTTAAGGAAATCTGTCAATATTCAAAAATGTAGGATCGACGAGGTACACATTTTTCGTCTTTATTCAAACTGAGGAGAGTTTTTTTTATGACTGGCAAGGTGATTTTTCATTACAGGAGAGATACATACCTTTCGAAATATCTCTGCTGCCGACTTATTTCAATCGTACTTGATTCTACATTTCTTGTTAAATGTTTTGTTTTCTTGAATTAGATGTAAAATATTTTAGCTATTTTAAATATTTTTTTATTATAATTAATTCTAAGTTAAAATGTAATGTTTTGTCTTTTTCAATTTATATATATTTCACTTCAGTCATTTGTGCGAACTTAACACGCGTTTCCTTCGGTTTATCATATTTAGGCTGACGGGATAAATATATCAAATAACGTATTCTCACAGGCAAACAAAATACAAATCCGAGTGCAAAGCCACAAGCAATGATAGTCCAATACGTTTGCCTTGCAGAAAGTCCCCAAATCGGTTCATACAAGCAGGTAAGTACAAGTAAAAACTTAAGGATCAGAAAACTAACAACAACTATATTCAACTTTCTTTTTTCTGTTGCTTTTCTTTGTCTTATAAGCAACATTCTCTGTCTTCTCTTCATCTGGGCTTCCATTGTGGCTATGTATTCTATAGTCTCTGGCGTTTCTTCGATATCATGACTTTCATCATTCGAGGTAGCATTATGTCGGAAACGATCAATATCCTGCCAATTGTCAGTAACGGACATTTTTCTTTGAACATTGATAAGTATGGGACGAATTGGGACGTCTGCGACTGCTTGCCTTACCATAATTGGGGGATTTTCCTCCACCACTGGAATATCTGGAACCGACATTTCTTTGGTCAAAAATTTATCAAATGAAATCCGTCAATAAAGATTATCGACGAGAATCACTTTTTCCTTCTTTATTCAAACTGAGGATTTTTTTTTTTTTAATGAATATCAAGTCAATTTTTTTCTGCAAAATGAACTCTTCCTCTTTTAAATATATCTTGCCGACTTATTTCTTTTGTATTTGGTTATAAATTCTCCTGATTCATAAAGACCAAGAAAATCCTATTCTCTCCGTTTCGATGACTGGATGCAAAGTGAAATATTTGATTTGATGGCATTATGGCGGAATAAAGGATGACGTCACGCGTATTTATTATGTACGAAGAATAATCTCTTCAACCAACAGTTTAAAAATGTCTACAACAGTAACGTCATTTTGTTTACTTTACTTTTTAACAATGGTTCGTTTTCTCTTATTTAACTTTCAAATATATTTTAACAACAAGATAAATGTTCATATATATTTGATGTTGTTTTTATACCTTCACCTTCATTTTTTTTTTGTTTTTATTATTCTCATTAAAGCAACGTTTCATGAACTGTTTCATGAACGACACCATGTCTCTCTATCTGTGTATGTTTTTATGTACATACATCTGATAGTCGCTCTTTGTCGTGGTGGAGGAGCTATCGTCGTCCAATAAGAACGATGTTTCGAGGATTCTTGGAGAAAGTACCTGTAAAAATTAAGGATCGGAAATGTAATCACAATTACATTTAGCATTTTGTTGCATTTAGATTTTCATCCTGTTTTTAATGTTGTTTATGCAGATAGGATTCTGTAATTGATGTTATTTCCATCCAGTTGTGTTTCTTCGATATTTTTTGTAACGATTCTCATTGTTCGAGGTAATACCATTGGAAAAATGACTTGTATTAACATCCTGCCAATTGTCAGGAACGGATATTTTTCTGAATATGTATAATATTTTTCGTTTTTTTTAAATCGTTATCACCCATGCAAGGCAGTGAAGCCATTAAGATACAAGGCACATAGTCTGGAATATTTAGGAACAAACATTAATAATGAGCGGGAAGTAAAAAGAGTAATCAGGAGAGTAACCAGGAGGACAGTAGATAGCGATTGACATTGCATTTAATTTTTTGCAGATTAAAGATTGCTGGAAAGTATGGAACCGGAAGAGAGTTCCACAAGAGAGAAGTGCAAAAAAAAGAAACGGATAGCATAGCAACTATGGTTACATCTATCCTGCTTAAATGTTTAAGTACCTCCACTTTTTCGCAGAAAAACACAACAGCGTATTGAAAAAAAAGGCCCCAAACAATAAAAACAAAATTTTACCGTTAAAATCTTTATGTTATAATTATGAGCAAAGATCAAAATATTTATTATTATTATTTTTTAATTTTTTAATCCTTTCTAGCACGTTCAAAATTTTTGTTAACAACCTTGTTTTGTTTACCTCAGGAATCGACGTAATAATTACAATTAGTTTTTTGCACTTTTTTTCCGGTGAAAAACATTGATTTGGAAATTCTTGCAAAAATTAAATAATTGTCGGTTTCTAATGAAAACCTTTCAAGACATCTTCAGAAATTAATGAAATTCTTTTGGAATCTTCGTAAACTATTTTTTCCTACATTATTACCCACTTATTTAATTTCAGAAAATTTCAAGAAATTCAATTTTGGGGGTGGGATATTTTTATTCTTTAAAAGCAGGAATCCTTCGAAAATGTAAATCATCAATTTTCTTTTGTAAAACAGTTATCCCATTCATCGAAAATCTGCTCTAAATTGTAAAATGATAAATGCAATAAAACTATGCCATTATTTAATTAGAAAATCTTTTAATTACTTTTATAAATAAGTTTTGTTAAGGACACAATTGTCTTAAGAAGATTTTTTTCGATAAATAATTATTTCTTACAAAAATTATTTTCATTTTTTAATTTTAATTAAATAATTTATATCGTTTAAAATGCTGCATTACTTCAAGGCGGTTAGGTAATATTGCTATTAAATGAAACTACTTTTACAAATCAAATTTTAAAAGCTCATTAAAAGTCGTTTTTTTTTTTTATATTTTTAAAATATTTTTTTATATATACGTAACGTGCATCTGTTTGAAAGTATGGTTGACCATACATGATAATCAGAAAATAAAAGCGATAAATAGAGTAAATTTAACTTCAACGTTCCTAAAATTAGATTACGGAGAAAATTTTCAAACATTTTTAAGATTACTGAGTACTTAAAAATTATATAGAAAAGTATCCACCGGTCATTTTCTTAAATTATGTTTTAAAAGATAAGGTCACTTTAGAACAAAATCGCGCTAATGTTTGTTTTAAAAATCCATTTCTCTGTTATTTTAAACTTAACTAATATTTTTTTCAAATCAGATAAATTAAACTTTAAATAAAATTTCAGAAAATGTTTTTGAAACTTTTTAAAACAGAAAATTAAATTAAAATTCAATTTTATTTAAAATCTGTCAAAAATGGCTGAATTTAAACGATTTCTGAAAGCGAACAAAAAGTTGAGATTCTAATTAATATAATTTCTATATGAAACACGCCAGAGTATTTTGCTTAGTAGAAATAGTAAATGTCATCATTTACCTTTCAACCAATGCTAAAAAGAAAGCTTCAAGAATGCGTTTTCATTTTAAAAAACAATTTTAAACATTAGGTATCGAAAATCTGCGAAAAAGTGGAGGTGCCTACTGTAAATTAATGAGATCTAGGATTCGTCTAATGATGCGTTTAAATTCAATACGTTTAAGTATCATAACTGTTTTATTCACACGCAAACCTCCACCATATAAATATCAGTTGATACCGCTTGTGGTTAAATCTAATCTTTACCGTGAAGACTAAACTACTAGAGAAATAGGAGTGAATACTTCTAGCTTACGAAATTTTATTCACTACTAACTTTTTGGCTTCGGCCAACATGGACAGGGTACAAAAAACTAAAATTCTGAATCTAAATAGTAAGATCCCCGGCACAGGGAAAATATGGAATCATTGGTGCTATGCATTTTTAAACTTCCTCAAGCATATTGAGGGTGAGAAGTGAAATATTCTTATAAAGCATGTGTGGTCTGATGTATAGGAACCGTTCAGCGAATGTACAGAGACAAAGCGGGATAAAAATCAAAAATCGCTGGGGGCACTGGGCCCCCTATCCTCTGCCCCGTCTTCCCATTCTTCATCTAAAACTAAATTCACTAAGACATCTCCGCCCAGATCTGTGTCAAACTCTCCCGTCAAAACACTGCATTCATCCAAACCTTCTCCAGTGAGGACACCTTCGGGATGGACTCCCTCAACGACTCCCAATCTCACACCCATGTCAACACCCATTCATTCACCACAAAAAAAGGGTCAGAAGTCCAGATTCACAAACTGTTACCGACAAAAATAAAAAAAAATAAAACCACCTTATCTCCCAGGGGAAGACGTCTGCCGCGTATCCCGGGACCAGGCTGAAAGGGTATTTGGGCAGACAAGGAACCCAAAAGATCTAAAAGTTCTTTGGAATTTTAAACAGATAAATGGCCTAGATGTAGAAAATCCAGAAAATTTCCCCTCGGGAGCAAGAATCTTGACCGTTATTAGAACTGGCCCGGGTACGCGGGAGATTTGGGGCATGATAGAGGAGGCCCAGTCGTCTCTAAAAATGGTGCCCCCAGCTGCCTACCTACTCGACCCGGAAATGGACGAAGCACACCAAAAACTGAAAGGGAGGGCCCCCGTTTTCGTTCACCCATCCCTTTATAGGGCGCTCAAATTAACCTACCCTTCGGACATCGGCGGCTTGTCTCAAGATGATACCGTCGAAAATGAGATGGCGTCCGGATCTATGAGACGAGCTGTCGGTGTCCTCACCCCAGCCATGTTCTATCCTGAAGTACAACCCTAATTCGATTTGACAATGTCACTCTGGTTAGCTAGTTTAAATGTCCGGGGCCTGAGGTCCGAGTCTCGCAGCGCCTCGGGGTGAATGTATGTTGTATACAAGAGATCCGGTTTTCTTCTCATGATCGTGAGGACATACTGTCTAAGGCGTTCGCCCTTTATTCGGCATGTTTTGATGGTCGTTTCAGGGGTGTCTCTAGGCTAGTGAGCAGGTCTTTGAAGGCTGCTTGTACCCTTGTCTTCGCGGATCCGGCGGGTAGACTTTGCGTGCTGGATGTTACCATAAAGGATAAGGTTCTACGTCTCATTGGTGTTTATGCGCCCAATACCCATTCCGAGCGGCCTGCTTTGTTTCGGCAGATCGCGCCGTTCTTGACGACGTCTCGTCGGGTAGTTTTAGCGGGGGATTGGAATGCCGTCCTTGACTCCGATATAGATCGGATAGGGCAAAAACAAGGTACTAACAACCCGGATGTGAAACCATTTCGGGACTTTATCGATGGGTTTGATCTTGTCGATAAGTTCCGGAATGAACACCCTCGGGAGGTAGCATGGACTTGGACTACTAGTGGCAACTCGGCTCCTGGGACACTTGCGAGCTACCTGGAGCGAGTCTTAGTTAGGAGAGTTGATGTAGGGTTCTTAGGGTGTCCAAGTTTCCATTACATAGTTTATATGGATCATAGGCTTGTCCGGGTCCGTGTAAACTTAGATAAGCCTAAGGTTAGATTGGCTGGTTACTGGAAATTGAACTGTTCACTATTTAGTGACGGGACCAGCTGTTACTAATGATACAAAGGGAACTGACGGGTGCGGTTGTGGGAAATGCCTGGTGGGACAATTTAAAATCTAAAATTCGAACGTTTGCTGCCGATTTTAGTCGTCGACTCAATCTAGATAGATTAGCGGCGCAAACGGTTTTAGAAAATAAAGTTGATCGGTCTGTGAAATCCCGTGTTAGTGGGGATATAGCTTTAGCTAAAGCAGAGTTGTCCTCCTTGCTTATCAAGAACGATCAAGCTCTGGTAGTTAGGGATAGGTTAAAAAGAATGTCTTCTGAGGCAACGAATATGGCCGCTGAACTGCGTGCAGAGGAGAATCGAAACGCGTCTAGACGACATATAGCGTGCGTCACATTGCCGGATAAGCGAACTGTGACTACAAACGCGGGCATATGTGAGGATCTTTTCACCAGGGAGCCCGGTCTGAGCTCTGCTCAGTTCGACGCCTATTTAGCTGACTTTCCCTGCCTCAAGGAAGCTGAAGTGGCTAGGTGCGAGGGTCCCATTACAGAGTCGGAAATCTGGGATGCGCTGAAGCAGGTTGGCCTGGATAAGTCTCCCGGATTAGATGGTCTTCCCTATGAAGTTTACTTGAGGTTGTCGCACGTTTTTGTTCCTTTGCTGGAGCTGATTTTCAACCACTGGATGAAGCAGGGGTCTTTACCTCAACACTTCACCAGGGGTGTGATCAAGTTACTGCGTAAGGAAAAGGACGGTGGGGATGGGTTAGGGAACTTTCGCACTTTAACGATGTTAAATACTGACTTAAAGATTTTGGCGAAGATCTTAGCCAACCGTTTGCAGCTTGTCCTGTCTAGTCTGACTGGCCCTGAACAGACTTGTGCTGTGAAGGGTAGGACTATTCAGGATAACTTTCATATGGTACGCTTGATCTTAGAACAAGTCGACAGAGAAGCCGCGCTGATTAATTTAGATCAGTTCAAGGCCTTCGATAGGGTTGACCATCGATTTCTGGAGGCTGTCCTTTCGGCGGCCGGTTTCGGAGCCGACTTTCGCTCCTGGATCCGACTTTTGTATGCAACCCCCGGTGCGCTGGTGGAAGTGAATGGGGTAAGATCGAAGCCTTTCGTATTGTCTCGCTCCATTCGTCAAGGTTGTCCGCTCTCGCCTCTGCTTTACGTTCTTGCGTTGGAACCATTCCTTCGCAAGTTAAAGGCGAATCCGGTCCTGCGCGGAATTTCCCTGCCTGGGGCTTTCATCTCAGCCAGGTATTCTGCCTATGCTGACGACGTTTCGGTTCTTGTGTCCAGCAGAGCCGAGATTGACGAAGTCAGCAAAGAGATCAGTGGGTATGAGATGGTGACAGGGGCCAAGATCAACCACGATAACTCTGTGGGCTTGCGGTTGGGTGCGTGGAAGGGAGTTTCTCTTCCCGGGCCTTTCCTCTGGACGGATGGGCCGATCAAGATACTCGGCGTCTTGTTCGGTCCTGATCTCCAGTTGGAAATGAATTGGTCGGAGGTACAAGGGAAGGCGGCGATCGCGGTTAATCTGTGGTCTCGGAGGAGACTTTCCCTGAAGGGAAGGGCGGAGGTATGTGTTTCACACATATATCCGGTTCTCCTGTACCGACTCTCTGTGCTTCCACTCCCGTATGCCAGACTAATTTAATTATTACGGACCTTGTTCTCTTTCTTGTGGAGAGACAAGGCCCCTATGGTATCTCGCGAGATCTGTTGCCTTCATCCCTCTGAGGGCGGTCTGGGTATGCCTAGCATTGAGATTCGTCAATATATGCTTCGCATTACCTTTCTAGACCCAATGTGTCGCGGATTGGATGAGGTGGGCACCTTTTGGAAAGAAGACGTCCGAAAACATTTCCCATCCCCGAGAAGTGTGCACTCGTGCGAGGAGGAGGCCGGCCGTACACCTCGTGCCGAGAGCTCCTTCTACCGCGAATGTCGTCGTGCTTTGAAGCTCCTCTTACGGATGACGGATGGCCTCTCCGACGCCCAGGCGTTGTCTCGTAAAGCATTGTTTCGATTGTTAGTTAGGGGGTCCGTTCAAGATTATCTGATCGACGAGCTAGGTCTTACTAAGCAGGAGGCTCGCTCGATATGGCCTTGGGCGCCTGGGTTGAAATGTCTCAATAATGATGAGGCATCACTCACCTGGCTGATGATTCGTGGGGCCCTCTGGGTCGGCAAGAGACTTTGTTCAGCTGGCTTGGAGAAATATTCAAACTGTCGTCGCTGTACTGGGGAAGTCGAGACCATTGGTCACCCGTTCTTTCAGTGCAAGACGGTAGTGCCGTTGTGCAAGTTTGTTGAAGGCCTCATGGTTCGCATGCTGCAGGGAAAGTTTTTGTCCTGGAAGCCAGTACTGTTTGTATCTATGTGGTGCCGCAATTGACGAAGGCTGAACACTATGTGTTCTGTTGCTTACTAGGGATTATGAGAGTCGTGATTTGGACGACGCGTCAGAAGGAATTCTATGATGGCGAGTGGTTCACCTCTTCCCAACTGATCTTGTTCTTTAAGCATCAGCTTAAAGTCAAGATTAAGACGGAAAGGCGGCGGCTCCCTTCATCAGAATTTGGCAAAAGGTGGGTAAATCTTGCGCGAATGTGTAGAGTGAAAGGGGCTGACCTAGAGTGGCACTTGGATGTCGGTTAGGTACAGGATTTTGTCCTAACAAGGTTGAACAGAGGCAACCCACCCAGATATTAGGTTAGTCTAGGTTTTTGATTTTGATTCTTTAGTTTCCCGTTTTCTGTTCAACTTAGATAGGGTATGCATGCTCATTGGTCCCTTTTATTTTTTTCCCTATTTTTTTTTCTTTTGTTTAATTCCATCCACTCCCTCGTTAGGTGGTCAGTGATATCAGTTCTCTGGTGGATGCGGGGCGCCTTTCGTTTCGTGTGTGTGATTTTTCGTATTTGTTGTTGCGTATGAATGTGTTTGTGCCTGTGTGAATGCTTGGAGGAATGAATGTTTTCCTGAATTTTCATAGTCCCGCATTGATTTCGTCCGCTTAACTGATGTTTCTGACACATTTATGGTTTGTGGGTTTTTTTTATTACTAACACAGTTTTGTTTAGTTTATTGTAAATATTTAAGTCATATTGTATATATTCATTTTTCGTCCTTGGATGGGATTCGAACCTGCACGTCAGCGTAAATCACGTCAGCATATATTCATTTGGGGATCTTTTTAAAAAATTTTGTTTTATGACCCTCCCCCACGAACAATATCTGTACATAAGGGGACTAGTTAGGATTTCATAGAGAATTTGAGGTATTATGGTGTACGCAGTAAGAAAGGTAGGAGTGTATGTGTTGTTTTGGTGATTGGAATATTGTTGGTATGTTTGGGTCAGTGTCTGCGACTAGCTAAGTTTAGAATTAAGACAGAAGAAGACCGTCCTTCCCCAACGCTCTTTTTAGGCCTTGTGCCACATTTTATACATTTTTGTATAAATAAATATCGTTCGGCGAATGTACAAACTTTGAATAAGCTATTAACATTCTAAAGTGAGCTTTCGTCTAAAAAAAGGGAAATATACGCCAGGTATGTACTTGCAATAAGACGTCAATAGGCTGGGGAATCTTGGATCAATATCTTCAAGCATTGTACGATATGGCGAACGACTGTAAATTCAAAGATGTTACCGCTCAAGTTTATGAAGAGGAAACTATTAGAGATGCCTTTATTTCTAAGTTATCGACAGAAACTTCTTGAAAACAGAACACTCACCCTCACAGAAGCTGAAAATCAAGCGCGAAATCTGAAAAGGGATATTGTAAATGCTGAAGCCTATTCTGCTAATACCCTAACAAGTTATCAAGCAGCGTCAGTATCGGATTCCCGCACTAACGTCTTAACTTGTCAGCAAGAAAAAAAGCAAAAGGAGCAGGACTCTGGAACATAATTTGCTAGTAAATAGCTATTGTACTAATGAACGCATGTTTTCTTATCCGAGAAAGCCTACAGACCTGTTCCTTTGTGATTGACGATACCTGGGAAAGTGCTTATGACAAACTACGTTCAGAACAACATCTAGGAACCTAATATACGAGAAGTTAAGTTGATTCACGCGCATCCCGATTACGATCTTGTTAGGTTACCAAATGAAAACGAAAGTCGTTTCTTTACGTCGCCTCGCTCCTGCTGGGGAGGGAACGACAATCTATGAACCTGAAACAGTTACTATAGTCTCAAATAGCCCTATATCGGATTCGGATGGAAATAAAATACCAAAATCAAAAGATAGTATACTTCAACCAGTGTCCAATGATTCAGAATGGGCTGAACCAGGAACCTGTAACTTCTCTAATCTAAATACGGCAAAACATTTTCCTCACAAATCCTCTAAGGCGCTCTAAGTGTATCACCAAAGAACCTGTATCGAAAACTAAGAATAAAAAAATAAAAATTAATTTAGTAAACCCCTTCTCCCGCGTAGACCACTATATACGTTCTTATCAAAAGTCTCTGTTTCAGACACGGACGAATAAATACGTCCACAAACATAACGTTTAAAAACCTGTTACAAAAGTGTTTATACATCAAACTCGATTCTTTTTTTCCCTTTCTGCGCTTGAAACGCATTTAATTGTCAACTCGTACGTCTGATAGAGATGTTAGCCACCGCTCGGTTACTTCCAGGTGCTTCAGTTTCTTATTTATTATATTTAAAAAAAACTAACAAAATATGTCTGAAAATGAAACGTATTTTCCCAAAATAATTGGGGTAGAAGAGGTTAAGTGTTTTTTTTTGTTTTTTTTTAAATGCATTCCTTTTTTTCCGAAATAAATTATTCAAAATTTACATTATCAACAAATGGGGGAGAATGTTGTATTCATATGCATATCTCCACGGTAGAAATAGCCGTTGCTACGGCTAAAACTAATCATGACCTTAAAGACTAAACTGCTAGAGAAATTGAATACTTCTAGCTAATTATAGCTACTACCATAGCTCATCCGAACAATTACCATGAAAGTATTTATAGAAAAGACACAAAAAGTTATCCTTTCGGCGATGGGAAAATCACTGAAACCGAGCTGCCATATCAGGACCAATAATATTGCTGGAAGACTCTAAGCATGGGTGAATAGTACACTTTTAGATATACAAGATAGAAAGAGAAAAAGAAAGATATACAAGATAGAAAAAGAAAAATTGTCTCGCACGTCACGGCGAACTGACATTCTTAGCAGTTGACTTAGTAATGGATTAAATGTAGTCTTTCTACTTCATGTCATCTGAGAATGTCCATCAAAGAAGGCGCAAAGTGTCACTTTCCTGGAGGTTAACATCAGCCATGCTGATGGCAAGCAGCGAGGGGTTTCTCAGATTGTTAATGGAGAAAAGTTTCGTTTTGGAAGCGTTAAAATTAAGAAGAAAACTTTTGGATACTATCGGGTCTTCATGCTTACCGGGGGATCTAGGTTAGATATGATAGCAGAAGCTATCTAAGGAGTTATATGTATATCACTAAAAAAGAGACTCCACTCTAAGTGGGAAATTACGCAGGTATACTCCAGATGTGTAAAGAGTGCAATGATATGAGATGTCTGCGATTACTTCCGGTACCAATATTCTTTTTTTTAAATTTTTTCCCCATTGGAAGATTGTCTTTGCCCATGTTATCCTTTATCATTAATTAGGAATTCTTTTACGGAATTTATCTATAAGGAAGTTTGTAGGATCGACGAGACACACTTTTCCGTCTTTATTCAAACTGAGGAAAGCCTTTTCATCACTGCCAAGTCAATTTTTTTCTCTACAGCAGTGACTCACCCTCTTATAACTCTGTTGCCGACTTATTTCATTCATAATTTTTTATCATTTCTTGTCAGATCTTTTCTTGTATTAGAAATAAAGAGGTTTCAGTTATTTTATATATTTTATGATAATTATTTAGTTGTTCACAGATTTGCGATAGCTAATGTTTAAAATTAATTTTAAAAATTAAAAATCGTCTTGAAGATTTCTTTTTAGCTTTAATTCAAAGGTAAAAGAATAAATTTACCGTATCCAGTAAACAAAATACATCTGTGCATTTAAAACCGAATTTATATTTATTGAAATAAACTGTTTTGTGTTTTTTAAAAATCGATGACGTCAACCCTTTTGAGACATTTGTAAACAAAGGTAATTTTTTTCCCTTTTGAAAATCTTTGTAAAAACAAAGTGTACTTTTTAAAAATGTTATCTGACGAAAATTAGAAAATTTAAAATTTATTTAGTCTAATTTTTAACAAACATTACATTTTTAGAAGAAAAATGTAGTAGAAAATAAGAAAGCACTTTTTAACTACGGTGACATTTTTGTCTTGCGCTGATTGATGCTATGGCATTTTACGAATATTTAGTGAACTTATTTGACTACTCAGTATATTTTACAAATATTTTAAGCAATCTAATATTTTATTTATTATTAAGTGCTTTAGCTTTATAGTCTTGAAGATGCTTTCTGGAAAAGTAATAATAAAATATGAAATAATATAATATTAAAATAAATTTAAAATGTCATAACTAAGATCATATAAAAATCAATACAACATAAAATTTTATAAATTAGAGGGGTATCTATAATTTTTATGTATATCTTTTATGAAATTTTATAGTATCATATATAGTATTAATTAAAACATCTCTTAAAACACGATGGTAAACATGATGGTAAGGTCGAAGAGCAGAACGGTAGAACAGACAAAGATCTTCGCGATCTTAACGATAAAACCAGCGGAAAATGGCAGCGCTAGTCTGTCTGATGTAATCAAGGTCGACCTTGACAGACCAAGCATTCGACAGCCTGGTGGAACAAGGCTTGCCATATATCACCTGTTTCAAGCCACTTTGAGCAACGACGGAGGCGATTATGGCCAAGTGTGTAGATGTTTCCGTTGCACAGAGATGTCCACTGAAGTCTTATTCACGCGGATGGCTTTGTCAAGCTCTCTTTGATTACACTTCAGGAGTGAATAAGGAGAGAGAATGACGATCCTGCTTCTCGGATGCGTGCAGATGCCGACTACTAAAGAATATAATGCTATTATAATTTGATAATTTTTATTGTATTGTTATTCATATATGATATTTAATTATTAAAACGCATGTTTGTTGTCTTTCTTTTTAAGATAAGTCAAGGTATACATCGATTGTCTTATTAATAATAAAGTGTTTTAGCAAGTTCATTTCATTAAGAATGTCTATTATCATCAACACTTAATATATTAAGAATATTTTTGTTAAATTACTTATGCATTGGCTTGAATAATTCTAGTCTGTTTTTGTTTATCTATCAAACATTTTTAACAACGTTTGCCGATAATTTTATTCTTTTGTCTTTACTTATTTATTGATTGTAAAATATGAAATGTAACATTTTTATAGACGAGGACGTATTTTAAAATTTGTGAGAAAAGTGTTTCGAGTCGTAACTTTATTTTGTTTTGATTTTTACTATTGGTTCAGAATAGTAAATTTTCTCCTTTATTATTTATTTTTACAAATATGTTTAACAACAGGAATAACAAAAGAGTGCTCATATATTTCATGATGATTATATAGTGTTAATATTTTTCTTATTTATTTTTTTTTGTTTCTGTTATCACCATTAAAGTAACATTTGATGACGCATTATTTACTCCGACATCCAGTATAATATATATGTGTCTATGGGTTTATGTTTAGATGTATGTACCTCAGATGGTCCGTACTTCTCGTGATGGAGGGTTTTGCGTGGTTCAATGATTCTGAGAATGATGCCTTGGTTGTTCTAAATTCCTGGTAGGGCCAACTTTGACGGCATTATCGAAGACGAGGCTACCCAGATTAAGTACGACCATGTGACGTAGAGGACGGTCATGAAATCAAGTGTTCAGATCACTTCCTGGCAAGTTGAGGTTCACCTTAAAAAAATTTACACCATCGATATATTCTTCTACTTTGATTTTCTTTCTCCTTCAATCAACTCTTTCAAATCCAAACGGTTATAGGGAAAGGATGACTGGAACAGGTTTTCGTGAAACTGGAAGCTTGTAGTTCTGAATCTACACGTTGTCGGTAAATGTAGTCATTAATGAAGCGATCAGCAAAGAAGAAATTATACTCTTAAATACCATATACAACCGTCACCAATGACGACTATTTAAAATTATCTTAAAATAATAGTAGTATTGCAATTATAATTTAATTATGTATAGCTCTGTAATTACCAACCTCGACAGGATACAATGCGAATTAAGATATATCGTGTGTGCCTATATATGCAGAACAAAGTTAAAGATTGTCTATTCCCTCCTATCGCTGGGCTGACCTGGAGTGGCACTTGGATGTCGGTTAGGTACAGAATTTTCTCCTATCAGGGTTGAACAGAGGCAACCCGCCCCGATATTAGGCTAGTTTAGGTTTTAATTTGAATCTTTAGTTTCCCGTTTCTGGTTAACTTAGCTAGGGTATGCATGCTCATCGGCCCCTTTTATTTCTGTCCCTATTTTTCTTTTGTTTAATTCCCCATCCCCTCCCTCGTTAAGTGGTCAGTGATGTCAGTTCTCTGGTTGCTGCGGGATGACTTTCGTTTTCGTGGGTGTGTTTTCGTATTTGTTATTGTGTCTAAATGAGTGCGTGTTTGTGGGCGTTTTTTTTTTTTTTTTATAATGTTATTAGGTTGGTGCAAAAATAATAACGTAATAATGTCGTTTTTTGACGTTAAAAATACGTCAAAAAACGACATTATAACGTCATTATTTTTGCACCAACCTAATATAATCCCACAATTATTTCGTCCAGTTAACTGATGTTTCTGCCACATTTAGGGATTGGGGGGGTATTACTAACCCTATTTTGTTTTGTTTTATGTAAATAGTGTTAAATCATATTGTAAATAATCATTGGTTTTTTTTTTAAATTGTTGTTTTATCCCCCACCCCACAGCCTTTTAAATGTACATATGGGGACTAGTTATGATTTCATTGAGAATTTGAGGTATTATGGTGGACACAGTAAGAAAGGTAGGAGTGAATGTGTTGTTTTGGTGATAGGATTATTGTTGGTATGTTTGGGTCCGTGTCTGTGACTAGCGAAGTTTAGAATTAAGACAGAAGAAGACCGTCCTTCTCCAACCCCCTTTTAGGCCTCGTGCCACATTTTGTACTTTTGTGCAAATAAATATTGAATGTGTTGTTTTGGTGATAGGAATATTGTTGGTATGTTTGGGTCTGTGACTAGCTAATTTTAGAATTAAGACAGAAGATGACCGTTCTTCCCCAACCCCCTTTTTGGCCTTATTCCCTCCTATCACTGGCTTCAATATCCGACCCTCTCTATTTAGTGTAATGACTGAGGTATTACGTGTCATAACTTAAAAGTGAAAACGGATAATATACTGGATCCAAGACCGACGACCCGGTAAAGTCATCTGTTATTTACTCACATCGCCGCGATTTTACGATCCAATATAAAGTTGGTTTACATATAATTATTTATTGTAGGACATGGACAACGATTAACCAGTTACTGCAACCTTTATCATACTCGTGTTGATATGCACCTAACGCCTGTTTTTAATGCAATGGGGAAATATCTGTCTTGGTTAGTTTGAGTGTTTCCTTATCTCAGTCATGCTAGACTGAGATAAGGAAACACTCAAACCTTTTACATGAGCTGTTCGAAAGCAGAAATATTGGAGAGAAGAGAAAAACATATAATACTGTTTTATTTTAATCCGAAGATCGTTAAAAAAATTAGCTGCTGATTCTTGGTTGATCATCGTGTGGTATGTTTTTATTTAGATCATTTGATTGAACGCGGTAAGCGAGTAATAATGTATTTACTTTAAGCAAATGTTTCAAATGTTAGAAAACAGTATATGTATGAAAACAGTAAACAATTGCATAGCACAAACAGAGAAGGAATATATTTTTTTCTGCATAAAGTTCAAAGAATCGACATTGTTTTCTGCCCTGACCTGGCTTTTCGGTTTAAATGACTTTCCCATCGCTGTAACGTAGATTCTTTATGCCTTTTCTATAAATATTTTCGTGTTAATTGTTCTGAAGATCTTTCCTCTTTGGTACCTCGACTTTACGAAGTTAAACGCTGAACCACGTTGGCAGCTAGATCTCATCATTTTACAGTTGAAATTTCTAGATATAACCGTAAGTTTTATGCTAAAATTTTCTTCTCTCAAATTTCTCACTTGTAAAACTCTATTCTGGCGACATGCTTCCCATTCAACATTGATATTCAGAAAGTTAAATGCAATGTCATTCATTATCTCCTGCCTTCTTAATGTTCTGTCCTATAACATTTTTATTTTTCTGATGTTCTTTTACACGCAGTAACCCCTTGCGTCTTTATCGTCTTGCTTGAGTGAAATGATTAAAATAAACCCAAACAGTACGCAGACGCAAATAATTTCTGATTAAAACTACGATTAGTCTTATATTCACCTACTAACCATTTCATAGAACAAGGAGACAATTTAAAGATTTAAATTGAATTACCGTTGAAATGTGTTTTGTCCTAAACTAAAATCCATATAAAGAAGCAATATTCAAAAATAATAACTTTTTTAGGAGAATAATATTACTGCACATCCAAATCCAAATCAAGGTCCTTCTCACTCTGTTGGAGGAACCCCATCTCAGATTGAAGTTGTATTCAGAGTTATAGCCGTACTCACCACACTTAGCCAATTGCTGACTGGTTAGGCTAACCCATAGTTGTAGGTTTTACTTCTGAGCTGTCCTTCTCCTAGACTGGTTGCCACCAAAGGCTATAGGTCACAATCTGTCCTCCCATGTACCCTTGGGGAAGGAGAGATAAAATCATAATTTTTCCAAGTGTATTTGCACGTAAGTGAATGTAAATCGACTGGGATTTGAAATCGGCTCTTCGATTCCTCTATTCGGGTCGTTATCCATATTACGGATATCTGAATGTAGATTTAGCATTTTACTGGAAAAACAAACTTTAATATTTATAAATAATATAGAATAACTCACCAAAAATAAAATGTATCGGAAACAATTGAACAACCAAGTATAATTGGGCGAATTTCGAAATCGATAAATGTGTTAATTTAAAATGTTCTTCTTGTAAAACAGATGAACGTAAAACTATATAAGAGTCTCAAGCCAGATGGTTATAGTAGAACCCATTTGGAAATGCTTAAGTATTACGGCAGCGAATGTTGGACGATTTCCTCAAAGATGAAGAAGAGACTCGAGGCAACGGAGATGTGGTTCTACAGAAGGATGCTAAGGATATCATGGACCGATCGTGTGAGCAACGATGAGGTCCTACAGACGATGTAAACAAGGAGGAGGTTTATACTTAACATCAAGAAGAGGCAGCTGAAGTTTCTGGGGGAACATAATGAAGAAGTGGGGTGTTGGAGAATCTGATACTCACGAATCGAATATAGGGAAAGTCAGACAAGGGAAAACAACGCATGACATACGTAGCAGGCTTAAGAAAGTGGATAACAGAACGTTGTCTGGCGGGGAGGTAGCAGGGGGGAAGGAACTTGTTGAGAGCTGCAAGGAATAGAGGGGGTGGGTAGAGAGACATGATCGCTTATGTGCTGAAAGGACATGACACATAAAAAGAAAAGAAAGAAGTATTTTTCTATAAGTACCTTATATGCTCTTCTACTAGGCATATAAGACGATCCCAAAAATAAGTTAAAATGTAGATGTCGGGTTAAATCCATCGTGCAAGACGTTTACTGATTTATTTAATAAATTAAATAAGCATATTTCTTTCTTATATTACATTCTGTTCATTTAAATTCTAATGAAAAAAAAAAAAACGGTGGTTGTCAATATATTAGGTTGGTGCAAAAATAATCACGTAATAATGTCGTTTTTTGATGTTAAAAAATACGTCAAAGAACGACATTATTACGTCATTATTTTTGCACCAACCTAATACTACCACATAATTATACCTTATGAATAGATGCTGTGTTTTCGGTAAACTCTGAACGGCTTTTCCCCGCTAACCATCTACTGTTTTCGAATGCGATCTTTAAACGTCATGTTGAGGCACACATACAGTTGGGTTTTTTAACATCATCGAAAAAAGGATGCTCCCATTCCTAACAACTTCACATAATCCACAGCATTTAAGATAAACATTTTATACCTGGATTATACGACGCATCTCCATTTTGTGTGGCGGTAGGGTAAAGCGAAAAATTCGCCCTGTACGCCAACATATACGGTACTGTATGCAAGCATATGAATTTTGTAACGGTTCGTGACGAGATCTATGAACCAAGTTCCAATCCTGGTGCAATCTAGTGCGTTCACTTTCGCACACATACCTTTCGGTATAGTATGAAGCCATTTCTTCCCCTTTTTACATGTGGGATAAACTGCAGCGCAAACAGGTCCTTATAAAGTAATCAGTCTAGGAGATCAGCAAATTCAGATTTTAAATTCTACTTCGCTGAGGGGGTGGCAATTTACCCTCTATTTATTACGTGAACCAGAACGGCAACACCTCGCTTATTGTGGTTGTAGCCCTATGCTTTCAAGAGAGTATAAGGATATGTGCCATATTACTTTTGTTTCAACTCGTGGTTGATCCGAGGCTCTCCATAATATTGTGTCTTTTGTTGATACTTTCTTCTAACCTTTGACACTTTACCATCCAACTTTATCTGCAATGTTTTCCCTCAAACTCATTGAAGAAGTTATTTCTTGCTTTTTCTCTTTATGTCTTTTAGCGTTGGATTCGCTGGGCTCCTTTTTTCTTATTATGCGCCCTAGAAATTCCAAATCGCCCTTTCTGTTTGTAAGTATAACTTTCCTTATATCTTATACATTCCCTAAAACTTATACGTAACTCACATATTTTCTACACTATGTTCTAAACTCATATTAAATGGTGATTTTGATATTTTTTTCTAAAAGATCACACTTGAATCGCTTAATCAATATTCTTTACTAAACTGCCCATGTTTGTCCCTACCAGTTGTATACCTCTACAGAACAGAAGATCCATGCCAATAGTACCCACTACCCTACTCATCTGATCTAGCTTGATGTGAGTAAGGAGTAGAATGCAAGAGAAGCAAACCAGCAAGAAATTAAAGTAACAGGTTACGAAATCCAAAACGGAAATCAAAATACTCTTGGAAGTACTGCGTTATGACAAAAGTTTTTAGCCTTTTTTAAGTGAATTTCAAAAACATTTTTTTTAAATTTAATCAACTCCATATGTAAAATGCTGTGCTCTAATGGTTAGCAAGCTCGTCTCTCTAGATCAGTTACGACTGAATAGTGTTCGACCGTCACTTAGTGACCCATCCGTTCGGCCTTGTACAGCATCTAGGATACGCTCAGAAAATCATCATTATCATGTACCATTTTGTTTTATATAGATTAACTATCTTTGAGGTTGCCTCTAGATTCCTTCCTCCAAGAACTTAGTATATTTATAGGTGACGAAATGATCTAAATGATTTTACAGGATTCTAGAGCATTTAAGTTCCTTTTTAATATGAGGATTTGTCGGCATCGTTATAAGGGCTATCAAAGATTCCTGGCCAGGTAAGTACATCGAGTGGAGTATGACATCCCAGCCAAGCTGCGTTAATTTCTGCTTTCTAAAAAGATATTCGTGGTCTGCTGTTTGCCTGATGGAAGACGGTACTCTTCGATCCAATTGGCCATTTCGGAACGCTTTCTGTCGTTGCTGACTTTAATTGATCCACTTGCGAACCGTACTGCTAAAAAACAACCTGAAAACTCGAGTTCTGTTCGTGAATAGACTCGGCAGTGACACTTTCATATGGATATCATGAATGGTGCCGTAATTGTTCAGAAATATTATACAACCGCTCTCTTAGATCAATGGTTATAAATGACTTTGAGAGAGTGGTGCAAGTATGCATAGACGAAACTTGTGGACTTGCGCTACAGAATCATAAACAAAGAATTGTACCAAGTAACATAAAACAAATCACCTGAGAAGTTTCAACAGCAGCAACAACTAATATATATATATATATATATATATATATATATATATATATATATATATATATAAAACTTGAAGAGAAAATAATAAGTTGATGTTGCACACTACTTCAAATAAAAGCTTAGGAAGTAAACCTCCATCAAGACTGACAAGAACGGTGTCGGCTACTGGACTTTAGAAAACTATTTACCTGAAAAATTCCAGCCGAAAACAGTACTGTCTTCTCAGTCAATGAATAAGGAAACGGATAATATTACCATTACCTTTAGCATTCGTTTCTGCCTTTCTAATGATTTTTTAAATTGGTTTTTAATACTTTGTTTTGATTTTGGAAGGCATATTCTGCTATTCCAATAAAATAAGCTAAAATAAAGAATTCTAGTGGAATCTGTAATTTTCTGTCACGTGGTCACCTTCGATGTTCAACAGATACTTGATGTTTTAATATACGAATAATAGAAAGTGTCAGAGCAGATATTTTGGTATGAAGCGTGGTTGTCTGAGCGCAATTTGAATTGTTGTTGACATACATTATTTAGAGATATGCGAAGATTGCTAATGCTATGTCAAAAATGTCATTTGTATCATTTATCATAGAATACTTAACGTAACAGAACACGGTGAGAAATATTTGTAACGTATCATCAAAAAATGCCGGAATACAATATCCTTTATATCATTGCTATGTATTAGAAATAATTTGAACACAATTCGCTAAAAAAAAAAAAAAATGAGCATACCATAATAAAAAATGCCCCACAGTTTTAATGTCAAAATCTTTTTGCCATTATTAAGAGAAAAGACCAAAGTATTTCTTATTAAATTATATTTTTGATCATTTTAAGAAATTTAGGAATTTTTGGTTAAAAATCTTGAAAATGATTAATATAGAAACTTTTAACGTTTTTTTTTTCGTGAAAAACACATTGATTTAGAAATTCTTGCAAAAATCAAATAATTGTCGTGTTTTAATTTATCTTTCAGGATTTATTCAGAAATCAATAAAATTATTTTAGAAAGTCTTGGTAAAAGATTTTTTTACATCTTTTACCCACCACACTTATTTAATTTATGAAATCCAGAAAAAATATTTTTTACCGCTTAATGTTATATCATTTATACGCAGAAATTTTGAAAATTATTTTTGTAAAAAAAAGACCCCCTATTTACCGAAAATCTTTTCTAAATACTCCTGTATTATGGACACTATTGTCGTAAGAAACTTTTTTTCGATAAATAGTCAATATTGTCAAGAATTATTTTTTTTTAATTTTAATTAGAATAATTTATAAAGTTTTAACTCTTTTAAATTCCTATATTAATTTGTACCGGTCAGGTGATATTGTCATTAAGTAAAAACTATATTTACTAATCATAATGGAAAACATTACTACAATTCATCGACTCCCAATATTTTAAAAAAAGATTTGAATTTTTTCTATATATAAATGTGCTGATTTTTGAAAATATGGATGTCTGTACAGGACATTATCAGAAAATAAGGGTAATATGTATAATAAAGTTCAAGCCAATGTATTAATATCTAAAATGCAATAAAATATTAGATTATTGAAAAAATTTTCAATTTTTTTAAAAGATTACTGGGTAGTTAAAATTATATAAAAATAGCACTGAGGGTATATTCCTCAAATAATTTTTACAGGTATATCCACTGTAGAAATAATTCCGTTGATCAGCGACGTTTTCACCCTGCCAAGACAGTTACCGTCTTGTTAAAATACCTTTTCTGCGATATTTTAAACTTAAAGTAAGAAATACAGGGTCTCACAATTTTTGAAAAAAATGATCAAACATAAATCAAGGACCACAAATGATAGAGTAATTGGAAATTGCATTCATTGAAAACTATAAGAATAACATATTAAGATCTGTAATAATTTAGTTTCAAACATGAATGAAAAATGACAAAAGGAGCCCAAGATTCCAGGTTTCCGCCGTTCAGTTGAAGGCACTGTTGAATGAAAAGTTGTTGATAAAGCGCGCACTCTCCTACTGGGGGTTCGCCTGAATTTTCTCAGTAATGGCTGTCTTCAATGAAGCAATGGCGCTAGGATTGTCCTGGTGGATGTTGTCTTTGAGGAACCCCCAGAGGAGGAAATCTGGTGGATTCAGGTCAGGCAAGTGAGGTGCCCATTCCATTGCGGCTGATGAGACGCTAACCAAACTTTTCACGGAGCCATGCCATGGTAACATTAGCAGTGTGAGAAGGAACACCATCTTGCTGGAACCACAGTTTCTCTGCATCAAGGTTCTCAGGCTCCACAAGCTCTCGCCATCTGAGAGCCTACTGCTTTGTTTCAACAAGTGTGAAACATCCTGTAATTTTTCAAATCAGATTAAATAAATTTTAAGTCAGTTGATATTCCTCAAATAAAGTTTCAGAAAAGTATATTTTATTTTTGACAGATCATTTTTAAAGAGATTTACATGTTGATGTCGGATGGCTGAAATATTAAATTTCATCCATTAGCTTGAAATTAAAACTAAAATAAAATAAGATAAGAAAGAGTTTTCATTTTTTAAAAATTCATTTAAAACTTAGGTATCGCGTTTCTGTTGTGGTACCTATTTTTATATTTAATAATTTACTTTGTTTTTTTTTTTTATCAAAACGAACTTCACGTTTTTTTGTTTTTTTGTTTTTTTTTATCAATTAAAACGATCTACCAAATATAAGTTTGGAATAATAAAGTTTTATAGTACAAATTCTTTATATGTTTTTATATGCTAAATAATAATATTTTGTATAACATTTCAACACGTCTATATATCGTTCAGATGGTGTACGACGTATTACCAAGCGCGATCAATCTACACTTATAGGGGAAAATAGATTCACCAAAGTGCCCCTGGTGATCGGGGAGGGGATCACTGTAACACATATTGAGCGGGTGCAGAACTGCTCTGATAGACGGGCGCTATCGGTGGCGTCATGACAAGGTTTTAGAGGCGACAACGCTCATTATTGATGAAGCTTTGCAAAGCAATAAACTCATCCCAGAAAGAAGAGCTATCCGCTTCGTTTGAAGCAGGTGCAAAGCCGAGTAAGAAGGTTGCAGGATCCCATTCACTGTTATCGTCCGCGTCCGATTGGCAGATGCCAGTCTATCTCGGGAAACAATTGAAATTCCCTACATGTATATCGTCCTCCAAACTCCGTCCAGTCATAATCTTTTATTCGGACGCCACGGAACAGATTATTTTGGTGGAGTTAATTGTCACATGAAAGGAGCATATGCAAGAGGCATTTGAGAGAAAGTACAGTAAATATCAAGAACTCTTAGACGAATGCAGAACTAAAGGTTGGCGTACTCATTGTTTCCCGGTCATGATCGGCTGTAGGGGGTTCGTCGGACAGTCAATGATACGAGCCCTTACTAGCCTAAGGATAACTAGACAAAAATGAAGGCGAGCGATTCAAATGATCCTGGAGTCCGTTGAAATGGCCACTAGGTGGTTATAGATAAATAGGACTAATGAGTGACCCAAAACTACTAAAATTAAGAATGTTCCCAGTGTAGATGGACATACATCGTAAATACCACCACTAAATACTGTTAAAGTGTATATAGATTTGTATATATGCATGTTAAAATTGTATATATAGATGAGGAGAAGCTTCAAAGAAGCAATTTATTCGAGTTGCATTCAGTCGCATAATCAACGACTTCATTTTCGCGTTTTACTGGTCTTTTCAGTAGATTTATTTTATTTCAAAATATATTCTTACACATAATCTTTCCTTTTCTTCATTCAATATTTTCGTAATTACCAATTTTTCGTTTCTGATTTTTTTTTTTTTTTGGTCGTATTTTTAAATCGGTTTCCTTTAAGGATAATTTTTTTAGGAGTAACTTATTTTAAGTAAATTTACACGCTATTTTTTCTTTTAACTATTATTCAATATGTAAATAAATATCTTAATTTATTTTAAGCAATTTTAGTTATGTTATTTTTTAGTTTTTAAACAAATTTCTTCCCTTAAAGATAATTTTTTGGGAGTAACTTATTTTATCTAAAATTTGCACCTTATTATGTTTTCTGTTTTTTTTTTTAACTAGTATTTAACATGTAAATATCTTGATTAATTTATTTTTAAGCAATTTTAATTAAATTTTATTTCTCTTAGGATTTAAACGAAATTTTAGATTTTCAATCAATATCCCATATTATTCATACGCTATTTTAGGAATTTGTTTTGTAAATAGTGTAAATCATTTTAATCACGCTATTGTAAACATTTTGTTAAGTGTCTTTAAAAAATAAGAATAAAAAGGAACGTTATAAAAAGAAAGACCAAACAAAAAAGATATAATAAAAAAGTTAAAAGAGGAGGAAGAGAATGAAAAGTAAGTCGTAAGACGAGCCAATATAACAAATCGTCTTTATTAATGTATATATATATATATATATATATATATATATATATATATATATATATATATATATATATATATATATATATATTGGTTTGTTTTCTTCTCTACTTCCAAAAACATCCTGTCTTGGCAGCATGTAGGAAGATCACTACAACCATGCATAACTAATCTATAACTTCGAATAGCCCAAGTGAAGTCTTGATTGGTTGTTGTTTCCTGGGGCAACTTATATAATGCACGTCCTAAATCTAGTGGCAGATTTGGTTCTAGGTGCCGGCCGAATACTGATCATATTCGGTCGGGTCTCCCATCGGAGAAGTCTGTTGTTTATTTAGACCCGACACTTCTAGTGACATGGGCGCAACAACAGTGATGATTCACCTAGATTCACCACTTAAAGGTGTATTTTTAATAAAAGAGGTTTGTAAAACTGACCTTCTAACGATACGTTGTTAGTCTAAGGGCTATCAGCACTAGAATTTTTTTTTCTTTTCCTTTTTAGCTTAATTCTGGTTCTAATCTAACTGACGGTTAGACTTGAATCATTAGTAACGATGATGAAATCAGCGAAGGACTAAACAATTGTTGAAATCTGGACGCTGAAGCAATCGACAGCGAACACTTTTCATTTTAGATGAATTTAATAGTATATATATCGTTGTAAAAATTTGCTCCCCAGAAATTATTAAACAATTTATAGCTACGTACTTTATAGTAATAATTATATCGTCGTCGTCGTCGTCGTCGTTGTTGTTGTTGTTGATGATGATGAATTTTTCTGTTATTATTTCTGTTATAATTCGGCTTGTCCCTCGCTTTTTAGCTAGTTAGATAGTTCCTTAGTTAGATCGCACATCCATTACGCCCAGACATTACCTAATAAATAATGGACTATTCCACTTTACCGAGGGAAAGCATGGAACAGGAGACGCTACTTGGTTTCAGTGAGAAAAATGAAATGAAATTTATTGAATTTATTGATAAAAATGTTTTCATATCAGTTCTTCAGCTAGTTATTATTATTATTATTATTATTATTATTATTATTATTATTATTATTATTATTATTATTATTATTTCCTTTGATTTCTGCTTTATAGATATTTTCTACAAGGCCTCAACCAGAGACTTATGGTTAGAAATAATATTATGGCATTTTCCACTGAACAACCTCAGAACAGACACATTTTACATATATAAAGTCCCTAAGGTGTGAACTGTGTTTGTGAGAAAAAATATTTGTATTTCTTTAATGTCTGGTCTGTTAGGGATCCCTTTAATGAGTCTAGCAAAACGATTTTCTATCAAACCCATGGCTCCAATCAAAACTGAAATTACTGATGTCATCATGGACTATATTTTTGAGATTTACACTCCTTGATCTTTGTATATCGATAGTTTTTTTGGATCTTACATTACAGTCTGCAGGACATGCCATGTCAATAAAAAAAGAATATTCTGTTTTTTCTTTTTGTTTGTTTTTTGTGTTTTTTGATCATAATGTCTGGGCAATTAGCTTTGATTGTTCTTTCTGTATGTATTGTAACGTCCAAGTATTATTATTATTATTATTATTATTATTATTATTATTATTATTATTATTATTATTATTATTATTATCTCGTTTGATTTTTTTCTTCTGACAATGAAACCAGATTTCCTTCGCGCAGGCATTTTATCAAAACGAACAGTTCAAATTACAAATATTTCACTAATAAAATTTGCCATTACATACCCCGACGAAAATGCTAGATCAAGCTGATATCTAAGTGACATGAATTCAATCGCCGTCACCTACCCTGTCTGAGAATGACCTAATGGTATTATTTTTTCTTTAATTCAATTATAAGTTCGAAATATCCATTACAAATAAACCCCAGGTTCTCGTGCAATCAGTGAAATTAAGTAAAGTCGAATCAGGTCAATATTTAGATGACTTAGTTATACCAACAAATGTCAGCTTCTAGTGACATTTTGCTAAACCTAATAAACCTTATAAAATATAGAAAAATACGAAATGTCAACTACAAATATTCGGTGGTTTTAATAAAATCTTTGTGTGGGTAACGTAATATTTATCACAGTAGAATGTGGAATCCATGGCGCAAGTACAAATTCCGGCTTCGTCTTTTGCATTTAATTCGCACTAATGCCTTTGGAAAAGGCATGAATCTATTTAGTCTCTTTCCCAAAACTACGGGTTAAACAGGAGCGTAGATTGATCTCTCGGGAATTGGGTGGTATTTTTTTACTGCAGGGTTCACTCTGTACAAGCCCCTGGGGCCACTAGATGTAGAGAATTTCGTTAGAGGTCAGTTTGTACTGATATTAAAAGATGGTAACTGTTAAACCCAGTCTTTAACTGGTTCAAATTATTGTGACCGGGGAACATCCTCTTGAGAATCAGTCCTACAGAACAGCTGTTCGCGGGAAGAAGCTACTCAAGTGGACCTTACTTCTCACAAATGGGATACAGTGGGAATGTGGGTGCCCTGAATGTTTGGCCTAGCCGAACCAACGAATGTAATTCTTTCGAGCACTTTCCGTGAAAGTAGCAATAGAACAGTGAGAGACTTGCCACATGCCGCCTGTGTTAAAAAAAAGTTGGAGCGTGGAAAATAATTCATTATTCACAAGTACTCGGAGAAGCTTTTCGACTCTATCGAGGTTGGAAAGTGCGGTCTTCGTTCTCCCGCCAAAATATGACAACAGTGCTCCATTCTTAACCTGATTTGGCTCTTGTAAATGTATAGGATAGCATGTAAAGTCAAGTACTTACCGAGCGGTACAGGAGTGGGAGGCGACCATTTTACCGGTATCTCTACCGATATCTCGTATGTGAGTTTTTAATGTCCAATAGTCTCTATGGCACCGTGACTCACCGAAAGGACATCCGTTCTTCGTGAAGAGATGAACATCTCTTAATATAAACCCTGTAAAACTACTCCACTAGCTTATTAATCAGTCTACTAAGGTTACGAATATCTCATAGAAATTCATAGGTAATATATAAAAGTAAGCACAACATTCTAAAGATTAATGGCATTAAAATAATCTGTGTTAAGTATTTACAACCGGTGCTAGTTGTCAGTGTTCGAATAAAGCTAAATACCAAAATGTAAAATGCTGATTTTCAAGGGGAAACCAGCATTTTACATCTACACTTGTTGCTGCTACGTCAGCTTCTTCATCGTCTCCTTCTCCTTCTCCTTCTCCTCCTCCTCCTTCCTTCCTCCTCCTCCTCCTCTTCGCAGGACGTGAGTTAACGTGCTTGATCCCTCGCTATCCATCTGCCATCTTAATGTTCTGCCATCAATTTACACATGCTCGTCTGGTATTGCTTTCTCTTTTCCTCTGTTCCGTTTGCTTTAATTATATCCTGTGAGTGTCAGATTTTCCATGTCCTCTTTTCTCATTATGCATACCAGAAATACCAATTGTCTGCTTCTGATCCTAAGCAAATGTGATGATTTCGTTCCCATTAAATTTACCTCGTTGAAGTTCCGTCTATGGTATTCTCAACATCCTACGATAGAACAACATCTCCGTTGCCTCATTTTCCTCTTCATCTGCAAGGAAATTTCCCAGCAGTCACTGCCATATAGTATAATTTATATTACATAACAATTGAAAATTGTTCAACTCTGATGTAATAACAACGAATTTTCCTGTTATATAATATTGTACTTAGTTTCTGGAATGTATATTTCGCTATTCCAATCCAACTTCGGATTTACATCATTTGTCGTACCACTTCTCAGGAAATTAAGTTTCTATGATTTATTTTGACGTACACATTTTTAGCTCACAACTCAGGTTGTCCTCCTTACAAATATCTATACATTCTATCTTAACATTGATAGGCAAATTCTTTCTTGTCTTTTTCAATTACTTCCTTCTATATAAGTACCCACAGTTTTCATTCTGTGTTTGCCAATAATACTATATCATTTGCATAGCTGATATTCTTGAGGTCGTACTCACATCCTAGCAATACTCCAACTCTCTTGAGCCCATCTTGCCTTATACGTTAAATCTAGCGAGAAGACATATCCATATGTTACTTCTCTTTTGATTTTTGTGTATTTTCTATCCATATGCAGTCGGTTTGTCCCCAATATATATTATGGATTATTATATTTTTATCGAAGAAATCAAGTTTACCTAACAATTCAAATAAATCCTTGTGTTGTATTTTGTTGAATGCTTCTGCGTAGTCTAT
Source organism: Acanthosepion lycidas (assembly GCA_963932145.1). Lineage (NCBI taxonomy): Eukaryota > Metazoa > Mollusca > Cephalopoda > Sepiida > Sepiidae > Acanthosepion > Acanthosepion lycidas. Next base: position 83,862,820 of record OZ010573.1, on the reverse strand, counting down.
TTAACATAGATATACGTCCAACTTCATTTGTATTGCTTGCTCTGATATTATTCTGATCATGAATGCATTATTTTTTATTTGAGTGTCTTTAACAAAGCCAAACAATCCTTGCCCTAATTTCAGACAAACAATATGGTTTTCGCTTCTCTAAGTCAACTGCTGATGTACTAACGATTATTGCTGAAAGAATGTATTAAGCTTTGAATATGACTGGTGAAGCTCGGGGTGTTGCTTTGGATATCTCGAAAACATTTGATAAGGTTTGGCAGACCGGTTTTTTTTTCAGTTGAAACGTTATGGTATTTTTCCGGACGAATTTCTTTAAAGAATTTAAATATTCTTATCTAATCGAGAAATTAAAGCTACCCTTAATGATCAATGTTCTAATTGATTTTGTATTAATGTCTGTATCCCTGTACTCTATCCTTGGACCTACTGTGTCCCTAATTTTCATCAATGACATTCCTGATGACAGCAATTCTCAATTTGGCATCTATATTGATGACACAACCATTTACTCCTGTCTCGTTGTTAACTTGGACAAGGAAGAGCTTGTTAATTTTAACGCCTTCAAAACGAAACTACTCTCTATTTATCACCTGAAAGACCCATTCCTGCCTCTCAGTGTCATGACTCATGCTAACTCGTTGCGCATTCTTGACCCAACATTCTTGGCTGGTATGAAGTGGAAAGACTATAATGAATCCATTGCTAGGCCACCTGCTAAGGGAGACTGTTTATCGTATTGTTCTAGAAAACTTTTCTCTTCAGAATCTATTTTGCATATTTATAAATCTACCAGTCTTCCATACTTTGAATATTGCTGTCACATCTTGTCCTGTGCGAGCAGATTCTAGACAAAATCCAAAGACGAATCAGCAATATTATTAGTTATGACCTAAGTCTCTGCTTTAGTCATATTCCCACCAACGTAATTTAGCGTCTCGATGCCTTTATCTATAATTACTTTCATGGTAATTGTTCGGATGGAGTGTTCTTTATAGCAACAAGACAATGAATTTAAGCTCAGTACTAGATTGGCAGCAAAGTCTCATCAATGCTAGCAGTTCATTTTCTCGCACTTCTTTTCATGCATACCAGCCAAACTTGATAAAATTTTGCTTTAAAGATGTGTTATTGCTCATTTCGTTATAGGAAAATGTACTGTTGATTTCTGTTTAGGAGTTCACAATTTGTCCATAGTGTCAGGGTGCACTTGGGAAGTATATCAGTTAAGATGTGGTTCTATGCTCCTCAAGACCTCCAATCTCCTGATCAAAGGCCTTGCAGTCTATCGTCAAACCCAGGTTAAGTATAACCTCTTAATTTTTGTGTAGTCGATCTGAGTTTCCTGTGTCTCTTTCTACGCTTTTCTCTGTACATAATCGTCTTTGGTGTTCTTGAAAGCAGGTGTTACTTACCTTTTTTTTATTTAAACTTGTGCCGTACGAACTTAATCATTTATGTTTGTTTTATGTTGGTATTGCTTAGTGATCCATGTCACTTTGCCTAACATTAGCGCAGTAATAAGCATTTACAATACTGCATTCAAATAGAAAAGTCTCAATATTATTTGTGCCATTTACATATTCTGAAAAGAAACTATTTGCGTTTCTGTAAGCTTCTATATTTCTTCTTCTTCTTCTTCTTCTTCTTCTTCTTCTTCTTCTGTGTTGTCCCTTCAGGACGTTTTTTTAACGTTCCTTTAGAACAGCTATTGATCTTCATGATGTTAGCGATGCCTTAACAAAACGATTGATATTTATGGTAAACGATGAAAAGTATTTAACATACAGTACAGGGACGTCAGACATACTTGTCACCCCTACCACTCTTCCAAAATGTTGGAGCTCCTGTCAGCTATCTGAAATAGAAACGTATATTATGTAGTGGTGACGAGGCGTCCGGACCACGCAGTAGAATATTCTTCATGTTCGGACCGATGATAAATCCACGTCTATCTCTGAGTAGAAATATAATACAGGAATACTGCGTAGAAACGAAATATTGATGTATTTTCTGTCATGTATTTCTATGTTTTTTATCTCATGCATTATTGGGTTGGCCAGAAAGTATCCATTCACTTAGGAAGTGGAAAGAAAACAACAAAATTTTATGGAGCAGCACCAACATTTATTCTTCAAAATATAATCCATCATTCTCGATGATCTTCTTCCAGAAATCAGCCAGGATCCGAATCTCTCCCAGATACAAATCCGCTAGTTTTTATTAAAAAAAAAGAAAAGACAAGCTTCCTTCAATTCTTGAATCGCTAGTCGTAGAGGAAGTGTGCCATTGAGCGGAATAGGACATAGTCACTCGGAGCAGCATCGGGACTGAATGGTTGACGTGGAAGAAAAGTCAAAACCGTCCATCTCTTTGAACTTCTCTTTAGCCAAACTTGCAGTCTATGGCCTCTTATTGTCTTGCTGAAACAAAGATCGACCTTGAGTGAGCAAAGTACGATATTCTTTATTTAGATTGTCGTATACGTGTCTAGCTGTTCTATAAAATGTTTTTTTCATCTTCCCGCTTCCTAAGTGAGTTAGGTCTTCCTGGCCAATTTCGTATTATTTCTGTAAGCAGAGGTGGAGAAAATTATTGAATAATAATGTAATACGTTGCTATATATAAGATCTTGCTATTTATCTAAATCTGTTAATATCAAATACATCGATTTATATATAAAAAATATATGGTCATGTGCATTAATATATATATATATATATATTAAAATATATGGTTATGTGCATTAAAATGAAGTTTTATGTTGTCATGCACACATACACACGCACGCACACATACAGAACAGGTCTCTAATAAAGGTGACTTTTACAGAATGGCAATTTACTTTACCTAACATAAATAATGCAGACAGGTTGTAATTTACCAAGCTAAAACGAAATGCAGGAATCTAGTAGAATTATTTAAGCAAGCATTAAGAATTAAAAAATCCAAGAGAAGGAAACATCTTGCTATGAAATGTTAATATATTAATATATAAGCATATTGATAAAACTCGTACCCACATATTAACAGAGAGCTGACTAATTAAATACATACGCCTATGTGTGTTTGTGTGTGTGGTTGTTAATGAAAGACAAGAATGCGAGAGTAAACGTCTACCACATAAATTAGCTAGCAACCCTAGTAAAATCGAAAGTCTTCGGAGAATTATATATATATATATATATATATATATATATATATATATATATATATATATCTTTTCCAATCAATCCTGGGGCTCCAACTGCAACTGGAATTATTGATGCCCTCATGCGCCATATTTTCTTGGTATCAACTTCAAGATTATTATTATTATTATTATTATTATTATTATTATTATTCATTTTATTTCTTTTGATTTCTGGTGTATATTCCTTTCTTACCGGGTCCCACCCAGAGACCTAAGTCAGAAATGTTATCATGATCTTTTTCAGAGTCTGTCTATATTTCTGAGATAAGGTATTATGTACAGTATTTACATTATGCGGACCATTGTTCTCATCTTTGTCACCATATTTGTCACGTTGTACGCTCCGGCCTTCTTC
>OZ010573.1:83774266-83854266 GCA_963932145.1 Acanthosepion lycidas | reverse complement strand
TTTTAATATATATATATATATGTGTGTGTGTGTGTGTGTGTGTGTGTGTGTGTGTGCATTTAGACAGTAATCCTTCTTACATGCACATTTCATTGAATACGTCAGAAAAGATGCTTTTTCTTAGTTTTTTTTTTTTTTTTTTTTTATATACAATTTTTCATGCAATCTATTTTTTTTTTTTTTTTTCGGATGATAAATTTTATAAAAACTGTCCGAATGATAAAAAAGGATAAAAAGAACATTCGGACAGTTTTTATATAATTTATCCTCTGAAAAGAAAAAAAAAATATTAGATCGCATGAGAAAGTGTATAAAAGACTAATAAAAGCACCTTGTCTGTCGTATTCAATGAAATTTACATATATACATCCGGCAGCATGTCTTCTCATTGGGAGATTGAAGGATTTAAGTAGAGTGGAACCACCTTTTAATTGCTATTGTTCCCAAGTCCGCCGTGACCCGGGGTGGTAGCACCTGTTATGGTCCCAACTATGGGCAAATAGTGTCTACCAGTGCTGACCAAGCTCTTTAGTGTTATAGAACACGATTGGTCTAGGAGATAGGAACTCTTACACGAAAAGCCCGAGGTAAATTGTCTGATTCGTCTGTGGCATTTATTTGCACCGACTGAGTGTATCAATGGTTCCGAAAAGTGTGGATAGCTTTACACAAGACTTCACCACTTTAATCAAATCACTTGTGTAGGTTTTCTGGCCGTTTGCCTTGATTCGTTCTTATCCACACCGTATCGCCTTCACTCTCTCGCTGGCGAGAGAGTGAAGGCGACGGGGTCAGGTAAAGGATATCACTCTAGCTGGAGCTCTACACAGTGGCAGACCGATGGGTGATGGCCGTTCTTTCAAAAACACATGAGCAACTGTGATATCCGTGTCCTCCATCGGTGACAAAGCAGCTCTATTTAGGATTGCACTGCTTTCCCTATTATGGGGAGGGGGCGATAAAAGGAGCCCTAAACATTGCCTTGCTCACACAGTGAATTGGCAGCCCGCTGCAGCTGTCTAGTTATCCAATAAAGCAGTCGAAACAGCAATCAATATCAGAATAAATATTAGGTTGGTGCAAAAATAATGTCGTTTTCTCACATATGTTACTATTTCGGAAAACGACATTATTTTTGCACCAACCTAATATAAGAAGAATTTCTATTTTGGATCTTGGAATATTCACCTTCTTCAGGACAATGATTCTGCACCAGAACGTAAAACAGCTCTTGCTTCTCTTGAGTTAAAGAAATATAACATCGATATAGTGATCATTAGTGAAACACGTCTGGCTGGTAATTCTCAGCTTAGGGAAGAAACAGGCGAATACGTATTTTTATGGGCTAGCAAGACTGAGAAAGAACCACGCCAGTCTGGTGTTGGCTTTGCCATCAAGTCAGACCTTTCTAGCTCACTGCCTTCTTTACCTAAAGGTGTATCCGATCGTATAATGGAATTAACCCTCAATCTGGAGTGCAACACCCGTGTGACGATGGTTAGCTGCCAACCTTAGTAGTTCAGATCAAGAAAAAGATAATTTTTGCAGTCTTCTTCGAGATGTCATCTCCAAAGTCCAACATAAGGATAAATTAGTCCTTACAGGTGATTTCAATTCTCGTGTTGACAGGGATTATCATTCTTGGAAAAGCGTTTTAGGCTGCCATGGTATTGGTCATGTGAATTCTAATGGATTACGCTTTCTCACTATCTTCAAGGAATTTGACCTTAGTATCACTAATACCTTCTACCAGCAACCCAACTGTCGTAAGATTACGTGGATGCATCCTCGTTCAAAAGACTGGCATCTGATCGACTACGTCATAACCAAAAGACGGGACATAAAATATTTTAAGATAACGCGTTCATTCCGCACAACATTCTATCTATCAGATCACGCTCTATTTCGAAGTAAAGCTACACTGTATCTGCAAAAGTGAAGGATTATAACATCTACAGTGCCCAAGCTCATTAACGTACTGCCTCTTAAATCGACTGAAACGAAAATTGAGCTCGCTAACAAACTTGATGCTGCACTCGATTCTGCATCATCTTGGAAAGCTCTGCGTGATGCAATGTATTCTACATCCTTGTAGGTTCTCGGCCTTCCATATCGTAAACATCAAGACCGGTTTGATGACAATAATACAGAAGTTCAGTAGCTTATAGATCAATTGCACTCTTCTCATAAATCATGGATTGAGGACAAGAACTCGTCCGATAAGAAGATCACTTATAAGAAGTGCATAAGTCAGGTTCAACGAGTTCTCAGGGCCATGAAAGAGCGTTGGTGGTCTGAAAAGGCCACTGAACTCCAAGAAGCTTCAGATAGAAAGGATCTAAAGGCTTTCTATGCTGGCCTCAGGGGCATTTTTGGTCCACAGAAAAGTGGTGATGTTCCTATCTCCACAGCAGATGGTGAAACTCTCTTGACGGATAAGTCAGACATTTTAAATCGCTAGAAAGAGCATTTCGAAACTGTGTTAAACACTACTTCGGTTACTGATGAGGAAGCTATCACATCAATTGAGAAAAACCCTGAAATTGCAGAGTTATCTTTTGATCCTACTTATCAAGAGGTAATTGACTCCATCAAGCAAATCTCATCTGGAAAATCCTAAGTCCTAATGATCATATTCCACACTATAAGCATGGCGGCCAAAAGTTGATAAAAATGTTACATCTCCTTTTTGTGGAGATATGGAAGGCAGGCTGTGTCCCACATGATTATAAAGACGCCTCTATCAATCACCTCTACAAAAACAAGGGTTCCAGGTGTGTCTGTGATAATCATCAGGGGATATCATTACTTTCAATTGCAGGCAAAATCCTAGCGAGACTGATTCTAAACAGAATCATTGTACACCTTGTTGACGACATCTATCCTGAATCGCAGTGTGGCTTTCGGTCGGGTCGCGGCACCATTGATATGATATTTTCTCTTCGTCAAGTTGCAGAGAAGGTTCGCAAGAAAAACCAGGGGTTATACATGGTGTTTGTGGACTTGACGAAGGCCTTTGACACTGTGAATCGAGAGGCTCTTTGTCAAGTCTTGAGGAAACTCAGCATCCCTGAAAACATGCTAAAGGTCATCATCTGCTTTTATGAAGGAATGAAAGCTAATATCGTGTCTGATGGTATGATATCGGAATTCTTTAATGTCAAAAATGTCACCAAGCAAGGTTGTGACATGGCCCCTGTCTTTTTTGCTCTTTTCTTCTCGGTGATGCTGAAATATGCATTTGCAGACACAGAGAGTGGCGTCAAGTTTCAGTTTCGAACAACTGGTGGTCTCTTCAATCATCAGCGCTTCAAAGCCAAGTCCCACCTTCGTACTCATATTATTTGTGATTTGTTGTTTGCAGACGATGCGGCTCTTATTGCGACATCCTTTGAGGAGGCCCAACATCTAATAAATCATTTCTCTGTTGCATGTAAAGCATTTGGTCTTACACTTAGCATAAAGAAAACTGAAGTTGTGCACCAACTTTGTCCTACTCCGAAACAATTGTGTGGTGAGAAACAAAAACCACCAGTCTACAAATTTCCAGAGAGACCATTGAAAGTAGAAGACAAACCCCTGAACTATGTCTTTCACCTATCTTGGTAGCAAAGTCAATTACAATGGAACTTTAGATGATGAAATCATGCATCGGATTGCTAAGGCTACCAGTGCTTTCGGCAAACTTCGCCATTGTTTGTGGAATGAGCGGGTTATTCGACTGGATACGGAAATTTACAGAGCTGTTGTACATGCCATACTTTTGTACGGCTCAGAGTCGTGGACTCCATACAGGTACGATATACGCCAGCTAGACGTTTTCCATAAAAGCTGTCTGTGTGTGTGCAATCTGTGGAGTTAAGCTTCAAGATAGGACATCTAACGTAGACCTGTTTAACAGGTGTAATATTGGAGGAATCGAGACTTTTATCATACAGTTTCATTTACGGTGGATTGGCCATGTCTTGAGAATGTCTGATGACAGGATAACCAAGATCCTAATGTACAGCCAGTTAGATCAGAGTTACTTGAATGTAGGACGCCCATGGCTAAGATACAAAGACAAGCTGAAAAGCAACTTGTAAGCTGTCAATATACCACATAACACTCTTGAGCGCTTAGCTTTGTGTTTTAGTGGACTCAGCAATTTTCAATCTGCTTGTCTGAATCATCTTCAAGAAGCGAGAGCAAGAACTAAAAGGTTAGCCAATCTAACAGTGATCTCATTTCACACTCCTCGCACTTGCTCCATATGTGGACTCCTTTGTAAATCACTAGCGGGTCTTAAATGCCACTTAAGATTATCGCATAATCTTTCATAACTGAATCAATAAACTGTCAGATCCTCATACGTCGAAACCGACGGGAGAGTCCATTATATATATATATATATATATATATATATATATATATATATATATATATATATATATATATATATATTATTATTATTATTATTATTATTATTAAATTTTATTAATAAATTTTATTTTGCCCTATTTCGGCGATGACCCGGCATCCCAGGAAAAATATTTTAAAGTACAAAATTTACATTAACACGACGAAATTCGATTACATCAAAGCCTATGAATAGTGTATTTTTACTTTAAGTTATTTATGTATAAAACAGACTATCACCAATTCAGATATAATTATGAAATTATTTCTATTTCATTTATTTGATTATTTTGCTTCATGGCTTACACATCTTGCACTGTTGCTAAGAACAGACGATATGCCACAAAACCCTGTCGAGCATGTCGTGTGAATGTTTGCAACCTGTAGATGACAGCTGCCACACCGATGTCGAATCTAACCATCGCAAGACATCGTAAGACTCAATTGTAACTTGAACACTATATGCCACTTTAAAGCTGGACAAACTTTTAAAACCTCTGTAACCAACTGTAAGAAGACAGACATTTTGATCATCAGCAAGATGAAAAATCCAAGATGCGTATTAAGAATCGGAGATAGAAAAATCAAGCAGGTTCCGTGATGTAAATATCTGAGAAGTATTTTAACGGAGGATTGAAAATGCGACACCGAACACGCATTGGACGGAAAAAATGGAATTCCACAGATTATGGAATGTGATGAGGAACGGAAAAAAATAGTAAGAAAGAAAGAAAAGAGAGCTGGATTAGAGTCTTAAAGAAAATGGCAACAGAAAGAACAGTTACACACAGGATCAGAAAAAAAATCCTAAAATTCATTGGACACATAATCAGGAAGAAGGGCTGAGAAAATTTTACACCTAAGGTGTATATATATTTTTCCAATGGTTCACTGCTCATAATAGATGGAATTTGGAGGAAATGTGTGTTTAAATGAACGAGTGCCAATTACCTGACGAACCTTTGTGTGATGGAAGCCTTAACAAAGACAAAAAGCTCCTGAGTGTTACAAGAGTTAGGAAGTTGTGGATAAGCCATGATTGCCTATGTCTTGATGGGATGCGGTACATATAAGAAGATCCAACAATTCATGAAAACAACCTTTTCGTCATGAGCCTACTTTAGGCAGGTGGTACAATCATTTTGCATGAAACTCGCAGTAGATGTTTACAAAGTTCAGGAATTCTTTCAGGCTGTTCATATGACGAATCTTTGGCTTATGGCCACCCCAACGCAATATTTGTTTAACAATATATATATATATATATAAATATATATATAAATATATATATATATATATATATATATATATATATATATATATATATGCTGCGATTGATAAATTGTCGTCACAATTACGCAAAAATGAAAATAAAATTCACATCTCATTTTAACAGATATATTTACCAAAATTACGCAAAAATATCTTGAAATATAAAGAGAAAATTGATTAAAAAAATTATCATTTTTGGATATCATGCAACATTTATAGATGTCATCCTTGTTTAAGATTGAGGTATTGTAACTATTTACACTATTGACATTATTCAGTCTTTTGGTTTTATCTTTATTGTCATATTCACGACGTTTCGGGTGTTGTACGCTCCGACCTTCTTCAGGTAATATATGTTGGAATTTCGGACAGAACACTTTATTTCATCCACCTAGGTTGATTGTTCTAGTTTCAAGTGCTATGCCTCTTATGGATCTGTCAAGTAAACCAATGATTTTACACAAAGAACTGTGAGTTCAATACCTGGCTACAGCAGAGATGAACAAAAATTTGGGGAGTTGAGTTACTAAAGGGCGATGACTGAAACATCGTGTATATGACAATAAAGACGAGGACAACATTCCACCCAATGTAAATAGCTTATTCTTTATTTCCTGCCATCATTCGACTCCGTATTTGAAGTTACTGAGGTAAGCACTAGCACTATTTGTATCAGTAATATATATATATATATATATATATATATATGTATATATCCTTTTATACATTAGGTGAAGCATTGTAGATAATGAATATCTAAGACCCGAAAAACAATTTTATTGCTTCATTTAGTGCCATGTCATTTTCGTAGGTTTCAAAATACATCGTCTTTGCGTCTTAACGTTTCAGTTCGTGTTATCATATCATTATTGCATATGAAATGTATTTAGTATTCGTAAAAGTGATAACATTTAATTGGCGTTGCGTTTGTTTTTAAATTTAATGATTTTAGTAGTTTTAGTTGTTTTCTTTTTATTATAGTTGAAACAATATCGTTAAGCGAATTCCTAGACAGGAATAATAATAATAATAATAATAATAATAATAATAATAATAATAATAATAATAATAATGTGAAGGAGCCCCCTCTGATTTCCATCAGCATGGCTGATGCTAACCTCCAGAAAAATGACTTGTTGTGACTTCAGTGATCAACAACCTCATCTGACATGAATGAGAAGAAAACTATATTGAATCCATTGCTAGTCAACTGCTAACAAATTTGGTTTCACTGTGTCTTGCGAGATAATTTTTCTCTCCCAATTTTTTTTTTTTTTTTTACGTATCTCTAAGTCTTCCTTCATGCATAGAAAATTGCTTCCATTTATGGTCTGGTGTCTCTGCTATTTACCTTGAGCTCCTTGATAGAATCCAAAGAAGGATCACTAATATTATTAGTCCTAATCTAACTGCTCGGCCTCACTCACATTTCCATCGGTGTAAGGTTGACTCTCTGTGTCTTTCTACAAATATCAATTGTTCGGATGAGTTCTTCCCTATGATACCTCAATATTTTTAAAATTTAAGCACAGTACTAGACCGGAGTCGGAATCTCATAAATTTACAGTTGATGTGCCTAGATGTAACCGTAAATTCTATGCTAACAGTTTCTTTTCTCGCACTTCTCGCTTTTTGGAAATAACTGGCGGTTCCATGATTTCCAGACAAATTGATCTGCAATAAGTCAAATGCAAATGCAAAGTATATCGCTATCTACTGTCCCCCTGATTATCTTTCCTCTTCCTACTCATTTTAATGTTTCATAATTCTTACACACCCTTGTGTTTCTGGACTTTACTGACTTGCATAAGGTGAGAACGATATAAAAACAGCTCTGCATGGTCGAAATTTTTAATTTTGTGGTCGTGATATTTTTATTAAGTGCTGAGCTTCCGTTGGCCTTTAAACAAAATCATATATATACACACACATATATATATATATATATATATATATATATATATACATATATATATATATATATAAACATATATATACATACATATTTACATATACATACACACACACACACACACACACACACATATATATATATATATATATATATCGCTTACTCAGAAAAATCTTCAACAAGAACAATTAGGCTGCACTAAAATCCTTGATCCATATTTAAACCAGCATAATAGCGTAACCCTTAACAAATACTTAAGCAGCAATGGTAGTCATAATGATAAATAAATGTAATTGCCGCAAAGGTATCCTCTGTCCCATGAACGGTAAATGTATGTACAAAGTAGTTATATAGAAGGCTAACATCAAGCACAATGGCCAGATGAAATTTTATTTTGGATCTACCGCTAATAGTTGGAAAAAAAAGTTTCTATCATCATAAGATGATTCTTACCAACAAAAAATACGCAAACGCCACAGCACTCCATAAGTTTTACTGGACCTCAAATCAGATACCTACACACCAAGTAAATTGTGAATTAGTAGCCAAATCAAATCATTTTCCGGCGATGCAACCTATGTATATTAGAAAAAAATCCTCCTCAAAAATATTGACAATGTAGGTCTACTTAATAAACGGAACGAGCGCATGATAGCCCGTAGGCACAGGAAATCTTCTCTTAAAATACTGGAAGCAAAAAAAAAAAAAAAATAGTGCTCGTTACAAAAGTAGAGCTTAAAATTATACTTATTTTTTTTTAAATGTGATTCCATCGCGACACAGAAATTACTATGTTTCGAAACTGGTCCACAAGTGTTAAAGTTTAAATTCAATATCAAACCTTAAATTTAGATCACTGTTTAATTCTCATGTGATGTTTGGAATAACTATGCGAATAAATAAATGTGTAATCGGAGTGGTTGTTTTTCATTATCAAGGAGTCTCTGCTTTGATGAATGTAGTAATATTTATTATATGTCAAGTTTTGGGTGTCGTGTAAGATTGGCTTGTGAGATTATTGTCTGATTACAATGGCCATTTTTAGCAGGCTCTGTTGTTTTAATTACTACCTGCTACAACTTCACACTGACTGATCTTCGAGTTACAGTCTTTTTAGTGTTTATTTATTTGTTTCTTAAAGGGGTTCTAAGATAATGATTGGGTTGTATTTTTAAACCTATAGATTTAATTGTATTTGGTAAAGGATTTTATGTTATTGTGTAATTATTAATATATGGCATTGTGGAATTTTTTAAATATATTGTAGGATTTAATTTCTCTTGTGAATTTTTTTCTATCCATTTATAAAATACTAATATTTTGAAGGCGAATATTTCGTGGTATCTTCAAATGGCGTTAGTTCATTTTTTTGATTTAATAAATCTTTGTTTTTTAGAAACTTGATAATGTGTAGTTTTTCATGTAGGGATAAAGGGCATGGGTCATCCCAGGTTCTACAAGTTCTTGTTCTATTTGTTATATTTCTAATTTACTACGGGTGTTTTATTTGATCTTTTAAATACCAAAAATATTTAGAGAGTGATGTCTGATTTTGGTTTCTAATATTATTGAAGGAGCTTTGATGTAAACTCCATCTTCATATTAATTTCCAGTGGATCCTATATATATATATATATATATATATATATATATATATATATATATATATATATATATATATATTAGGTTGGTGCAAAAATAATTTCGTTTTCTAACATATGTTACTATGTGAGAAAACGAAATTATTTTTGCACCAACCTAATATATATATATATATATTCAATATTTAGAATCTCAATGGATCAGATTAGTCATTGCCTTACCACAGATTCTATGCGGCATTTTTTAGTCAAAGGGCAATTATCAGGGTTTCTACAATTATATAATTTTTTGTCTAATTTCATTTCAGGGTCTTTATTCATTTGATTTAGGCATGCGTATTTTTTTCAAGATTTATTAATATGTTTTTTTTTTTATAATCCTTTCTAAATTTTCAGTAGAGCTGTAACTTAATTTTAGGGTGTTTTTATTAAAATATCTTGTTAAGTTTTCTATTATTAGGAAAATATTTTTCGATTATAACTAGGAATTTGGGGCCTCGCTTATTGCTAATCATTTGGTTGAACGGGGGCGGGGTGTAACAAATGATTTTTTTTCCAGTTTTTCCTCTGGTTTGTACTGTTATTTTTTTTTTATATATAATTGTTGTTAGCGTGTTTTTAACCACTATATTTTAGAGATTGATTTTAAAATTACTATGTTTATAGAATATTTCTTCATTAGCAGAATTCAAACTAATTATTTTCTCAATTGATGAAGGTATGTGATTAATTATAGATGTAGATTGGTTTGACCTGGGTGTACATACAAGGGATTAGTATTAGTTTTTCTGAAAGGTTGGTATATGTTATTCATTAAGTCTAATGTTATGTCGAGGGAGTTTACCCTTCTCAATTTTGTGTTCACCGTACTTTTTTAAATTTAGGTTGCTGAATTATCTATATATTATCTTTCTAATTTTATCTATTTCAAAGTTAGTAGACCTCCTCACTACCTTGAGGCCATCATCTCTGTATATCCCGATTTCCTTAATATTTATTTCACGGTGCGCAGTTGGATTATATAATATAGAGAGGCAAAGTCTAATGATCCCATTGTGATGTCAAAATGATCTTCGGAGTTTTTAATTGGTCACCATTATGAATGAGGACATATTTTTTGGGCTGTTTTTTTTTTTTCTTCTTCTTCTTCTTCTTCTTCTTCTTCTTCTTCTTCTTCTTCTGTTAGGTCTGAATATATAGTAGCAATCTCTAGGGCAGTCGTGAATAGATCTCTTGATATTGACAGGTATTAGTCCTCAGTATAAACTGTATTAGGGTGCAATTTTACTTGTCATTGATACTGGTAAACCATTTGGAGAAATCTTTGGTATTAATCCAGTGTTAATCCTAAGTAATCCTTGATTTGCATGGAATCCTTTCTAGAATTTTCTGCTTAATTTTCCTATTTCAGGTGGGGTTGTGGTTTATTATTCTGGTAGTAAGGTTTTCATCTAAATCCTTTTTATGGTCGTAATAGATATGTAACAGCCCTTTTCGGTAAGTTTGCCTACTCTATCGGTTATTTTTTTATTTATCCGGGATGTTTTTACAAGTTCTCTTTATATTCTCTACCATATTAACATTGTTATTATTGGATTTTCAATAGTTCCTTGTAAAATTCTTTTTAATTAAGTGGTTATAGATCTCTACTTTTAATTTATAGAAATTTCCTGTTTTGTCAGATTTTACTAGTACTTTAACTGCACCGTTGCTGCCGTGTACTATTTGTTCCAAATGCTGTTGGAAGTAGCTTTTCTTTTTTGAGAAGAGTCATTATTTATTATATCGAGTAAGTCCATTTTGAATTCAAATAACTTTTCTATAAATGGTGCTGTTTATTTTTCTTTTTTAAACCATAAATTTTAGGTTATTTTGTTGAGATATTCTTTCGAAGAAAGAGATACGCTTTCCATCTCATCCTTCTTATTAATTCCTCTGCTTTTTACATTAATTTTAAGAAATAATTCCGTTTGTTTGTATTTGGAATGTTTTTCATAACAATCCGGAAAATTGCTTTTTCCATATTTATAAGATACTTGTTTAAGGTTTAATAATGAAATTAAACATTAACACCCGGGGACCAGTTTCGAAACATAGTAATTTCAGTGTCGCCATTGAAACATACTTTTAAAAAATAATTATATACAAAATAGTACTCAATGCAAATTCACAGAACATAAATATTATAAATTAACTGATTTAAAAATATGGTTACATCGCTACACAGGAATTACCATATTTCAAAAACAGAAATTAAAAACTTCAAATTTAATTATATAATTAAATTAAAGGCTCTAGTTATGTTTAATTTTCAAGCGAATTTTGGAATAACATATATTGAAATTTCAAAATAAGTTATTCCAAAATTTGCTTTAAATCATTTAATTTATAATATATATATATATATATATATATATATATATATATATATATATATATATATATATAGTGGTTTTCGACTCACAAAGCGATTATGACGATAACTGACATGTCCAGTCCATCATATATATAACTGATGGACTGGACATGTCAGTTATCGTCATATATATATATATATATATATATATATATATATATATATATATATATATATACCTACGTTTTGATTTGCTGTTTAAGTTTCGCTGTTTTCCACCTCATCGGACACAAAGTGTATTTTATAAAAATTACACAGATGTGACATGGGAGGAACGCTGCCTCATAGACCAAAAATAAAATAGTAAAAATGTGAATTAAATTAATTGCAGATGCAGATTTAAAAAATAAAAAAAAAAGAAAATATATAAATGTCAAATTTCAAATATCAAATTATTACTGGAGACGCTGCTCTTTCTGCTATAATAACGCTTGCTGTGTTAAAGGGAGATAAGCAGTTATGAACCCTAAAGCATAATAAATGAAAATATATAATGAAAAACAGGAATTTAATCTGGCTTCCACTATTTTAATAGAAACTATTTTCTGTGTCTACAGGTGATCACGAATAGTTTTATACTGTTAATATTTGTGAGAATGATCCTTTTTCTAACAGACATAGGTTGCATCCCCTCTGCCGAAAAATATTTTGGTTTAGACTACGAATTCCCAATTTACATGAGGTGTGTAGGCATCTGTCTTGATACTTCAGTGAAACTTAGAGAATGATGAGGTGTTTGCATATTTTTTGTTTCTAAAGTCATTTTGTGATAAGCTTTTTCTAGTTATTACTTAATCTGGCCATTGTGCTTGACGCTAATCTTATAAATAACTCCTTTAAACATGCATATACCGTTCCATGGGCAGAGGGCAGAGGGCAGTTTACGGCAATTACACTTTTGATAATCAGGGCTTCCATTGCTACTAGTGCTGCTTAAGTTTCTGCTAAGATTTACACTATGATTTTGGACAAAATAATATAATTTTTTTAGTGCAAAGTAACTAACACTAATGTTGTTCGGGCTGAAGATTTTTCGGAATAAGGTATTATGATTGGAATGTTTGTGTACTATCCTGAGAAATATTATACCAATGTTGGTTGTGACGTTGCTGTTGAAGGGCTGAATTATCCAAATAATGTTGCGGTTTCTATTCATAGATTTACGATTGGTATTCGCACTAGTGTTAGGGATGTACTGTAGATCAGCATTGTGCTTACGTTTAATTAATGCATCAACAGAATTGGATTTGGTTTTGCCAAAGATGTATTTACTGCTGGAGTTAGTGGAGAGTCTATGTTGTACAGATTTGGGGTGTTTATTAAGGATACACGGCGGCTGGTAGATTCTTTACTAATATATATATGATTATAAAGTTCATTATTATAAGGCTTATACACTCCGTTGGATGGATCGAACGTAGTGTCTAGGAAATTGATATATATATATATATATATATATATATATATATATATATATATATATATATATATATATATATATATATATATATATATATATATATATATATATATATATATATATATATAATATATATATATATATATATATATATATATATATATATATATATATATATACGCACACATTATTAAGTTTCTAAATAATAAAAATCTATTAAACAATAGACATGTGTTAACGGTTTTTTGCCGACATCATCAAATTTTAGCATTGAATAATTAGCATAAAAACAAACAATAAAATAATTTTTAAAATTCATAGTCCTAATAAATAGTTTAAATACCCTACAAAAATAGATAACCCTTTATGAAGTCGTCAAAAAACAAATGTTGCAACAGTTTTTTTTATATACACAAAACCCTTTTAGAAAAAAATAAAAAAAATAAAAAAATCTCCATACACACGTAAACCAGACTAGGCGTAATCATCTTCCGTTTTAAATTTAGACACCGCAACCTTACCCTGACTTAACATCTATGAATGTAGCTCTATACTGATACAAATTATTAACACCGTACACCCCTTTCTATTTAAACAATCGCTCTAGTCGTTACCATGGATATTTTGATTTCAATAATGAATACGCTATTAAAACACGTAAATTTCAGAAATAAGTTATTCAAAAAAAAATTCGCTTGAAGATGGAACAGTGCTTATTTTAATTCAATTTAATTCAAATAATTATATTGAAGTTTTCGGCTCTTGTTTTGAAACATGATAACTCTTATTTAGCGTGTTGGAATCATATTTTTAAATAAATAATTATATTTATGCTCTACTTCTGTATCGAGCACTATTTTTTAAAATAATAATAAAAAAAAGTACTAAAGAACTTTGGATTATTTACCTAACGAGTTCTTTCCTATTTTCTATATATTTTCACACACACACACACACACACACACGCACACACACACACACACACACACACACACATATATATATATATATATATATATATATATATATGTATTCATACATATATAAACATACACATATATATACATCTATATAGATGTATATGCACGCACATATATACATATATATATATATATATACATATAGATATGTACACATATGTATATTATAAATTAACTGAGTTAAAATATTTTTTGCTACACAGTAATAACCATGTTTCAAAGCTGAAGCTAAAAACTTCAAATTTAATTATATAATTAAATTAAAAGCATCAGTTCCGATTCAGCTTCAAGCGAATATTGGAATAACTTATTTTTTAATTTACTGAGTTTTAAACGCACACATAAATTCATAATTTCCTTTTTCCAAATATACAGAGAAATCCATTCATTTAGACAGGGGTGGTAGCGTGTTCATTTTTATTAACTATTGTTGTATCAATTATGAGTTACTTTCGAAAAAGAGGTTAAGTTTAAGAAGAGTAGGGGTGTAATTTTCCAACGATTTCTGACATCCGTTAAATGCATGTCGTCTGTGTATTTTTTTTTTTATTATTATTAACGGCAAAAAGTTTTTCGGCGTTTTATTCGTACTTACATACTTAAAGATTGTTTCTAGGGTTAAAATTAAAACGTATGTTTTAATAATATTCAAAAATAAAATTAAAAAATGGGAGCTGGTAATATACATTCTTATATTTGATATGAAAAAGTAATTTTAAATCATTTAAGTAATTCTATTACATTTACTTCTTTTTAAAAGATATATACTCTATTAGTAATAAAGAGTCAAAAATATTTGAAAAATGCAGTTTAATAAAAACTGAAGGACAGTAACTGAAATAAATTTTATTTAAAATAAATTAAAACAGAACGTCTACTCAAATATGGCCTTCCACACAAACCATTCGACGTAATATATATATATATATATATATATATATATATATATATATATATATATATATATATATATATATATATATATGTATGTATGTATGTATGTATGTATATATCCCTCAGAAGGATACGCACGTAGATAGGCGTATACGTGCACACAAAAAAGTATGGACGCATTGACTGGTGCCTAAAAACTCAGTTATGTGAGTATGTTTATATATATATATATATATATATATATATATATATATATATATATATATATATATATATATATATATATATATGTGTGTGTGTGTGTGTGTGTGTGTGTATGTAACTTCAGATTTAAATTAAAAATATCGATTAAATTCTATATGAATAAAAACAAAAGGAAAAGACTTCTTTGCCATAGAGTTTCGTACTCGGACGGTCTTTATGAAGGCTTTTGTATTTATTCATATACATACATACATATACATTTATATATATACACACACACATACACACATATATATATATTTATACACACACACATACATACATATATATATATATATATATATATATATATATATATATATATATATATATATATATATATATATATGATCCCTTCAAAATTGTTCTAATTTTACCCGTACATAATTGTGAACATTTTTTGGTGTAAATTATTCATACAATAACATAATGATTTTTGTGTCAAGTAAATATGTACGTGCATATGTAAATACATACAATGGAGTGGTGAAAATTTCTCAGCCGCTATAATTTCCTTTCCCACAAATTCTTATCTTTTATTTTTTGGTCAGACTTTCGTAAGCTGGCCGGGCTGAGAACATTTCACCCCTCTCACATAAATGAGTTTTTAGGCATCAGTGAATGCGTCCATACTTTTTTGTGTGCACGTATACGCCTATCTACGTGCGTATCCTTCTGAGGGATATATTTACGCATATTTATGCATAAAATTTGTAAGTCAGTTCTAGTAATGTTAAAAATATTTATTGTATTGCCTGATTTGTCTGTATTTCAATACATTTCTTCAGCTCAGCACAATAGCAAATAAGATAAATGTTCGCTTTAATGCGTGAATATACACACGTCTGCATATGGGCGTGTCGAATATTTGATCATACCCAAGGCGTTACTCCGTCACTACTTCTTTAAAGCATTAAGGAGGAGCTGTATGGAGGACGTGTCCCTTAGAACAGGGCATATACTTATTATGTAAGTATAATGGTATAAAAGATTAGGCTGAGGAAAAAATAAAGTCCAGTTAATAACTTCTAATGAAGCTATGATTTCAAATATATTGCAAAAATTTACTTCTTTTTCATATCGATGAAATATGAGGACAAATATATTTGAAATACTTTTGTTAAATTAAAGTGATAGTTTCATATTACAAAACTATGGTAATTGATAGTTTCGTAATGAATTTAAATATGCGTCTCAGAAAACCCTCATTCAATAATAAAACCATTATCGAGTGAATGATAAATGCAGGTTCTAGTCAACTTGTCGTTTATGTGGGTGAAACAAAGACAAAGTGTTTTTTTTTTATCCTTCAGGTTTGCGATGGCAACAAGTCTTTGAAAATATTTATTAAGCAATGTTGAATTATTTATTTAATTCTATTTCCAATCTGCCTTGTTTAAATAACATGGAAGATGAAAGCCTGCAAGTGAAACATGTATAAGTAACATTTTTGTGTTGTTGGTCATTTTGCTATAAATTTTATTGTAGGTATTTCTACTATGAAATGTATTTCTGGTCATTTTGCTTTAAAATATATTCTTTGTAATTATGCTATAAATATGTATTACTAGTAATTTTTTAATATATAAATGTATTGTTAGTATTTTTACTATAAAAATATGTTTTTATCCATCCATAGTGTTTTGTTTTTTGTAGGAGTTCAATATTTGCTGGGAACACTGACAGGTACTATCGCCCCGACTAAGCCTGACGTTACTTAAATTCAATCATTGAATGGGAACTAGTGTTTCAGCCTGTGGATGTTAGTTCGTATAAATCTTATTAAATCATTTGAGTTGACAAGCAGATTTAATAAAAGTGTCTTAATGCGACAAACAAAGGGTTTATACAGATGTTTCAGATTTATATTCAGAGCCTGTGTCTCCAACTCCAAATTGTATTGCACGCATTAATAATAGAGGAATGTGCACATAGCATAGCGGTTATCCGTACAAAATATTGTATAGACGTACCTTCACATTCCGGCCGAATTCGTTACGTTCCTTTTCGCATAAATACCCTTGAGAAATGTATGCATCCATCTTTTCTCATCCCACCACCACTCTTGCAGACAGGTAAACCGCAAGCCTCTCTTGTCTTGCTTGTTAACCAATCTAAGTGAAGGATAATACGGAATTGAAGACTTGTTGCATGGGACTGGAATGTCTACTCTGTTGTGGAAACCATTTCAGCAACACCTCGTGGGATGAGGCTGTGGCATTATAATTTACAGGAAAGTCTAATGCCAATAAGAAAAGTAGAAGAGTCGTCGTTTACTGAAATAGGAATCCTATAGATAGTCTCAATTTGTTTTATGCCTAGGATTTATTAAGCTACAAAGCAAATGTATACAACAAATATATAGGTATAACTAATATATATATATATATATATATATTCATGCACGGGGTTAAGTAGTCATTTACTTAAACAGGTGTGAAAATATTTTGCCATGCCTAATTATACAAAATATTTCCACTTTAAAAGGTGCACTCGTTCATCTTTTTCTGACATGATTATTGTATGAATTTTTCCTCGCCTTCAACAGATAAGCAGTTGGTCTTCGGGCAAAAAAAAAAGGCCAAAAACCTTTATTTTTAATTTGAATTGTATTACTACTGTTTTATGCATGCAGTCATAACATTATAAATCAATCAAAGTGACATGGTTGAAAGCGACGCGTGTTTTCACTGGTGTTTTTGTTTGAGCTCTTGTTAAAACCAATGTTGGAATTTTCAGCCAGAAAATTGCGTCTCCTCTCAATCTTCCTAACTTTTAATTCTCATTTAGTTTTGGGAAATTCTTGATCTATCTTCTCAAATACCAACATCATCCAGCTGAGAATAAAAGTTTATCAAATTTATATCATTAGCTGATTCCGCTGTCGATGATTTTCGGTACTCCATTTTGAACAGTCAATATACTGCAGAATAACATTGAACCAATGAAGAGGAAAATATAATAAACGAAGTTTATATTGAACCTTTAAAAATCTGTGAAAATTCTCCTTTCAAAAACGGAGTTGATTCAAATAAAACGCCAAGGTGTTCATGAGGTTTTCTTATTAAGAAAAGTCTACCAGTATATCTACGATGATAAAAGATTTAAGACTTTCACTCGCATAGATGTATAAAAATTACGAACAAAAAATTGTTCGTTGATTTTTTCCAAATAGTTTTTCGTACTTTATTTTAAACTACTGTTCCATTCTTTTTAAATCAGATACAAAGAAAATGTACAAAAAGAGAGAGAGAGAGAGTAGCTAAAAGAGGCGGAAGAAAATTGGGTGTTTCTTCCTTTTCCTTTAGGCTCATTTTCGTTCCTATAATACCATACAAGCCAAAATAGTACGGTTCTGTGTCCCTTTATGATTTTGGCAATCATGGCTCTCCACAATTTACTGTCCTTTGTAACTCATAATAAATTGTCTTTTTTTTATCTCTCCTAAACCGTGTACCGTCATCTTTATGTTATGTATGGTTTCCCGCTGCCCTCTTACTTACGATCTGTCCTGTGACCATCAGATTTTCTAAGCCCTTTTTCCTTATTATTTACCCTAGAAATTCCAACTGTCTTTTTCTGATGTTAAGAATATCTATCCTTTTTGTTTCTCTTTTCTCTAAAACTTCGCCATTGCTCACATGTTCGACCCATGGTATTCTCAGCCTCCTTATATAGAACCAAATTTCTGGTGCTTCAAGTCTAGTCGTCATCTGCTCGAAGATTGTCTAGCATTCACTGTCATATAATAGAACAGATATTACGTCACAGTTCAGTACTCTTTTCTTTATTTTTGAAGATTTCTTTTATGCTTCTTAATACTCTGCTTAGCTTTTTGAAGGCAACTTTCGCAGTCCCAATACGCCTTAGGATTTCGATGTCACATATTTTGTCTTACAAAACTTCTCAGATATTTAAATTGATGTACTTGTTTGATTTTGATATCTCCAATTTGCAGACTTTGATTTCTCCATTCTATCATTTATGTTTACACTCCCCACTCCATTAGTGAGTGTGCTGCTTGATTCTGTCTATCGGCAGAATATAGCGGGCACTCTAATAATTTTGAGAGGCGGATGGGTCTTAGTAACATCTGTTTTGTTTTAGTTCGTTTTTGTTTCAATTATTGTTAGTTTTCGGGGTTCATTCCTTCCCCTTTAATTCATGTTTCATGATTATTTTATATATTTTTGTATCTAAACATTTTGAGATTTTTATATCATGGGGTGTTTTTGTAGGTTCCCCCTTGTGAATATGTAGTATTTTGGTACATGTAGGATTAAATTGTGATGAATGAGTTTTTGTGGTAAATAGAGCAATTGTATTGGATGAATGGGACATGATCGTGATTAACTATGACTAGGATAGTTACCGAAGACTAGCCTTTCCCCCCCACTCCCCCTTCGAACATGTGCCACAATTATTGTAGAAATGCAATAATAAATAAATGATATCCCCAATTTATAATTTACATATTGCTGTGTTCCTTTTGCTAACAACACTGCATTGTCTTCTTGAAAGTGATGTTTATTTATTTCTTCTCACTTTTCTTCATTACCATGTAGTGGGAATTGTTATTTCCCTTCTCTGTTTGCTATCAATTCTGTGTCATCTGCACATTTTATGTTAAGATTGTGACCGCCAATAATGGATGCTAATAACGCTTCTAATTCTCTCAGAATCGCCTCACTGTTTAGGTTGAATATGTCTGATCACCACTTCTATTTTTGTGTCTTTACTGGAATTCAATTTCTATATGCTTGCTGCCAATATATGTTCTGGATTTTTCAAATATCTTTCCAAAATATATCAAGGTTAGCTAGCAGTTCTAACAGTTCTAGTGTCTAAAAAGGAAGGTTTACCAAGAGAAATATTGGAGAAAGTTAGAAAAAATATAGAATAGAAAAAGAGGAAAATAAAACGTGGCATTTGCTAGTGAATAGTAAACAAAACTTTTATGATTATAAAGTTTGGAGTTATTGGAAGACAAATATGATAAAATATAAATAACAGGAAGTAGTGTTGAAAACTAAAAAGAAAAACCTATTTTGAAGCAAGGGACAATTATCAATGCAATATTGATTTATATCTTGCATTTCCCTTTTCTTTTCATCTTACAGATTTCGTAGAAGGGTTACTTTTTAAGATTTATTCCGAACTCTTCTGCCAGTCTATGTTAAAATGTGGGTAGTAAATGCTTTTTATTAGTCCCGTGCTTAATACGATCGCGTGACAGAAAAAAATGAGTCTGAAATGCTTCGCAAGTTCACCCATGTAATGTAGAAAGAATGAGAGAAGGTGGAGTGGGGGAAGGAAAGACAAATAAATTAAAGGGAAATGAAAAAGGTAATAATATGATAGGAAGAAAAAGAAATGAAAAGAAAGAAAAAAAAAACGAATAGAATGTTGAGAATGAATAAAGAAGTGGGTAAAGAAGTAACGGAAAAACAGAGAGAAATGTGAAAGAGAAAACGCTGTGTTAAAGTCTCTTTGCTGACTATTACTACTGTAGTGAGTATTATCTTTACTGGGTATCCAATAAAGAAAAATGAAAAAGAAAGAAAATACGTAGTAAATCCCAATTAATGTAGAGGGAAATTAAGAGAAAAATATAAGAATTGTGTGAGAGAAAAGAAAAGAGAAATTTGATAGAAACGAAAAGAATGCATTTTAGGGGCTCATTTTCTTTATATTTGCTCTTTTCGTATTTTTTTTTCATTTTGATTTAAGTTGGTTTTTTGGTGGGGGGGTGTAGTAATGATTTTATTTGCCCTTTTTGTTCTTTTTTTTTCTTTATTATTTTTTGCATCGTAATTTATTAATTTGCTCTCTTTCTTTTTTTTTGTTTTGTTTTTATTTGCTTTTTTCCTTTCTATACTTTTCTGTTTGCTCTTTTTCTAATTTTTTTTTCTCGTATTGGATTTATTTGCTCTTTTGTATGTTTGTCAAGTTTTGTTTATATTTGCTTTTATATTTTTTTGCAACGTGTTTTTTTTTTATTTACTCTTGTGTCATTTTTTTATTTTATTTGCTTATTTTATCTTTTAATCCCATTTTTTTAAATTTTCACTATTTTATATTTTTTTAACTTGCTGCTTCAGTCTTTATTTGCCATTTCGTCTTTGTATCACATTTTTATATTATTTTTTTCCCCCGTTTGCCTAGTTTTGCTTTTATTTGTTCCTTTTCTCTTAGTTTGATTTTATTTGTGCATTTTGTTTTTGTTTTTTTTTCTTCTTTGTTTTAATCACACTCTATTTTATCTTATTTCCTTTCTATTTTCTTTTTTCTTTTTTTTTTTCTTTTTGTCTTGTTTAGCTTTAATTGCTATTTTTGTCTGTCTTTGGTCACGGTTTGATTTCATTTTAATTGAGGAAAAAGCCCCCCCCCCACCAACAAAAAAATTACATGTATTGGAATCGCAAAGAAATGCTTAAGAATACATACGATTTAGAAAAGAAAACAAGAAAGATGACGATGGAGTAGAAGAAAGCGATGAAAATATATGCAAATTATCGCCACAAGACAGACACAAATGACGCCGAAAAAAAGAAGCAAATTTTTTGAAAGCTAGAATAGAAAAAATTCAAGAGATTCAGTGGTAGCTTATAAACTTGCCATTGAAAATATATTTTAGCGTTCGATCTCCGCTAAAAGCCAGGAGGTCGAATGCCGGTGTTGAAGAGGTAGTTTTGCGATCTTGAAAGATAAATTTCTTTTTTTTTATTTACACTTTTTAGTTTTTCTTTTATATTTTCATTTTACTTACTCATTCATTTGTTATATTTCCCTCTATTTTTTTTTTGGGGGGGGGGGGAGCATTTCTTTTTATTTGCTGTTTGTGGCTTTTTATCAGGGTTTGTTTTACGTACACGTTTTGTCGTTAGTTTTTTCTTTCTGTTTTCATTTTATGTCCCTTGTTTTATTTATTTATTTATTTATTTATTTTATTTTTTATTTTTTAGCTTGTTTTATTTTTGACTCTTCTTAAGGAATCGTCCATGGCTTGATTCAGAGCGATACTTACTAATCTCGTCTGCTAGAATATTATTTTGATTAAATGAGTTCGATCCTGATGAGTACCGTACTATTTTGGCTTTTATCGTATCACGCTAAAAATATATGAAAGAAAGTGAACCCGAAGTAAAATGAAAGGAAAAATTAAAAAAAGAAAGAAGCATAAAGAAGCTGAAAGAGGACGAAGAGGTAAAAGGAAAATAAATAAACGAAGGGAAGAGAAAGAAGATGAGATTATTTTTTTTAAGACGAAAAAAGATGTAAGCGTATAATTAAAAAAAAAATGAAAAAAATACTGCTTGGTTAGTTGTTAGGTTGTTCGGTAAGTGTGGTATTGTATGATCCTTGTTTCACTTGATGTGGGTCGGTAGCCCGCAAAAAGTATGTAAGTAAAGTAGGTGGGTTAGTTAGGTCGATAGGAGGAGACGGGGATGAAGGCCTAGTTAGGAAGTTAGGTGGCTTATGATCGGCCAATAGCAAGCAGCCGGCATAACAGAATGTACTAGATACAAATACTGGATAAACGGTGTTTGAATATATTAACCGGGATAGGGACGAGCGTGCGACGACGATGGTGGCGGTGGCTGGGGAACGAGAGAGACGACGGTGGCGACAGTTACGGACACGAAGGCGATGGTAATGTTCGTGGTGGCAACGATGAAGGTAATATGGGGGTACAATAGAAGCAATGACTATGGCGATGGTGGTGTTTGTCACAGGACTTAGGTATTCGTGGCTAAGGAATGGCCGAGACTGAGGCGCCTATGTGTGTAAGTTTGTTTTTTTATGTCGGGCGCGTGATTCTTATTTTTAATATAATACATTCAGACTCATAAGGAGTCTTATACATAAGGAAAATGGCGATTCGGGGGCATATATGAAATTTAGTAGTTTTTATTAAAATTAAAATTTGAATGAAAACTGCTAAATTCGGTAGGATTTTTGTGCCAGTTGAGACATACACACACACTTAGTTTCAAATACATTTATTTTCATTGTGTAAGTTACTGATATTACAACTCTCCACAGATTCTTTTTTCATTATCCGTGAATTTTGTGAAATTTAGTGAAGTGGTTTCCAATTACCTTCTCCACGGCTTTGAATACAGAGTTTTCTTACTCATAAACTGAAATTTTACAACGCTAGACAGACCACTCTTATTTACTATTTAACCCAAAGGTCGCGATGTGAAGAAACGGATTCATGCCTTTCTCGAGAGCGTTAGGGCATATTAAAACGCAACAGGTCAAAGCCAACATTTGAAATCGGTTCGTCAATTCTACTTTCCGCGCCGATAGCTTGTATACTACTCTCCCATTTCCATATATATATATATATATATATATATATATATATATATATATATATATATATATATATAGGCGTGTGAGGACAAGAGACACATAGTCTTCGTCACGACATCTCTCTAGGATAGTTGTTCCCAAACGCTTTTTCTCTGGGTCGCATTTTGGGAATGAAAATTTGCTCGCGTCTCGCAAATTTTGTGATAAAAGTAAATTAAAAAAGAACAAAAAAAATCACCGACTATTAATGGCTTAAATATAACATATAATACAAATAAATCATATGAATTACATAAATAAAAGTATATGATTAACGTAGACAAATTTAATGATTCGATGTCAGAACTTTATCACTGATAACTCTCTCCTTCAATTTGCTGACCCTTGCTTCAATATTCTCCATACTTGATATAATACAAAATATCACAATTATAAAATCGGTCAATAATTACTTATAATTATTTATTGTTATAGGGTCTTACACATATTAATAATAATGGACTATTCTATACTTAATAAATACTGCGCCTCAGGAGTAGGCAAGGAGTCAACTCGGTTCAACTCTCTGCTTTCGGGCAGGAGGAACCCGAAGGAGGCTACGCCGAAGGGCGGATTCTCTTTCGGGGAGGTAAACCGACCCTGAACACGTTTATACGGGTTCAATGGGCATATTTTTGGCCGAGCCCACGGGCTCGGAGAGCCCATGTTAAAAAGGCCTTGTGCCATATGACGCCTTCGTGGCGGGGTGACTGAATATCGTCAGTCGTTCACCTCCTGACCGACTGTTCGGTTGAACTTTCTGCCTTCAGGCGGAAAGAAACCCGAAGGAGGATACGCCGAAGTGCGGAGTCTCTTTCGGGGAGGTAAACTGGCCCTGAACCCGTTTTACGAGTTCAGGGGCATATTATTGGCGCGAGCCCACGGGCTCGGAGAACCCACAATAAATAACCGACCTTGTGTCACATGCTGCCCCAGTGGGGTGTGACTGAATATCGTCAGTCGTTCACCTCCTGACCGGCTGTTCGGTTGGACTCTCTGCCTTCTGGCGGGGAGGAACCCGGAGGAGGATCCGCCGAAGAGCGGAGTCTCTTTAGGGCAGGTAAACCGGCCCTGAAAGCGTTTATACGGGTTCAATGGGTATATTATTGGGTCGAGCCCATGGGCTCGGAGATCCTACATTAAATAACCGGCCTTGTACCGCATGATGTCCCAGTGTGGGTTGGGGGTGACTGAATATTGTCAGTAGTTCAAGTCGATCTCAGTCGACCGTTGATCGGCTGAACTCTCTGCCTTCGGGCGGGGATGAACCCGAAAGAGGCTACGGCGAAGGGTGGATTCTCCTTCGGGGAGGTAAACCGACCCTGAACCCGTTTATACTGGTTCAATGGGCATATTTTTGGACGAGCCCACGGGCTCGGAGATCCCACTGGCTCGGAGATCCCACGTTAAACCGGCCTTGTGCTACATGATGCCCACGTGAGTGGGTGGCTAAATATAATCAGTAGTTCAAGTCGAGCAAGAGTCAAGAGTTATTGGACATGAGTAGAGGCTTACACCTTGTTTCTTGTCTAGGAAGGGGTTTCCGGTACTCTTACTCTCTCCGGCCTCTGTATTAGTGCAGCTCTGTTTCTCCCGTGATGTGTGCAGTCTGTGGCATCACCTCTTCATTCTGAGGGTAGACGGTTGACAGTTCTCTGGTTGCTGTTTCCGACTGGTAGTTAGAAGCCCTAACTCTTGCGTAGCGTCTTGAGCAGCCGCTCTGATCAACAGTTGTATAATACCGGGGTGTTTGTAGTGCCATGTCACGCATGGAAAGGTGTCCCTGCAGTCACCTCCGCTGGGCAGCCCTGAGGCCACATAATGATGCAGATTTTGCCAACTCCTCTCTGCCCGCGTCACGATCGAAACTGTCTGTTTCTTTTACTTCGGGCCTTGTCATCTTACAAACAAAATTCAACATGAGTTACAAAAACCGAAAGATTAACCCTAAACTAGCCTCTCAAAACCACCTAAACCCCTCAACATTTCGTTCTCCTACATCCGGGGCATTATGACAAACTTCTGCAGTCTGGAATCTTTCCTCACTGTAAACGTCCCGGATATACTGGCTCTCTGTGAGACAAACCTTGTCTCGTCTATCCCCTCTTCTGATCACTCGATCCCAGGCTATCTTCCTCTCCTCAGAAAAGACTCTCCAACCCACATGCACGGTCTTGGTGTCTACGTCAAGGAACATCTCCCTCTGGTCAGAGAGTTCTCTCTCGAATCGCCAGACGAGTCATACATGTGTCTCCGACTCTGTCTCCGACTCTATCTCCTCAATGCGGTAAGCTATCTCTTCTTCCTTTACCGCTCTCCATCCTCTCATGACTGTGAGATACTCGATAGCATTTCTGACAGCATAGACAAGGCTCTCTCCCTCCACCCGTTTGCTCACATTTTTGTGCTTGGTGACTTTAACGCCCATCACACCTTGTTGCTTAAGAATGCTACTACTGACCACGCAGGCATTCAAACGCTCAATTTTTCAATCTCCCATTCCCTCACACAGATAGTTAACTTCCCCACTCGTTTTGCCTTCAACCGGGAAGGTAAAGCCTCTCTTCTCGACCAGTGCTTTACCTCCATCCCCGAATCCTGCAGCGCCTCGCATCTCTGCCCTCTTGGTAACTCTGATCATTGGGTAGTATCAGTTAACATCTCCTTCAACTCCACACCCTATAAAGAAGCTCCTACCACTAGAACTTCGTTCTACTATCAACGAGCTGACTGGGACGCGTTCCGTGATTTCCTCCGCGATGTCCCCTGGGATGGAGTCTTTAAGCTCCCCGTCCAAGAATGTGCTTCTGAAGTCTCTTCCTGGGTTAAAGCTGGAATCGGCGCTTTCATCCCATCAAGGAAATATAGGGTCAAGTCGCGCTCCTCCCCCTGGTTCTCGGCTGCTTGCTCAGCCGCCATAGCCTATAGAAACCACTACTTCCACCTATTCCGTAGCGACATGTCTGACTGCAATAGACATCACTTTGCCTCCGCCCGTAACGAATGTAAGCGTGTCCTCAACGATGCTAAGTCACTATTTGCGGCTCGGAAGAAGGAACGTATTGCATCTCGCAAATTTGGCTCCAAAGATTATTGGCGTCTCTGCAAGAGCGTATTGAACAATTGCAAACCCTCTATACCTCCTTTATTCAACCAGTTCGAAGTCCTGACCTCCTCTACCGACAAGGCTGAATTCTTTGCTTGGAAATTTTCATTCAACTCGACGCTCGACTCTTCCGATGTACCCATACCCGACTTCCTTCTTAGAACTGAAGCCATATTGAGTGGGTTAAACATAACCCCATCTTTGGTACTAAGCGTTATCTCCAATTTAGACCCCAACAAGGCTAGTGGTGGAGACGGGATACCAGCCATTGTCTCGAAGAAATGCGCGCCTGAACTGGCGCCCGCCCTTTCTAAACTATACCACTACTGCCTCAAGAAATCTTGTTTTCCTGACTGCTGGAAGTCCTCTTCGATCGTTCCTGTCTTCAAGAACTCCGGAGACCCCTCTGACCCTTCCAACTACCGTCCTATCAGTCTTCTTCCCCTATTCGGCAAAGTCTTCGAAGCCCTAATCAATACCGGGGTGGTTAACCACCTCACATCCCATAATCTGCTCTAAGACAAGCAATATGGTTTCCGCTTTGCCCGATCTACAGCCGATGTGTTTATGGCCACTGAAACAGTCTACCGAGCTCTTCAAAATAACGGGGAAGCCCGAGCCGTGGCACTAGACATCTCCAAAGCATTTGATAGGGTTTGGCATGCCGGCCTTCTTCGCAAGCTCCAGGGTTATGGCATTACGGGTCGATTATATAACCTAATACGATCATTCCTGTCAAACCGTAAATTGAAGGTCGTTCTCAATGGATTCTCCACCAGTTCCTATCCCACGAACGCAGGTGTTCCTCAAGGCTCTATCCTAGGCCCCACTCTATTCCTTATCTACATAAATGACCTTCCTGACTCAATAACTTCCCAACTTGGCATCTACGCGGATGACACCACAATTTATTTCTGCCTCAAAAACAAATCTAGTCTCGCTGACAAAACTCGCCTGGCCGTTCGTCTCGAAAAGGACCTCCAATCGATTGTGAACTGGGGCATGAATTGGCTGGTCAACTTCAACGCTTCTAAGACAAAACTGCTCTCAATTAATCACCACAGAGATCCTTCCCTTCCCTCCATTAGGATCCTTCCCTTCCCTCTTCTCGAGAGCAACTCTCTGCGGCTTCTCGATCTCACGTTGACTGCTGACCTGAGATAAATACATTGAGTCAATTGCTTCGTCCACCGCAAGGAAAGTTGGCTCCCTGAGCCGCGCCAGGAAGTTTTTCTCCCCGGAGTCGATCCTCCAGATCTACAAATCAACAATTCGCCCTTGCATGGAGTATTGCTGCCATATATGGTCTGGTGCCTCTTCTGTTTGCCTCGGGGTTCTTGATAGGCTCCAGAGGCGGATATGCAATGTAGTTGGACCTGCCCTGGCGTCTCGTCTACAGTCACTTTCTCACAGACGCGCCGTCGGCTCCCTCTGCCTGTTCTACAAATACTTTCATGGAAATTGCTCCGAGGAGCTGCATTCGCTGGTTCCAAGACGTCATGAGTTCCAGCGCCTTACGAGGCTGGCATCCCGCTCTCACCCCTTCACTGTCGAAACTCCTAAATGTAGCCGTCTCTTCTACTCTAATAGCTTCATGTCTCGCACCTCTCGTCTGTGGAACTCCCTTCCTTATTCGTGTTTCCCTGTGAGCTATAATCTCCAGCTATTCAAGTGTAATGTCAATCGATATCTCCAGTTCCCTTGATCTATCCACTACCCTCATCCTTTCTTCTATGACTCTTATCTGATCTTGCTCTAAATTTTCTGTAACCCCTTGCGTCCTAGTGGCTTCCCGCCTTGCTTGGGGTGAAATGCTTAAAAAAAAAATCCAAAACAGAGTCACGTTCAGACAATTATTGCAATACATTGGAATAGTGATACTGGTCGGGACTACATTGTTCTCTCTACTAAACCTGATTGTTCATACTATCACTTCTACTCCTCTGTATATATTTCCGTTTTTAATATTCCATACCTGTGTTCGAGTTCTTCTTTTGGTTCTACCTTGGACTATCACCGTGGTACAAGGAATCGGATCATAACAAGTGGCCACGAAGATTCGAATTCATTCGGTGGAATAAAAAAAATTCGTTCGCCACTGTATTACATTTATACTCAGACTCATAGATGCAGTTACAAGTAATTCATAATAATGTTTTAAATTTTTAAATCATATTAATTTTTGGCATATGTATTTTTTAAAACTATTTCTAAATCTTTGTATTCCAATCATTCCGCCTCACCAGCTATCATTTTAGCACCGCACCGTTTGGGAACATCTGCTCTAGGAGACGGAAAACTCTGATATAAAATTTGCGGATTACATTCCATCCGATGTAAACTTCTTTTACCACAAATGTATTCGAAGTTCAAATAATAGTGTTAGCTCTGGGCAAAAACTTTCTACATTTACCAAAAATTAAAAAAAAAGGCTTCAAATACGGCTATCCCGTGATTTTCAACATCTTAAAAGTGTATCATTACCTAGCAGGACGACAAAGCCACATGCATGCTGTGCTTATTTGAGGATCATTCATGCTAAAACCCATCATGATATATACACAGTGGGGAACCATCTTATTCTCTTTATGTTCCATTAATAAGAAGGAAGTTTAATCCGGACAATTTTTCTCAATGTCTGCTACTTTGGGAAATAAACTCCTGAGAGGATACTTTACCGGCCACTGCAACCTTAACCACTTCAGGTATAATGTTAGCCATTATCTCCCCCACATATTCTCATAATCCTCACTTTTTACCGCTATCTTCAGATCAGGTCAAAATCGAGTGCTGTTGTGATATTTGGGCTGGATCTAGCCAGACCACACTATCCAGCCTTGAGAGAGTCCAAAAGCGTGTCCGAGCTCTTGTGGGTGCCGAATTATTCTCTGTCCTTCAATTGCTCTTCTACAGGCGTGATGTGGCAAAACTCTCGCTGCTCTAACGTTACTTCCATGGAAAGTGCTCGAATGAACTACATACCTTGTCCCACCAGGACATGCCTTAACGACAAGATCACGCCATGCCACTTACATAGTAGGAAACCACCCACATTCCCTCCATATTTCATCGGTGAGAAGTAAGTTTCATCCGAGCAGCTTCTTCACACAAACCGCCGTTCCGTTGGACCGAGTCTCAACTGGATGTTTCTCCTATCACGAAAATTGTAACTTCTTCAAGTCCAGGGTTAACCGTTATCTTCCACTTGTATACACACAAATGGCCTCCTAACGTAACCCTCCAACACGAGTGATCTCTGAGTCTTGTAAAGGGTGAAATATACCTTAAAATTAAAAAAAATACAACAATCTCATTCGATAACACTCTACCTTGAGTGGCTCATGGCTGTCATGTGAAATGAACTATATTAAAAAAGAAGTATTACTCGAAATCGAATCTCAGTCATCTTATATTTGTGCATGTATGCGTGATCATGTGTACGTGCATCTTTTTCATATATTACTTTAAATATGTATGTCCTTGTTCATAATAGGAGATATTTTGATCGAAAATTAAAGGTATAATAGGTGGGATTCTATTATAGAAAGGTACTCATTTTCAGAAATTTTTATTCAGCTTAAAAAATCTTATTTGTAACAGCAAGAGTACAAATAAAGTGTTGTTTTTTTTCACAAGATAAAGTTTTTTTTATGTTTTCTTGTTTTTTTAACAAGAATTTTGGCAACACGTTAACACATGTTGAAATCATCAGAGTATTTAGTATTGTTGAAATTATCACTAACATTTTGTCGAGATTTACAAACTCTATATTTTGTTTAATTTTGCAAACAAATCAATTTAAAAAAAAAAGCTGTTTATTTGGAAAAATGCTATGACAAAAAACCTACTTCGCGGTTTTTACGCACCGTAATTAAACAAACTGTACTTTGTATCCCTTTAACTGTTTGTGCTTTCTCCAAAATTTGATTTCGATCGTTCAGTGTATGCCTGTTTTAGAGGGTGTGACGAGTGCAATAAGTGAAATCACAGAATTTTATGTATAGATACATTTTTTCCCTTCATTCTTAATGAAAGACATTTTTTCATAGTTTATTAATATTATATGGTTCAGCGATATTGTATTTATTATATTATATTAAAAGGATATCCTGCGACGACATGAGGACCACCTAGCAACTTCATCTACTAGTTCGTCCTGACATCTGCAGACCACGCAGCCGCTGGAAGGATGTTATTCACTAGGACCTCCAGTAGAATAATCTGGTGCTGGAAATTGTTTCGATGCTTTGCCAAAACCGTGAGAGCTGGAGGTGTCAGTTTTATCAGTAGCATAATCAGTAGCATTAATATATAGAAATGCAATAAAACCATATAAAACAGAAAAGTATATATAAATTAACCTATTAAAAATGTATTACTGCTTATGTCCAGTTAGCACCTGTCCTCGAAAACTTTGAAATAAGTTTTGAAACGGAAATTAGGAAGAGAAACACACAGCGGCTACACATATGGTTCATTTCTATCCTTTAATATCGTGAAAAATTAAATATTTCTACTGAAATACCTCTACGACATTGAGATTTCAGCAGATAATATGGTACAACTTTTCGTAAAAATATACGTAGTGAAGGCTGTAATATTGTGTCCTATTATACTTAAGGATCTGATTAATTCCCTGTTTATACATTCAAAAACGCGGTGTCGTGTTATATTTAAGAAAATACGATCGATAGATATGGATCGGGCCGAGAAATCGAAGGATGTGGCTTGTTAAAAACACATTATCTTCAAAATGTTTTATTGTATTTTATTTTTTCTGAAAAGAAAAAACAGATTGTGTTAGAAGTTTGTCGTTTAAGAACTATGAGATTGTTTTACTGAAATTTGTAGGAATATGGATTATTTGTTGATTATAGTCATTTATGGCTCAGCTAGTGTTTAAGCATTAAGTTAATTTTAAATAGAATAAGATATACAAGAAAAGAGAGTATTTACTTGTGCCCTGTAGATGTATATTTCTTCAAAATGAATAACTTCAACAACATTTTGCAAGCATTCTAATAAACTATTGAAATAAGAACAACAATTTGAAGAACCGATAAGATAAGCAACAGAAAGAGGCATTCTTAGACTCAGGTTACATTTTAGTTCAGCCGCCAGCAATATTTGCAGCTAGAAAAAAAAAAAAAAAGAAAAAGAAAAAGAAAAATCGGTGACTTAAAATGACAAGTGTTTTTATTTTTTTCAAACTGAAAATAGTAAACACCATTTAATAATGGAACTGTGATTTTGGTCATTACAACATAATTTCTATGAAAGGCTACAAAATGAAAAAATAATGATAATAATATTAATGAGAGTACAGATATATTTTCGTAAACTGCAGATAATTAATACAAGTAATACAGATATTTTTCGTATTTTGTTTATTTCATTCTTATAATTCATTCGGATTGTCTTCAATATTTTTTACAATTCATCTTTATGACTCACTCGCCAATGTTATAAATTTGGCATTACACTTAGGTACTCCAAAAGATTCGCTAAAAACGAGCATACATGATGAAAAGATTCCCTAAACTTAATAAAAACAAAGTTTTATCTTCAAAAACTTCACCTTATTATTAAGGATTTTTTTATTATGAAATTATATTCATAAACCTCTTTAGAAGCTTCGAAAGTCTTGTTAAAAAATTGTTTTTTTCTTGCGTCAATGGGTGACCATTAATTAGTATAGGAAAATTTAGCGTCGTCCCATTGATTTCAAACATCAGATATT
Organism: Acanthosepion lycidas; assembly: GCA_963932145.1. NCBI lineage: Eukaryota > Metazoa > Mollusca > Cephalopoda > Sepiida > Sepiidae > Acanthosepion > Acanthosepion lycidas. The sequence goes on along the minus strand of OZ010573.1, from coordinate 83,821,923 downwards.
TGTTAGATTGTAATGAAATTTTCAAGAATTATTCACAAATGAATGAAATAATTTTACGATTTTTTTCTATTTAAGAAAATCTTGGTAAAATATTGTTTTTTACATCTGGTAGTCCCCCCACCCCACCCCATTTATTTAACATTATGAAAATTCGAGAAATTCATGTTTGTAGAGATTAATGTTCCTATAATTTACAACTACAAGGAGAATTTGCATCACCAAATTATTTTTGTTAAACAGAACTCGCAGTTACAGAAAATTTGCCGGGAATCATAAAATGCATAATGCAATAAAACTAACATATTATTAGAAAAGCTTTTAATTGTTTTTTTGAATAAGATATTGTTATATACCTTACCTATGAACACTAATGGGTATGTCCCAATCCTCATCTATACGTTGGACACTATTGTAAGTGGGGGTAATACGCTAAGTAGTCCACCACTAGCAGTGGTTTACCTACTTCACGCCGCTAGCGAGTATTGTATTTTGTTGATGTTATAAACTGTTCCTTAATATATATTGGGTAAACCTGCTAAAATCAAAAATAAAACGTATTTATTATCAGGAAAAGGAACTTATACAGAACAATTTGTCAACTACATTAGTCAGACACAAAAATAAATTTAACCACAAATTCGCTCTAAAGAATGCTACACTTATTAAAAGAGAAAGTAAATTACTTTTTGAGAATGTTGATATTGAATCTTAATCAAATATAAATCTGTGTCCAATATACGTGAATATATACTTTTGTTAAATTAAAAGAAGACTATGGAATTTCAATCTTCTGTTATTTAAAATATATAATACATAAATTAATCTCAAACTAAAATAATATAAATAATAGTTGCATTATAAAAAAAAGCAATAACATTTACTCACCATTGTTTATGAAATTATATTACTTCGCATAACTCGATAATTTATTTTGACTTTCATTTAGCCTGATATGGATTTATGAGCGTTCTTGAATTGAAAAATTCCGAAAAATTAACGACCTTCTTATTTTTGTTTATCAATGATTTTCCCAAATAAAATTCCTGCATTTGCCTTGATAGCATCTATTAAAGGATGAAAGGTATCGAGTAAGATAGGTATTCCTTTTGACTTTATTCATACACACACACACACACACACACACACATATATATATATATATATATATATATATATATATATTGAACAATAAAAAAAAAATAAAAAATTAAAATCTTCGGACACACTGGGTTGTAGATTAATATTCTTTCGTTTTTTTATTATTATTCCATTGAGATTGCTCGACTAGTTTCGGCCAAAATGGCCATCATCGGGAGGAGAAATATTTCTGATTGCTGCTAGCACTAAACTACAGAAATGAATGTCTTGATGGAGAAAATGAACTTTTGTCTGTAGTTTTCATTTGTTTTTTTTATTTTTTTATCTTTTTAACATGAATCTTTTAACATTCCTTGTGTTGGTCAAACAGTCTCTTTTAAGTTGTTATTTGAGATAAGAGCTGGATAGATACATGCTGCTATGAATTCTCTGGTCAGTTTGACAGTTTTAAAGGTAAATTCAAAGATTCATATATATATATATATATATATATGTGTGTGTGTGTGTGTGTGAGAGAGAGAAAGAGAGAGCGTGTGTGCATGTAGATAGATTGTTTGCAAGTAAGTGATTATGTCAGTTAACACTGAGAGCCGAGTTCGAGCCGAGTTCGAGCCGAGTTCGAGTTCTATCCGAGTTTTTTCCGTTTACTTTGGAGCGAAGACCCGTGGAAAAGGTATGTATATATCTTTTCTACCCAGCTGTGTGTTAAATAGACCAAACTTGACTATCTTGCAGTGTTGGAAATCAGTATCTAGAAGGTCAAATCTGAATTCAAAACCGTATCCACAGATTTAATCTGTCAGTAGTGGTCATATGAGTCCACAACTATTATGTAGTCTAGAATTATATGCATTCTACGTCTAGAATTACAAAAATGTTTCTTTAGCATTTACGATACAAAGACGAGTAAATGAGCCTTTATATCCTCTCTTTATATTCAACCTTAACTGCAAATCCTAAGAATTTGCTGAATGATCAAATACAAATCTGACCAGTGGAACGGAGCCTAAAGTGAATGACATTTCCGTGGTATGTCTATTGTAAACGATGTCCTAAACGACTCCAAAGAGAGTGCCGGTCAAATCGTGAAAAATTGGAGAAAAACAACTTTTAGAAGTTTATTGTCTTCATTGTGTCCAATATTTTGTAATAAGACATAAAAAAAAATGTACCTTTCTTAACAAAAGTTGACTGTCGTTTCTGACCACAGGAACATGTCCCTTGGCATTTGAATCGTTACCATGCATTTTTGTCCGCGTATATTAGCATGTGCATTTTTAACAGGTGCACTTAGGTGCATCGACGATTCAATAGCCTAATGATGAAAATAACAATTTCTTTGATGCAAAATGATTTATTTTCAATAAGATATATTTCTTTGTCGATGGGGATTTTTAATCACCAAGGTTGAACGTAGAGGAGTGGGTTGAGTAATAGCTATCGGTGCGGAAATTGGAATCGGCATGTTGAGTTCAAATACTAACCGTGTCTGTTACGTTCACTTTTTACTGATTTTGAAAACGTATTAATCTATCACCCTCCAGCTGTGAGGTAAATAGAAGAGTAGAGTTAACAATTTAGACATGGTAGAATACGTTTAGGAAATGGAAAACTCCGAATTCAAAACCAGCCTGATGAGGAATAGGCTCCGTCAGGTTATCTTATCCTAGACACACGTACATCATTTATGGTTTCAGGACATATGGTGCCCGTCAGACACTAAAGTTTATAGGGCTTGTGAAAGTAATCGTAAACACGTTGATCATTAGGCGAGACCAGAGATGGTTGGAATATGTTTCACTTAAGTGGCTCTAACTTCTAATAAAATTAATTCAATACACATAAAAAAAAGAGTCTTCGTTGAGTGAGTCGTTTGCATCTGGAATTGGAAGTTACTTATGCTATCACTTAAAAGTTTGGAATAAACAGTATACGAACCTCTTCAGCCTGTCGGGTAGTTTGGTACTATTTGAAGTGGTATTTTAGTTCAAAAAATAGAGATGAAATAAATATATTGTTGTAAGTGTGAAATATAAACTCTTTAATCAGGTGGAAATAAGTGAAAATGAGTAAAAAGTAAACATTTAGAAACAGATTATGTTTGCATAACAAATACTATCACATTTGAATATTTTAATTTTCGTACGTGTTTAAATTTGATGTCTCAAATTGGTAATTATCATCTTTGCTTACAGTCATACATTCTGTCTTCTTACCATTAATGTTTCCTTCGCTGCCTTCTATAGGAGTTCCTGTAGTTTCCTTTTTATGTCTGTTATTAACACATTTGCATGTATTATGTTGTTGAGACTGTGGTCGGCAACATTGAATCCTTGTAAGACAAATAATTATTTCAGGATCGCCTCACTGTAAAGGCTGAATACATCGACCGAGAGGGAAAATACTTGACTTAACGCCAATTCCTATATTTGTTATTTACTGAATTCATTTTATACACGTATGCAGGTGGTTTTCTCCCAGTACAGGTTCGAGATTATTCTAATATCATTCCCAAATAAATCAGTTTTCTCTAGCAGTTCAAAGAGAAAAGTGACCTTCTTTTTCAATCACTTTTGCATAATCTATAAAACACAAATACACATTCGTCTGCATATTTATTGGTCTTTATGATATTATTCTAAGCATAGATATCGCATTCTTTGTTCCAATGTCTTTAACAAACTAGCACTGTTCTCGTTCGATTTCTGGTCTGATTCTTCTACAGGCTCTATTCATCAAAATTCGGATACGTTTTATGTGGCTCATTAGGCAAATTGTCCGATGTTCACAATCGTCTCCATCTAGATTTAAGGTCTATGAACAGTTATTGCACCAACTTCTGCTCAGTTCAAATATAAAATTTAGACTTCACGAAATTTAGTTACGATCGGAACAGCATTGAGTGGGATAGAAATTTGTATCTCTAGCCAATTTTTTGGCTCTGGCACACATATGTATAAATTTAGATGACCATTGTTGAAAACAGCAAACCAGTTTGAAAATGCGCATCCGTTTTCTTTTCATGAGTGAGGGATTTTAATTAAAAACCTTTTGGCAAACTGAAGGAGGAGAATCCTTATTCCGTTTGGTGATAAGCCAAAATATATTTTTATTTCTGTAAGGATGTATTTCTGTAATTCATCCTCTTGTTTATCAGTGAAAACTTGACACGTTTTAGAATAAGCAATATTCGTTCCCTACCCCTGGGTTTCTTCTGAGCATATCGCCTAACCATGTCGAAGGGTATGCTAGCTTCTACTGCTACTGATCAGAGCCTTCTCTTTTCCTGCAACACTTGATCCACTATACTTATTATGTCATCACGGCGATGTAGACTGTCAGAGGTAGATTTTTAGGGCTGAACATTGCTTGAACAATCTAAAAAAAGAATATGAAACGTAATGTGTTATTCATGGATCAGTTGTATACTGATAAAGTCATGAGTTTATTAAAAATAGATCAGGTTATCAAGTTTATATCTGGTTTGGAATGATGGACAACTAAATCTCATTTATAAGGCACATTTGTATGCTTTATACTGGTAAGAAGTACTTAATTATAATTTCAAAATGGTGCGTAAATTTCTTAAAACGTTTGAACTCTGGATCAGGTTCTATGTGAGGGATCAGTTGATGCTAACTACACCACAGCATATATTCGTGTCAGTATAAAGATGGCGCTTATCTCTCTTTGCTTGAGATAAGTCATGTAGGGTTGCTCAATGATGTCACTTCATACAGCGACGAAAGCGGTAGTCAATTTGATTTCGTTTACAGAAACTAAACCATGTTTGCATTCTTAAGCTCAGCCCCACCCCCAGGGCCCGAAAAGAGATTAAATCTACCTCCTTAGGAAATTACAAATCCACAGTGCCGTTTCCCTTTGGGAATATATATATTACATCGATATAGAAAGAAACTCCAGCTCGCAGTTTGGGAAACCCAAAACTCGCCGTTTCCCGTTCTGGCCTGGCCGGGGACAAAGAATAATTTTTGCCCATTTTACTCTGTAGTCCTAAAGTGGCTTCTCTAGACACAGGAGTCTTTCCATATTATATGTAAGAACCATCTTTTGTTTCTCCTTACACTTGGCTTTGTGATGTAATTACTCTGCGTGGGAATATATATATATATATATATATATATATATATATATATATATATATATATATACATATATATATATATATATATATATATATATATATATATATATATAACAGTAACGAAAATTTTCGTAGTCCGTATGGATAATCGAAAGGAGGCTGAAATCCTGAGAGCTCAATGTTAAGTCAGATCGAATAATTTAATTTAAAAGAAAAAACAGACAACTTTAAGGCTCCATTGTAATAATTTAATTTACCAGAGAATTTTACTTTTTCTCTGGATCATCAGACTTTACTTTCAAAGAAGAAACGACGTATTTGAATGTAAAGTCTGAGGATCCAGAGAAAAAGTAAAATTCTCTGGTGAAATAAATTATTACTATGGAGCTTTAAAGTGGTCTGTTTTTCTTTTAAATTAATATATATATATATATATATATATATATATATATATATATATATATATATTATGGGTGTGTGTGTGCGCGCGCACACACACGCGAATAAGTGATATATAAATCTGAGAATCCAGCATGTCTGTCATTCCTTTTTCATTTCAGTCATTCCGTTCTTTCCGTGAAGTACAGTGTTATTACATCACGCATATAATCATGCCCATAGGACACCACGGCGTGGTGTAGAGGTTAGCAAACCTGTCTCGCTAAAACAGTTACGACTGAATAGTGAGTTCGATCCTCACTTGGTGCCCCATTCTTTCGGCCTTGTGCCAAACCTAAGCTACGCTTGGATGGGGTCGAAAATCACTATAATGATGCCTATAACGGGAGGAATTCAAATGGGAAAATAAATATTTCTTCCATAGCTCTGTCCCTTTAATTTACAAATGTTATTAACCTGAATGAGAAGTGCTTTGCTTTCATTTGAGATACTATATTCAGAAAAAATATAGTAGGCTCCATAGTAATAATTTATTTCACCAGAGAATTTTACTTTTTCTCTGGATCCTCAGACTTTACATTCAAAAATAATATTACGCCACTTGTAAGCATCAAATTTTACTTGTAATTTTGTAATCGAAACAACGAATTTTTAGTCATAAGTAATTTCAGTTTTCAACTGCCATTTAGAATGAGGAATGTATCATCTTAAGCGATCCTTAAATATATCACAAGTGATGAAAAATGATTTACAGATGACAATGTGCAACGCAAATGACATAGGACTGACAAGAATAAATTTCCATAGTTGACGCTAAAACTTAAGCTCAAAGAAAGGAAAGTAATGTTAAGCGTATTGTGCAGTCATCAGGATATCGTTCATTTAGTGTTCGCAGGGAGCCACTAAAAATAGATTTATCCGTCTAGTTGGTGCAACTTGTCCATAAATGCTTGGTTGAAAAAGCGTCCTGCATTCTTCAATATGAAGATAACGCAAGGCCTTATAGAACAGCAATAACACATAAAAACACTGTGGAACTCGGTTGGTCTGTTCTAATTAATGCACTATATACCCTTGTCCTTGCACCAAAAGATGAAGAAAACTTTCTCTGACAAAAACCGGATTCAAGCGTTCGTTCAAGTCTTTTTTCACAACAAAACTTCCGGAATTTTACTAAAAATGTATTGAAGTCTTGTTTCATTGTAAATATATAATTAATTAAAATGTACTTTTACTTTATTGTTTGCGTAATAAATATGAACACCATGATCATCAGCCACACATTAAAATAATGAATCGCACACACGTTATTTTCCAAGTGAAAAGTTGCATCCCAGAATGAAAAACGTTTCAAACGCTCTCTATTTCATTCTTTTGACGAGGCTTTCTATATTTTTTCTATTCATTTCAGTCTGTAGGAACGGGTATGTTCGTTAAGGAGTAGTCAAGGTTAAATGTTTCAATAACGATGTTAGGTTATAACTGTACCGAAAGTCCTCTACTGTTTATCAGGAGCTAAATATTAGATTACATTCAAACATTTCATATAAAGAGAGCGTAGGTTCGAATCCTGCTGGAGGCACATTTTCTCATTTATTAAGGCCGGTAGACGAAATAAATTATTAAGAAGATAAACGGAGCGTCTACTTAAATATGGACATCTCTGTAGTTTATTTAATGCTGAAATCTAAATATTTTGTACACGATTTTATACTTTCAGGGTGAAAAGTATATTTTTTAAATAAATAAGTTGTGGATCATAAAATGAATTTCTGGTAATTTCACTATAAAAATGTAGTTAGTAATTTTTTAAAATAAAAAAAATATATATATTTCTTTTAATTTTACTATAAAATATACTATGGATCATTCTGCTATAAATATATACTGTAAATTTACGTTTGGGGGTTACTATTTGCCCATAGCTGGGACAGTAACAGGTGCTACCACTCCGAGTTAGGATTGATCTGGAAACAACAGCAATTAAGAGGTGGTTCCACGCTTCTCAAAACCTCCAAACCAGAGGCCTTGCTGCTAGATGTAGTTTATCGTCATACCCAGTACGATGTTATAGTTGTTTTAATATAGTGAAATATAATCAATTTTATTTCTAATAATTATTTTTCAAATTCTACAATATGTGGGAATATCTTCCCAAGTTTTAACATGTACATTACATGAGCTTTTCATTCAAAAATAAATTTTACGGGTCATTACAAAAACATAATATATCAATCAAATAAACTTCATTATATTTTCATATAATTTTATTCTTAAAACTAGAATACTGATAACATAAATATTTAGAAATATTTGTGTTAGTATCGAGGCGCGAGTTTAGCTCACTGGTAGTGATGAACCCCAAGCCTTTGATAAGTTATTTGTTTAGAAGAAGGAAATCTCTGTCATCCGCCTGTGTGTTAATCCGGATATTTTGCATTGTTTCTGTGAGCTGTTGCAGTGTTGTGCAAGCTGCACACGAATACAATTCACAACGCGGATATGACATCCTAACAGCTTGTTGTTCTGGTTTCCCAAGTACATTAGTGATGGCGATGTGAAGAGGTGTACAGGTTTCACCGACCGACCGCATATAACTGCTAACCTACGCAATGGCCGTTTGTCTTCCTATGGAGACGGGGCCTAGCACTCGGTTGCGTCAAATATTTAAAACAGAACGACTCACCAGATTAGCAAGATGGGATCTAGAATAGGTGACCTAAACATTGCCTGTCTTACTCTTTGTCTGGTCAGTCGAGGATGGTTTGCGGATGTTCAGTTAAGTACTCAAAAGCAATGAAAATTAAATCAAAACCATTGAAATTGCCTTTGTAGATAGACAGCACGAACGCTATGCTTTTCGTTTTGCTGTTCTATCTGATATCCGCCAATGTGATACCACTCAAATCGAAGAACATGGTGGTAGCTTTACATTCTTCTAAAAAGTTAGGGAAGCAGGTAGACGAAACGAGACTGGTGTAGGGTTTGCGATACGAACAAACGTAGTTCCTCCCTTGAGAGACATACTATGTGGTATAAACGATAGACTTAGGTCACTTCGGTTCACCCATACATCAATCAGTGCTTATGCAACTATACTTTGATTCAGTATTCATTGCAAGGAAGTGGGGAAACTGGTTTTGCATGATGGATTAAGGAACTGGTCAAATCATGAAATGTGCACAGTATTTCAGAATCACATTACAAGTAAACAATTACAAAACAAAGGTAATCATATAACATTTTAGATGCACTAAGGGTGCCGTCAATAGCACCTACTGGACTGTGTTATCGTTAGCAAACAATAAATATTATAATTTCTATTATGATTAATATTCTTTTTATCTTTCGAATTTCTTTCGTCGATCTAGCATTTCTAAATATCATAAGAAGCATAGATGAACAATCTTTCTTTCTTATTATGAAACACACACACACACACATACATACATACATACATATATATATATATATATATATATATATATATATATATATATATATATATATATATATAAATATATGAGGATATTGAAGTCAACACACTGCGGCGATAGTCTGTTTCATACTTAAACACAATCGTATGGCCTGACGATTGTGTGTAAGTATGAAACAAATTATCGTTGCTGAATGTGGACTTCAATGTTCACTTTTATATTTAAATACGCGCTATCCCTGATATTGACCAGTTTGACCCATAAATATATCATTACCATGAAATGATATTTTCATTATATATATATATATATATATATATATATATAATGAAAATATAGTTTTAAGGAATATAGCTTTAAAAATACCGATAGTTTAATGTAAGTCAGTAACTATCTACGGGTTCATAAGTGTACATCAAAGCTTCAGTAAATAAAATTAATGAGAATGCCAGGTGTGTAAATAAATGTGTTTTTCTTACTTACTGATTCACATCTGCAATTAGCGATAATAATATGAATGGAAGCAGCAAAGGAAGAAAGTATTGAGAGATGTAAGGAAAATAATATTTGTAATCAGAAAGATTATTAAAGAATTATACCAGGGGTATCATGCCTTCATTCAAGACCCGTAGATTCACCTGGGGAGTATGCGGGTCACAGATGTCATCATGCAAGGCGTTACTGCTCTGGTTTCTATAGCAAGTAGTTTTTTTTTTTGTTTTGTTTTTTTTTTACGGAAAGGAGTTGTTATCCCCGTGCACCAAAAGTTATGAGTTTTGGTTCTCACAGAGTAATTATCAACCAAAGAACCAATTTTGCTTTGCTATTTAACACATGGAATGGTGGAAGCGTAGAAGAGATTGATTTATACCTCTACCAAATGGAATGACTCGAAAGGGAATGTAACGAACTCACAGATTTCTATATATATTTTCATAAATTACCTATATCCCGATATATATATATATATATATTGTTACGAACCCCATTTAAATTTATCATAAAAAAACTATACCATTGCTTATATTTTAGAAGCATTCTAAAATAAAGAGCCCAGTACGCGCAGAAACGTAAAGACAATAAGCCCAAGGATATAGGTAGACTTAGTGGCGACAAAGATTAACCAGAATATACCCTTTCCTTCTCTTTAGGTCAACGGGTTGACAGCATAATTGACACGGATATATTCCAGAGTTGAAACACTTTAAACTAAACTTTCTCTGACCCTGCAGGTGAGAAAGGGGGGAGGGGGCAATTACCTCATTTCACCCTTTATTGCGAAAAATACAAGAGTTGTGTCCAGGCCTAACGACCGAAAAGACGTGCTCGCGAAATTTGTCCAGGTGTGACAGAGACAGTGAGTCTGGGAAACACGCACGCACACACACAAACACACGTATACATTTTTAGTTAAATTGGAGTAGATTTGAATACCGAAATTAAGTCAGAGCATTTTGTTTACTGATGGGGAAATCTGATCAAGGGCAGAAGTTGTACCCATTGAATCTGGTCATCAGGAGAGAATGGAAATGGTTGAAATAATTTTTATCGATTAAAAATTGAAATAGAGCTGAGTAAGCTAGAAGGAACTTTGAAATTCACATGATTTTGGTTGAAGCAGCCAGAACCCTGTGATAATCAAATACGAATTAGTAGGACCGAGGGTTATAATCAGCTAGGTTTATATATATAAACGCGTAGTTATGCTGAAAAAGGCAGACTGGAGAAAATTCTTGAAGACAGAATAGAGAATTGGCCCGGGTGAGCGTTGGGAGGAGGAACGCCACTATAACTTTAAGCCCCGCACAGAAATCTTTATCCCTCAATCGCAAGAGTCATATATCATTCTGAGGCGATTTAACAAGATAATCACATACTCTCTCTCTCTCTAATCCAGTGTATGAGGGTTTGTTTTTTTTTTTAATTTTCTTTTCTGTAACCCGTTTCTCTTCTCTACTATTCTTTTCTGCTATAAAAAGACATTAACAATTCAACCATTGAATCGATGTTCGTCCGGCTTTCTGTAGATATTTTTTTTTTTTTTGCTGCAATCTAAATTTCCTAGCGCAGACTCCCCACCCGTGTCTACATCTTCAGTCGACCGTCAATGGACGGACCTCACTTCTGGTTTCTGGAACAAACAAATTACAGCGTGGGCAGGAAACAGGATTAAACCATCGGACCGGTCGAATAAGCTACGGATGTTGAGGGGACTTATGGCCACTCCCTTAAGTTCGGTTTGGACCGAGTAGACACCTCAACACTGAGAGTAAGACGCCGGAGGTTGAAGGGCCGGGGCGAAAATGTTAGACAGGTCCAAGGGCCGAAAAGGCAAGTTTGCGAAAAATACAATAGTTGTGTCCAGGCCTAACGGCTGAAAAGACGTGTTCGCGAGATTACGAGAAGGAGGATTCGTCTCTGAATGGAATAGATGGACCCGTTCGGCGACGTATGCGGAATCCTGCTACATCGGTATGAAAGAGACAGAAGACAGCTTGTAGGAAAAGAAAAGAAGAAAGCGAGGAAAGATCTCAAAAGGAGATACTTATGGGAAAAAGAAAGAGAGGTAGAAAATATCTCAATAGAGAATGATGCCACACCGAGATGAAGAAGAAGGAGAAAGAAAGCAGTTTCAACTCTTACTAAGTCCTTACAGGACGAAAAGGAAAATAAAGAAAGAAAGAAAGAAATAAAGAAAGGAAGAAAGAAAGAAAAGACAACATCAAACGAGAATGCTGCTACACGGAGACGAAAGAGTGATGGAAGGCATTTTCAGCTTAATCGTCGGCCAAGCTCCTAGACAGGACCAGAAGAGAAAGAGATGAAATAAGAAAAGACTTCAAAAGGAGACGCTTATAAAAAGAAATAGAAAAGGAAAAAGAGAAAAGAAAAGAAGAAGATATAAGAGACATTAGTAGAAAAAAACTTTTATTACGAGATAAAATCTTATTTTTCTTGTGCTTCGTTATTGTTTAAATGTACTTCTTTTTCATTATGTACTTTCATGCAAGTCTCGCATGAGATCCTTTTATTACATGTTTCTTTCTACTTGTCATGAAATTTCGATGTTTTGAAAATTCGTGGAAGTATGGCACAAAGCCATACGTTGATTTGTGTTTTAACTTTCTTAGAGGATATTCTCCTCCCACTATTTTATCCACAGTGTTTAAATGTTTATTCCTGACATATTGCCATTTTCGCTTTGACCGTTTTTGTTAATTTTATTTTCCCCATGTTTTTGCGCTTGTTAATAAATTTATATTCCCTGTCTCTATTGTTGTTTGTCGCCTATCGTGTTTGTTCCTTAATCAATTCCGCTAGGCCGTGTCTGATCAATCGGAAAGAAACCCTTGGGAAAGAAATATATTTTACGAAAATTGAGTAAATATAAATGTTAAAAAATTGAGTAAATATAAATGTTATAAAACACAGATTACGATCCTCCTCTACCTCCGCTATCGATAGGGTTGGATGAAAGTAGGTGGGTCGTAAGAATATACATATGTGTATTTGTGTGTGCGTGTGTGTATGAGAGTGGGTGAAGTATTTATCAATGTGGTGCGCACACAAATGTATATAGTACAGTCGGTCACATTCTTAATTACTTCAAACGTTATTTTAGTACATACCCTGATTTGAGTAAAGACTCCATTTTATTAATAGATACTGTTTAAAATAAGTACAAGTTACTAAAGAAAATGTGCCCGACTGATCACCGTCTGATCCGGCGTCCTTTAACAACTCAGCGAAGAAGAGTGTCCCAACCAAATTTATATATATATATATATGAGAAAAACCAATATGGCCAACGCGTCACAGATAGACACACACACACACACACACACACACACACACACACACACACACACACACATACATATATATATATATATATATATATATATATATATATATATATATATATATAGGGTGCAACAGCAAAATTGTCCAATTATTAGTTTAAGCTTTGAACCGTTGTATCTTAGAAATGATTAAAAAATAACTTACTGGAATTGTTCGAGGGCTATATAACACTATTAATTTCTACTTTAAAGAATAATAATGTCTTTAAATCTAAGGCGAATTGATGATCCCTATTGCTGTTGTGACCTCCTATTCCAGTTTTCCTTTCTACCGTTTCTTCTTTTTTAAACTTATTCTCCGTTCTGTTTGATGGTTCTTGAATGGACTTTGAAGAGGAAAGCCAGGATATGAATGTTGGTACCGTTACTGAAAACCTGAATTATCTTTTTCCTCTCACAATTGTTGAGTTGAGAAGCCATAGTGGGGCTGACACAAAACGATCTTAACCTGCTCTCTTTCCGTCAGTTATTCTTACGACAAATGTTGTCAAGATAGATCATTTCTTATGTGGAAACCTGCAGAAAAGAAACACAATTAGTTTAGCTTTTTTTTTTTTAATATTGAAGATTTTGTGGATTTGACAATTATCCCATGCTGTTACACGATTTGGATAATTTTGCTGTTACACGCGGTATGTATATGTGAGTGTGTTATTATTATTATTAGTAGTAGTAGTAATTTCTGAATTTAATATTTGGAGGCACATGGAACCCCAGCTCTCACGATTTTCTAAAAAGAGTAAAATTCAACTTGCCCAACTCCTCTAATACTGGCTACACAGGCCTGTTATTTAACCTATAGCTGAAGGGGGAGTGTAAAAGTATTAATGTAAAATGAACGCAACCAACTCGGTCGGAATTTGTATTTGGCTCGTTGATAACAATTTACACGCGGGTAACCCTTACGATATTCGCATTTATTTTAATTAAAACCTCAAAATTTTAGTAATCAACTTTACGCATATGTCCTTTTTTTTTTTATTTATTGAATCAGGTTTATTATGTCACTAGCTTTTTAAAGTAATTGGTTTTATTAAGCTTAAGTCAACTAAATATTAGCCAGTTTCGACGTCACTGGCTACACGAGAGCCTGGTTGTTTCATTGTAATAGTATATTTCGAACATAATTGAATTAAAGAAAAATAACCCTGTTAACTGATTCTCAGATAGGGTTAGGTGGCAGTGATTGAACTGATGCCATTTAGATATCAATTTGATCTAACATTTTGAACAGCGGGTAACTTTTATTAATTATATATTTGTAATATGAACGATTCATTGTGATAGAATATCTGTGTGAAGGAAATCTGGTACGATTGTCAAAAGAAAAAAAAATCAGACCGAGATGAAAACAATAATAATAATAATAATATGAACATTACCCTGAATCTTTAGTTGAGGGAGCAGATGTTACCATATTCTACGATTTTTCTATCAACATATCGAACAATACAAGTAAATTCGCCCAGATTTTATTATCAAAAATAGAAAAGAGAAAGGTTGTACACTGACTGACATGAACGTGCCACATAAGAGAATCATCTCCGCGAAGGCTCATGTAAAAAGTAAGCAAATACACACTGACCTTGCGTTGGAAAGAGAAAAAAATGTGACACTTAAAAACTAAAACTGTTCTTTTGTGGTTGGAGCTCCAGATCTGATAAAGAAAGAAACTCAAGAACAAATCCACAAAAAAACCCTGGTGTACAGTCTGTCCAGGAAATCCAAATACACACATCTATATACACATCTATACACCCATATATATATATATATGCACCTGCATATATAAATAGGAAAACAAAAATAAAGGTATATTACTTTCAATAATGAATGCAAAATAATTGTAGGGCTGCAAATAAAATAAGATAGACTAAAATTCTATTTATATGGTAATTTAAGTTTATTTTTATGGCGACATTTAAATATGATCTCGTTCCTTTGTTTTAATAGCCGGCTATAGTTTTTTAAATTTAATTATTCTATTTTTTCTTTCAAGCATAAGTTCCATCTATTTCTGAAGCCGTTGGGAGTTTGAGATTTACCTACAATATTCTATTCACTCGGTGAGGAGAAGTTTCTATCCTTTAATTCCCAGAAATATTTAGAAAGAACTGTCTGTTTTTTTTTTTTGTTTTTTTTTTGTAGATAATGGTCAGAGAAAAGAATTCCTGTAATTATATAGTCTCTGTATTGTATACTTTTCTTATTATCTATATTTCTTTACGGAAAATTGATGCTTGTTATATAACATTTTCGGATTTGAATATATCTCCAACTAGGTAGTTGTTTTTGACTCTACAATTACAAGATGGTTTGCTTTCTATTTGGTTATTGTTACAAAACTTGTGTAATATTTTATTATTGTGTGAATTAATAATATTGTAGATGTTATTTGTGCATGAGTAACTAATTTTTAAGTTTTTTTTTTATTAAAAATCTGACTAAGTGGGTTATTTCGTTTTAAATGTTTGTCCATCAAGTTCAGAAAGTTTTGACCGATATTTATAAGGGATATTTGGCAGAATGGAGGGTTAAACCATATAACTTTTCTTTTTCTGTGTCTGTGTCTGGTCCTATTTATTTTAGTATCTTTTGAAGAGTCCAGATAAAACATATTTTGTTTAAAGACATTTTTTGAGGGCTTCAATATAAGGTATTTTATTTTCATCGAAAATGTTATTATTGGAAGATAATTTATTGATTCTCGTATTTACAGTGGTGGGAATTTGTTTAATTATTTGATAGGGATAGTTGGAGTTAACATTAATATATATTGGAGTTTTATTATCTTTGCGATAAGGTTTAAATGTGTTATTTAAAAAATTAAAAATTATATGTGTTATTTGAAAGGTTTTAAGTTATATTAAATATTAGAAGATTGGATAAAATTTCTATTTCAAATCCAATAAAAATAATAAAATAAAATTTCATCCAATTTTAAAATAGTTATTTTTTTTAGATATAAAGGTCAATCCTTCAAAATTAAATCACTGAAAAAAAAACTCTGTAATTAAAAGAAAAGGTGAAATTTTTATTTTTATTTCCATAATTAAGCATCTGTCAAACATTTAATGAGTTAATTTCTCCAACCATAATATTTGCCAAGAAGAATTCTATGTGAGATGATTTACAAATGATTATAAAAGAATTCACTTCTGAGAAAGTTGGAAATCAAACAGTTAATGTAATTATTTTTAGTAATTATACGCACCCTTTTCTCAGAATTCTAGTTTTAAATGTTACGGTTGCGTATTATACACGGGGATTAAATAATATGATAAGTTGTTTTGATGTTTTTTCTGGCTATATACGCCACAATATTCTGGAATTATGATCGAATGTTATATATATGTTCCGGACTTGTGAACGTTGGCGATCTTGGCATTCGACAATTTCCTGTCCTGGACATCTGTTTACTCTAGCTCGCAAGGCAGGTTGTGCGTTTTTTTTTTCTTCTCTCCCTCTTGCCTTCAAGAAAGTTCAACTCACTAAACAAATACTGCATTTACTTTTATTTAAATTGATTCACATTAATATGGTGCACATTTCCTTCTGCTTTACGTTTTAATGAAAGACGTCATGACAGTGTTAATACTATTATCATCGTAGGAGATGTCTTCGTCATCTATGACCTATTCGTCATAACAGCCATCTTGTCCTTTTTAAAAAAGAATGTCTTCACTGAGGATTGCGGTTTTCCGATGTAGATTTTACTTTAAGTCCTTTGCCTTGATGGCTATGGGGATGGTTTGTCAGGCTTCTCTTATGTATGTATATATGACAGAAAACATATAGTGTGGTTACCCTAAATACTGTTTAACATTTGTATTTCAAAACATTATACACTATATATAAACTTACATTCAGTAAATTCGAACCAGATAAAATTTGAAAAAATAAAAAATTTAAATTTATTTTTACCCGCTAAATATTTCAGATATTTTTTTAGAATTTCTTAACCCAATGTTAGGGTTACATACAATACACAAATGCGTATAATACAGGAATAATACGTTAATAAGACTTAGATTGATTCAATCTGGCTTTGTGTCATACGATGCTAACTTTATTAAATATTGAAAGTCACATCGGTGTTTCTTATTGTAGCATTTCTAAATCATTATATAACATTTTTTCTCTCAATCATTGCGTATCCAACTAAGCTATACCATTTAAACAGCAGCCTCCTTTCTAGCAATAAAGAAACGTCAAGTAATGAAAGCAACAGAATATGGAATCGGACAAAGATCCTAGCCAATTAGAAATATGTTTTCGTCTGGCAGACAGCGATTTTAAATTAAGAAAAAAGCTGTCTTCTTATCAATCAAATCCGATATATTTTACAGCTATTTACTTCTAAATATTTTCAACCTAGAGAAAGATTCTTATCTTGGATTTCAATGACGTCTATTGGTTCAGCTAACTAGCGCGCCATTTTTATGTCATTTCTTCGTTCTATTTTTAAAGTATTTCTTACTTTCTTTTATCCATTGGTTATCATGCGTCTAATTTTAAAAAAAATTCTTTGGTTGTTACTTTATCTTTGCTTCCTACACTCTTTTCCCTTGCTACTTCTTCCTTAGTTCCATTTACAAGTTATCCGTATTTTGAGGCATTTTAGAAGCATTAACATAAGCTGAAGTGTCAAAAAATAGAGATAGCAGTACACAGGAGGGTTTCTCCATCATCTACTTGTAGAAATAGACTCCGTCGAATGACGTATGTGTGATGTAATAGTTAAAGAAGGTGTGTAGCTGTGGCAGCTATGGGATTCTGGTAGAATTTCATAACGTTTAGCCACGGAATAATTATTTGGGCCAAAAATAAGTGAAACTTTAACTTTCATGTGGAAAATTCTCTAGTTTTTTTTTATAGAAAAAAGAGGAAGGTTATAGTGGGAGTATTTGACTTTCGGATAGAGAGATAAGCGTTCCTCGGTTGAAACGAGAAAAGTATCACTAACAACTAATAACAGTAATAATTAACCACTCAACCAACAAGTATTTTACATCATATCATATTCTATTTCACTCTGCTTGCGCCTCTTTCTTCTATGGGATTCCAAAATAGGCGTTCCCGTAAGTTTTTCACTGTCATATCGCACTTTGTGCGTTTTATTATCAATCTGCCTAAGAAGATTCATGGAACATTAGTAACATTAGTAAATATGCCTGCAGTAACACAGTATACGGAAGCAACTCCATGATTCAAGAGGATCCGATCCTTAAAGCTGATCTCTCCACTAACATAGCAAACAGGTCAATGGAGGATAAAACTGCTTTGAAACATTCAGTATACCAAAAGCCAAATAATATTATTATCAACAATGATCAAATACGGTGTTTTTGCGAGTCCCAATGAACGGTCGCTTCGTCAATGAAATTCTTTGCTTCGACCTCAAAAAGGATTCATATATACGATCCATTGCCAGTGATGTCGTAAAATAGTTCAATATAGAGCTCCAAAAATTAGTCGACTCCTTCTACTACGCGCCATCATTTACCATACGAATTAGACCAAACATTATTGCTGCCATATCTGGACTGGAGTTGTTCATTCCTTACATGTTTCTTTCTTTCTTCTTTTTTTTTTTTTTTTGAATCAATCCAACCTAAGCAGGGCCATACCACCATTAAGATGCAAGGGGTTTGTGGAAGGAAAGAGAAAACAAAGACTTGTGTGTGTGTCTGTGTGACACACAAACACACACACACACAGACACACACAGGTGGCATATCTTCATTCAAACATGTTTCATTGAATAATATAGGCATATTGTACCTACTTATTTTTATACTGATCCTTTCCAGATTTTATCACGCTTACAATAAGTTCGTCTTTGTAATTTAGCTCTGAACATGATCTTGAAAAAGACAACTGAAAAGGATCAGTATAAAAATGTAACACTCACACACACACACACACACACACACACACATATATATATATATATATATATATATATATATATATATATATATATATATATATATATATGTGGTAGCAAACGTATTTAACACATTAGTTCTTTTATGAAATTCACAATAAAAAAATTGCTCAGTTTGAATGATATTTACTTCAAATATTATAATGAACATTGTCTAACTAAACTAAAAGAAAATTGAGAAACATTGTTTTCATGTGCTTTTATTCCAATTTTTGAATTTGACTGAGTGCAAAATTATTTAGCACCTATACAAATAATACGGTAAAAGGTTTATTTAAAAGTATATTCAATTATTTTGAAATGGTTTGTACTTCCACCAACCACAGGTTGTCTTCAATATATGTATTAACCAAAAACCTCACTCAATCGGCACATAGTGATACAGTAAAAATTGCCCCGCTATTCAAATTCATAAAATGAGTTAAAACAAAAGAATTGTCAAATGATATGTGACAAAGCTGCACAAATATGGTAAGAGGTATCGAAAAATTTCTCAAGAATTAAATTTGCTTGTGAGTACAGTGGGTGCTGTTGTTCAAAAGTGAAAAAATACTGTAGAAAATATTCAAAGGAGTGGTCGTCCGCGTCAATTAAACGAGGCTACTGAACGATATACAGCCCGGAATGTGAAGAAACAAGCATTATGAGAAATTCAGAACGATCTAAAAAATGCCGGAATTGAAGTAAGTAAAGATACAATTAACATATCACTGATTCGTACAGGCCTGGATTCAATATCACCAAGAAAGACTCCACTATTAAAGCATAAACATGCGCAAGACCATTTGAAATTTGTTTAAAAAAAATATGAATTTGCATCTGATGAATTCTGCAAGTTATTTGGTCGAATATCGAGCTTTTGGGGAGAAATATGTGCAGCCAAGTATGGAAGGAAAAAAGGAACTGAACACAACCCAGTAAACATCATCCTAACAATTAAATATGGGGGGGATGTGAAAATGATTTGGGCTTGTTTTTTGTGTAACGGTGTAGGAGAATTGGAAGTCATCGAATGAATGCAGTGAAACACAAGCAAATCTTATCCCATCTGTTAAAAAGGGCAAGCGGTTTTGGGGCTTGACCAAGATTTTGTATTTCAACAGAACAACGATCTGCCTAAAACAACGCAACACTGGTTCAATAAAAATGGAATTGATATTCCAGAATAACCAAGCCAGTCCCCGGATCTCAATCGAATAGAAAATTTCTGGAAAATGTTGAAGTTGAGAGTACACTCTTGAGATCCAAAAAATATAAAGGAACTGAAGAAAGTCCTTAAAGATTAATGGGTGAAACTGCCAAAATCGTCATGCAAGAAAGTCTTTGAAAACTACAGAAAATGACTCGAGGCTGTAAGGCAGAACACAGGATATGTTAGTAAATATTAACAAATCATGTTAAATGCATTTGCACACAAATTCGACAATTCGCAAGAAAAGTACATAAAAACAATGTTTATCAATTTTACTTTATGCTTAATTAGGCAATGTTCATTAAGATCTTGAAGTATCATTCAAATTGCACAAATGTCACATTTATAAAAACCCAATGCGTTAAATACTTTTGTTACCCAATATATATATATATATATATAACTACGGAGTGGTTAGAAAGTTCGCATTCTGACAATGAAACCCAGATCCGCCTACGAAGTTCTGGAGTCGGAATGCTGAAAGTAACAACAATCAGCTAAGTGAAAAACGACAAAATTTACTCATAATAATTCTCTCTCTCTTTCTATTTATCTATCTATCTTTCTCTCTCTCTCTCTCTCTCCATATATATATATATATATATATATATATATATATATAACAATGGCTGGCCACTCGTATTCGAGGATACCCGTCTACTAGGGAGGCTAGCCTATCCCTATTGCAGACGCCTGCTCTGTGCTTTATACTATAACTATGGTGACCTTACTCACAGTTTCTGGGAAATGGCGTGTTATTCAGCCTGATCAAAATTTTAACAAGGCCTACACGCTCAAGCCCTCGGTCATGGTGACATGTGACTTCGTGCTAGCACATCTATCGACGGCTCGCAAGGATTCTGTCTACCCAGTTTCAGCCACAAGGCTTCCATTCACTCCTTGGTATCGTTTTCAGGCACTGTCCAAAGGGGTCACACGTTGTGATGAAGCCCCCCAGTTCGATAACTGGAAGAGTCTCCTTTCAGGCGGTTATCAGCAATTTATTGCTTATATTCTTTTCGATTATTAATTTTTTATACACTTATCATTGGTTTAAGTTTTCTCTGTATTGTTTGTGTTTTTGTGTGCGTTCGCGATCGTACTCACCTCTGCGCGGATGTGCGTACGTGTAGGGTGTCGTGATCATTTGTCCTTTTCGTTTTGTATTTATTTATTTATTTTTACCTTACGCTCACTTTAACTTCTTTTTTTTTTTTTTTTTCTTTTCTTCTTTTCTTTCGACAGTTGCCGTTTGTGGCGGGTTTTTACAATCTCTAGAGATGCCACCATTTTCATTTTTTGGATGTTCTATTTTTAGGTTTTACTTTTTTGCTAGAGTAATTTTATTTCGTTTCTTACATAAATAATTGATAATATCTTGGTTTCAACCTTTCAGTATCTTCAGGCGATTCAGGTTAAATAATTTCCTAACTCTTTATTATTAAAAAAAAAGATAAATAAACGCACAACGTGAGTAATAAAAGGGGAGAAGAAAAGCAAGGGTATTGAAATTGTGTCGGTGGCGTTATATGAAATGTACATAATTTCATCCTGCTCCCTACGAACTCAAAGCAACTTTTTTAGTATGTATGCATCGTATCATTATTTATGACGTCTCATTCAGAAGGTTTTTCTGCTCCGGAAATATTATTATTGGTAACTTTTCTTCCTGGCAAAGATTGCATATATTACTATGATTGTTTTAAGGTTTGGCTTTTTTTAAATATTTCTCATTTTACAGTTTTTTCTTTTAATTTCCACACATGGTCGGTTTGTCTGTTAAAATAACTTAGTCTTACATTGTAAATACTTATATATATATATATATATATATATATATATATATATATATATATATATATATATATATATATATATGCACACATACGCATATACTTATATAGCTTCACTAGGCTATTATTTATTGTTTTTTGTTTTTTTGTTTTGGTGATATCATAAATATTAATTAGATTTATAATTAGATTTTTCATTTATTATTGTTTGAATTTATGTTGACATGTCTGCATTTATAAACTTATGTATACGCAAACGTGCACATCCATTCACGCATATAAATATAGTCATGCGCACATATATGCATATAAACGGAGGTACACAAGTACATGTACACTTACGTCAGTTCTTTTTTATTAATGAACTAGTAGTTAAATGGAGAAGTATTTTTTTCTATTTTTAGTATATTAATTATGATTGGTTGGGTTAATAGAATTTGTTGTTTGAATATTTATATATAGCATATAATCAGGCACACTCACGCACCCACCACACGCACCATAATTATAAATGCAATTATTAAATGGTGTATATGCATTAATGTAAGTATTTGCTTATATCATATGTTATGGTTTATCTAATATTTCATTTTTATTTAATGGTTAGTAGTTTATTCGTTTTTGCTTTGGCGTTATATATTGAGGTGATAATTATGGGGGTAGGTTTCTTTCGTTTTTAGGTGTTTGCTTGTGTATGTGTGCATGTATATATTTATATGCACATGTATATATACGCATGTAGGTTCGTTGATTTATTTATCTATTAATATTTTTTTTGTATTATATTTATTTCATTTATTTATTTATTTAAAGTTTATATTTATTTTATTTACATTTTTTTTAAATTAGTGCTTTGATGGCAAAGTAAGTATTCATTTATATGCTTATGGTTAACCATTATTTCAGTTTTCTTGTTTAAGAGTTTATTTTGGTGTTTAAAATTAATTATTGATAATTTATCCTTTCAGCATAATTTACAATTTTTACTGTTAATTCTGAATGGGGCTATTCTTTTTATAATTTCTCAATTGATTTTGGTGGAATATTGTTTTCTTTTTTACACTATATGTATTTTGATAGGGTTTCATTGTTTGTGTATTTTTTCTTTCACATGACATATTGTGGTTATCATATATTTCTTTAAAAGTTTTTTTTTTTTTCCTTTGGCGCTTATGTACATTTTTCATCTCCGTTAATGTTATTAGTTACGATAGCTTTGTATATTATGTTATTGATTAAATATTTATTGTTAAGAGATCAATTTTCTTTGTCTCTGTAGTTATATTTAATGTTGTTATTTTACTGCATGATATTGTTATTCCTGCAATTGTTATTAGTTTTATTGAGTATTTTTATTGTACTTAGTTATTATTTAGTCTCTGTTATCCATATATATATATATATATATATATATATATGGGTGTGTGTGTGTGTGTGTGTGTGTGAAAATATATAGAAAATAGGAAAGAACTGGTTAGGTAAATAGTCCAATGTTCTTTAGTATTTTTGTTATTATTTTTAAAAAATAGTGCTCGGTACAAAAGTAGAGCATAAATATAATTATTTATTTAAAAATATGATTCCAACACGCTACATAAGAGGTCTCATGTTTCAAAACAAAAGCCGAAAACTTCAATATAATTATTTGAATTAAAATAACATGAGACCTCTTATGTAGTGTGTTGGAATCATATTTTTAAATAAATAATTATATATATATATATATATATATATATATATATATATATATATATATATATATATATATATTACGGAAATCCATGACAAAATGGAAAAATTTGGGGGTGTAACGCGTTTTAGTGTCTACGGAAAGTAGTGACGTATTTCAGCATATTTCAGAGTCAAATAACCAAGGTAAAACCAAGTTTGAATGGTAAGAAACTGAGTCTCTTTCATCTGACAGTGTGGTATTATAGTTCATTTCGAAATTTAATTGGAAAACTTCCAAACAAAAAAAATTCGTTTCTTATGAGCTTTTGTTTGAGAACCGAACACAACTTCCCCGTGTCTGCAACAGATTTGAACCAGGTATATCAATAGTTAATTCTTTAAATCGCATTGGGACAAGTAATGATGAATAGGTTTTACATGTCAAAGGAAAAGAAATCGTGGTTATCACAAAATGAGAAACCAGTACAAAACCACAGAATTTATCGCGTCGAGGTTGGAAGATTATGAAATTAATCTTGCATGTCGGGCGACGGCAACACTGTAGAACTATCATTAAAGACGCTTATTTATTTATTTTAATAATTTCACCCCGAGCAAGGCGATAATGCGACTAAGACGCAAGAGTGTTACTGCGAGTGAAAGAGAATGAGAAGACTTTCAGCGAAGAAATCGTAAACCGAGTCTTAAACAAGAAACAAAGGATAAACCTCTACTTCTGTTCAAAAGACGGGGGAAGAGTGAGAAATGGGAAATAAGTGTGACTATTTACTTGTATTGAAAAAATAAAATTGAAATAAAAATAAGCAAAAGATTAAATTTAAAAAATAGTAAATTAAATTTTGGAATTTAGAGGGGAGATTTTAGAAGTGTATATCTAAACTAAGAACAAGTACGATTCAGATAAAAACAGTTAATTTTGTAGCCACCGTTCCGTAATGTAATTTACCTACTTATTTAGATATTACTTGGAATCTGATCGGGCAAATGAAACATTATGTCGTCAGTGTGCTGCTTTGGTAAGGAGAAAAGGCGTTATTTTTCGACATCGCAATGCAAGGACATTCTAAAAATGGTGGGTGAAACTTTTTCCAAACTCCTCTTCCATACTCCCCAGATTTATTACTTATATATTTTCATTTGTTTCGATCCTTAAGACATTTCGTATCTGGTACAATGCCGCATATACTCATGTATAATCCGACTTCAGGTTTAGTGAAAAATCGTTAAATTACTAAAAATTACATCGTATATTTAAAAAAAATATTCTGGTAGTTTTTTTTAAATCATTTCACTCCAAGTAAGGCAATAATGTTACTAAGATGTTAGCGGATTAATGAGAGTGAAAGAAAATTAATAAAAATTCACTCAGTTATGTGCCATGCGTAATACACGCTCAGGCGATCATGTATCTTTCGATACGTGACTGACTCTGCAGATTTTTATTTCCTGCAGAGGGTTGGCATTTCTTTCTGCGGTAGACCAGTTGCGACCCAAGGCTGTAGAAACCGGTCTGTCTTGCTATTTACCCATAGCTAGACAGAAGATTCATACCTTTCCCAAGGGTATTAGCACGTAAGTGAATGTAATGGATTTGACTGGAATTCGAACTTGGCTCTCCGATTACTCAATCCGAGCCGCTATCCATTAATCCACCGTGCTTGAAGAGGAAAGACAATAACATAACAGGATTCAGGGAAACAGACATGGATCCTTAAATTTTTAAAGGTCCTAAGTAACAGGGAGGCAAGAATCTGGAAGAGATAAATGCGAGAAAAGTAACTACTAGAATAGAATTTACGGTTAAATCTAGCTCTTTCAACAGAAAAAAGGTGAGGCCTGTTCGATAATTTAATAATACGTTTAAATTCAAGCGGTCGTGGTACCAAGAAATAAAGCTTATTTTGTCTCTTCTGTGTCAAAGCTAGATATCATGTAATTTTATGTTGACAGCGTAATAGATATATTCTTTCATGTTTTAGTTTGGAGAATTATGTAGTCCTTCTTGAGGAAAAAATGACCTTGATGTCTCCTTGATGCAATATATTTTAATGATAGTTCCGGATTGTTTCAGTAATTATTTCTACATCAATGTACATATAACAAAAATGTCTCTGGGTGAGTAAATTATGCGCATCACCCAGTCACAGTTTCTATTTGTTTGTCCACTTCTGTTTAGTAAAACTAGAACGTGTTTATATATATATATATATATATATATATATATATATATATACGCAAGTATATGATCGGTGTATATGGAATGAATTCCAATAACCAACAATTACTATTCTTAAAAGAGTGTTCAATATATATATATATATATATATATATATATATATATATATATATATTGAGTATATATATATATATATATATATATATATATATATATATTGAGTATATATATATATATATTGAGTGCTCAACATATATATATATATATATATATATATATATATATATATTGTTTCTCGAGCTGAATTACGCTTCAGATTTCTTACATTTTTGTGTGGATATTATTGTGTATTGGTCTAAATATCGTATAAATTTTATGCTTTAAAACATAATTTAAACCATATAAATTCCCATTTCTGTTCGACACGAATTGGACACAAAGTTGGACATGTTCAGCTGGTCTTCCTGGATGTACTATTAAGTAAATCAGAGAAGACCAGCTTATTGTTAGTTTCTTCTTTTATTGTGAACTTAGGTTTTAGTGAGTTTCACATGCTTCTGCGGTATTTGGATTGCTTTTTGATGAGGCCAGAGTATGAAGGTGTCATATATTGTATCTCAGTCATATGGTTGTCTTTAGTGTTTCCTAATACTTATTCCTCCACGTATTACATATATATATATATATATATATATATATATATATATATATATATATATATATTCGTCATCATTGGTGATAAAAGTGAACCCATAATAAAACCTTCTTCCTCCTGGTATATATATATACATATATATATATATATATATATATATATATATATATATATATATATATATATATATATATGCTCCTTCAACAACATAAACAAAAGACATCATACCTCTCTATCTAAATATTTTTGGCACATGAAAGAAAAAAATAGGACACCTAAAGTAAAATGGAAAATCATTAACAGGACTAGAACTTGCAAAACTTGGGATGACCCATGCCCTTTGTGCCTCCATGAGAAACTACACATTATTAAGCTTCTAAACAATAAAAATCTATTAAACAACAGGCATGAATTAACGGTTTTCTGCCGGCACTACCAAACTTACGCTCTGAATAACAAGCTAAAAACACGCATACAATAAAATAAACTTTAAAACCCATAGCCCATATACATAGTTTTAATACCCTACAAAAAAAGATAACCCTTTATGAAGTCGTCAAAAAACAAACGTTACGGCTTCTTTATATACACAAATCCCTTTCATAAAGAGATATAATAAAAGAATAAAATAAAAAAATAAATAAATCTCCATAGACGCTCAAGCCTGACTATGCGAAAACTTCCTCCGTCGTTAATTTAGCCACCCCCACCTTACCCTGACCCGGCATCTATGAAAGTAACTCTATACTGATACAAATTATTAACACCCCACCCCTGCCTATTCTAAACAATCCGCCCTTGATGTTACCATGGAAATGTTGTCTTCAATTCTGAATATACTATTAAAACTCGTAAATTTCAGAAATAAGTTATTCCAAAAAAAAGTTTCGCTTGAAGATGGAACAGAGACTACTTTAACTCAAGTTAATTCAAATATTATTTTGAAGTTTTCGGCTCTTGTTTTGAAACATGAGACCTCTTATGTAGCGAGTTGGAATCATATTTTTAAATAAATAATTATATTTATGCTCTACTTTCGTATCGAGCACTATTTTTTAAAAATAATAACAAAAATACTAAGGAACTTTGGATTATTTACCAAACCAGTTTCTTTCCTATTTTCTATAATATTTTCACGCACACACACACACACACACACACACACACACACACACACACACACACACACACATATATATATATATATATATATATATATATATATATATATATATATATATATATATCAGATTCTGATCTATTTTGAACCATTGATAGGGTCTCATCTGTCGATGTCTTTGTGAAGAGACTCGCTACATTTGATTGTTACGGATCGAAGCACGTCCAGTTTATTTCATAAAGTGTTCTTACTTTTTAGCATGTGACGAGCACTATATATTAAATTAAAGATGAAGGTTATCAATATCAACAGACGCCTTCTGTATATTTCTGCTACATTCATTTCTTTTCTTCATCTGCGAGGAAATTTTTTAGCATTCACAGCAGTAAAGAAGGACTTTAGCATTTCAGAACTCTTTTCGTTTTTGTTCAAACGAAGTTTTCATCGTTCTTATTTTGATTAGGTTTTGGTAGTCATCGTTCGCTCTCTGATTTCGGTGTTATTTTTTGTACTTGATTGATTCTTCAATTCCTATTTCGCATTTTTGGCCGTTCCTTATGGAATGAGGTAACTATTTGAATGAATATGTATTTTCCTGCTACTTAACAGCGTTGGTCAACCCAGAATGCCTGACCATGTTGCCAGGTATACGGGACGTGTGTTCAAATCACGTTAGAAGCTATTTCTTTATTTGCTGGCTACTTACTTGTTGTGGAGTGTAAAATGACATGGCCGTTGCAACAATAAAAAAAGAAAAATACAATGAATAAACCAGTCTGCAAATAGATAATAATAAAGGAAGATATCCCATGAATATCGTCTGAGGAAACACGCGCAAAAATTCACCTTCAAAACTGATGATTGGAAAAAAATTAAAAACTAGAGATATAAACCTCAGATTCCCGACTCATTAATGTCCAGATAATATAAACATGGCAACTTTATAACCAGTAAAAGATATGCGGGAGAAAAAAATCGGTTCTCGCTTTCAGTCAATCACGCGTTGTGTACAAATTGACAGAGAACTAATTTTCTGGAGCAGACAGTGAGGAACGAATTCCCTAATAATGACTTATGAGACTAAAACGTCAGTTACCTCTCAGTGGACTGACGTATGTATTATTTATTTAGCTACTTCTTAAGTACAGAAGAGGAATGCTGGCGTATATCCTTGTCATTTCGTTTGTTCTATGAGACCAACAGCGCCAATTGGCCCACAACTGGGTGCCTTTCAACAAGACCTGGTTTAACAGACGCTCTTGTTATTGCTACACTCCAGACGAGAGTCATGTTGCCGGACCCCTGTGTCTGGTGATTTTGATGCATTATGACATCACTATGGATAAAATTGAAACAAATTAAGTGTTTGGAAGTCGAGCATTTTTCTCTTGCTTAACTTATGGTTGGCGTCAGGGAAAACATATGTCCGTATACATAATGATAGACATTTTCTACAGCTATACATACATTCAAGTAGATATGTGTATTTAATCATCTACATTTTCAAAGTGTGATCAAATTCAAAGGTTTTAATCTGCACCAGTGCGTTGAACAAGTTTCTAAACTCATCATATAATATTGTTATTAGAAACAACTTTTAAATCACCACTTTTTGTTACTTCCAGTTATTTCAAAATGTTTATTCGTTTTATAAACAGTTTAGAAATCTACTATAATAAGCATACCCCCCTGAAGCTACATGAATATTTTCAGCGATTTAAGTAATACCTCAATTGAAATTAGACCTACCCCTGGATATATTTTAAAAGAAACGATTTGTCCCCTGCCGTGTGTTAAAGTCACACAACAGTGTGTGTAAAGTTTATGGATTTGTTGCTATTTACGGCCATCAGTAAAAAAAAAAAAAAAAAAAAGGATTTAAGTAGGGCACTTCAATATGTGATAATTGTTAAAGACCTAGTCTAGTTGGCAATTACGACTGCGTATTCAATACGATCCTAACTGGATGACCCATACATGTAACTTTGTACCAAAACTTTATTATGGCGAAAAATGACACAATTATGCGTAAGACAATTTAAGCGAATAGAGTTTCCCCTTAGAACTGAGTAGTGAATCCTGTCCTCACTGGCTGGAAATTCTTGTGACCTTGTGCCAATTCTATACTAGGTTTGACAAAAAAAAATATATACCAGTCGGTGAATCTAGTTGATCCTTATTACAAATTAACGAGTTCAATCCTCACTGGGCCTTCCATGTATGCGACCTTGTGCCAAAGCTAAGCCTAGCTTAGTTTTTTTTTTGTTTTTGTAATCGGCGCCTTATGTAGAGTAATGGTCATTCAGCTAGTATGCTTACGCATTACTACTGCTGGCCGCTCGTATCCAACTATGCCTGTCTACTAGGGCGGCTAGCCAATCCCTTTTGCAGACGCCTGGTCAGGTACATTTGTGCTTGTTCAATACTCACAAAACCCACCCTTGGTTTATACTGCAACTATGCTGAGTGAACATTAGTTACAGTTTCTAGTAGATAGCACATTATCTAACGTAATAAACAAGCGTTACTAAGACAGTAGGCTTAAACCATCGGTCACGATGACTTACAACTTCGTCCTAGCACAACCATTAACGGCTCTCAACGATACTTAAATAACAAGTGCTTCAAGGATAACTATACTAAGAAGGATGTTATTTAACATTTAGGTATTTAAACTGTAAGAAATGATTCCGTTGCCCTAAAAATATCAAATATCCGAGTCATAATATGTAAAATACACTCACAAAAATAACCGATTACATTATTGGCAAGAAGTTGAGTTATAATATAGACAAAGGATTAAAAATCTTACCCAATCAACTAAGCCGAGCTATAGTATAGGGAAACAGAAGGAGTGAAAATCACTATCAATAGTCTCGACTGTCAGTGTAAATCATCACTTTACAAGTGGTTTATTGCTGAAGATATTTACAAGACATTGTGGGTTAACTCACTTGGCTTTACTAAAACCACTCCCTAAGGGAGCTCTTTAAGCCTATAAAAAGGCAATGATATTCTCCCTTTTTTGGTTTTTTGGCTTTTAGCTCTTTAATCGCATATAGATAAGAACGCTGCCGCTGAGGCACCTCATAATTGGTTTTGTTCACAGATCCACCCTGACCGGGGGTGGCAGCAACTGTTGGGGTCCCAACTATGAATAATGAGCCCTTGCAACAATAACGCTATAAAGTATAAAAATACATTTTAATAGTAAAAATACCGACAATATATTTTATATAAAAAGGCCGAAAATACATGACCAACAATACATTTTATCTGTAATTGAAGGCATACAATTGCGTTCAAAATATATTTAGTTGAAGCCATAAAATTGTTCAAATTTAGATTTCAGCATTAAACAATCTTTAGTGATGGATATGCCGATAAACAAAATCAAACAACGATCATGACATTAATCCCGATATATTACAATTTCTAAAATCAAACTATATTCCAAAATGAATTAAAAAAGCCCACCAACGTCTGTAGTAATTGTCCGCACAAATTTGTATATGCAGAAAAGCTGAGTATGATCTACCATATATTCAATTATGGAAGCAGGCTTCATAAACTATTTTTATTACTTCAAGAAAATTAAATTTCAGAATTAATTGATTCTTAAAGTGTTGATATGCCGTTAAACAAATCAAATAACTAAAACAGACACACACTTACACACCCACCCACATAAGCACATCCGCCTTATAACTTGTTTTAATGTCTTTTACTTTCGTTACAACTGTCTACACATGTAATTCTTTTTGTTAATAACAGTCATTGTCGTTCCTGTTATATATTTTTTAATTTTTACCTGAACTCACAGTGAGTTCAGCAATATTGCTTGCGGGATAAATGTTACAGAAGCCTATAAATATTTAGTATCCAAAGTGTTGATTCCTACAGCATAATGGTGACCAATATTTCTACCCAAATATACTAGTATCCGGCAAAAAAACTTAATCTAGTTTGGCAGCAAATAATCTTAAGTCAGCGTGGCAGCAGCATAAACAGAGTGCTAAGGTAAACTGGCAGCACTATTATCTAAGTGTTACGTTAACAAGGCAACAGTAAAAAAAAAGGGGGGAGGGCGTCAGCAGTATTCACGTGCTAACGTAGCTTTTCAACAACATCAGCTAATGTACATTGTCATCCTCCCAGTATTTCTGATTCTTCTATCAGCCCAGTCATTTCAAGACAATTTTACAGTGATGATCACCCTGTTCAAAGCACGGATGGTTACAGAGGAAGAAGTACAATTTATATGGATATGTGGGGAGGATAGCGGTTAACCCTAGATTTGAACAGGTTAAGAGTGTAGTGATCGGGAAAACAGGAGTCGGTTCCACAGAGCAGTTGATCGCGGTAAGAAACTGCTCGAGTGGAACTTATATGGCGAGTCTTAGCTTTGAAGGTTAAAACTGGTGGAATTAAGGCACGTAAGTGGTCTGAGCACTTTCCAATATAATAGCGAGGTGATCATGGCTTTCCACAACTTCCTATGCCTTGTTGTTCTTAGGACATTTTCTCTCTTTGTAAAGGCTCCGCTGCCCATTCACACAAGCTCATCAAGTGGCTGTGGCTTGCCGCCTTCAACTATCTCTCTTGCATTTAATATACCTTGTGATAGTTTAGTTTTCCAATCCCTCTTTCCTCATTAAGTGACCAAGGAATTTCAGATGCCTTTTTTATAAGTGCTAAGATAGAATATCAGCATCAGTTACATGCTAATAACTTCCATCTATCAGGATAAATAGGGGTTCTCTAAAGGAGTCTCTTAACCTTGAACGTCTTTTAGGACTCAATCCCATCCAAGACCTCAAATGAAACATATATACGATCTATTGCTAAAGATGGTGAGAAAATGGTCGGTACGTTTTAGCGCTCCAGTAAGTATCTGATTCCCCATTCTATAATCTATATTTAAAAAAGGCACAACAGTGTTGCTGCCATTGATTTTAAAAGCGCCCACGCAGCCTTGTTAGCGATGAAATATTTCCTAAATTTTCTCACAGATAAAACGTCACGAGGCTTCCTCTACTCTACTCTATCGCCACTTCCATGGCGTGTGTTTTGACAAGCTACTCTCCTTGGACCCACCAACCCTGATCCTTGCAATTCTGACCCGCCATGCCACTTCCACAAGGATAAAAAATCCTCATTCCCTTTGTATTATTTTAGTAAGAATTAAGTGAGCTTCTTCACAAGAACGTCTTTGTGGAACTGACTTCTGCCAGGATGTTTTCTAATCACTAAAATCATGACCTCTTCAAGTACAGTGTTAGCCATTATCTTTTCTGCATAATCACATGAACATCATTTCTTACCTTTTCTTTGCTCATACAACACCACACAGTAACCCTCTACTTTGAGTGGCTTTTGGGCTTTGTACTGAGTGAACATAAGTATAAAATAATGTAAGTTGGCAGCAGCATCCACCGAATGCTAATGAAACGAGTCCAAACGTCATCATTCATCCCACTTTGTAAATGTGGTCTCTCCTTCATCATCTTAATCAATTTTATGCAGCATCCCTTCAGGACGTGGGCAATCACGACTCTTTCCAATTCCCTGTCCTTTGTAGCTATGAACATCGCACGCTTTACCATTTAGCTTTGTCCCGCGTTTCGACTCATTGTCACAATTCATTACGTAAGATATCTGCTTTATCACTCTAATACTCCTTCAAGTCCTATAGGTATTGAATAGTAAATCTTTAAACCACCTAGTTGCTCACGTATTCTGCTCATGGTAATTTCACCATTAGTCTGTGTAACGACATCTTGAGTATTTCAAATCTGTTTTTCATCAATGAGGTATTGTCCAGCATTCACTGTAAAACAGGAGGATATAATTGAGAATATATTTGACAGTACGCTTTCCTTTGTTTCTAACGTCGATGTTCTATCTCTTAATATAGTACAGCCCACTTCATAGGCAAGTGGTCGGCGATTAAACTGACTTTCACAGCAAACCAGAGTGGAGCACCAGCAGCGCAAAAAAATAAGTGCTGTTAAATGGCAGATTAACTCCTCAGAGTCAACGGCCATCCGTTGTAACTCTGGGATAAATAGCCTCGCCAACGCACAATCTCCCAAGAGTAGTGAGTCTGGCTACCTCTCTGAAGACTTGACCAAATTACCTCAGCCTTCACATGGCCCAATATGTCCAGAGATAGTAAGTTGTGGAGGTCAGCTTGGAATTTTTTTTTTCCAACAGGAGTGAGAAATCCCTGGGTTTAGATTTGGAATACTTGACTTAGTTTCCGGAAGTTATCATTCGTTATTCCATTGTACATTCGGATCTGTGTGTCACCTTTTCCGGCATTTCTTACTATACTACACAGAGAAATAAATGTTTCTGTCTGCTTGATTCTCATATCGACATTTCAAAGCAGCACACGCCTTTGGCTCTCTCTCTCTCTCTCTCTTGCTGATGACCATTCTCTTATTTTCTTATAGTCAATAGTTTATTTTTTCATCTCGTTTTCCTATGCTACATTGTTTATGAAGTTTTCCTTCCAAATCTACATCACCAGAGTATAATCTGTGGCAATCTGGCACATGATAGTGGCATTAAGTGTATGAAATGGGCAGCAAATGTAACAGTTATTATGGGATAAACATAGCATGAAATATATTTAATTTAGGTAACTATTGTAGTAACATTATCCTTAAGTTCGTATCGCAAACCATTTCTCTCGTATGATTATATTTTTTTATTATTTGATATCAGATTAATTTGGCCTTGTGCCAAACTTAACAAAGTTTAGCATATATATTCCTGATATATAGCCATTGGTGTTTGGTCACTGATACTAGCTAACTATCGCTTTACTGTAAATGTCTCGTTGAAATTAATCTTGTTGAAAGAATGCACAAGATGTTAGCAGTTTAAATATCAACTCAGATAGAAAAGATGAAAATGTAACAGTAAAAGAAAAATGTTCAAAAATAAAAATTGGAATTGCGTAATAAAGAAAATTATCAACTTATCTTACGATATTTCTAATAATGTCCAGTAATTTTAGAAACAGATTTATCATCCGTCAGTATATTTAGTTCAAGATTTGATAAAGCTTGAATTATTATTTCGCAGTATTATTATCTTTGTATCCATTCGGATAAAAGTTGAAGAATACATTACAATTCTCTTCTGTTTACTTTATAAATAGAGTATATAATCTCTAATTTGAATTTGAACTTGTAACAAAATTGACAACACCACTCAACATAAAACATGAACAACGCCTTGGTGTAACATAAAATCCCTTAAAAAAAAGCGTGAGAGTAGAAACTAATGTCCTTAAATCTTGACCAAGGCAATGTCAATCGCTGTCTACTGCCCTCTTGATTATTTTTTTTCTTTTTTCCGCCTGTTATTAATGCTTCTGTTCCTAATTCTTCCACATCCTCTAACCTCTCGTGTCATAGTGGCTTTACTGCTTTGCATGATATGATAGCGATTACAAAAAACAACATAGAGGAATCAAAATAAGGTATTTCACCCCTGAGCACACTAAAATAAAGATGTCCGGAGTAATAGAAAATACACCAATACATATCCGATCATTACACAATCTGTATTTAAACGTAAACAATAACGAATCTAGGGATATATATATATATATATATATATATATATATATATATATATATATATATATATATATATATTAGTAGTAGTAGTAGTAGTAGTAGTAGTAGTAGTAGCAGTAGTCTTATAGGTATAAGAAGCTACACTCGTTCGGAAAACCCTCGGTGTCTTGATTTGAAAATAATCAAACCAATACCAAAGGGGAAAAAGGGTATTAAAAAAGAAAGAACCAAGAACATGTACGTTAGCCGAAAATAATCGTCCAGCATGCAAGTTCAAAGCCCAAAGAAAAAAATAACCGATACGAGTACGCAAAATAACAAAATAAAGTGCTCAATACGGTAAGTAGAGCAGACCTAGTTAAACCTAGGGAGCCAGACAAACCTACCAAGGTTTCACCTAAGCGGATCGTCAGGGAAGTCTGGCTAAAAAGGTGAAAAACAACGTTCGTTTTCACCTTTTTTAATCAGCCTTCCCTGACTATCCACCTTGGTAGTTTTGTCTGGATCTCTAGGTTTAACCAACTAAGTATATATATATATATATATATATATATATATATATATATATATATATATATATATATATATGGGGGGGGGTCTGCGTTTGTGTGTGTATAAATTATTTTCAGATAGAGTTTACCTGTAAAGCAACAAAATGAATAAAAAGACATGAGGAAAATCTATTTTTAGCTGATACGTTTCGTCCTCTGAGGGAGTTTGAACAACAATAATGGAAACAAAAAGGTTTAACATCAAGAAAATAAAATTGAAATTTCTTAGTTGCATAATGAGGAAAGAGGGTTTTGAAAATTTGATACTCGCACAACAGAGTAAAGGTAAGTGAGCCAGAGGAAAAGAAAACACAACCGATTAGGCGAGCTTGAGTGAATGGATGGCGGAGCAGGGCTTGATAGAGATGGCGAAAAGACAAAATTATTAAGAGCTACAAAGGGCAGGAAATGAAGAGCCATGATGGCCAATGTCCTAAATGGCCAACGCACATAGACGAAGAATGTTGACTAATAATTAATAATGATTAAATGTATAATTGGTTTATGAACACACTAATTAACATCTTAAGCAATATTTTTCTGGGTATAAAATGTGAAGTCACTTTTATATCATGACTACAGTGAAGTTTTTTAAAAGAAATTTTCAAAAGAAAAAATTAAAATAAACATAAAATGGCTTCATTTAATATTCCATTTTTAAGTGAAATCGTGCATATATATATATATATATATATATGTATGTATGTATAGGTAAATATATATTCGTGTGACTAATAGTGTGATTTCATAAACTACTTCAATAGCAATATTTACGTGGCTTTAAAGTTGTTTAAAAAAAAAAGATCCCAAGTCATAAAACAGTAATCATTTCACAGATGTTGGTTATATTTCCAATTAATATAAAAATGTCTTGAACATCCATTCAAAAAAATTGACTTTTCAACTATTCGTTTTTTTTTTTTATTCATTTCACTCCAAGAAAAGCGATAACGTCACTAAA
This sequence comes from Acanthosepion lycidas, assembly GCA_963932145.1. Lineage (NCBI taxonomy): Eukaryota > Metazoa > Mollusca > Cephalopoda > Sepiida > Sepiidae > Acanthosepion > Acanthosepion lycidas. Next base: position 83,785,336 of record OZ010573.1, on the reverse strand, counting down.
ACGCAAGGGGTTACTGAATGAAAATATATCTAAGAACAAACATTATTATGGATCAGTTATGTGTCACGCGTGATACACGCTTAGGCGATCATGTATCTTTCGACACATGACTGACGAGGCAGATTTTTTCCTGCAGTAGTTTTCCATTTCTTTCTGCAGGAGATCAGTTACCATCTAAGGCTATAGAACCCGGTCTGTCCTGCTATTTGTCCATAGCTGGGGGGATAACACGAGGATTCGTACCTTTCCTAAGGGTATTAGCACGTAAATGCCTCCTTATTATGGATAGAGGTCTATAAAGGAACAGGATTCAAAGAGACTGAAAATAACGATTGAGATTTCATTTAAATTTTTGAAGACCAAATTTGACTGGATGGCCAGAAGCCTGAAAAGAATTCCACAAGTGAGGAGTGCGTGAGAAGAAACTGTCATTATAGAACTTACGGTTTCATATACAACTTCACCTTTAATTTGATTAGACCTAACTGCGAATCTATTACTAAGCCTGAATTCGAATCCTCAATGCAGGGAAACTATTTATTGAAAAAGCACGGAGAAGCTACGTTACGGCGCTCACTGAAGCTGAGATGCCAGGTCAGAGCCGTTAACATTGAAGATTTTTCGTTGAATTGTATCAAGAATTTCTTGATACATAGCAGAAGTACAAGACCGTATGTGGAAGCAATATCAAATAATGAACGAATGGTAGACTTATAAATGCCTGAATATATGCATGTCATTTGCAACGAGGGAGTCAAACTTTTCGATGTTGTACCTCCAAAACAATTCTTTTGTAGCTAAAGCGCCATTGTAAGATAGGGTAGTTATTTCAAAATCTAAATCTAAATATGGAATAGAGATTGATGACATTAAAATATTGGTAATTGGCATATTGGTGATGGGGGATTATAATCCTAAAAGATGAAAGGGGATTCTTTAGGTTTTTCATCTCACAATGATGTAATATTTGATGAGGAATATCACAAATATCAAAATTTATAAATTCTAGTAGAAGATATCTTAAAGATTATTTATGTTATACTAAATTGATTTTTAGATATTTATAATACGGATCTTCAGTTTCTTGTCATATCTGAAAATGTCGACATTGGGAGACATTTTATTCTTTTGCTGACCAATGTCTTCCATTTTTCATAAAGATGTTTAGTGTTATTTATTTTTAAACAAACTGATAATACAAAGTTAATACATTCAACAACATAAACTATTAAATAAATGCGAATAAATGAATGAGTCTATGTAAACAATACTTTTTATTTACTTGACAAACCAAACATCTGACGCAGGTTTTTAAAACTATTTTTAATTCGTTTTCCATAAATTTAATTCTGGCTTATTTCAATACGAATTCCTTTGTTATTAATGATATTATCATCTTTTTCACCCACCTCCCCAGGCTTTAAAATAAAAAAAAAATGATAGATTTCTTTTTAAGGGTAACGATCATAGGTTGGTAGCGTCGGGACTAATATTTTCATCTGTGAAAAGTTACTTAGAAAATTATTTCCACTATTCAACTCTGAATGTACGTTCATATATGTATCATATGTGTGCATTGGTTTGTTTCCGTGGGCATGTTTATTGTTCACCGAATACAAGACCCAAGAGATGCTCAAGGTAGAAGGTTAGTGAATTGCGTTACTTTATATGTATATGTGCTTGTGGGGTGTATCAATTCAATACGACTTTATCCAGTCAAAGTGTATTATCGGAGACATATCTAAGAAAAGCTTTCGATATAAGCCATCGAAAGTAGAGACTGTAATTACGAAATATAGCGACTTGGTCCTTATTTTAAGTTTCAGGCGAAATACGTTTTCTAGAATTTGCAGCATTTGTTAAGTTTTTAAAATACCATTATCAGAAATTTCTTTTGTACTCTTTAATTTTCCTTCTCTCAAAGAATAGCAAACTAAAGTTTAGACTAGCAGAAAATCATCACCCTGAAACATGTGTGAGAATTGAAATCACTATACTGTCTGCGAAACCTATTTATTAATTATCCTTTTATTATACGTATATTTAGGCTTTCACTGTATATTTGAAAGTGAAATATTATTCTGATGATTAACTGTTTACATTAACTGATTTAAAGATATTTTGAAATCCCATGGTCGTGCTCATTTGAATATTTACGGTTTTAATGATAATTTTAGTCTAAAAACAATCTGATAGACTTTTTCTATTTTCTTTTCTTTTAATTTGAATGCTTTGAAGGTCAAGCCTGATTCCTGTTTATTTAGTCAAATTAACTGTATAATTGATGTGTTTAAAATATGCAGTCATGTTTTTGTTTGAATATTCTTAAACACGACAATTCTTTTCATAAATCTACATGCCATTTCTTTTAATCTTACATCAAGGATTTCTGTTTAGATCAGTGAAATCTCTATGTTATCGATATCTATGTTGACCCGTTGATCACATGAATCACAACGTGTCTATATACTTCTTCCTTACATCGTCTTTCATTTCGATCAATTATCTCTGAATTATTTAGACTTCATTTCACATACTGTAGGATTTCAAAGCTTTTCCGCGGATTACATTTTTCCAGTGTTCCTTTTTTATGTCGTTTTTATGCTACACTTAATTTGTACTCATAAACCAATATCCTTTAATCATCACCATACAGTGTTCACTACCTAATATGCAGGCTTTTATTCTCAACCAGCCTCCATGCTTTGAACGCTTCAATATCGCAAAAGGAACACGTACACTATAGCTCGAACTATTGGGACGACATTAAGGATTATTAAGAATCGCTTAAAACTGAAATTTTCGTGCCTTTTCCAAAATCATTTCGTATCAGAGGAACATTCTCTTCCTGAAGTAATTTATTTGACAATAATAATAATAGTATCAATAAAAACGAAATTAACCAATTACTACATAAGGTTTGCATAACATTTTAGATCCTTTAGCCTAATCTACTTTGTTGGTGAATCTTAGGGCTGGCAGGTTTTAAATTTCACTTTTCTTCTTTTTATGCGCCATGCCCTTTCATGCCTTAGGCGATCATGGCTCCCCACCTCCCTCCATCCCTTGCAGCTGTCAGCAAGCTCCTTCCCTCTGTTTCCTCCCCTAGAACACGTTCTTTCATCTACCTGCTCAAGCTCGTCAGGTAAATAACGTACTGCTTTCTCTTGTCTCTCTTTCCCTCTATTTGACCCATGAATATCAAATTCTCCAGACCATCCTCCCTCATTATGTGTCCCAGAAACTTCAGCTGTCTCTTTCTGATGTTAGGTATAAGCCTTCTACTTGTTTGTAACATCTCTAAGACCTCGATGTTGCTCACATGCTCGGTCCATGATATCCTTAGCATCCTTCTGTAGAATCACATCTCCGTCGCATCGAGTTGCTTCTAAATCTTTGAGGAAATCATTCAACATTAGCTGCCGAAAAGAACAGATGTCACGTAACAGCTCAGTATTCTTTTCTTTGTTACCAAATCCTGCTGTCTCGCAATACTCTGCTCAGCTTTTGGAATATGTCCTTGGTCATCCCAATACGTCTACGTATGTCAGTATCACACTTACCGTCCTCTGTCAAGACGCTTTCCGGATATTATGATTTCTGCATCTGCTTGATTCTAGTGTTCCCAACCTGCAAATTGCATTTCGGGTTCATCCTTTTACTGATGTCCAGACATTATTTAACCCCACTTTTAAAAAATAGAATGTCTCTCAGTAAAGCTTTAAATAGCTTCAGTATCCTAGCTTAATAAGAATTAATTAAACAAAATAATGTATAAAACTTACTAATTATTACATCCAGCGTGTGATTCCAAATATGTGGCCTGTAGTATATATAAAATTCATTGATAAGGATGCTGAAAAAAAAGTGGGCTTATTCTATCGCTCAAAGAATTACCTGGTACATTCTGTCATGCTTTATATTTACAAGCGTCAGATTAGACCAAAGATATATTGTTGCCATATCTGAACTGGATATATCCAATCATCAACTTCGAACATTGATATAGTTCAAAATCGTTTACGAAATCTCGTGGGGAGAACACATTCTCACCTCTGCAGCCTCTCTTCCACAGATGCAACGTTATAAACATATCGCTACTCTATCGTTATTTCAGTGACAACTATACACATGAGCTCGAATCTTTAGCTTCTCTAGTTCAAACATTCAAAGCTACAATACGCCAGGCTACTTCCACGTTCCAAAGTTAAGAAGAAAAATTCAATCAGACATTATTTCACAAGAACTGTCATTTTATGGAGCAAATTCCTGCTTGAGTGTTTCCCTGATTATTATAAGTCAACAGTCAATCTTTATTTATCCTTTTTATCCTTGTAAATTCCATAATTGATATCACCACCTCATTCAGTTATCCTCTATTTTGATCGGCAATAGAGCCTTATATTGTGTTAGTTCTAGTATAAAGTATTCCCTACTGCAAGTGTATGGAATATTGTACGCGTATTCTTATTTATATATTTTTCCAGTGATATTATACTTCTGTGCAGTAGCTGTCTAAAATGGCCCCTTTTTGAATGAATGCTGCCCTGGCGTTTTATGGATCCCATATTCGCTAAACTAGCTAGACTTTTCAAACTGTGGGTCCCGACACTTCAGTGGGTCGCGAAATAAATAAAATGGGTCACGACAAAAAGTAAGAAAAAAATACGCAACTGAGACCAAAGTGCAGAATATAAAGAACTCTAAATGTTGCACAGCACTCATAAATAATCACCAAAAACAGGTTCAACACTGCACCTGATATGCGTGTAGCAATGTCTTCCTGCGTTCACAATTGGAATCACTTGCTTATGCATAAAGAAGCACATCAATCGAATATTATTCACTTTACATTTGCGTTGGAATTTCCTTCAAATTTGTTTTACTTCAAGTAATAATTTTATATAACTAAAAGTAATAAATTTATTTATAACGTTTGTCTTTGATTTATTCTAAGTAAGCATAATGGGTCGCAATGTAAAATGGGGTTATTTTCTGTGGGTCGTAATAAAAAAAAAGTTTGTAAAACGCTTTGCTAGATATTCTCAGTCACGCCGGTGGTGTATGGTAACGTGAATGTGAACAGATTTCCCTTCCATACCTGCCCGCCGATTGTGTTTAGCATTTAATCTCACAACGTAGATGTTTCTGTGGAATGTTTACTTTATATTGTCAATGTCTTAATGAAATATACCTTAATTTATGTTTTTCAAGTATTGTAAGTAATGTATAATTAATTTGTTTTTCTTCTATGGATAACGGAAATCCTACAAGTCACCCTTAAATGGGTGTTATCTGAATTATGATTATGGCGTTATAGGTTTCCATTAAATTTGTTATAACAGCCGTGTCTATCAATCTCTCTCTCTCTCTCTCTCTCTCTCTCTCTCTCTCTCTCACACTATATATATATATATATATATATATATATATATATATATATATATATAGTGCTGTGTGAAAGCAAGTGAACCCCTAAGATAATTTATCAATATTAGATATTCCTGTCATGTGATCAGCCTGGTGTACACCCAGAGAGCAGAAACCTTTGTCATGTCAAGTTTGTTACCCTAAATATTCACAACTCTCTCACGTAAAATTCTAATAGCATTGGTTATTGGATTTATAATCGATCGCCTCTCATCCATCATCATGTGGCGAATACAGTCAAGGTTTTCTTTGCTGGTGGCAATTGCAAGACTTCCAGACATTAGGTCATTTTCAAAACTCTTCCACCGACTCTTATATTTCGGCTGCCTACTTTTGCTCTGTTGATAAAGTTAGAGCGTCATCAACTAATGTAGCAACCAAGAAAGCATGAATGTTCTTAGGGGCTAAAACCTTTTTCTACAGATAATTTTATCCAATACCACGATGCCAAACTTTGTCCATCTTCAAAAGAAATCGCTACTAGTTACACTGAAGTTTTTTGAACTGTCAGATGTCAGTTTACCTTAAAAGGATCTCTGCAGTTATTAATAAGAACAGTTGAAATTAATGCATGCAAAATCTTACAAATCTGTCATCACTCCTTTATAGTCAGGGTTTGAACTTTTCCGACCACGCTGGGTATGAGTGTTGAATAATAGTGGGTAAGTTGGAAAAAATCAAAATTAAAATACTCTGACAAGCTTGTCTATTCCGGACGCTAGAATAGGGTGTTTTACCATATACCACAGTGAAAGTTACAGTTTGAAATACAGGCTGCGGACTTACATTTTATATTCTTGAATGATACTTTAAGAAAAAAGACATTTTTTATGTTCTGTCGAAAACAAAACATTCTTGAGTTAAAAAGATGTTTGATTAATTTGTTTTGCAGATTTTAATAATTTTTATCACCAATATATTAGGATGTTTGGAAAGGAATTACGTATTCCGCAGCTATGAATTGTTTGGGCCAACCAAAGAACAATGTAAACTGAAGTGCAGGTAAATGCGTCTAGAATTAGTTTCTCATCTTTTCGCTGCCATATCATGTCGTTTATAGTGTATTTAGCAGTTTAATAAAAAAAAAATTGTAAAAAGTTGTTTTGGTTTCTTCATATATTTGAGAATCGAACACAACGCTTCAGCAACTGCAGCATTATTTTAACCAGAAAGGACATAATCTTTCATCTTCAATCTTTCAGATGATGCAAAATGGGGTTTACGCGTCAACAGAAATAAAAAAAAGACAGAGTTTATCTCAGAATGCGAACCAAGATACTACACCCAAACCAGAACTGTATCTGCAGTTGTCTTCGCTTTAGGTCTGATGGAATATGAAAGTGTCGTCCATTTCGAAATCTGCAAAAATACATAGATTTTTATACCAGTAACCTGATTGGGTAAACTCAGAAATTAGACAGAAAATGTTGTGCTTTGTTCAACAGAAACACTGTTATTGCCCTGATGTTATTCTTCATGGTAATGTAAAGGCACACTGCAAAATAATACCCGACGAAAAAAAATCGTTTAGGGTTGGAGGTGATTCCGTATTGCCCATAATCACCAGATTTAGCATCTACATATTTTTATTTGTTTTAGAATATTTTATAAGTGAGATAACGTTTTGAAACAAAGAAGAAATTAAAAAAGTCTTTGAGTATTTTTCGTAGAAAAACAGACTAAAAACAGATGTGGAATCCCAAAAATTGGTTTAACATTCGACTGCAAAATGAAGCTGGTGAAAATAGCCTATATTTCTTTTTTATCCATTCTGGTAAAGCGTAATTACTTACTGAACACAGTAATATTTAAATTTCTTGGTGCCTTACAATAGAATATTACTTATCAAGCATCCCTTGTGGATAATTATTACTGAAATCGCTTCGATCATTACTGTGTTCATGTCACTTGCGTCAAATTAAGCTAACCTCGTGAGTATTTATTTTCGTAATTTTCTTTCGTTTCTTTTCTATTATTTATTATTTCTTTCTTATTCATTTATTCTTTCTTCAGACTTTCATCATTTTCTTTCAATGTTTTTATTTCCAACAATGTTTCATCGGTAGTTGTATTTCTTTATTCTCTTTATTTATTTGACTTTTTATCTTTTCACAACATGGCCTCTTTTTAATTCTTCTATTTTCCCCGATAATCTGTTTCTTTCTGATGAAGGTCCTCCCCTTTTTACACAAATGGACTTACCCAGTATATACATATACCACTGCTACGTGAAGACCCGTCAGACAATAAGACAGAGGAAGCAAGAGATTATGGGAACAGCATCACAAATTTAAAATACCTCCTCTCAATAAAACAATTTGCGGACAAAGACATTGAGGACCCAAAAAACTTCCCAGAAGCGCAAAGAGTCTTAACGGTAATAAGAACTGGGACGGGGGCTAGGCTCATTTGGGCTATGTTGGACGAGGCAATTGCCTCCTTCAAAATGTCCCCGCCTATTGCTATTGTCGAAAATGACAAGCTGAAGAAATTAAAACAATTTTGTGCCGGGAGGGTCCCTGTTTTTGTTCACCCCTCCCTATATAGAGCACTAAAGTTGACCTTTCCGTGGGATATAGGCGGTCTCTCGCAAGACGGCTCCGTCAACAATGAGATGGGCCACGGGTCGATGGGAGAGGCTATCGGTATCCTCACCCCGACAATGTTCAAATCAGTGCCCCAACCCTAATTAGGTCTTTCAATGGCTCTGTGGTTAGCAAGTCTAAATGTCCGGGGCCTGAGGTCGGAGTCTCGAAGGGCGAGGCTCGATCGCGATCTTCAGCGCCTCGGGGTGGATGTATGTTGCGTGCAGGAGACCCGTTTCTTCTCGCGATTATGAAGACATTCTGTCTAAGAGGCTCGTCCTCTATTCAGCATGTTTTGATGGACGCTCGAGGGGTGTTTCCTGGCTGGTGAGCAAGTCTCTGGATGCGGTGTGTGCTCTTGTCTTCGCGGATCCGGCGGGCAGGCTTTGCGTGCTGGATATTACCATCAAGGATAAGGCTCTTCGTCTCATTGGGGTTTATGCGCCCAAGGTCTACACGCAGCAGCCTGGTTTGTTTCGGCAGATCTAGCCGTTTTTGAAGACTTCTCGTTCGGTAGTTTTAGCGGGTGATTGGAATGCCGTCCTTGATCCCGATATAGATCGCATAGGGCAAAAACCGGGTACTAACAAACCGGAAGTGAAATCGTTTCGGGCCTTTATCGACGGGTTTGATCTCGTGGATAAGTACCGAAATGAGCACCCTCGGAAGGTAGCATGGACTTGGACTAGGGGCGGCAGCTCGGACACGGTGGTTAGCGCAAGCTACATCGACCGAGTTCTAGTTAAGAGAGTCGAAGTAGGGCTCTTAGAATGTCCAAGTTTCCATTATATAGTTTACTCGGATCATAGGCTTGTCCGGGTTCGGGTAAACTTAGGTAATCCTAGGGTTAGGATGGCTGGTTACTGGAAATTAAACTCATCATTATTTGGTGAGCAAGATTTCCGGGACCAGCTTTTACTAATGTTACAGCGGGAATTGTCGGGGGCTGTGGTTGGGAATAAGTGGTGGGGTGCTTTGAAATCCAAACTTAGGTCTTTTGCTGCTGATTAAAGTCGACGACTCAACCTAGCAGGGCTAGCAGCGCAAAAGTCTCTAGAAGCCAAGGTAGATCGGGCGATCAAATCCCGTGGTAGTGGGGACGTAGCCTTAGCTAAGGCGGAGCTGGCCTCCTTGCTTATCAAGAAGGATCAAGCTCTAGTAGTTAGGGCTAGGATAAAAAGAATGTCTTGCGAGGCTACGAATATGGCCGCTTCATTGCGTTCAGAGGAAGCTTGTAGGGCATCTAGTCGGCATATCGCTAGCATCACATTGCCGGACAAGCGGACTGTGACTACAGACGCGGGCATTTGTGAGGCTTTTCGTGATTACTTTCAGGAACTTTTTACCAGGGAGCCCGGTCTGAGCCCTGCTCAGTTCGACGCCTATTTAGCCGACTTCCCCCCCCCCCTTAAGGCGGCTGAAGCGGCTAGGTGCGAGGGTCCCATAACAGAGTCTGAGATCTGGGATGCGCTGAAGCAGGTTGGCCTGGACAAAACTCCGGGATTAGATGGTCTTCCCTATGAAATGTACTTGAGGCAGTCGCCCGTCTTTGTCCCCTTGCTGGCACTGATTTTCAACAACTGGATGAGGCAGGGGTCTATTCCTCAAAGCTTCACCAGGGGTGTGATCAAGTTGCTTCGCAAGAAGAAAGACGGTGGGGATGGGGTAGATAATTATCGGCCTTTGACGATGTTAAATACAGAGTTGAAGATTTTAGCCAAGGTCTTAGCTGACCGTTTGCAGGTTGTCCTCTCTAGTCTGATTGGTCCCGAGCAGACTTGTGCTGTGAAAGGCAGGACTATTCAGGACAACCTTCATTTGGTACGCTTGATCATCGAGAAAGTCGACAGTGATGCCGCGCTGATCAATTTAGATCAGTCCAAGGCTTTCGACAGGGTTGACCATCGATTTCTGGAGGCTGTCCTTTCGGCCGCCGGTTTCAGGCCGCACTTTCGCACTTGGATCCGACTGCTGTATGCGTCCCCCGGTGCGCTGGTAGAAGTGAATGGGGTAAGATCGAAGCCTTTCATTTTGTCTCGCTCCATTCGTCAAGGTTGTCCGCTGTCTCCATTGCTTTACGTTCTTGCGTTGGAACCTTTCCTGCGTAAGTTGAAGACGAATCCGGTCCTTCGCGGAATTTCCTTACCTGGTGCTACCACCTCGGCCAGGTACTCCGCCTATGCTGATGACGTTTCGGTTCTGGTGTCGAGTAGGGCCGAAATTAACGAAGTCGGCAAAGAAATCAAGGGTTATAAGATGGTGACGGGGGCCAGGATCAACCGCGATAAGTCTGTTGGCTTGCGGTTGGGTTCGTGGAGGGGAGTTTCTCTTCCCGGACCTTTCCTCGGGACGGACGGGCCGGTCAAGATACTCGGCGTCTGGTTCGGTCCCGACCTCTTGTTGGAAATGAATTGGTCGGAGGTGCAAGAGAAGGCCGAGCTCGCAGTTCGTCTGTGGACTTCGAGGAATCTTTCCTTGAAGGGGAGGGCGGAAGTATGTGCCTCGCACATCTACCCGATTCTCCTTTACCGACTCTCCGTGCTTCCACTCGCGTCTAACACTTTATTGGCGTTAGTAAGACTCTTGTTCTCCTTCTTGTGGGGAGGCAGGGCCGCCATAGTTAGTCGCGAGATCTGTTACCTCCATCCCTCTGATGGCGGTCTGGGGATGCCTTGCGTTGAGACTCGTCGACATACGCTTCGCATTACTTATCTAGACCGGATGTGTATGCAACTGGATGAGAACGGCGAATTCTGGACGGAAGACGTCCATAAACATTTTCCATCCTTGAGAAATGTGCGCTCGTGTGAGGAGGAGGCCGGCCGTAATCCTCGAGGCGAGGGCTCTTTCTATCACGAATGTCGCTTGGCCCTCAAGTGACTCTTACGGGCGAAGGATGGCCTCTCCGACGTCCAGCCGTTGTCCCGTAAGGCATTAGATCAGGTGTTAGTTAGGGGGAACGTTCAAGATGATCTGATTGACGAGCTCGGGCTGACGAAGCGGGAGGCTCGCTGCATATGGCCTTGGGCGCCCGGGTTGAAATGTCTCACTAACC
>OZ010573.1:83721766-83769266 GCA_963932145.1 Acanthosepion lycidas | reverse complement strand
TCATGGATAGGGAAAGGCCTACAAAAATATGCAAAGTTTGCCCCACAATGGTTAACCCTTATCTTCCACAAATATTTCCATAAACTGTTTCTTACTCTGTAAATGTCTACCTTGCGCCTTTTACAGGATGGATATTGTAAAAAACGAGCTGTATAATGTATGTATGATGTCTTTCTCTGAGGCTGTTATGGGAGATTAGTTTGTCCAGGTAAACGTCTCTCGTTTTGTAAATGTCCTGTTTGCTCTAACAACCTGCATAAGAACCTGTTTTTATTTACGTATTTCAAAACTTATGTAAAAGTTGTTTTCGCATTTGCTGGTTTGTTTCTGAGAGGTTCTAAAATAATTTATCATTCCTGTATTTTTTGTAAACGTAAGCGTCTATTTCAGGTTCAGATAAAATTTCAAACATATGCATTTTCTAGCTTTATCGTTGTTGCTATCGATAGTCTAATGTGATTCATAAATACGTTGTATCAGTCAAGAAAACGTTTCCTCTTTTGTCCTTATATATTTACTTTTTCTTGAGTTATGCACTTCGCTATCGGCTACTTCACTAAAACAAGATCTCCTAATATGATAAGATATTAAGCTGACAGAAGGCCACCATCAAAGTTACGCATAATTAACAAAATTGTAGCACTCGGCCTTAATGCTGGGTTCTATCTACTGATCTATCATCAGCGTTTATCCAGTTGAATAGGCTCGTCTAAAAATAGTTAAGCTTCCAAGATGACCAACTTTTAAGTAACAAGTTAACTTAAGTATAATAAGAATGTTCTAAATTCATCATCATCACCATCATCATCTGTCCCGTAACCACGTGTGAACGTAGGGCATATATGCAACGGGACATCTGATCACGTTTTGACAAAGGGTCCGTGTGAAAATGGACATCTAACCAGCTCCCTTCACATTTTTCTGGAGGTATTCATTTATGTATTGATCGAAGAATACCTGTTGGCGCCCATCTCTCTCTCTCTCTGTCTCTCTCTGTCTGTCTGTCTCTCTCTCTCTCTAAGCCAAACAGCCAATGTCTTCCGACATGATAGCTCACCATGATCATGGATACGAGACCGTTGATTCCATATTGTGGGGTCGATGGTGGCTGACTCACCATCCTGGACACTGAATTCAGTCTAGGGACTTATTCACCCAACGATGCCGTGTCATCGCGTCCCTGGTGATATTATATTTCAGCTCTTCTATTCCACGTGCAGGTTTAATAAGCAGCCTGTTAAAACTCACTGCAGTTACATTCTCTGGATTGAACTCCTCAGCTGTGACAAGATCGAATCCACACTGTGCCAAGAGATGAACTAACTTATTTTGAACATGAACTTAAAAGGGTTGTCGTTAATTGTTATTATTATTATTATTGTTGTTGTTGTTGTTGTTGTTGCTGCTGCTGCTACTGTTTTGTACTACTGCAGATTTTCTAAAATACTTTACAATCTGCAGGGATTAACATTATTATTATTATTATTATTATTATTATTATTATTATTATTATTATTATTATTAGTATTGTTATTATTATTATCAAAATACCAACTGTTTAATGTATACATAACAGAATGTAATAAATAATAAAATAAGTAATATATCGAAAATAATAATCATATACATAAGACGATTGTTATTATTATTGTTATTACTACTATTAGTATTATTTTATTGCTGTTGTTAAATAATTTGAATTTTACGCAATAGAAAATGGTCGACTATTCAGAGTAAATAATAAAAAATATACATTATGATTCAAAATGCCTCTCCTTAAAATTAAAAAAAAAATTCTTCTAAAAATGTTAAGATATAAATAATTATATCTTAACATTTTTAGAAGAAATGTTTTTTTTATGAATAAGGACAAAAAACTCGGTCATTCGTGTCAAATATAAAAATAAGTTAGCAAATGGTAATTTAAAAAAAAAAAAAAAAGCTCCTCAATTGACTCATTTTTATAGACAAGCGCTGCCTCCCAACTAACCTAATGAATAAACAAATAATGTCAATAATAAATAAATAAATAAAACATGTATTTTAATAAACAAACATAATAATAACTATTTAATTATAATTCTTCTATTCAATTCCTTGGTTAGAACGGCCGTTACTCTCTGCCAATGTCTCATAAATAATGAACAATTTCGTTTTGATCGCGTGAAAAAACAAAACATATATAAGAAAGACAGAAAAATGAATGAATGAATGAAGGGAATATAGAAGTGTGTAACCTTTGTTTCAGTGAAATGCAAAATATTGTCAATTTCAAATCTTCACATTTGTACCCCCTTACTTCTGAAAATAATGACCAGCATTCATATTTATGTTTGTTATTGCAATATTTTGTTAAAGATCTTAAGCTAAAATATGGACGATGTGATAGGGGAATTTCTATGGATATTTTATTGTTGATGAACGCGCCTTGAGTATATTCACTCAATACCTTAAGAAATAAGATTCATCAGAAAATTCAAATAGGAAAACTGTGAAATATGTTCGGTTATTTCTAGTATAATATAACAAAAAGGGTAAATGAAATTATTATTATTATTATTATTATTATTATTATTATTATTATAATATGTGTTGCGTCCCTTCAGAGGCCTGAACAATCATGGCTCTGCAGAATGTCCAGTCTTTTCTAGCTCTTACTAATTTTATATTTTTGCTATCTCTTCTAAATTCTTTTCTGTGAGCTATCTACACAAGTTCGTTAGACCTGTTATGCTTTGATTTCCTCTGTTCCTCTTGACTTCAATATATCCTGTAAGCGTCATCTTTTCTAAGCATTCTTTCTTCATTATGTACCCTAGAAATTTCAACTGTTTCTTTTTGGTGTTAATTATAGGTGTCCTTTTTGCTTGATTTTTTCTCTAAAACTACATAATCATCACATATTTTTTCACACCGATCTCTCTCTCTCTCTCTCTCTCTCTCTCTCTCTCTTACAGCAAAAAAAAAGACGTCCGTTCACTGCCTATGCTAACGTTCCTGTTCTTTTTTTTTTCTTTTTGTGTGCCATGTCCTTTCAGCACGTAGGTGATCGTCTCTCCACCTCTCTCTATCCCTTGCACGTTTCAACAAGTTCCTTCCCTCTGCTACCTCCCCGACACAACTTGCCAGGTATGTCACGAGTTGTTTTCCCTTGTCTCTCTTTCCCTTTATGCGACCCGTTGCTTACACTCCCGGTCCATGATATCCTTAGCAACCTTCTGTAGAGCCACATATCTGTCACCTCGAGTCTTTTTTCTTTAAGGAAATCGTCTAACATTCCCTGCCGTAAATGACGACGGGTGTAACAGTTCAGCATTCTTTTCACCTGGTTTTTTCACCTGGCCGTAAAGATAAATGTAAATATATTTTATTAACAACTGAAGTCGATTTAGACTTGATTTTTTCTAAACCAACGTTTAGATTTAATCAATTCTGAATTAGTAAATAATATTAAATTTCGTTGACAGGACGACTATGAAGCAAGAAATCCGGATATTGCATCTGGATTTTGCTTTGGCGTTGGGCTTTGTCGCTACCGAAAGATTCAAACGCCAACAATGTTACCCGTCATCTCCAAATAGTTCATTGCGTGATTTGATTTACGTTTTTATCAGAAATCATTTGAAACTTTTTTAATCGATATCACTTCATGCAAGGCAGTAAAGTCACTATAAAACGAGAAATTACAGCGTGTGGAAGAATTAGGAACATAAACATTAATAATTAGCGGGAAGAGGAAAGAGTAATCAGGAGGACAGTAGATAGCGATTGAAAGTTCATTTATCTTTTTGCATATGCAAAGCATGGAGCTGGAACGGATATCCAAAAACGAGAAATACGAGAACACTATTTGGCATAGAATTTACGGCTACGTGTAGCCAGCTCAACTTTAAAACGTTGAGGTTCCGATGCCAGTCTAGCACAGCGCTTAAGTTCAAAATGTCTAGGTACCATACAGAAGAGCGATATATGTTTCCGCTTCAAATACAGAAAATGTGTTACAAGGCCAAAAATGAGGAATGGGGAAAAGGACGGTCTTAAATTTAAACTTAGCCACAAACACTGCCCAAACATAACATAATATTCCTAATTCCAAAACAACACATTCTTACTTACCTTTATTACTACATCCACCATAATACCTCATTGTCTCTATGAAAGTCCTAATTAGTCCCAATATGTACAATTCCATACCGAAGAGGTCATCCGAATAATTACATCGAAAGTATTTTTAGAAAAGACACAGAGAGGAAAGTTTACGGTAGGAAATTGACTGAAACCGAGATGCCAGATCAGGACCAATAATACTGGTGATTCTATTTTTGAATAAAAAAAAGCATTCATATTTACTAAGAACTGAAAAACATTTAAGCTTTATTTGACAATCTGCAGGGATTAACATTATTATTATTATTATTATTATTATTATTATTATTATTATTATTATTATTATCAAAATAACAACTGTTTAATGTATACATAACAGAAAGTAATATATCGAAAATAATAATCATATACATAAGACTATTGTTATTATTATTGTTATTACTACTATTAGTATTATTTTATCGCTGTTGTTCAATAATTTGAATTTTACGCAATAGAAAATGGTCGACAATTCAGAGTAAATAAGAAAAAATATACATTATGATTCAAAATGCCTCTCCTTAAAATTAAAAAAAAAATTCTTCTAAAAATGTTAAGATATAAATAAATGAATAAAGTACAAAAAAAAAATAATTTCTAAAATGATTATAAAGGTGTAATAATCTGAATTCCTGTCAAGATATTACATAAGGCATTTTTCTTTAGGACAGATGATGGCAAAGATACATTAGAGTGTACCTCAGACGATTGGTTAACATAAATTAGACAAAGTTATGTCTAAGTAGATCAAGTGCACAAAAAGTAGTCATACTAAGTCAAGTATAAATAATTCTGTATTTACTGAATCCGTTAAAAATTCTTCTTTTCTTGATTTACCTCCTCTTCTATCTCTTGTAGAGCATCGCAACTCTGTTATCTTGGCAATTTGAACCACACTGTAGCATTTATTGATATCTTTTGTACCGTCTGTTAGAAAGGAACCTCCTATTCTCAAGACCTTTTTTTTCTGTTACGAGCGTACTGATTGGAATCCTTTTCGTGACTATTCGAAACACCTTCTGTATTGATATTTTTAAACTTCCTATTGAGAATTATGTCGGACATATTTCTTCTTGGTTTAAAGCCGGTAGTGATGCTTTTGTACCTTCTTCAAAATATCAGATGAAACCACAATCTTTTTCTTGGTTCAAACCAGCCTGTTTAGCTGCTATAGCCCATAGGAATCAATTTTTCCCTGTGTAACGACGTGATAATACCGATCACAACAGACACCTAATTTGTGACTGCTCAAATAATTGTAAACGCGTCCTCCAAAAACTTATTTGCTGATAAAATGAGGCAACATATAGAATCTGATAACTCTGTTAATGTGTGTTAAATAGGACTAAGTCTTCACTCCCTCCTCTCTTCACTCAGTTTTAACATATTCTGCTGATAAAGCAGAATGTTTTGCTCGTAAATTAGCTTCCAAATCTATTCTTGACTCATTTGGAGTAAGTTTGTTTGGCTTTCCACATAGAACTGAATCTCTTTTGAGTGATATACATATAACTGCGTCTGTGATTTCTGTTATCATTTCTAAATTGTATCCTCTCAAAATACGTGGACTTGATAGTATCCCTGCAATAGTCTTTACGAAATATGCTCCTGATATATTTTCTGTTCTCTCTAAACTCTACAATAAATTTCTTGATGCTTTCTGCTTTTCCGCTTGTTGGAAATTCTGTTCTGTAGTTAAAAACTTTAAGAACCATCTGATCCTTCTAACTGTCGGACTATTAGCCTTCTATCTATTTTTGGCAAAGTACTAGACGCTCTAATTAACTCTGGATTGGTTACGCAACTGACATTACAGAGTCTTCTTTCAGATAAGCACTATAGCTTTTGTTTCTCTAGATCAACGTTTGATGTATTTACGGATGTTGCTGAATGAGTGTATCAAACTTTAGATAAGAATGGTGAATCTTGAGCTGTTGTTGAAGGCATTTGACAGAGTTTAAGATGTCTTCTTCACAAATTGCAAGGTTATGGAATTTCTGGACGAATGTTTTGATTCGGTCCTTCTTATCAGATTGCGAAATGAACGTTGTCTTGAATGGAAATTCTCTTAGATCTTTTACATAAATTCAAGTGTTCTCCAGAACTCTATACTTGAACCTACGTTGTTCCTAATTTTTATAAATGATATCATCAATTTTCAACTCGATATCGATACTGATAACAAAACTATTTACTCCTGTCTTAATAATAAGTCCGATCGGCTCGATAAGGTCAGATTGGCAGCAGATCTAAAAAAAAATAACTTACAATCTGCTGTTAAATAGAGGCGAGAAGTGTTTTTTTTTTTAATTTTAATGTCTCAGAAATGAAACTGATTTCTTTTAATCATCAGAGAGAACCCTTTTTACCTACTATCAACAGAGCTGATTATAAAGCTCACGACAGTCACTTATTACGCCGTCTGGTACTAACGTTTTCAATTGAGATGAAGTGGAAAGAGTATATTGAATTAATAGCTAAATCAGCAGATATGAAAAGTGATTCACCAATGATTCTCGCCAGAATCTATATTATATATTTATAAGTCTACCATTCGTCCTTGCTTTGAATATTGATGTCACATCTGGTCTGGTGATTCTGTTATATATTTCGAGATTCTTGATAAAATTCAAATAAGAATCTGTAATGTTATTGACCCTAAACTCGCATCTTTGCTTCAGCACCTTTCCTACCGCCGTGACATAGATTCTATGTGCTATTTCTATAAATCCTTTCATGGTAATTGTTCTGATGAGCTTTTCTCTACGGTATCTAGACTTAGAATTTAAACGCAGTACTAGATTAGGAACAAAAACATTGTATTACAATTAAATTGGCTTTATGTAACTGTAAGTTCTTTGCTAACAGTGTCTATTCTTTCACTTCTCGCCCGTGGAACTCTCTTCCACCTTCATCTTTTGCAGGCAACTTTGATCCTCAAAAATTTAAATGCAATGTCAATCGTTATCTACGCACTTCTTTATTCTTCTTCTTTAGTTGTCCTCTCTCTTTAATATTTTTTTCTTTTACATATTCCCTAACAATCAGTAACTCCCTTGTGTCTTAGTTGCTTTATTGCCTTCTTCGAGGGAAATGATTAAAAGTTTGCTAATTCTCAGATAATAACGGGAAAAGTAGTCAGAATTGTTGATTACTTGAAGGTAGAGGGAATTTTTACAACATTTCGGAACTTGAACGGGTAAAGCTTGTCACTTGCTCGTTAGCTTGTACAGCGTCTTCAGAGCAAAAGCATTCATTAAATGACGCAGAACACTAGACCCGTCCGTACGTATTTGTGACACTGATTTAAATACGTGTTTTTAGCGTGATTTGTTTATTTGCACAGGGCGCATATGCAAATGTATGTATGTGAGTTTATGGGTGTAGATATTTACATTTCTAACTTAGGTTACGAGAAGACTCACGTATTTACGTTGCTTTATAATTGTATACATGTGCTATCTATCTAGGCGGATATGTGTCCGTGTGACTGAATTGCATTTAATTCATTTATGTAAGATATATTTCACTATTTCATTTGTCTTTCTTTGATATATATTTCTTTTAAATTATTACCACCTAGGAGTTTTTAAAACAATTTCCCTCATTATTATTATTATTATTATTATTATTATTATTATTATTATTATTATTATTATTATTATTCTCTTTCGCACAGTTTTCATTTGACACCTGATATCTTGCATTAAGAGTGTCCTCCATCATGTCGTACGACCTCACAGCACCTTTTGCAGAATATTTTCGTTGCCAACCAACACAGACTTCTGAAGCGATGGGACACTAAGCTTTATTACGATTTTTAATGTAAACTTCGGGAGTATAGACTACCGGTCCCCATCTTTTTTGGCTTAACGGACTAAGATGTCTTGCAAGACAATTTTTCCACGAGCCGAAGGTTTATTGGTCAAGTTTTGAATTTCTTTGAGTGTGAATAGCCACGTCAATTCGGGTGTATTTTCTTGATTCGTTGTAAATGACAGTGATGACTGTTTAGATGGCCGCAATGACGCGATCTGTATGCTTAAATCCATGAAATAGGTAGTTTTCAATTAAGTTCCTTGTCCCTGTAGCGTTGAATTATTATTTTCATCATTATTATTATATTTGTAGATGTGTTGGCTTGCAAGAACTTTAATAATCTCCGATGAAATAAATCATCGCGTCCTGAGAAAATGTTGCCAGTGATCAGTACGTGTGGGGGGATGAGATTCAATAACGGTGACTGGACAAAGTTAAACGAAATTAATGTCTCGATTTTAAGGTATAACACCAGGGAATAACATGAGAGAAACATTGATTGCATTTTAATAATTACTGGAAATAAATGCCGTGAATGAACTATAGGATTGGTGCATAATTATCAGGCGTTTTTTTAACAATATTTATTATGATAAAAGAAACATATCAATTCAACAATTACATTTTTAAATGATTGTTCCGGAGCGTCTGATTATCAAAATGTGTTTTCATAACCTGAAAATAAAATAATATTTTTATTAAAAAAAGTAAACAAAATAGAATGTTTTATTAACAAATAACTCGCCTACAAAACGTCTGATAATTATGCACCAACCCAATAATTAAGAAGGTTAATTAATTTAGAGAAACTAGATGGGTTAAAAGCTACTTAATATTAAATTGGTGATAACTTATGGCACTTTTCCCGCCCACCACATTCGTTATCAGTCGAAAAAGAGCAAGTAGTATATTTTCATAGCTGAAACTTAAAAACAAGGTATCTCGATAAAATTACATTGAGAAGAAAAAAACCTATAAATAAGATTTTTATGGATTCTTCGGCAGTATAATTTCAGAGAAAGGAAAAAAACAAACATTCGGAAATTGTGCCTTGATTACATGGACGTGTTTACCGATGGTTTTATAGCAAGAATGGTGCACGCGAAGTAGGTTACCAGTATTCGCACAAGTAGCTATCTGGCCATGTGCTTTCAGAAACAAAGGGAACCCTTAAGAACGTAAATTAATTTACAAATCATATCAATAAATTCGTGACAAGCCGACGGCATGGGTTTCATATATAGTGATACAGGAGCACGTTAAGGGAGTCTATTAAAGTTGCTAGAAAGAAGAGACAAGGCATCCTCGTTTAAAGAAAGGGCGCGAGCTGATAAAATCGTATTAGCAGCAGCCTTAATTGAAGATCATCATAGCTTTTGAAAAGAGGGAAAACGAATATACAGACTGTTGTTCCATAATTATAGCTGTGAAGAGCGATTTATAGTTCAAATCATTGCTTATCCTGTTAAGAATTATTATTGGAGGAATAAAAGGTTATAGTTGTAACATCTGTTTAACCAATAGGCATCCCCGGATTTAGGACAAATGAGTCCCTTTGCTAGTAAAGATATGAGACTCCTTGAAGGAGGCATGCCTGGAATGCCTGGCATGCCTACACAGGTATGGAAGGAAGATTGGATCCATCCTGGTTAACGGGGCCCTGTAATTAAGCAGATATAAACACAATGGTAAATTCGGCACTGCTAATAGATAACAAAAAGTTTTGTTAAATATATTAAGGAATTCTAGTCTTCATAATTATTCAATGATTTGCATCCATTTCAAGAATCCGTTAACTTTAGTTTTGACTCCGTTAACTTTAGTTGCGTCGGGTCTGCGAAGTTTCAAACCTGAACTTGGGACCTCGTCAGATCTTAACACAAATTAGGTGTAGCATGCTACAGTCCGCGGCGTTTCAGCGTTTTACTTCATCAGTAACCGGAATACTATAGACTTTTTTTTACAATATTGTTCCCCGTTGTACAAGGCTCAAGATCCACTTACAAAGTAAGACGTCTAATACATTTCTAAATAGCTTTGTGTTGAATTTATTCTTTCTAAACATTTTATCCAAAGTGCTTCGTGAATTTTATAAATTATTCAGAATGGTGGTTTTAATTAGTTTTAGTTTTAAATACAGTAAATCCCAATCTATGGCGCTTCCTGATTTGGACGCAATTTCTAGTGACCTTGTTTCGACTTATGCCGTTTTCATCGTAGGGCGGATAATACGCGGTATGCGGAATAATAAAATGCGCGACAGAAGAACACATACATATGCATATTATCTTTACGTCCTCCATGTCTTTTTTCAGTCCCCATGTTATTAACATGTCATAGAAATGTGTTTTTATATCCTAGATTATTACTTTACTACTGTGGTAATCACGGAAAATCGCGGGTACGTTCCGACTTACTCGGAAAATATCTGTACGACACATTGTAGGGACGAATCGTAAGTCGAGAATCCTGTGTATTCTTTTTGTTTATGGCTTACTCATTGCTTCCTTTTTATTGTTTTACTTTCTTGTATTTAATGTAAATCATACGGGAGGCAGATCAGGCGAAAGATGAGGTAATGTTGTAATATTTGGGCGTGAACTGCATATACCTCACCCTCCAGCCTTGACAGAGTCCAAAATAGTCTCCGAGTCCTTGTAACTGACGTATTATTCTCCAACCCATAACTTATCTTCTACAGCCGGGGTGTGGCAATCCTCTCTCTGTTTTATCGTTACTTCCACGGAAATGGCCCCGACGAACTACATTCCCTGGTACAATCAATTCGAACCTTCAAGGCAAGGATACGTCATGCCACTTACATAGTATCAAACCATCCACATTCCCTCCGTATTCCGTTATTCCAAGAGAATGTTCCCCAGATCGCTACAACCATAACCTGTTCATGGCTAGGATTAACAGTTATCTTGCCTTCCTATCCGCATAAATTGTCTCCTAAATTAAGCCTCTACTTTCACTCGCCCTCGGGCCTTGTGAAAGATGACCATTACTGTAAAACAAACGCTTTCCACAGTCTCTCTCTCTCTGTGTCTATCTGTCTGACTGTCTGTCTGTCTCTCTCTGTCTGTCTGTCTGTCTGTCTCTCTCTCTCTTATTCTGTTTCATCTGTATCTCCTTTCTTATTGGTTATCGTTATTTTCTCGCAATATTCACTCCTTTTGGGTTTTTTCTTTTTTTTCGTTTTTTCTCATTGTTCCTTTCTTTTCATCGATTTCATTTTTTATTCATTGACAATTTTATGTAAAGGATTTCTTTATTTTCTTCTAAATTTTTTCATCTTCAGACATTTCTATATTATTTTAAATTTACTTATATTTCATTATAGTCTTCAACATTTTTACTTCTCTTCATTCTTCCTTTTTTTCAACAAATTATAAATCCCTAATTCATCTTTTATCATTTTTTTTTTAATTTTACGCTGTTTGACTCTCGAGTTTACATTCTATCTTTAGTTACTTCTCGCCTTCTCTACCGGACTATGGAGACATAGACTCAACAGATAAGATGTAGCTGCCGTATCAAATGCATTATTACTGGTAGGACATGCTATAATTCAGAGGTAGACTGGATGCCAGCCAACGATTGAGAGCCCAGTTTGTTCAGCTATTTAACCCTTGCTGTGGAGGGGTAAGAAGAGATGGATTGATACGTATCCAAAGATACCTGTGCGAAATACAACGCAACGGCCGCAAGTGGAATTTGAACTCGATACGCCCGTACTACTTTCTTTGCCGATAACCGCTACACTGGCATCCATGGAATTTCTAATGTTTTAATTTCAGTTAACTTCTTACTTATCTCCCCTTTCATTCTTGTTTTCTTTCTCTCTGTTTTTAACCTTAATTTCATCAACTATTTGAATAAATTAATGAAATTTCCTACTTTCCTTTCATTCTTTCTCCTTAATTTAATCTACTATTAAAATACATTATACATTTTAACTCTTTATCAGTAATGCTTTTACCTATCTTTCTTTCTTTCTTTCTTTCTTTCTTTCTTTCTGTATCCTAAAGTTTATCAACCATTTTAATGCATTAATCAATATTTTTATTCCGTGTTTTCTATATTTTCTCTCTTTCTTTCTGTTATGGGACCTTACGCATAATAACATAATGGACTATTTCATACGTAATACTGCGCCTCAAGAGGAAGCAGAGAGTTTAGTCCGAAGTCGGGCGACCGGCTGATCGGCTAATCGGTTGAACTCTCTGCCTTCGGGCGGGAAGGAACCCCAACTAGTCTACGCCGAAGTGCGGCGTCTCTTTCGGGGAGGTAAACCGACCCTGTACCCGTGTATACGGCTTTCAAGGACTCGGAGATCCCACGTTAAACCGGCCTTGTGCCACATGATACCCTTTTTTTTTGGGGGGGGGGTGACTAAATACCGTTCCGTCTGAAGTTTGAGCTCCGTCTGAAGTCTGGAGTTCCGTCTGAAGTCTGGAGTTCCATCTGAAGTCTGAGTTCAGTCTGAAGTATGGAGTGAAGTCCGTCAGTAGTCAGTCAGTCGAATCAGATGCAGTCCGAAACAGTGTCGCATTCAGACAATTGCTACTAAACCTGATTGTTCTTACTAACATTTTTCTACCTCTCTGTATATATTCCTGTTTGTAATATTAAGTTGGTGCAAAAATATTGTCGTTTTCTCACATGTGTTACTATGTGAGAAAACGACATTATTTTTGCACCAACCTAATATATCTGTGTTATTCCATATCCGCCTTCGAGTTCTTCTTTATTGGTTCTACCTTGGACTATCACCATGGTACAAGGAACCGGACCATAACACTTTCTTTCTTTCTTACTTCTTCATTTTATCAACTATTTGAATGCATTATAACTCTTTTAACCAGTTATCAGTATTTTCTTTATCTTTCTTTTTCTTTCTTTATCTTTCAATTTATTAATCATTTTAATACATTAATCAATATTTTTCTTTCTTTTCAATATATTTGTCTTTCTCCTACATTTTATCACCTGTTAAAATACATTATAATTTTTGGAACTCTATCAGTATTTTATTTCTTTTTTTTTTAATCTCCTCTACTTCATCTTATCAACTATTTGAATACATTAATCAATATTTTTCTTCTTACTTTTCAATATATTCTTTTTTTTTTTCTTGTTTGCTTGCTTGCTCTCTGTCGTTTGACCACTTTTAGACAAGAAGCTGAAATGCGATTTCTTGGTGACAAATGAGTCAGGCCAGGATTAAAAGTATAATCCTAAAGTAAATGTCTTGCAGTTATGTTTGTAGCCATACATCCCATCAAAATAGTCTCACAGACATCAAGCAGTAATAAAACAAAAGATAAAACAGCATAAGAAAGAGACACAGAGCCATGTGGGTTACCCGGTTTCCCGCCGTTTTTCGTAGCCTAACATCTTGTTGCCCGACTAAACTCTTTCGTCATGTCGGTCCACCACTCCTGGTGCCAATGTTGACCTAATGAAGGGTGGTGTATGTTTTCGTAACTCACTTTTCTCTCTTGACTTTGTTGAGATCCAAACAAATTATCACGCGGACCTATTATTAGATTTATTGTGAAAGACGAGGATTGAAGTAAAAACGAATGAAAAGAAAATCATTCTTTACCTTTTATAGCTCTTCCTCTATTCTCTCTCTTCCCGACTCTCTACTTATATACAAAATTCTCTTCATCTCTTACAGTTACTTTCTCTCTCTCTCTCTCTCTCTCTCTCTCTCTCACACACACACACATAAGCACGTACACAGATGCACACATGAACACCAATCATTCTCTTCACTCTCTCTTAATCACTCTATTAAGCCGTGTCTTTACATCTATCCTTGTTAGCTGTAAGAATAGCGAGATCTCCCCTTGTTCGAATCTTTCTGAAACCAGTACATCGAAAATCTTAATTCAGGAAGTTATTGATGTTTCCTGTATCTGTAAAACTTCTAACTCTTTACAAAGAAAGTATGATCTCGAATTAAAATGAGAGTAATTGTTAAATACACTGAATCAATCATAAAAATTCAGAATGCGTAATAAACTTGAAACACTTCAAATAACTCGGTTTCTGACTCAATCATATATCAATAATATAGGAAATAAGGAAACTGAACAAAGCAGATTATTATTCTCACAAAGAATCTACGACACCAACATATTTTATTGCAACCATATGCACAATAATTATAAGCAGGACGAATTTGCTATGAGGAAAATTATTAAAAATCATATTTCTGCTGCAACACCTGATAAACATATAAAATTTTATAATATATTATAGAAAATGGAAGTTCAGAGAATTATTTCAGGAAATGTGGGGATCGCTCTGTGAGACAAGGAAACTGAAACCTTGACGAACGAACATATTTATAATCTATATAAACTCCCGAAATATTTATACAAAAACAAGCATATATACATACACACACACACACGTGTGTGTGTTGTAAACGCATAAAGATATATATATATATATATATATATATATATATATATATATATATATATATATATATACGTATATATATATATATATATATACGTATATATATATATATATATATATATATATATGTGTGTGTGTGTGTGTGTGTGTGTGTATGCTTGTTTTTGTGTAAAGATTTAGGGGAGTTTATATAGATTATAAATATGTTCATTCGTCAAGGTTTCAATTTCATATATATATATATATATATATATATATATATCTTTATGCATTTACGACACACACACACACACACACACATATATATATATATATATATATATATATATATATATATATATATAAAGGAAAGAACAGTAAGATATATAATCCGGTGTTCTTATTAATTATTTTTTTATTTTTACAAAACAATGGTCAATGCAAATCAACAGAGTATAAATATTATAAATTTACTACACAGGAATTACCATGTTTCAAAAACAGAAACTAAAACTTTCAAATTCAATTATAGAATTAAATTATTTTCTCTAGTTCTATTTCATTTTCAAGCGAATTTTGGAATAACTTATTTTGAAATTTACTGAGTTTTATAAGCACATACATTATAATGATATTTTCTAAGGACACAGTGAAATTCAGTCATTTTGACAAGATTTGGTAGAGTATTCATTTTCACTGACAACAATCGTATCAAAATATGTGTTACTGTCGAAAAGAGGTTAAATTAAAGTTGGGTAGGGATGCCTATTCGACGAATGATGACATCCGTTCATCGCATATCGTCTGGTCTTTATCAACAACAAAAAGGTTTTCGGCACTTTTTTCGCCATTAAATTTGTAATTGTATACACAAAGAATTTTTTTTTTTCTGAAATGTAAATAAATATAATAGAATTACTTTAATTATTTAAAAATTATTAAATATCAAATATAAATATGTATATTTCATTCATCAGCTTTTTTTAAAACAGTATTTAAGGAATATCTTTGACAATGTCAAAGAATAGCTATTTCATTTCTTTAAGTAATGTTTTTTATTTTTTATAAACCTAATAATGTATAGTTTCTCATTTCTGTACAAAGGACATCATTCATTTAATTACGTACATGATCTAGCTTTTCTTATTAATTTCCATTTCACAGTAGGTGTTTTATTGTTTTCTTTTAAGTTCCAGAAATATTTCGATAGGGACGTATGATTTCGTTATTTATTTATCCTAAACGAACTTTGATGTTGGTTGAACCGTTTTTTGAAATCATGTCTTGTGCATCCAACGTAGACTTTTAGTTGTCTGGATCTTCAGTAGATTAGATATTGCATTGGTACACTAATGATTCAGTGCGACATTTATTATTAACAGGACAGTTATGAGGATGTCTGCAGTTACATAATTTTTGTTTATCTTCATCTATTTTTATCATTATACTGTCTAAATTTCTTTGGTCTTGGTCTAAGTGTTTACTCAATATATTAGCATTATATTTCTTAATAATTATTTCTAAATTTTCAGTACAACTGTAACTTAATTTTAGGGTATTTTTATTAAAAAATAGTACTGAGTTTACTATCTTTAGAAAAATGTTTAAAGTTTAATGGAAGGAATTTTTGTCCTAATTTGTTTTTTTACCGTTTGGTTGTATGGGGGTGTATACCAAAATATTTTTCTACCTCTGTTTTTTCTAGTCTTCCCATTTTCATTTTTTATATAAGTTAGTTTTGGGCTTTTGTAGCTACTACCTTTTAAAGCTTTATTATAGAAATTAATATGATCATAGATAATCTTCTCATTTGCTGAATTTGAACTTATTCACTTTTCGATAGATAAAGGTATATGTTTAATTATAGATGGAGGATGATTAAATTTAGCGTGAATATACAAAGGATTAGTATTTTTTTGTAAGGAATGTATACATTTTTCATTAAATCTAATGTTATATCAAGAAAGTTCACATTTTTCAATTTAGTGCTTACAGTAATTTTTAAGTTCAGGCATTTACATACTCTATATAATATCTTTCTAATTTAATCGATTTTAATATATATATATATATATATATATATATATATATATATATATATATGTGTGTGTGTGTGTGTGTGTGTGTGTGCGTGTGATAAAGAAAAACTACATACGTTGGTGAAACCATCAGACATGTCAAAAGACCTCACACCTTAATCAAGAGAAAATTTCCGACAGGAAAAAATGAAACACTTAACTACACAGTAAAGAAAAGTGCTCACCCACTAGATTACCTAAATAGACCCAAATACGCTTCCCAGTATTAACTCCTCGTAATCTTCGAACGACTTGAGCACAAACGAAAGAAGGGGTGAACCAGCTTTATATAACCCATGACCGTAACTGACATACCTTAAAGCATCACGGGAAATATTAGAATAAAATAATTTTATTTAAAAAAAAAAAAAGTGGATAACCCACCCACACAAGTGAAAAACAAAATAAGCAAAGAAAAACACAGGTGAGTCTACCTAGTCATGTTAACTATGCTATAGGGAGATGGTCATAAAAAATTATTTCATCTCTCGTTGTCCTTTCGTTGCCTTCCAATTTCGATAGAATACAAAATCGTTTAAGTGTTCTTCTGGCGAAGCGAAACCTTTTTCCCCTCAGATACGATGTTTAAATCCTGCCGCTTGTCGATCTATTTCTTTGACAAATATTCTGAGGATCCCCATTCTTTAGTTCCTCTAGTTCCGACTTTTACGGCTATGGCATACCATGCTACTTTTAGACTTGTTACAAAAATAAGAAACCTGTTCCATTCTGACAGCCTTTTCCACTGAACAGATTCGCACATTGATGCTTACTGAATACTTCAGTCATAACCTTCAATTCTGTTGTTGATTCCGGGAGGAAATCCGGTAGCAATAAATAACAAACGCCAGGAATGAATATAGGAAAATAATGTATTAACGTAATAATACAAGCTGGTAATGCAGGTTAGTAGTTCCAGGAATACGAGTTAGTAGCTAAATATCTATACAGTCTTTGGTATTGAAGTATTGCTGTATGACTTCTTACTGAGTCTACGTGCTCGCTCACTGTGACTCTTGCTCGCTACGTTCGTTCTGCCTGCCTGCCTTGCCTGCCTGCCTGCCTGCCTTGCCTGCCTGCCTGCCTGTCTGTCTGTCTGTCTGTCTGTCAACTTCACCCTGTGTTGCTCTCGTCTCTCGGGTCTTCACGTAGCAGTAGTATATGTATATACTGGGTGAGTCCATTTGTGTAAAAAGGGGAGAATCCCTCAACAAATTCAAAGCTTAGTCGTTATCTATCCATTATATCATTATTATTTCCACATTATTCCTGCTCCCCTTTCCATCCTTTCATACACACCTCACTCATTATTTAGATTCTAATATTCTCAAGTGGTTCTCCAGCCTTGTATTGTGTGATATTTCATACGAAAATGATATATATGCAGGTCACATGTTTCAAGACCAGATTCTATATACAACTGTTTTGTTTTGTTTTTTTTTCTAATGCCAACAGTCATATTTTACCCAAGATTTTGCTGCTAGGGCAAAGGTAATGCTGTGTCTTTTCAAATAAAACGCACCGGTTGACCTTTTGGCTGAAATAACGGTGCTATTTTGGTTGAAAACGACGAAAACCCATTTCAAAATGATCGGTACCAGCGTTGGAATTCGTTGTGATTTCATAAAACGAACATTACCTGTAAAAAATTAAGATGAGAATTCCGCTAATAAATATCAGTCCAAGTTAGAGACAGAATAATGAAAAAAAAATATTTTCACTTCGACGTGGTGCAGCAAGCTTGTTTCGCTAGATATTTTTTGACTGAATAATGAAGGGCAGATTCTCGTCTGCGGTGGTAGACAGTTACCCGACTCCGTTTTTTAAGGAGTCTACGGGGAATTTTTGCCCGAGCCTAAGGGCTCTCTTTCGTCCCGCATTAAAAATCGTCCTTGTGCCACATCTTGCCTCGCGGAGAGGTAAGGTAAATAACCTTACCAGGTGATTTATATTTTTGACCTTTAATGTGAGCTTTGAACAATCGCTATAATAAAACAACTTATACTCGCAAGTATATATGTATATATACGCTTATATCTACACATATACAGGTTTCATCAAATATGTCTGACAAGGTACTGTACTTCATACTTAGTTTTTCTTATGTTCGTATTAGTGCTTTCTTTTCTGTTCAAATGTCTTTTGTTCAAATGTCTTTTGTTCAAATGTTCTAAATATCCGCGCGCTTTCGCCTATACTTTTAACGATTAGCAAGGTTGTTTTAACTGAATGTGTAGATCTTTATATATGTTTCTAGGTTGTTGGTTTTTTGAAACACGTTCAGTACATTGTGGCCGTGTTGATGTTATTGAGTGTTAGATTGTTCTTTTTATTATCAATGTTTCCATTATCTTTCGCCTTATTTACATGTTGATGAGGCTATTATCGATGTATTTTCCACATGTATGTTGCGAATGGCGTTTAGTCGGTCTTCGTGTGTATTTAAATGAGTCCTAATTGAGCGATGGTCAAGGTTGTGTTAACTTGATAGACAAGTATAATTATTCATGAATTTTGTTGGATCAAAATTTCAGTTAATGCAGGGAAATTTGAATTCATATATAATATTGGTTCTCTGTAATTTACATATTACAGGTTAATTGATGCTGCTGACGATAAGGTTATCTATTTTAACTTTTTATAGTAGAATATTAATTTAATTTTCTTGCTCTGGTCGATTGCGTATTTCTTTATAATGTTTCTAAGATAAAGTTCATGCATCTTATATATATATATATATATATATATATATATATATATATATATATATATATATATATAATTTTAAAATAATTCTGTTACATTTATATGTTTTAAAAGATGTATAGTTTATTAATAATTAGAATTAAGAATAATATTTTAAAATTGTATTCCAATACGACGTATTCATATACAAACAATCCTGTTAGAAAAAATCTATCTTAACCCTACTTTAACTTAACCTCTTTTCGAAAGTAACATATATTCTGATGCAATAGTTTTCAGTGAAAATGAATACCCTACCACACCTTGCCAAATGATTGAATTTCCTCGTATCCTTAAAAACTAATATTATGAATGTATGTGCTTATAAAACTCAATAAATTTCAAAATAAGTTATTCCAAAATGCTTCTTATTCATAACCACATTGTTTCTTTCCAGATAAACTGACACCTAATTGTTCAAGGAAGTCTTCAAAAGTACCTTATAGCGATTCACATGAAAATGGACAAAATGTAGCCCCGTGCTGTTATCAAGTAGCTGCAGAAGAAAAGGGTTTTTATGCTACAAAGTCATTCATGCTAAGAGCGGACGACTCTGCAGTATTATTAACAGGGTAAAAGTGGACAGCTGTATTTAGGACTCCAACACACAAGTCCTTGCTTTCAATTGCTGTTGTGCTTGACTTTGACTCTGAACTAGTTGATCACGCAGCCTATTCTCCTGATTTGACTATCATCTCTTCCCCATCATGAAAAAACACTTGACTGTGAACAATTACCGTAGTGATAATTACGTCATATCTACTGTTGATGACGTTTTTGAGCAACAAACTGAACATTGTTCTTTGAACAGTCAGATGTTAGTTTACCTAAGAAGAAATAATGCAGTTAATAATAATAACAGCTGAAATTAAGCCATGCAGGGATTCACAGCTTCAGCATCACTACTTCATAGTCAGCCTATTAATTTTCAGCCCAACACTGTAGCGTTTTGATATGACCGCAAGGCAGTGAATTTCCTTACTCAAGATATAATACCTTCCTGGGTTGCCGACCCACATCTCTCTGAAATGGTTAGGGACACAAATGCTGACAGAAAATCCGGAGTGGAGGTCCGAAATCGCTTGGCTATTAACACTGACAATCTGCCAGCAGGTTTTGAAGAAAAATAGTTTGAAGAAAGATTCCAGGTGTCTTTTCGCTCTTGTCCAATTTTCTGTTTTCCTTTTACTATGGATCTATGCACATACCTGCCATATGGTCGATGAGTTTTGAAGTCGTTTTGTGTACGTGATCAGGTTTGTCTACTTGTCTTTACCGTTTTAATGAGCGTGATGTTGATATATAATTGTACGTATATTGGTTAATCTATACACGTCTTAGTATAAATGTGAGCTTTTGTTTTGTATATAAATATCTTTATTAACAATTCTGTCCATTTGACATTTCGTAATGTAGCTTACTTTATCTTGCTTGCTAACATTTCTGCTGCCGCTGAAAGCTTTTGCAAGTGAAATTTGCGAGTAACACATAAATTATCACCAAACTATATATCCGCTCTTTTTGTATTTATTTTGCAATTGTTTTCCTGATCCTAGATAGCCAGCACGTGAAATTGAGCAAATATTCTCGGAAATTAGAGGCGGAGGAAAAAAAAAGAAACAAACTAGAAAATGTTTTTTTTACATCCTTGTTTTTTTTTTGTTTTTTTTTGTTTTGTTTTTTGGGGGTGTTTTTTAACAGCTTCTGTCCAATATGTTAACTTTATGGTATTATTTTCGTTTTTTACTCAATTTCATCTAATACAAATATCCCAAACAAGCTCATACGTTACAGTTGAAATGGTAATCATGAATGAGGTGTTTGATATGAATGAAAGATAGGATTATGGGAAGTGGAGATCATGAGGATAGATAACGATTGCACAGTGATTTGAAGAGATCAAGGTTTAAATGTTCAAGGAAGTACTCACTTGGCAGTTCTTGGGTAAAGGCTTCCTGGGCGTGATTCATCTCCGTGGGAGTAGCATGAAGTGTTCTAACTGTAATAGTCTGAACTTCTGGAAATAAAGAAATGTAGCTCATCTGTAAATTCGTCATGAAAAATCGCAACGGAGTAGCGAGTGGCTTTCTGTGGGAAAGACAATGCTGATTGGAAAAGTAGTCTCCCCCTCCAAAAACAAATACCGCGCAAACGATTTGGAACACTATCAAGCCTGAAAAGTGAGGATTGGGCAGCTCAATTTTGGGCGTAATCTGATAAGATAAGAGATGGCAGAAGGTGCCAGATATTTTCTGAAGCAATACAAAGATCCAAACATTTTTAAAGTTTCTTTAGTAATGGACTATATATAGGAGTTCTACATGAGGTCTGGAATGAACGTTAGACCCAATAGCCCAGTGATTCTCAACCGCCGTGCCGCGGCACTCTAGCGTGCCGCGGCACTCTAGCGTGCCGCGCGATCCTCTTAATTGTGCCGAGAAATACTGTCAAATAATTTTTTCACTATTCTTCGCTTATATTATTTTAAATACTTTGTCATAGTATTCATTTCTTAAAAAGTATTTTTATTTTTTAATTTAACTTTTTAAAAGTTATATTGAATTACGAATTATTATTTATACTTTATTTAATTACATAAGTCCATATTTGTAAGTGTATTTATAAAAGGTCTGTGGTTTTATTTATTAACATTTAAATGTATAGTCTTTAAAAAAATTGCAAAGTGTGATGTATTTTCATTTTCTAAGGCGTGCTTTTGCTTAAAAATGTTGCGGAACACAAAACCATTTGTGATAAACGGCTTCACTCTCCGTACTTTAGCACAGTTGCCAAAGCAACTGCCCTGATACTTTTTGATCAAACCTCGTATAAATTTAGTGCCAACTGCATAGATATTTTCAAGTGATCTAAGAATGTTCCTAGGTTGACCGTTAATAAAAAGTATAAAGAGAAGAAAACCGAGAAAACTGGCTTGGTTGACACCTGCGATGATCTCATGAGTTTCTAAAGACTTTCCATACACAACCATCCTTATGTACAGATGTGATAGGATAGACATTAAAATTACGAAATCTCTTACGGAAGTTCCAAAACTAGGGAATTTGTGCGGTAAGCACCTATGCGTCAACTAAAAGACTTAAAGATGTCAAGGCAATTGCTTCAATAAAATAAAATAAAATAAAAATTATTACCATCGACCTCTTCGATGATTCACTGAATGATCACAGTTATAGCATCTACAGTTGATCTAGAGTAGTCTTTCTCAAACGGGGTTCATATGGACCT
Organism: Acanthosepion lycidas; assembly: GCA_963932145.1. Lineage (NCBI taxonomy): Eukaryota > Metazoa > Mollusca > Cephalopoda > Sepiida > Sepiidae > Acanthosepion > Acanthosepion lycidas. The sequence goes on along the minus strand of OZ010573.1, from coordinate 83,746,812 downwards.
TTGTGTCCATCTAACATTAATGGGAGTCCACACACAAAAAGTAGCAAATTGGGGACCACGGTAATATTTTAATGGGCTATATTGCAATTTGACTTCGGAACGGTTGTTACAAGTGATAATTAGAATTTCTACAGTAATCTACGCGATATTAAAATACTAAAAAGCTAGCAGGGAATCAGATCAAGCGATGTAAGTTAGTTACAGTACAGTCATTTTCTCGCAGACGCGCCGTCGCCCCTCTCTGTCTGTTTTACAAATACTTTCATGGCAATTGCTCCGAGGAGCTGCATTCACTGGTTCCCAGACTTTATGAGTTCAAGCGCCCTACGAGGCTGGCATCCCGCTCTCTCCCCTTCACTGTCGTAACTCCTAAATGTAACCGTCTCTTCTACTCCAATAGCTTCATGTCTCGCACCTCTCGCCTGTGGAACTCTCTTCCCTATTCCAGTTTCCCTGAGAGCTATGATCTCCAGCTATTCAAATGTAATGTCAATCGACATCTGCAGTTGCCTTGATCTATCCACTACCCTTCTCATCTTTTCTTCTATCACTCCTATCTGATCTTGCTCCAAATTTTCTGTAACCCCTTGCGTCCTAGTGGCTTCCCGCCTTGCTTGGGGTGAAACGCTTAAAAAAAAAAAAAAAAAAAAAAATGGTTGACAATCACAGATCTAGAGGAACAAAATCAATGCTGTTTGCCAATCAAGAATTTATATTTTCGATTATATATTGTAAAAATAAGTATCTTCACACTACTAAACTGCTCTTTCGAATAAACAAACTCTATTAAGAAGTAATTGTTAAATAAACACTCTACCTGAAAAGGCACCGCCATTAAGAGATCATTTCGTTTCAGCGGTGTGTTTGTGAAATACATCACCTTCACTCGTTATTTTTCATTCAGGTACTTTTTGTAATATATATTTCATATTCCAAATAAAACATTAGAAATGTTTTCTTTCGTTTATTTTATTCCATATTTCAACAAAATAAAATAAATATTCCAAGGAAATGTCCCCGTTATATGTTTTGTGTAACTATTTCTATAAATACTTTCCTGGTAATGGTTCGGATGAGCTCGTCGCTACGGTATCTAGACTTTAAAAAAAAAATTAAGGACAGCACTAGACTGACGTCGAGATCTCATCAATTTACAGTTAAACTGGCTAGATGTAACATATTCTATGCTAGCAGTTTCATTTCTCGCTTGTAGAACTCCATTCCGGCTCTATGCTTTCTCGCGAACTTTAATTTCCAAATTTTTTAAATGCAATGACAATCGCCTTCTACTGTGTTCATGATTACTCTTTCTCTTCCCCATTCATTACTAATGTATCTGTTTTCTAATTCTTCCAGACCCAGTAACCCCTTGTGTCTTTGTAGCTTTACTGCCTTGCTTGGTGTAAAATTGATTAAAAAAATACGCAAAATGTGTATTGTTCTGTTTGCAAGTATGTATACCCGTCACAAGAGTTTAAAAATAAAATGTATGCAAAAGTAACGCCCTTATTTTTCGAGCTGAGTTGAATAGGATGACGTGGAGCAATTGAGTGGCCATCACGATCACCAGACTTAACAGCACCAGACTTTTTTTGTGAGCTGTACTGAATTAGAACATCCAGTATAGAGATTCATGTAAGTTGCCTGAACTTAACTGGTTGGACAGAACTCCTTAAGTTTGAAATACTGTGAAAGCTCATCATGACAGTTTTTTTTTTTTTTTTTAATTTGAAGGATACGGCAGCGACAATGACGTTGGAGTAAAATCAATCTGAGACAACCTAAAACCACCTGAAAATATTTGTATCTGACCTGAAAATATTTCTAACCGAGCCGCATCTGCAAAGCTATGCACTGCTTTTATAAAATTCTCTCACCATAAAGCGCAAGTTTGGCTGTGCCGCATGTGCCTGATATACTCTTATGAAAATGTGATATATTGGTTAGATTTGGCTTCGGATATTTGCAACCCAGCATCACTTTGGTGGCGGTATAATAATAATAATAATAATAAGAAGAAGAAGAAGAAGAAGAAGAAGAATGGCATGGCTACACTTTAATTAAATTGTTATTTTTTAATTAAAATCAGATTATTAATCGTAAGACAAAGCTTATGGTTGCTAACAAAAAAGATGGCTTAAGATGTGAGACAAATCCCGAGAATGTCAAAATCAACTAGGTAGAGAAATGTAACTATCTTGTGTAAGTAAATTAAGCAATTATATTTTTTATGGTTTAACACCACTGTGGGTTATTTACAGCCGAAACAGAATATGTTTTTCTTGCGTGTGAATATCACATTAACAATTTACTCGAAAATATTTCTTTTGAGAAACAAATCCTACTATTCAACCCCCAGCTGGTGAAGTAGATGAAACCGGACATTTTCCAAGAGTATTTGTCACGCAAGTGAATAAAACGAAACTGACTGGAATTTAAAATCGGATCTACGATTTCTCTTTTCGATCCACTATCCCTTACACCAACCGCACATCCGAAAATGCCCTCATTGACTGAGAAAAGAATACTGGACTTAATACTGCACATAATATGTAAACGACAAAGATGTTCTACCAAAGACAGCGGAGAATATTATGAATTGAACATTTGTGTAAGTGGAGGTTGTAAGGAAAATAGATATTACAAGGAATGAGGTATTTACAGGAATGGGTCAAAAGTTACTTAGAACCAAAAATATGCATAAAGCAGGGGCGAGACATTATCGCCTATGTTTTGAAAGTACAATGCACATAAAATAAGAAGTAACAGATGTGAAAAATACAGTGCAAATATTCATAAGGGCTGGGTCATTTTCACTGGGAATGTTGTGCTCTCATAATAGACTAAAATATTAGCCATTACCGGCTAATGGCCACAGGAAAGGAAAACTATAACAAACGTATATATATATATATATATATATATATATATACAGAGAGAGAGAGAGAGAGAGAGAGAGAGAGAGATGGGGATAGAGGGATCTGATGAAAACAAAAGGTCTCTGTTAGATTAAAACTGAATTCCAGAAAAATATTTGGTTAATTTGTTAAAATTATAGGATGTAAGTCGAACCGAAAATTTCTCAGTAACATTACGTATCGAAAAGACACCACACATACATATTCACACACATACACAGACGTATATATATATATATATATATATATATATATATATATATATATATATATATATATACAGAGACTGTAGAAAGCAAAAGTGGAAAGTGAATAAGAAAAACAGCTAGGAAGAGATTCAAATGGTTCAGTTTCTCGTTCTCTCCTCATGTTTAGATTATACCATCGCTTCTCTCTCTTTCTCTCTCTCTCTCTCTCTCTCATACACACATACATACATAATGATAATGATCAGATATCGATTTATATTTCATTCGGCAGATACAACTCATGATGGAGCGTTGTCCCATCCATCCCACTACGACAAAATAGCTCCTTAGACATTTAATGCCAAATCATTGCCCCTTCGTTTTTCTACAGAAAGGAAGAAAATGCAGTGATCATTTTCTCAGTAAATACAATGTCGCTCCCCACTCATGAACTAGTAAGTGACAAATGTTTGTTTCGCTTCGTGATCGTAATACATATATATATATATATATATATATATATATATATATATATATATATATATATATATATACCAACTGAACTGAAAGGTTTTGGACTAGGTCAATTTCACAAATTTTGAAAATTAAGATTTATTCGGTTTAGTCAGTTGGTAAATCCCTCCTTATCCAGATTGGATATTTATAGCACCTCCTCAAATACAGTGTGTCCATAAAGGTCGTGTGCACTTTAAATAATTTATAACTTTAAAGTGCACACGGACTTTATGTACAACCTGTGTGTGTGTATATATATATATATATATATATATGTGTGTGTGTGTGTCTGTATGTGTGTGCGCGCGCGCGTGTGTCCTAAAATACTGACATCATTTTGTCGCCAGTTCTCAAGCAAATGATCTGAAATTTAACAGATGTGTCATAAGTAACTAAGTTGATTGTATGGACTTGTCTCAGTGAAAATCTTTCAGGAAAATGGGTCCGGACATGGGTGTCACTATGACAATATGCTGCTGAAATTGTCAACATGTTCATCTGACTTGAGATTTTGTGATTTTTTTCTGTGTGAAAGGACAAGTCTATATCCCACCTATTCCTACAAACCCAGAGGAACTTAAGCATATAACCACTGAGGCGATGTAGAATGATACACAGGACATGCTACAGCGTGTCTGTCAGGAGCTAGACTACCCACTTGACGTGTGATGTGGGCATATTGAACATTTCTGATGGTTTGTGAAATCGGTTGTAAAATCTACATCCTTTGGATATCTTGATTGAATTTTGAAAAATAAGTTTTTAATTTTGTTTGTTTAATTTTGTAGTTACTTAGATATTCATATTTAAACCACACACACACACACACACATATATATATATATATATATAATTTATATATATAAGCATTATTCTTCAAGTAAAATTGAATTGAGTTTCATGAGCTGTTGGCGTATTTCGTATAGAGAAAAACGTTAAAATTCCCTTCGTTCCCTACGACGATGGTGTAGCGGTAAGAGATCTGACTCATGTCAAATCATTTGTATTTCAATCCCGGCTTGAAGTAATCGGACGCCTCGTCACACTGAGGTGTGCTACAGCGAAACAGTCCGTCTGTTGATGACTATATATATATATATATATATATATATATATATATATATATATATATATATATATATATATATATATATATATATATATATATCGGAAGTAATATGATAAATGCCTGGTAATTAGTAGATTATGCTTTCTGTAAATCGTGACTCGGCATCCGAATATAGTTATTAATCCTCTACCACAAAAATCTATTTTTGATGCAGTGTCTGTGACATGCAGCGGCAAAAATAGGGAAAACTCAAATTTCACACTAACATAAAAATAAACCAAAATATTAATATAAAAAATGTACAATTTCTCCTCCGTGCTCAGAGTTCAGTCGAAGGAAGAATGTTTTGCGATCATTCTTTTCATAAGAAGGATTCATAATACACTAATTAAACATTGATACTCTCAAGAAGGATAGCTTACAACGTATTGACCGTTATCCCACTTCAAAAATAGATGTGCGAAAAATACTTGTAAATGAAAGATCATCAAACAATAGAAGAAATTTGATTGATTTGCAAATTATGTATATTATTATATTTTCTGCTTTCTTCGTTTGGAATGTAGAAGCTCTTGGCTCTCCAAAATTTATTATCATTTGTATGGCTCAAATTATTTTTTTATTCTTACTACATGTGCTAAGAGCCAGTTACCATTGTTATTATCATGAATGGATCATTCCATTCATGGTAAGTAGTCCTGGGTAACTATCTAGAAAGTATTATTGCAGTGATTTGCCCAGCTGAATATTGAATACGACTATCATGCCCTACTCGGTCGACTAAAGTGTTATCTTCCACATTTGAATATTATACCTCCCATTCCTGTTCCACTATTCATTTACTCGTTATGTAGGGTACTCATTGATTCCTTCTGTCACTGTTGCTTTCTATATCTCCTGGGAGTATTAAACTCTCCGACTACATTTTCTTATTAAGCCTCATTTTCTGATTCTATTTATAAGCGTGCACTTTGTTTCCACTTTCCTAAAAATTTATTCGTTGTTCATATATTCTGTTCACGATATTGTTATCACACTTCTGTAAAACCACATACTTTTCGCTTTGAATCCTTCCTTCAGCTGAGAAGATTGTCTAGCATTCACAACCACATAGGAAAGTATATACTCAGCTCAGCACAGTTTTCAATGATTTTAATGTCATTTTCCAGTTTTTTCTTACTTTAATTTCTTTAATTTTTTTTTGGTTTTCGGAAAGAATTCTAATCCCCAGGTGAGTAACTATTTGAACCTTCTACGTCTCAAGTTTTCCATTGATATGAAGCGATTATATTGAATGAATTGCTAGATCTGCCTCTAGAAATTTTGGTTCACTCTATTGTGCCAGACAATTTCTCACATCAGAATACATCATACACATTTACAAATTCATCATAAGTTCGTGGATTGAATATCGCTGCTATATCTGATCTGGTGCACGAGCTAAATATCTCGAATAGTCTGTAATATAATCGGTTCTGTCCTGGCACCTCGACTTGTGTCACTTTCCCACTGTCGTCACATGATTTCACTTCTTATCTTCTATATAATATTTTCGTGGCAATTGTTATAATGAGCTTTTCTCACTGGTGCCTCGCATGATTTTAAGCCTACTACTAGATAGCCAACATGGTCTCATCGTCTTACTGTTTAACTAATTGTAATTTTTAATCTAATATTTTCATTTCCCGCGCTTCTCGCCCGTGGAACTTTCTTCCGGTTCCTTGTTTTCACTGCCAACAGAATATTCAAAGATGTATGTGCAACGTCAATCGCCATCTTCTGTATTTCTTCATCCTATTCTTTTCTCTCCTTTCCCCATTCTAGTCTTGGCATTCACTTTCACACCCAGTAACAATTTGCGTCTTCGTGACATCACTAACTTGCTTTGAATGAAATGAATAAAAACAAAATTCTCTATTTCAAAGCACCTTCTGATTACTGTATCGCATTTGCCCTGCGTCTTTTAAAATTATGTATTATATATTATTTATATAGATATAAAAAAAATCCATCCTTTTTAAATAAAACGAGAAGATAAAGCTGTTAAATAGTAAAAATAGAAAATAATTCCTCCAAAAATGAGAAACATTCTGTATCAGATTCTTGGCGCTGGTACTATTGATTGCATATTAATCTTGATCAGTTTTAGACTTCTTCGAGAATATTACCCATACGGTAAAATGGTTCAATTTGTATTTAAATGTGCTATGACCCTAAGAGAACACCCACGCATATAAAATATTGAATAACATGCATTGACCGAATTGGTTAAAACAAAGCAAGTGTTTAGTTGAAACTAAGCAAACAAAAACTAAACATGCTGAAAAAGGTTGTATAAATAACCAACAGTAAAATCAAGGATGAAAAAGAAAACATAAATAACAGAACGAATGAGTGCAATTCTTTGGACGTCAATGATAACTGGTCTTCACAGTCTTCAAAATACAGAAACTCAGATAATCTTTTCTCAGACATCAGAGAGGAGAAGGAAAATTTATTTAAAATAAAATCAAATGTCCACAACTACTCGGATGTCTAAGCAAATCAGAGGTATAAATCTTCTGATTGCAAAGATTTTCAGATAGTATTGCTCGTTTGAAGCTTGTTTTCTTTTTTTCATTTTCAATTAGATGTGCATCTAAAATAATCTGATAGCAACCAAAATAACCTGCATATCTGCAACCATATATATATATATATATATATATATATATATATATATATATATGAAAGCGTTTTTTGATGTGAAATGTTTTGGGGTCAGTGTGGAGAGTGCGGGCTTTGAGCACTGATATTTATTGCTGAGGTACGTTTTGCATTTTGTTTTTTAGTTTTAGTTTTTCTTGTGTAAGGTTTATCTTGGTTATCGTTTTTTTTTTTGTTGTTGTTGTTGTTCTTATTAGTTGTCGCCCAACACTTTTTTCTTCTTTTTACTTGAGGTTTTCTAGCAGGTAGTCTGATGGTCAAATGAACATGGATTCATATATATATATATATATATATATATATATATATATGATAAAAAATATAGTTTTAAGGTATGCTATATGGGGCGCAAAATCAGGGTAGGGCTTATGTAAATAATAACTGGATATTGATGTCAACACTCATGGACTGAATATTGTGTTTAAACATGAAACAATATATATATATATATATTCGATTCTCCTGTCTTATCCGACATATGAGAGTCAAACGGCTCAGTTCCTAGGAACCAACAGTCCGACACCAGCACATGTCCTTTGATTATAGTGGGGAAGTTTTTGTGCCGAACCATCCACACTTTTGAATGGCCGAATACAGAGACTTGGTGCACTCCATACCACAAGGTCCCCAAACGTCCCTCTGCAGGTTTTAAATTCAGAGTAGTCCTTCTAGACCAGTTGCCCCCAAGGCTATAGAACCCAGTCTGCCCTGCTATTTACCCATAGCTGGAGGGGCAAAAGAGGATTCATAGCTTCATAGATAAGACACCAGAAGTGTCGAAACAAAATGGCTATTTTTGTAGTGATTTTATAACATAGTTATGTTTTAATTTTCGAATAAATTATATATATATATATATATATATATATATATATATATATATATATATATATATATATATATTAGGGCAGGTTGATTTTTCACTTTTTTAAGAATATCAAAAAGAATAATGTACCGAACGTTGTGTATAGACCTATTAAGTACTGATACAAAAATTAGATTTGACACTTCAACGGTTTTTTGAGCATTTGGCATCAAAGGTGCACTGAAAAATCCACGATTTTGCAATATTTGGACTAGATATTCATTAAAAAAAAACAATTTCACTATTTAAATCAGGGAATGTTGTTATTTTGTTTTATCAAAGTGAAATAAAATGTAGAAATTATAAGTAAACTTCAAACTGAAAATCTGCTCACTAATGACTGATGACTTTGAAATGCTGTTTTTTACGCCATGAATTAAGCAGTATTAGTTGAATACATTAAAAAAATGATTTTTTTTCTGTTTTGAATGAAAATACAACAAACAAACAAATATGGAAAAATAAAGAATAATTTAATAGGGCTTAATATATAGAGTCAAATAGCTCCATATAAGAACACTCAGACTAAATTGATGGTCTCAATTTCTGACACAAAGCTTTTGCTATTATGTGCTGGTGCCTTGCTTCAAAGCCATACAGAGATTGAGAAGCTACTGTGGTTAACTTGACTGTCCGTTCCATGCCTTGAGAATGCAAGGGCAAATCTGGCAAGTCAAGCTCCGTACCATTTAATAATTATTCCCAAAGTTCACTTTCAGAAAATTCTTGTGAGTGGTGGTTCACAAACTCCAGTTAGTGACAGATCTTTTAACTGTGTCCAGTGCATAGCTATAAAATTGATAGTTGTGATTCTTTTTAATCTTTTTCTTGGTTTGCTCCCCACTCTGGAAAGAACATGAAAATTGAGTTATTTTTTAAAATAATGCACTCTGTACAGCTTTAATAATTATGATGAAATTAGATAAAATCCTTAAAATGATTCCATAAATCGGCATAACTAATTTAGTCAGTTTTATAAGAATAAATATTTACTAATCTAATGGCCAAAATTCTTTTTATAGCTTCTTCCCTCACTTCCAGTTCTTCAAATTTGACCATTGAATATAGGATATTTTCAGGCAGTAAGGCGAAAGCATTGTATTGTATATTTTTCAATGTGATCAGTTGGATTTCATATGGTTGCTTCCTAATATTTTGGATCATATTGAAAATATATATTTGCTGATTGTGGAACTTGTTATTTCTTTTATTTTCGAACCAGCAAATGGCATACACATGCGGGGTTTGGTTGAAATATTTTGTGGGTATGCACCACGAGTCCATAAACACATCAGCCTGATAGCTGAAGTTAACCACCTTGCCTGGTTTAATGGACCAATTTTCCATGATGCAAATCTAGACTTCAACTTACCTCTAGAAATAACCACTCTATATTCATAAAGGAGTCTTTGATCACAGCTAAGGGTATCTGCATTTTCAATTTTAAAAATAGAATCCAGAGGACTGCCAACAGCTGAAAATGATATTTGGGGTAAATTATGGTAATCATTTGCACGTAATGTACCCAGTGAACCATTGATCGTGGCAGGGGCTTTTTTGTGGTACCATCTACATGTTTAAAAAGAGCTCTAAACGGAAGTTTATTTTGGCGCAAGGAGCAACCAATAGTGAGTGTGAAGATTTCTGTTAAGTTTTCTTTCTAGAGATGCAGCAAATCCACCTTCACAGTCTGAATTGGCATTAGTGTTTGTCAAAAGGATAGCCCTGATAGTGCTCACACAGTTGAATCCATGCAAAACATTAGCCACTTGCTCGGCAAGAACCACACCAGTTGCACCAATATTAGGAAGAACCCTATGTGTCAGATATTCCCTTCATATGTCATCTTTGTGACAGTCAAGTGGCGTTCTGGTCTCTTGGTATTTTTTTCAGTCCTCTCTAAATTTTCCTTCACTATTTCCTTGTACATTAGTGTGTCTTTGTCAGTTCTCGCATCAACTCCAATAGAAAGATTTTCCACCTTTTCATTATGCGGTTATGGGCATTTGTCTCTTTAACCTTTGCTCTATCAATTTTACATTTGTCTATATAAATATCTTTTTATATTAATATTAGCCTGAAATCCAAGAGCAATGCATTGGCAAGGCTGGCTCTAAGATTGGAAGATACACCACCCCTGATCAACTCGACAGCATACCGGGGGATTTTGATAAGGCTATCAAAATTTCACGGTATGCTAGGCTCTTTGGGATGCATTTTCCTCCCATTTTTATTAAAATATCTGACAAAGAAAATATATGTATTATCAGAAATTACACACAAATATTTTTTCAAAATAAATTGGAAAATAATGTTTGAAATGCATTGTTAAATTATAAAAGTAAGGTTTATTTACATAAAAGTAGAGTTAGTTCTGGGATTAGCTTGTAAACAGGCTTTTTAATAAAACACTAATTTTGAAAATATAAACAAATTACAATTATTATAAAAGTTGTATTTTTTTAAATAGTTAAGTATATTTTGATAAGAAATAAAATAGATATTTGTGCTAGTTAAAAGCGTAAACAGTAAACAAAAATAAAACGAACATACAAGAGGAAGTAATTACTACCGGAAAATATCGAAAAAATATCCAGCAAAAAAAAAAAACGCCATTCGTAAGGAGTTATTTGTATTTTAAACTAAATATTTTAGTGTGTTTTATTTTTTATTTTGAGTAATTTCATTTAATTTATTAAGAGACTAGATAATAAGCTCAAAAATATTCATTATTTAGCGTTATTTTCTTATTTTCTTTTCGTTAAAGCTTCGGTTTTAATTTAACTTACTCATGTTTCCGGTGACACCGATACGATGATAAAAATCGTAATTTATTTTCTTTAAGTTCGATTACTCAAATAAATACGAAGTTTTGAAGAAAAATATTTTTGTGGTAATTTTTGACTTTATTTTTGCAACTTTCCCCGAGTTATTCTTTTTAAACTTCCAAAATCGACTTACCATATATATATATATATATATATATATATATATATATATATATATATATATATATATATAAAGAACAGAAGATTTATAATATATATATATATATATATATTTATATATATATATATATATATAAAGAACAGAAGATGTATAATATATATTTATATATATATATATATATATATATATATATATATATATATATATATATATATATATATATATATATATATATATATATTAGGTTGGTGCAAAAATAATTTCGTTTTCTCACATAGTAACATATGTTAGAAAACGAAATTATTTTTGCACCAACCTAATATATACGCATTAAATTACAGTATATATATATATATATATATATATATATATATATATATATATATATATATATATGTATATATGTATATATGTATATATATATATATGTATATATATACTGGAATTTAATACTTATATACAAACATATGCAACGATATTTTTTTCAGTAAGGTTCAACCTGTACAAGCCCTGGGGCTTCTCAAGGTGGGGGTTACGTTAGGAGGCATTTTATACGGATAGGGGAGGAAGATAACAGTTAATCCTAGACTTGAACAGTGATCGGGGAAAACATCTTCTTGGCGGATGGTTCTACAGAGCAGCTGTTCGCAAGAAGAAGCAGTTCGAGTGGAATCTACTTCTCACTGATTGAATACGGAAGGAATGTTCGTAGTTTGCCACAATGTAAATGCCATGGCGGGTCCTTGCCATCAACTTTAAAACTGACTGGACCAAGGAATATAGTCCTTGAATTGTTTTTTTTTTTTGTTTTTTTGTTTTTTTATCATATTGGTACAAAGCTAGGAAATAATAATAGCATAGACTGACAGGTAGTCATCAACTAAATTTTTATCTAATGTTTCTTCTGGATAATGTTTATTTCAGTTAGTTAATATTTACTACTGAATTATGTTTTGTTTGGTTTGATTGTTTAACGGCATGTCAACTCCTTATAGGTTATTTAATGCTGAAATTTTATTTTCTTGGGAGATTTAGTAATATTTTTTTTAAATATATGTTGCTATCTGTCTATATTTCTGAGATCTGGTATTGTAATTATTTAACTATTTACATTGTTCAGACAGTTTTCCTCATCGTTTTTGCCATGTCCACGATGTTGGACTCTCCGGGCTTCTTCCGGTGATTTGAATTTCGAAATGAACCCCTTCATTTCATCCACCGGGGTTGACTGATTTGGTTCCACGAAATAAAGGGTTCAGTGCGAAATTCCAAACTCCTGAAGAAGGCCGAAGCTTACAACGGCCGAAACGTTGTGAATATGGCAACAAAGATAAGGACAGTTGTCCTAACAATGTAAATAGTGTAAATAAAAGTATTGCCGCTAATTTTATTTTTTCCGATAATGTCTTGCTGGTAATTTTTTTTTTCTTTTTTTTATTATGAAAATGAATTTCAATTTTTTTCTAATGGAATTTTATATTTTCATGTTTTGCCCCCAGTTTGAGGGTTCAATATTTGACCGTAGCTGAAACCTTAATAGATGCTACCACCACAGGCCAGGGTGGACCTGAGAACAACAGCAATTAAGCAGTGGTTCCATGCTCTTCAAAACCACCCGGTCATACGTATTGCTGCCGGATGTAGTTTATCGTTATACCCAGGATGAATGAATTATGTGCATTAACAAAAAAAGAGATTACTTTGAAAACAGTATTATTTGTTGTGTTAATTAAACACGTTTTATATCATTAGGTTACCTTGTTATTAATAGATCTGTGATAAGAGAGGAAATAGTGGATTTTACAAGCAAAAGTTACCTAATAAAATCCGATATTAAAGCGCAATTTCTGCATGTAACTTCTTTACATTATGTGTATGTAAATAGGGAGACAACAGTAAATACACAATTACACGTGTTAATATAAATATCTACTAAAGTGAAATAAAATGATAAAGTATAGATGCTATTACGTATAACTTTGTAAAAACTGACGTTTTGCCAGCGAGTGTTGAAACAGAAAAAGCATTTTGTTTTATTTTTTAACAAATTCATATGAAAACATCGGAAATAAATGCGAATCTTCAAAGACCAGTTTGTCAGCCGTCGAAAAAAAAAGTGACAGAAAAAAAAAATAAACCAGTTGTTATAAATATATCGTAGACAGCTTTATTTGTTTTGCAGGCGTGGCACCGTAAGAACTGTCTGGCACCGTAAGGCGCTGATGCGGTGATAAGGTAGCGTTTATAATATCGAGGCGAAGATATCAAAGCTGATGCGTTACATGGCCTAGTAAAAGAAAAGAGATTGATTCACGTTCGCATACCCACATACACGCATACACCTCCGTTTATATAGTTTGGATATACATTTCTGTACGTACTTGTGTGTGTTGGTAAAAAGGGAAAAAAAAAAAAAATGAAATAAAATACATTTGTTAGTAAAGATAATCAAAATCCCGTACCGTTATATGGCTAAATCAAATAGAGAAAAAGTAAAGGAAACTTTCAAACGTAAATTTATGCACGGGTGGAAGCACACGTATGCTTCATTTAAGTATATCAGTATCTCTCTCTGTCTCGCATGCTCTATCTCTCTCTCATTATATATATATATATATATATATATATATATATATATATATATATACACATACAAACACACATTGGGTGAATGATGTATGAGAAAGTAGAAAAAGTTTCCGTGTAACGCGTTTCGTCCTTTCGGACATCTTCGGACTAAAGTTTTTTACACTTTGTCATAAATTTTTCCCTCAAATTCTTCTTAAAATATAAAAAATATATATACGGTTATTTTATATTTATATATATATATATATATATATATATATATATATATATATATATATATATATGCAAGTATGGAGTATCAATTGAGAATTGATGTATTAGACTCAGAATCGAAGTAATCAAATGAGATAAGCTCATTATATATATATATATATATATATATATATATATATATATATATATATAGAGAGAGAGAGAGAGAGACAGACAGACAGACAGACAGACAGACAGATAGACAGGCAGAGACAAAGGGAGATGGAGATTTAACGCAAATATAAAGATTCTAACTTAGGAAATTGGTATTATATTCAGCATTTCAACCAGAATTTTGTACCCGGACACTCCAGTAATCACCCCCATTCCACTCTTCAGGGTTATTGACTGCTTCTATTTCTCTTTTTTATATATGCACCTTTCATTTGAGCAAGGTTGTTATTTATTCCTTTCATATGCGCACGCTCGTATATATATATATACATATATATATATATATATATATATATATATATATATATATATATATATATATATATATATATATATATTATATATATATTCATTCTATTTGTCCAGTTTGATTTTCAGCAGTCATATATCCTGATTAAAAGTGGAAAGAAAATTTGCTAAGTTTATAATGTCATTGAATATTCTCGAACATTGCTAGTTATGCCAAGAATTGCATTTGATACGGCCAAAATATCCGTCGGTCAAATGTCCCGCCACGCAGTATAGTTGGATCAGTTGGGTACAGTTTGTGAGAAAAAGAGCAAAATGACAAATTCAAGTCGGCAGAAATTTGCAAAAGGCATGACATTCACACTAGAATATCGAATGCGAACATTTCAGAGTATTTGTGTGTCATTCTGTGGACAGTGAAGAAGATTCGGAAAAGTTAGATGAGTCTAATAGTGATTACGAAGATAAGACATCTGGGAAAACTCACTCTAATCGTTCTGATAAGAAACAAACTGCTAAATTTATTGGTGAGATCCAGGTCATTATTGAAAACAATAACCTCCAAGTCAATCAAGTTCATAGCCATGGAAGTATTGTTTTGCTGGCAAAAGAGGACTGCTAGAAGACTATGTCTTGCAACAAGACTTTGTAACATGCCATACAAGCAGGAGAACACATTCCTGGCTGTGAGACAATTTCTGCACCCACATAACCCCATACATCTGGCCATCTAACACCCAACATTGAAACCACCCTTTTTTATTACGTATGGAGCCCATTTGAGCGAGATATCAGGAAAATTCTTTCTAACACCAAAGATGAATTGAAGGCAAGGATTATGGTCGCATTCACCATATTAAACAAGGAGAACCCCCAGAAGATTCCGAAGTTTCCAGAAGATTCCGAAGACGTCTGGAGGCTTTGGTTGAAGCTAATGACGAATTTTATTGAATAAATTTACTCTTTAGTATTTCAAGATATTTTGTTTAATTCTGGTAAATGTTAAAATGAAATGTTAGTGCTATTTTCATTTTTGTGTAATTTAGACGGCAGTTCATCCATCGCATCCTGTATACACATTTCTAAAAAAAAACAAAACGAAATCAATTCTGCTTGTCACAAGAGAAGTTGTAAAGTGATATTCGGCGTTAGGGGTTAAAGACGTTTCCGTCAATACTACTCGATTTGTACCATGACTCCGGACATAAGAAGGTAAATAATATCAATAAAAACATACATAGTCAAACAAACAAAAAAAATAAGCAATCCTTTTTTGTATAAGAATCAGAGCATAGCCTATGAGCGGGCTACAGTAGCAGTTGAGGTGTTTTAGTACAGAGATTGATATTCTCATAATTGAGGGAAACGACTGACTATCTATCTATCTATCTATCTATCTATCTATCTATATATATATATATATATATATATATATATATATATGAAAATCTATAAAGAAGTGCCCGAAAGCTCTTGAGACAAGAAAGACCACTGTGGACAATTTTTACACTACCTTACCACCACCAAACCTTACGGAAAAATTTAACAATAGAAAAACTCCAAAAAATGCATCAATTTTTCCTTGTCTGTCATATTCAACGAAACATGAACTTGCTTGAAAGGTTGCTTCCCATATATATATATATATATATATATATATATATATATATATATATATATATATATATATATATATATATATACACACACACACATATATATATATATATATATATATATATATATATATATATATATATATATATATATATATATATATATATATTAGGAACTCCTAGTGGTTTCTGTTACAGAGACACACCAGAGAAAGCGTGTTCAATAGCATATTATCTATCAAAGCCTTAATATTTCATAAAATTTCCCCTTAACGGAACGGCGGCTGAGCACAACTAAACCTTTCATGCGTTCTCTACATATAAATGCAGGATGTAGCCAAGAAAATCTTATCGAGGACATTGACAACACCCAGTTCTTGATAATGACTGAGATTGCCGAACGTACATGAAAAAGACAGAATAAAACATAAACTTTGAGCAGTTTAATCACATTTTTTCTTTGATGTACAATACCTTACCCGAAAACTTTTAAAAAATTCAATAAAGCCTAAAACAGTCTGATGTCTTTTGGTTCAATTTAATAAAAGTTGTTTAGGCATCTATCTATCTATCTATCTATCTATCTATCTATCTATCTATCTATCTATCTATCTATCTATATGCACATACACACAAGCACACACACACATATATATATATATATGTATACATACATACAGAGTGAGGCAAAATTCCCGCAACATAAGGTTTAATTAATTAATCATGATTTAAATGTCTAATTTGTTTCAATATTTCTTATTTTGTGGGAGCCAAGTCAAATCAGTTGTTTACCAGACGTGCCCAAACAATGCCGAGGAAAGTATTAAATATGAATACCGCAAAATGACAGAGGAAAAGCTCCAACGTGTTAATGAAGTATGCAGGCACAGAAACATGTCTTGAAAATGTAGGAGGAAAAGTACATATAACAATTAAATAACCAGTAAATAAAATTGTCATGAGTAATTTTACTTTTAAGAAATTATCCCTATGGTGCGTGACTTTTGCCTCACCCTCTCTCTCCCTCCCTCTTTCTCTCCCTCTCTCTCTCTCTCCATATATATATATATATGTGTGTGTGTGTTTATATGTGTGTACGTGGATGAGTATGTGTAGTATATGTGTGTTTTTCATATAGACCCATAGTTGAAAGATATAAGTATTAATTTATTGTTGCATTCTCATATGGAATAAACATATGGGTGTATACATTTGGGCATCTTTGTATACCCGTAAAGTCACACGCACACACACGTACTGGCACACGCACACACACGTACAGACATACGCACGCACGCATGCACAATTAAATATTTATGCGTTTTTAAATATATATATATATATATGTGTGTGTGTGTGAAAAGTGTGTGTATATAAATATAAATAAATATATATATATGTGTATAATTATTTATATATTATATGCGCGGTACTTATTAGAAAGCGCTCAATATCAGAGATATAGCTAACATAGATAGATAGATAGATAGATAGATAGATAGATAGATAGATAGATAGATAGATAGATAGATAGATCATTTTTCCCTATCTTTGATGGGTGTGAATGAGTAAGAAAGAAGTAATAACAAATAAAAAAAAGGGAAGGAGTGGCACAAAAGCTAGTCGGGAGGAGAAAGTAAGGAAAAGAGACGTTAGATCTTGGTAAATAGAGAAGAAAGTCGATATTTGGTTGGGTCTGCCTAAAATTGGTTGCATGCTCTGATAAGTTCAAGAGTCTATTTTATAGCAGGTGGCTTCTTGTATAAAAATAACGTATGCTCAAAGGGAATGGCAAACAGCATAATACGTGCATCCAAAGGAATATAGCATATGCACACTAAAGCACATGTCTTAGTGTTCCCTCTCTCTTGTATTTGTGAGAGGAAATCAACCAATTAGAGCATCTTTCAGGAAACGCCTATATAAGATGGACAGTCGTATTTTGACCGAATTTAAAGGATGTTGAGTTTTAAATATCTGAACTCGATAGAATATAGTCTTTATTGTGTAATACGATCTTCAAAGACACCGAAATATATGAGGCTAAGAAATAATATTTAGAAATCCGTCTGTGTGTGTGTTACGTAATCTACTACAGTCGGAGGGGAAACATACATACTACAGTCCTACATGCAGTGGTTTGTCTAGGGTAAAGATAGTCTGACGGAGCCTATAACTCTTTTGAATGGGGTTGAATTCAGACGTTTCCTTCGCTTAGATTGTTTGTTACCGCCAGTCAGACCAGAACAGATGGATTCATATGTTTTGTCAGGATATTTCGGCGAAAATAAAACTAAAAAAATCGGCCAGAATTCGATCTCAGCTATTCAATTTCTCTTTTCCGAGTTGCTGTTAGAAAGAGACATCACTCGAGTTCGAATTTAAGCCGGGTTCGTTAGGTTCAGCTTTGCATCCAGAAAACGAGCTAAATTAGAAATATGACTAACCTTCATCTTCACAGTAAGCTATGAATATCAACTGAAATCTTTATTAGCATTCTCTGCATACGAATTAAAAAAGATTGCCGATAGTTCGTTTTTAGTCTTTTGTAAAATATCTCGTTTACGCATAATTTTAAAATCTTTTGAAGCATTATGCCGAGGAGTGTTGTTTTTGCTTAAAATAAGCATGGCATACATTAATTTCAAATGCTGATCACAAGCAAGGGGAAAATCTTGGGTGATATTCATCTATTAATTTTCACACGTGAATAGAAATCTACTTCAAACGTCTGCCTTCAAACGAATATTTCATGATGTCTGTCTTTAACAAAGAAGCAGATGTAACTATTTAAAATACCTTTAGAAACTGACGGAGGAAATAATGAAGTGTCCTGGGTCATAATTTAAAATACGAGCTGTAAATACAGAGTCTTTGCTTATGGAAATTCTAAACACTCAAAACGGTAATCAATTTATGAGAAAAAGTCAAACATTTGGTAAACTTGCACTTTAAATTTTGCTGAGAAATTAAACATAGAAAGGCATACTCTTGAGGGTTAAAATGACATTTCAAAATTCTGTCAGCGCCTGCGATATCAAAGTAAATATATTTCGGTCAGATAACTTCAGGAACACAAAGAAACATTAATTATTTTCGAACAAACAGAGAATTCATTTAAGAGAAGAAAATGGCTCGACATCAGACTTGGAATTTGATTATTTTATGAATCGAAATCTTATAGCCTATTTTCAGCTTAGTAAGGATAATCCCAAAGAGTTCATGTCTACAACAAAATCAATAAAGAATAAAAGATAGCCGTAAGACTTCAAATTATTTCTTGCGAGATTTTGGCTTGAATTTAACACAGACTAATCAATTATACTGTACACTTTATCAATGGCTCACACACACACACGTGTGTGTGTGTGTGTTTCTATGTGTGTGTGTATGTTTCTATGTGTGTGTGTGTGTGTTTCTACATGTGTGTGTGTGTGTGTGTGTTTCTATGTGTGTGTAATCCGTCTGAAATTATTATGCAATTCGCATAAAACTCAATAAGCGAAAATTGCTTTGAAAAATATTTGTCAAATTTTGACCGATTAATTTAGACGTCACTCAATGCTTAAGGAAAATTTTAGGAATTTTCAGCATGTTTCATTAAAGTTATTAGATTTATTACAAAATTGCAGTCATAAGTTATGTAGAGTAAACTCATAATAGAATAAGACCTCTGAAATCTAATTTTTTTTTTTTTTGCTTCACATATTTTGAAATATTTCCAACTCTAAATCTATAACAAACGCTGAAAAACAGAAAATAACAAAGTTACTGAGTGCCGTTATGCTCACATTGAAGATAACAAAGGCACTTCAAAGAGATCATCGATCATCATTGTCGAAGGGAACGTAAACGAAAGCGAGTTATAGCGAAACACTTACTTTTGACCTTTGCTCAAATGTTTGAACAGTCTGCAATTGAAGGAGTTAAAATGGACAAAAGGTGTCGAATACTTTACAAATTGAGATCTGTCAAGAAATCACCTAAGCAAACACGTCTCAGTAAAGTAAATGTTTCAAAGCGTCAAAATACGGATCAAGAAATACGTAAAACTTTACTTATCGAAAATAATTTTCACGGACAAATCTCGAGTGGCTATCATTGGACCTGATGGATTGGCTAAAGGATTAATTATATAAGGGGACAGATTAAGCCTGTGGCTTAAGGTAGGTAGCAATGAAGCAATATGACAGAAAAGCAGACCTATGAAATGGAATTAAAATCACCATACGAGAAAATGAACCTACTGGTGTATATAATTTATCAAAATCAATGGATAATAGATTTATAGGTCTGCTTTTCTGTCATATTGCTTCATTGCTACCTACCTGTTATATAGCAGTAGAGTCACCATATTACGATGCAAATGTTCCAAAGACTTATCATATATATTGTTATATTATAAGTGTTGATCAATTGATGATGATTTTATTAACTTGATATTGAAGTAAAAAATAATTTGTCGAAGAACTTCAGAGTGCTGTTTCTATAATAAATAAAATAACTTCCTTAAAATATGTCGAAACTACAGTAAATTTTACGGAAAGCTTGTTTAGTCGTCAAAACTAATCGTTGAAAATTTGAAAAGATTTTGACTGGCAAAGTACTGCCATCAAGTTTTTTATTTAATTCTCTATGTTTTTATAATTTTCTTCTTTTATGAACGAAATTTATGTATTAACCGGAATACCTTGTCAGTCGTTTTTAATGAAACTTGTATAAAAGTTGGATTGCGTTCAAATGCACAATTACACACACACACACACTCACACACACACACATATATATATATATATATATATATATATATATATATTTCACACACTTTTTCACAAAAGATTGTTCTTGATATATCAATGTTATCCCATATATATATATACATATATACATATATATATATACATATATATACACACACACATATATATATACATATATATATATATATGTATATATATATATATATATATATGTATATATATATATATATATATATATATATATATATATGTATATATATATATATACGTTTGTGTGTATGTATGTATATATATATACATACATACACTCACACAAACATATATATATATATATACATATATATATATATATACATATATATATATATATATATATATATATATATATATATATATATATATATATATATATATATATATATATATATATATATACGTGTGTGTGCTTGTGTGCGTGTATAAGTTTATGTGCGTGTGTAAGCTTCAGTGTTTTCAACATGAAAATTGATGAATTTCACATTTTCATTGATGAATTATTTTTTTACATTATTAGAGCAGTTAAAATCTTCTTTATACATATTAAAATTAGTTTGACAAAATAAAGTGAGATTTATGCAAGCGAAATGAACCGGAAATGAATATAATTTATAAAATGTGATCAATGAAATATATATAATGTTGTATTCCTCAGCAAAATATATTCCCAGCACATAGTAATTAGCATACAAATCGCGTTACAACTAATTACATTGATGCTATCTATGCAGGTAATTCACTAAGTAGCGAAATGCAGCTTTTGATGTTTTCAAACTATACATTAGTCTCCGAATATCAATGAAGAACAACGTGCAACTGATTTTGCTGCAGTGTTGGGTCTGAATACATTTAATGCATAAAGAGAAACCTGCTTTTAGCAAATTTATAAAGCAGATCTCCTGGCGTTGTTTTCAATTACAAGGTATGCACAAAAAGATTTCGTTAAACTGAATAAATAAATGCTATGTAGAACTATTTTATATCTTTCCAAAGACAAAACAGTCAAAACAGCTCTTGGAATAAGTAAGTCTCTTTTCAAAATGATAGAGAACGCAAATTTCAAATTGCTTTATTCTATTGTGAGACAACGTTAAAATTGCCTAATAAAGCTAATAGATAAATTTTCTACAATAAACCTCTGTATACATTTATGTACCCCATTTAACTGGGTGTAAACTTACCAATGAGCAACATTTCCTCAAGAAGCAACAATAAGTAAAAGAATTTCTGAATTAATAAATCATCATCATCATGAGTACATTGATGGGGTGTGGTCATAGTGTCACTGCGCAACTGAGCAGTTGACGAGTTCCCACCATATGTCTGGCCTCAAAGCCGGATAAGTATGTTTTTTTTCATTCTTAGCGTGTTTTGGCTAAATAAACCTGGCGGAGCCTATCCTTCCCTAACGGATGTCCTCTAACTTGAATACTGGCCTAGTTCACGAAGACGTGGCCGTCGATCCCCTGCTCTGACGATTGATTTCAGCCTAAGAAGAAAGCGATGTAGTCTCATCAGCGCACTGGTTTCATATATATATATATATCCAGTCAATATATATATATATCCATTGTACTAGATGGTCGTTCTCCAACTAAACAGTTTCAAACGCTATGTGGCAATTTTTTTCTTTTTAATCCTCCTGACTATCTAACAACGCCCCTCACTAGAAAAGTATTGCGAGGGAATTGGTTTAATAGCAGATAATGTAACCATGCGGCAGAGAGTGTTGCGTTACCGGAGCAATGATCAAAAAATATGGTTCAATAAAATAACACAGTATATCAATATATTATTATTATTATTATTATTATTATTGCTGTGTTTTCCTTTTCAACAAACTACTTTCGAAACACTTGTGGAATCTTCTTTTTTTATTGATTGATGCGTTTTCTACAGCTTATCAAACAGTCGCAGGTTATTTAAAGCTAGTAAATATTTTTAGATTATAAGAATTTGAAAGTGTGATAATAATGGCTTAGTGATACAAGTTTACTAATTAACGTATATTTGGGGGGAAAGGTCCATTCCTACCTTTGCCAAGGGTATTTGCACGTTAGTGAATATAACGAACTCAGCTGGAATTAGAACTTGGTTTTCCAATTAACAATTTCGATCTATTATCCATTACATCCAAGCTTAGAGCATTTGGTTTTCCCAAACGATCACCCACCCACGTACTTGAAATTTCATAGGAAATAAAGTAAGCATTTTCTTTTTAATACATATGAATAGAATGTGCACTTTTCTTTACAATTTAGTGCTGAATCATCGAATATCAATGTATTAGGTTGGTTAAAAAATAATGTCGTTTTCTCACATGTGTTACTATGTGAGAAAACGACATTATTTTTGCACCAACCTAATATTTCATATACGTTTATTTTTTTCCGATTTGTTAAAAAATAATTAATCCATTTTTAAATGCTTGTTTTCCTTCCATGTTTATTGTATAGTAGGGGGTTTATCCCTTGCTTCATGTTTAGGATGTCATTTACCGGTTTTACTTTCTTTCATGACATTAATGATTTAAACTGCCTTAACTTTTTGATGATGTGACTGATCAGTGGCTTCAGATTTTCATTTTATGTGTACTGGTTGGGAAATTTTGCAGTTGTTGCATCACAACTGGTAGTAAGGAGCCTGAACTATTTAGTAACATGTAGTGAGGCTTCTCTGGTTGACAGTCGCATAATATAGGGGTATTTGAAGAGTAAATCATAGATAAGTGTCACTGAATGTTCTTCCGGGGTCAGCTTTATGTTTTCGTTTTTGTATTGCCATAAACGGTGGGCAGTGATAGTTATTTTGGCTCTTTTCTCAATAATTAATCTTCTCATCGCAGTTACACTTCAAGGAAACCCGAGTAAACCAGAACACAAAAATTTCCCTTGTCCTTTCAAACTTTCTTCTTCCAATATTCGTGGTATTCATACCAATTTGTGTAGTGTCATATCTTTTCTATCGAAAGGTTTTCCGGATATCTTAGCGATGTGGGAACCGAATTTAAACTCTTCTGTCGCTGCCGATCGCTCTTCCATCGCTGACCTAGACTATCTTCCTCTTTGTCGAAAAGATTCTTGGATAAATATGCATGTTGCTTACATCCGGAAAAGTTTTCCAATGGAAATTACCTCTTGGCTCTCTCGATCATTCTTTCATGTGCTTTCGACATTTGTTATTGCACTGCGTAAGCTATCTCTTTTTCCTGCAATTATTTTCTATCGAGTGTAATTATTTTCCTGTGAAAGTACAGATGCATCTATGACATTATCTCAACTCGAAAGCAGTTGACAGAACTAATATTGAACCAAGGAACAACAGTTAATATACACTATTTACAGGGCGGATTATAATCCTCAACTTTGCTGTTATTATCTCAGAAATCCTTGATTCGTTTCCAGCCATCAAAATCTTTAGTAACAAGCTTCCTAGTCAATCATTGCAGATAAATCTATCGCCTTTAACTAAAAATTTCAATGGCTAAAAAATAATCAATGAATCATGTTATACAACAAAGAGGACACAAGTTCACGTATAAATTGTGTATGGTAATATATACTTATTTCATCTGGTTACTTATTTTATTTAAGTTTTTTCTGTTCTTTTTTTCTGAGATTAAAGATGTAAAATATGTTTTACTGCTTTTCTTTTTATTCTCCATCTTTATTTTCTTTTTCTCTTTCATACATTTTTATTGTCTTTTTTCTTTATTATATATTTGTTTTCTTCATGGTTTGTCAAATTATTTTTTTTTATTTTGTTGGTTATGAGTTTACCTTTTCTTTTAGAATCTCATTCTCATTAAATTTCTCTCTTTACTTAACTTCTTTTCTTTTCTTTCTTCTTCGTCTTTTTACTAAAATCACATAAATTTCTTGAATTCTCCTTAGTTTCTTTCTTCCTATAATATATATTCTTTTCTTTTTTCTAGTATTTCACTTTGTTGCATCGTTCTTCTATCTTTACCTCATCATTTTCGTCTTCTTCATCCTTAGCATCTACATCTTCTTCGCCAGTTTATATTGCTCTCTTTCTAACCCCAATGTTTATCTACGAAGATATTCGCCAACCGCATTGGTGTCTCATATGTTTCAGATTTCACTATAAAAGTGGGTGGCCGCCGACATGCAGCAACTAAACAAAATGTCTAAACTCA
>OZ010573.1:83569266-83719266 GCA_963932145.1 Acanthosepion lycidas | reverse complement strand
TCAACTACAATCTTCAAAAAATTAAATTTAACGTCCATCGCAATATTTGGCTTCTTGAAATCTGTTATTTTTTATATGATTATATATACATAACTGACGACAAATCGATTGGGTTTCAATCCGGGCTTGAGGCACTTGGTTATCTAGTCGCAGTGAAGAGCTGTCATGCGGTGAAACAGTACTGTCTGCCAATAACATAATATATATATATATATATATATATATATATATATATATATATATATATATATATATATATATATATATAGCATGGCCTGAAAATTACGTGTAATCTTGAAGCAGACTGTTACTGCTCGGTTTTGACCTCAGTCGCTACTTTTATATTTACATACGCTCTATCATTGATATTATATTGTGCCCTTTATTTTAACTCATAAATACAGCATA
This sequence comes from Acanthosepion lycidas, assembly GCA_963932145.1. Lineage (NCBI taxonomy): Eukaryota > Metazoa > Mollusca > Cephalopoda > Sepiida > Sepiidae > Acanthosepion > Acanthosepion lycidas. Next base: position 83,718,858 of record OZ010573.1, on the reverse strand, counting down.
GATTCAAACTATAATTCTGAAATATATATATATATATATATATATATATATATATATATATCGAGAGAGAGAGAGAGAAAGACAGAGAGTTTTTTGTGTTTTTTTTTAAATATGCCCTTTCTAAAAGTCACTCGTTCTAACAATGTGTTCTGGATGAACCTACCATACTACTTTCAAACTTAGTGATTCCAATTATTTGTATGTTATTTCTATATATTATTCCATCGATTACTTTTATCTTGTTATTATGACCGCATTTCCATCAATACCAACTTCAGCATTCCAATCGTGCATATTAAAATAAGTATTGTAATAATCTGCATAATGACTGAATTAATGAAAAGCCATAATTTAAACCATTAAATGCATTTCTTAATATTTATGCATTCACGTATCATTTTCGTTCATTTTATTGAATAGGAACAGACAGGTTCGCCTGTCATCTGTTTCATACTACACCCAGATTTTGAAGTCAGGTTTACCTCATGTTTGGTATTTAGATTTGGGTTTCCATTTCCTTCTAAGATTTTTTTCATTCTCTTTCGCTCCCAATAGCACCTTGCATCTTAGTAGCATTATCGCCTTGCTTAGATTGAATTGATTAAAGAAAAGTCCTCAGAAATGTTGTTGTAACATATGGATCAACACCTATCGACAAACCCATTATAATAATTATCATTATTGGCGTGTCCCTTATCGTTACTGCTGACATCTGATCATATTTATCGTTCCGGTCCTTTTTCTTGTCATCCTCTTCCCGCTGACAAATGCCACACAGAAGTATTTAGTAGCACTAGCAGAAAGCATGATCATGCCATTTTCTTGAGGTTGCCTAGGACGGGGTCTGGCATGCGTCGTTGATTTCTCCGTTATGATATAGCATTTACTATTTAGAGAGGCATAACTTTCAAAATGCTGTCTTATACATCATAATGGATACCAGTTACCTTAAATTTCCAACATATGTATGACATTTTCAAGGTGTCTGTGTTTGTGCATGTATGCGTACGGTTAGGATTCAAAATTTTTCAGGATATACACCCATGAGATTCTCTTTGGACTAACTTAGAAACCACAGAGCGAAACAAACCAGAAAATTAGACAAATTAGCTTGATAACTGAATTCCTTACCCACTTAACCACATGGAGTTGTTACCATCTGTATTGACTTGACTGCACAAATAACTGTTTGGAGCGAATAACCCAAATATTAATTCCCTCAGTGTATTCCTTGACAAAATTAAGTAAATTAGATGAGATAACTGACTCCATGCATTCTGCCAAAGTTTAAATGCAATGTCAATTGCTATCTACTCTTCATTTGATCTTCTCCTCCAGCTCCTCATTAAGTTTTTTGTTTCTAATTCTTCCACACATTGTAAACGCTCGTGTCTGAGTGTCATTACTGCCTTGCTTGCATTAATTCTGATTAAAAAACGAAACAAAGAAAAACATACACGTATATATGTATGTATGAATGCATGCATGTATGCGGCCGCGTGTGTGTGTGTGTGTGTGTGTGTGTGTGTGTGTATGCGTGTGTGCCGGTTGTTTAAGAAAAATTATTAAATTTAGGCCGGTTGTTATTTTCTTTGTTTACAAAAACAGTGATCCAACTCAAACACTCAAACAAAAATACCCCCTCGTGGGATGAGGTTGAAATAATAGTCAGAGGACATCACTGGGAAATACGAAAATTTAAGGAATCAGCGCATATGCTAAACCGCAAAATCTCTTAATCCTGCTAAGCATAGAAATGAATACAACATAGGAACCAGTAATACGGAGTGCTAGAGAAAAATAATAAGAAGAAAACTGTAATATGAGCTCCGGTAGAAAAAATGATTTGTGAGATATTAGTTTTATAAGTCCCAATAATTTATTCACTGACGTAGTCAAGGACAAATGTTCCAGTGGATAAAAGCGTTCGTTGAATCCACTGTCTTGTTTTGAGTTCAATGCTTGCTTATAGATACAAACTTGGAGAGATGAATAAAAAACCTTGCACATTGTTTATCTATATTATTTGTCATATTCTAGTAAAGAATCAGACTTGTTATCCATTGCACGACCGACTAATGATTATCTAGGCATAAGGATCGAGCTTTGCCCACACTCGGCGCTGCTCACCTTGAAAACTAAATTTCTCTCTGCAAATATGAATGCTGAAAATAATTTAAATCTATATCAGATAGCAGTGAAGAGAACACCTTAGATTTTCTGCTGGATTAATTAATATTATCATTTGTGCGATATTACTGAAAATAGCCGCTTAATTGTATTGAGCTTAAGCCATCTATCGTAATAATTTAATTATATACATTAATTGAAAAAAAATGACAAATTAATCATAACTCTCATAGATATAGATTTTACCAACAACTATAATTCCTCTGGCTTACAACCTCTGGCTTGTTACTTATAATCGCACTTACGTACACAGATTATATATATAAACCCTTATACATTCAACTGAAATATATATCAGCCAAACAAAGGGTACCGTGAATATTTTTAATACAGTGCTCCATAAGTGTATATATGATTATGATTATATATATATATATATATATATATATATATATATATATATATATATATATAGTATTTACATTATGCGGACCATTGTCCTCATCTTTGTCACAACGTTTCGGCCGTTGTACGCCCCGGCCTTCTTCAGATGGTTGGAATTTCGAACTGAACGCTTTATTTCGATCCCTGGGGTAGACTGTTCTAGTTCTACGTGCTATGTTTGATGGATGTCAGTTATCAGTTATCTCCTGCTAATTTTCCCTCTGAAAGTTCTCCACTGCCTTAACCGGGTATTGAACTCACACTCTTCGGGTATGTCACTGGATCTAACCAACGCCTTTATCCACTGTGCCATGTGTCCTTGAGGACAAAGGGTTCAGTTCGAAATTCCAACCACCTGAAGAAGGCCGGAGCGTACAACGGCCGAAACGTTGTGACAAATATGGCGACAAAGATGAGGACAATGGTCCGCATAATGTAAATACTGTACATAATACCTCATCTCAGAAATATAGACATATATATATATATATATATATATATATATATATATATATATATATATATATATATATATATAGAGAGAGAGAGAGAGAGAGAGAGAGAGAGAATATTTGCAAACGTCGATTAATACACGTACATTGAGAGGAGGCACGGTGGAATAATGGATAGCAGCTTGGATTGAGGAATCGGAGAATTAATGAGTTCGAATCCATTACATTCATTTACGTGCTAACACCCTTGGGAAAGGTGTGAATCCTCGTCTTCTCCCTCCAGCTATGGGTAAATAGCGGGGACAGACTGGGTTCTATAGCCTTGGATGGCAACTGGTCTAGGAGAAAGAAAACTCTGAATTCGAAACCTGCGGAGGGCCGTTTTGGGACCTTGTGGCCCTTCAAAAAGTGTGGATGATCCGGCACGAAACCTTCACCACTATAATCAAAATCTAATGTGCTTTTCATGCGGGTTGGGGACCACTTGTGAATTCCAAATTCCCATGAAACTCCAATATTGGAGCCCGCTCAACCCTCAGCTGGTGAATTCCATTACAAGCAGGTCAGCTAGGAGGGTACATTAATAGAGAAACAAATACTTACGACCACATCACTTGTAAACCCCGGTTCCTGTAAAATCATGGAAGTTAAGCAACGACAAGCTTGGTCAGTAAACGGATGCGATAACGTTTGGGAATACCACCAGCTGTAAGTTTGAATGTGTAGGTGATGTAATGGATAATGGGTTAGAATTGTTAATACTATGATTAAATACTAAAATTTGTATCACCTATTTTAGGAGGTTTACAGCTATATCACGTTGAAACATCGGTTCTCGTACGATCAACGAAGTTAAGAACGTTGAACCTGGCAATTATCTAGATGGGTTACCACTTGGAAATATCAGGTTCTGAAAAATTGTGCAGGTTGTCTAATGAATAATGGCTCGGAATTGGAAATAGGCGAGCCAAGATCCAATTCGATTTTGGTAAGTGGGACTCTGCTTAGGAAAGGTATTCACCCCAGCTCTGGGTGAAGCAATAAAACTTATATCCCTAAACCATTATTATCTCAAAAATAAAATCCTTACAATCTAAAAATATTTTCTGGCTTTAAATAAAGCCTTAAAGTTTTGATAAGCCATAAAAAACGAATCAATCAATAGAAATTCAATGATTTCATTAAATATGTATCAAATTTTTAATGTTTCATTAAGAATATATAATTTGAAAGCAATTTGATTTTTAGCCACATAATTAACGATTGTTTATTTGTAAATTGAAGCACAATTTCTAAATACACGTTAATGTTTGTCACTGAGCCTCACCAACACAATTCCTGATGAAATTCCATTCTTTAGAATAACTATCATTCCAACATTGTCTTTTATGTCCTTTTAGGATATGAGCGGTCATGGTTTTCCACATCTTTCTCTCATTTGTTGCACGTAGGAAATTTTAACTGTTTATCATCTCCCTTTTTCCTTAGTCTGCTATCCATTAACAAAAATCACTTAAATCAATTACTCTGTTTTCTTTGCATCTTTTTAATTAAACATAGCATATGAGTGTTATATACTCCAGGCCTTCTTTCCTTGTTAATTATCCTGAAATTTCAACTATCTTTTTTAAGGGTTAATATCACTTCTTATTTTCCGTAAAATATCTTCGTTGGTAGTATGTTCTTTCATTGACCTTTTGGTAGACTATCCCCAGTGAGGTGAATCTCCAGCAGGTACCACCATATTTTTTTTTTAATCGTATCACCCCAAGCAACGCTGTAAAGCCACTAAGACACAAGGGGATAAAAGCGGTAGAAAAATCCGGAACAGAAACTTTAATAACGTGCGGAAAGAGGAAAGAGTAATCAGGAGGACAGTATATAGCAGTTGACATCGTTTTCAAAATTTTGCAGTAAACTGGAAGTGATAGAGCCGGTACGGGGTTCCGCAACGAAGAATTCCGAGAAAAGACACTGTCAGCATAAAAGTTACAGCTACATCTATCCAGCTCATCTGTACATTGATGACATTTCGACGCCAATCTAGTTCTACGCTTAAAGTCTAGGCACCATAGTGAAGAGCTTATCCGGACAATTACCATGAAAGTATTTATAGAAAAGACACAGAGGGGTAACCTTGCGGCTGTCGGAAAGTGAAGACAAATTTGAACCAATAATATTCCTGATTCTTTTTTTGATTTTAACAAAGAAGCTTAAGGTAAATATCGGGGTCACCGGACCATATGTGGCAGCAATATTCTACGCATAGCCGAATGGTAGACTTATATCTATATAATATACTTTGTTAGATATGACATAGCGGTTCAGCTCTCTTTTATTTATTTTAAAAGGCGTATTCTTATTTCATAATACTTAATTTCCGGAAAAAATCTTTAGATAATTCTATGTCACTTCAGATTTCTGTGTTACATATTTCGTTCGTCAATTTCTCCAAGAAAGAGAAAAGTTACATTTTAGCTTTCTTTCTCATAAGTTTCTTTGTAGATGTTATTTTCCTTAAAACTAACTTGTTGTTCACATTATCTGTCCCTGTCTGTTTCCAGTATTCGTTGGTCGAACCACATCTTTCTGCCTTTTTCGTCTGGTAAGATCTTAGGAATTCCAGTGAGCCGCTTCTGTGTGATCTCTGTGTCAACTGCATGATCATATACGGTATAGCTTTCGTGTTAATTAGGCGTATCCTGCATTTTCGGATGTATCTGGACACAGCAGCGCATCTGTGGAAGATGAGAGGCGAGGACAGGAGCCGACAGGAAAGCAAACTAGCTAAAACCAGTGGGAGTTGAATGCTATGAACGAGGGTGGGGATCAACGCCAAAACTGCCACCCTAACCAGTCCTTGAGCAACTTCTGAAGATTTATCTATAACCCCACGTTTCGTGTTCGTGGAAGACAAGCCAGTTAAATATATTTTCTTTACAAATACATCGTGTGAGTTTTTCCATTAACATTGAATCTCAAGCAGTTTTTTAAACTAGTTCTATTACAATTATTAGAAAAAAATCAGTGTCTTTCATTTAAAAAATAGTTTCGATGTCTGTAATAAATGAAGAGTTAGCAAGTTGAAAGAGACAAAATAGGATTTTACATTAAAGACAAAAAAAACCTTGGTCTTTCTGAAGAAATTTCCAAGTCTTACACTGATAATCTCCTATCTAAAGTGATTTTTAGAAACCGAATTCATAAGCAAAATAAAAACAAAAAATACAACATGAAGAGACGTCTTAAAATAACGACGCATAAAAAAGTTATGCCGTGTGAAGACGCACTACTTGAAAAATGACGAAACCGACATAGTGTAAAACTTCTGATTTGTGAAAGCCGAAAGTACACAGGCATTGGAGGAAGTGATTAAATTTTCACCAAAAACCAATGAAAAGTCTTCAAATATCGGAAACAATGAATAAAATAAAGAGCACTATGAACGATTTACCGATTAACTGTTTAAATTCTTAAATATTGACATAGACTAAAACTAAAATGAACATCACAACTTCTTTTGGTGTGCTAAAACAAGACATGTTTTCTTTCTGATAACGGAATGATGGTTCGACTCTTTACATTTCCATGTATAAAACAGATTTATTTCTCAGTTACTTAATGCGACTCAGTTTGCACCGTAGAGCTTTTTGGTAATATATAATTTCAAGATCATGAATATGAAACTGCTCCTAAAATATATGAAAATTTGAAATTGAAAAATATAACAGTTGACCTTCCACAGTTTCCTGTGTAAAGGAAAATAATATAGGTAAAAAATCGGGAAATATCGGAGAACGTGGCTTCAAATATCCACAAAATAAGGAAATGAAGAAGTAAGTTAAATAAGTTTACATATACAAATCTCCTATAAATAAGTACACGATCACCAATGTTTTTTTTCTTAATAGATTAGTCAATCAAAAATTATATTATGAAAAATTATTTAATAACAAACCCTACAACATTGAAGAAAAGGTTTATTTAACTCTTTCTTTCTCTCTCTCAGTATATATATATATATATATATATATATATATATATATATATATATATATATATAAGTGGGCATTGATATCAACACCGAGAGACGACAGTCTGTTCCATGTTTAAACACAATCGTCAGGCCATATTTGCATACGCTCTATCCCAAGACTGAGCAATTTAACCCAGAAATAGCATACCTTAAAATTATATTTTACCATTATGTGTGTGTTTGTGTTTCTGTTTCTCTTTGTGTGTGTGTGTGTAAATAAGGACTTGAACCGACAGATGTAGAACACAGATTTGAATAAATCTGACGTGATTTCTTATAGCTTAAGGATTCCCTTTCAGCCAAAACCTTTTCAAAAAGTAGACTTTGGCGCATTTACGCATACTCAGGACACACTTACAAATATAGCGAATGAGCAGGAGAAATTGGAAAAGAATTAAAACAAATTTTATTGGTAATTAATTGGCGGTTAAGATTCTCTCCATCCATCTCTTCACTTACTATAAACGTGAAAAGAAACGGCACTTAGCCCTTAGAGGTTCTCGTTGATCATAGAGATGGTACTTTTGTTACCAGTATTTTTCGTAAGCCGATATTTACAGGTTTATACACGAGTTGGGTCTCTTTCGTTCCTCGGGCTCGCAAGATTGACCTAGTATCTACTTTGGTCATCGTACTTTATTTTTTCTCATTAAACGAATAACTTGTAAGGATTCAATACAGTTTCGTAGAAAATGGTTTTTCTGTTAATGTCAATAAGCTTATTATCGAACGTAAAGTCAGGTGTTTTAAGGAAACAGTAGTTCTAGGTGCCAGCTGGTGTCCTATTTACCTTAAATTGTCATGGATAAGCAAGAAGAGACAGTTATTTGCTGATATGGTTTCAGCTTGCATTATTTCGTGCTATGATAAGGTTAAGTTGCATACTCTCTTTTAGACTAGATCTGTGTTTCCAGCCTTTTTGAAGATAGGTCCGTAGTATACAAATATAAATGCAAGTGCATTGCTGTACACATAGGACGAATCAATCAAAGATGGGAAACCCGTATTGTGCAACAGGTTCCCGACTACTTAAGATCCAGTAGTCGTCATTTTGCGTTAAGGACCACTCAATCGGTGCACGATTTGTCAGTCGGACAGCATTTACTGGACAACCCAGATTGTACCACCGAATATGATGGCTCTTTTTTTTCTGTTTTACAGAGAACTCGCTCTGCGCACCACCTTCGAGTTCTCGAAGCTGTATGTATTAAATTAGATTGACCTATGTAGAAGGGAGGCACAGTGGAATTATGGATATTGAATCGGAGAACTGAGAATCCATTACATTCACTTATATGTTAATACACTTGGGAAAGGTATGAATCTTCTTCTCCCCCAAATCTGGATATAGCCTTGGATGGCAACTGCTCTAGAAGAAGGACAACTCTGGATTCAAAACCTGCGGAGGGTCGAATGGGGAGCTTGTGGCATATAGTGCACCAAGTCTCTGTATTTGGTTAGTTCTGCACAAAGCCTTCACCACTATAATTAAATCATATGTGCTGATTACTAGGAACTGAGCTGCATGATCCTCATACGCCGAATACGACGGAAGAGTCCACTATATATATATATATATATATATATATATATATATATATATATATATATATATATATATATATATATATATATATATATATATATATATATATATATATATATATATATATATATATGAGAGACAGGGTGGAGTAATGGATCGGATTGAGGAATCGGAGAGCCGAGTTCGAATTCCAGTCGAATCCATTGCATTCACTTACGTGCCAATACCCTTGGGAAAGATATGAATCCTCTGCTTCTTCCTACAGCTATGGGTAAATAGAAGGACAGACCGGGTTCAATAGCCTTGGATGGCCACTGGTCTACCGCAGAAACAAATGGCAACCTACTGATGGAAAAAACCTACCTCTTCAGTCATGTATACAAAGATACATGATCGCCTAGACGTGTATCCAGCAAGTTACATGACTGACTGACTATGTAGAAAGAAGGAACATTTTATTCGTTACTTGTGTTTGTTTGGAGGACGATGAGTAACTTTTTTTTTCTATTTTGTACTCTGTTGGATCATATTAATATCTGTTTTTAGTCGTCAATTATTTACAATTAACATTTGTTTTAATCATGTTCCAATTTTTCCCCATCATTCGCTATTTTTGTAATTGTATCCTGAGTTTGCATAATTGCGCCAACGTCTACCTTTTGAAAAAATATTGGCTAAAAGGGAATACTTAATCCTTTGAGCCTTCAACACCGCTTTACCCGTGCGAGAGAAAAATGACTAAATGCCAAGCCACCGAATTATATAATTGAAAAATGGTGATTTCTGTATAGCGATGGAACCATATTTTTAAATCAGTGAATATATAATATTTATGTTCTGTAAATTTACATTGAGCACTGTTTTGTAAAATGAAAAATATCAATAACAACACCGGATTGTATATCTTACTGTTCTTTCTTTTTATTATAACACACACACACACACACACACACACACATATATATATATATATATATATATATATATATATATATATATATATAATTCCAGTCATATCTTTTCCTTATTTTCCAAAATATTTTTGGTGCGATGTACGTTTTGTTTTTAATTTCCCAGATATATTTAGAAAGCATTGTGCTGTTCGTGTATTTACTATTTGTGAAAGATGCTTTGTGAAAAAGAATACTTAGGAGTAACTGAAGGACCCTGGAAACAAAGAAATTACGCACACAACCATGAAACAGCCTGTCGCCTCTAAGTGTTGATTTCAATGTTCACTCATATATATATATATATATATATATATATATATATATTCTCTAGATGACCCTATCGAGCACATTTTTAAAGGATGAGAAAAAACATATATCCCTGCTCTACTTAGCGTAATGAGCACTCTACGTTTCAGATTTATTTCATGCTTGGGGATTTTTCTTTGGAATAGAAACTTAAGCCACTGGACAATTTATTTCGCCCTGTTCGGATGTTTCTAGTTCTTTCTTTTTTTTCCAGTTTTTTTTTTCTCCCTCGAGTACCAATTTGTTTTCATGGACTTAAATGTTGTGCTATCCGAGGTTTTTACCAGTTGAATATTAGCAGTAGTTATATATATATATATATATATATATATATATATATATATATAATTATTTATTTAAAAATAAGATTACAATATACCTAACCAGTTCTTTCCTATTTTCTATATATTTTCACACACACACACACACACACACACACACATATATATATATATATATATATATATATATATATATATATATATATATATATTATTATGATTTTCTTTGCTTTCTGGCGTTTACACATTTCTTTCCGGGTCCCACCCAGGGACCTAAGGTTAGAAATGGCATCATGACCCTTTTCACTGACAAAAAAAAAAAAAAATTACATAGATAGAGCCCTTCGTAAAGTGTGGGCTGTACTTGTCAGAACAATTTTTTGTATCTCCTTGAGGCATGGGCTTCCAGGAATCCCTGCAATTAGTCTACTGCAATCTTTTCCAACCAGTCCTAGGGCTCCAACTACAACAGGGATTGTTGATGTTCCCATATGCCACATTTTCGAGACCTCTATTTCAAGGTCCTTGTATTTTGACAGCTTTTTGAATATCTTCAAAGATACATTGCAGTCAGCATGGACTGCCATATCAATAAGGAGGCACCGTTTTTGTTTGTGGTATTTAATAACAATATCTGGTCGGTTGGCCTTGATTGTTCTGTCAGTGTGAATTGTGTTTATTATTATTATTATTATTATTATTATTATTATTATTATTATTATCATTATTATTATTATTATTATTATTATTATTATTATTATTATTATTATTCGTATAACTATGAGGTTCACGATCGTCAGAGGCTTATAATTAAGTTAGTTCCATTATTTCACTCGCATTTCCATCAATTCTTACTTAATCATGAGAAACGCCAGTTAAGGAAAAATTCATTATTTAAGCATACGCATAAATACATACGTTTTTGGGGCTAATGAAGCCGACAATAACAAAACGCCTAATCAAATCTATTTTCAATGAAACGTTTTCTATTTGTTAAATTTCTAAAAAAATCTTTTCGTGAATATATATCAAATTTTAATCACACACATACATACACTCATACACACACATCTCTCTCTCTCTCTTCATATATATATATATATATATATATATATATATATATATATATATATATATATATATATATATATATATATATATATAAATACATATATATATATATATATATATATAAATACATATATATATATATATATATATATATATATACATATATATATATATATATATATAAATACATATATATATATATATATATATATGTATTTATATATATATATATATATATATATATATATGTATTTACATATATATATATATATATATATGTATTTATATATATATATATATATATATGTATTTATATATATATATGTATTTATATATATATATATATATATATATATATAAATACATATATATATATATATATATATATATAAATACATATATATATATATATATATATATACATATATATATATATATATATAAATACATATATATATATATATATATATAAATACATATATATATATATATATATATATATATATGTATATATATATATATATATATATATATATATATATATATATACCTGTGTGCAAATTAATTGAAACAACCGCTTTATTTTCCTTTCTTTCACCATAGGCTCAGTTTTAAACCCACTGGAGTGAGAAAGTGTAATCAATTTCTATTTTTCCTCAGATTAGGTCATTTGCAGTGGTGTATAGTAATATGAATCTATGGGCCTATGATAAAATTTGGTTGGCCTTGAAAAATATTGCACCATCCATGATTGCATCAGATTTTTATCACGCCCAAACACTCTTGTCCTACGGCCATTGTCTGCGATGAACGTTACTCCAAGGAGGCGTACGAAAATTGTAACGCTGCATGAACACACTGGCAAGCCTTACCAGTGAGAAAATCAAAATACTATAGATCATTGAACTATTATGTTGGTGCAAAAATAATGTCGTTTTCTCACATAGTAACATATGTGAGAAAACGACATTATTTTTGCACCAACCTAATATATCTATTTCTAGTATCTACATTTTTCAGGCTGTGGTCCTCATCCTTATTGAAATTTTCACGACTTTTCGGACGTTGTACGCTGCAGCCTTCTTCCGGTACTTTTTTTTTTTTTTTTTTTTTTTGAATTTTGAAATTTAGCCTCGTTGGGTAGATTGTTCTAATTCCATGGGTCATGTCTTTCGATATGTCAGTTTTATTTAATTCACTGTGATAACTCAACTCTCCAATTTTTTTCCCCTCTGCTATGGCTCGGTATTGAACTCTCAGCTGTGTGTGCCAAGACATTTTTAAATCAACCAAACCTGTTATCCACTGGATCATGTGTCATTAGTGAGTGTTTTTGAGATTTATAAATCTAACATTTCAGTAAAGAAGGCCTGAGTGTACAAGGCCGAAAAAACAAGACATTTTTAAATCAACCAAACCTGTTATCCACTGGATCATGTGTCATTAGTGAGTGTTTTTGAGATTTATAAATCTAACATTTCAGTAAAGAAGGCCTGAGTGTACAAGGCCGAAAAAACTTGAATAGGGCAATGAGGATGAGAACAACAGTCTAAACAATGTAAATAGTGTAAATAGCTACAATACCTCACCTCAGAAATATAGATAGATGTATTTATTTCGTCTACCGACCTTAACACTCGAGCAGACTTATTAAAGAAACTTTGCAGGAGAAACCACCGTCGTATTCTGCACGATTTAACGGTTCATAATCAAGTAAGGTTACCTTGGTGAACGGTTATAATATTGCAGAAGTTCTCGAGAGGACATATCTACTCAGTTTCGTATCCGAAACGTAAACAAAGCATTTTCTAAAGAATTAATTTTATTTTTTAATCCGATATATTTTTATTTTCAGATGTTATTGTCAGTGGATAAAGGTAAACACCTACCTACTCAGTAAAGTGCTCAAAGTCTAGATTATCTAAACAGGGCAATAAAAAAAAAACGCTTAACAATGTGAGTTCCTATGCAAGGATGGCCCTAGTCGTAACCCGTTTTTAACGCACACGCGATCTTCAAAAAACTTGAACTCCTATACGCACACACACACACACACACACACACACACACACATATATATATATATATATATATATATATATATATATATATATATATTTATATATATATATATATATATATATATATATATATATAGAGAGAGAGAGAGAGAGAGAGAGAGAACGAGGGAGGGAGAGACCTTTTTTTAAGAATCGTGGTTAGTGTATTACTATCTTAAAGCTTTAATGGTCTAATCGTTTTTCACCGTATTTCTTAAATATGGCCTTTTGCCAACTTTGAGAAATCGAAACAAGTATCTCGTTATGCATAGAAGAAACAAGCAATTGTCGATTGGCTTAACCTTAAGGAAACAACCTGGGACTAGACTGTACATTGCATACGGTTGTTCTACAGTATCTGATGATTTCTTTTCAGAAACGAATCCAGAAAAAATGAGATCTTAACCGATGTATAGCAGCCAATTGGAACAGACTTCGTGTTGCTTTTAGAGGCAGGAAACTGAATATAACAGACTTACTGCTATGTTCAATCCTCCCTAGAGAAACATACGAAAAAGTTGGAAAAGGAGACAAATAAAGAAAAAGAAAAGGAAGACAAACTGGGGACTTAACATTGTTGGTGTTGTTATTGTAGCATAATCTTTATTTATCTGAACAGTCTCTGTTATATCATATCCCACAGTTTTCGTTTTTTGACTTGTTTGTGCGTATGAGTGTAAGCAAGCGCCAAGGTGTGTGTGTGTTAATAGGTTTGTGTGAGCGTGTGTATGTTTGTGTATGACTAAGTGTGTGTATCAGTGTATTATTTCTTCATTTACTTTTTGTGTGTGAGCGTGTGTACCTGTATCTCTTTAGAGTCAGGCATTTGGCTGTTTGTTTCGAAGAAACATGTGAGTATTATTTCTGTTTTATGGTGGGTTTACCCAACGATGGGAACCACCTTTTGAATATTGAACAGAGGTAGATACTTTGTCGTAGATTATACCGGGTAGGAAAACTATCGATCTTAATTAATCCTATTGCCCCAGACCGTAAAAGCTTTACTCTGTGTAAAGTGGTTGTTTACACTGGAGATCGGATGACAGCAAGCCAAGAGCACATCCTGAATATACATTTTTTTTAAAAGATTTTCTATCACCTAGATACTGTATGTTCTTCCTTGGAGATTTTTCAAACATTTATCTAGGAATTTGTTAACCATTACAAGTGCTCCAACAATGAACAGTATTAATGTCACGATCATACTCCACTTTCTTTTGTTCTCCTGTGAAGTCGATATAGTTGCCAAGCTTTTTTTTAATACTTTTAATTTTTTTTCAATGTGAGTTGATACAATAGCAATAGTAAACCCAAAGAAGACTAGGCAACGTTAACGGTCCTCGGCTTGAAATCGCAGCGTCAGTCATTTTTCCACCGCCGTAACGTAGCTTCCCTTTGCCTGTTACATAAATATTCCCACGGTAATTCTTCTGATGAGCTTTCCTCATTTGTACCAGAACTTCACAATTTTAAGAGCTATACTAGATTGGTAGTTAGGTCGCATAATTTCACTATTGAAGTTGCTATTTCTAAACATAAGTTCTATAATGACAATTTCTTTTCTTTCACTTCTTGCTTGTTTTACACTCTTTCGGCTTCCTACTTTCCGGCCAACTTCGTTTATTAAAAATGTAAATGCAATATCAATCATCATTTTCTGTCTCCTTGAATTCTGTTCCTTTATTGTCCTTTCTCACACTAAAGTCTTTCATCCTTTATTGTTTCACTTGTGGTGAAATGATTATAAAAAAACTACCTGAAAAATATTATTTGCCATTATTATCATAAATAGATTTGTTCAGGTAGTTTGTATTTGTCGCTGTAAAAACTATATAGTATAGTATAAAAATGGCCCTAAACTTATCGTCAAAATGTTTATGTTATTATTAAGAGGAATGACCAAAGAATTGTTTCATTATTTTATAATATTTTTTTATCCTTTCTAACATGTTTGAAATTTTGGTTAAAAATTTTGGTCAAAAATTTTGGTTAAAAATTTTGGTTAAAAATTTTGGTTAAAAATTTTGGTTAAAAATTTTGGCAAAAATATTGGGGTTTTTTTTGCGTTAGCGGTCGATGTAATCTTTACGATTTGTGTTTGAGCACCTTTTTTCTTCTGAAAAACACATTGATTTGGAAATTCTTACAAAAATCAAATAATTGTTAGATTTTAATGAAACTTTTAGGACTCATTCACAAATCAAGTGAATTATTTTTTTATAATTTTCTTTTAGAAAAACCTTGCATTTTTTTGGTGCATATATTATCCCCCCCCCCACACACACTTAATTTCATGAAATGTCGAGAAATTAAATTTCCATCCCCAATTTTTTATTAGTTAAAAGCAAGACTACTTGTAGAATACTAATCATCAATTTTCTTTTGCAAACTTCTATTCATTTCCTGAAACTCTGCCCTAAATCTTAGAAAATGCAATAAAACTGACATTATTTAATAAGAAAAGCTTGTAATTGCTTTTATAAATATGATTTATTAAAAACCCTATTGTCTTAAGAAAAAAAATCGATGAATATTCGTCTTTTACAAGAATTGTATTAAAATTTTAAATCAATTGTTTTTTTTTAAATTTCAGTTATAATACTTATTATAATAATTAAAAAAAGTTTTAAAATTCTACATTAGTTTAATCTCGTTAGGTGATATTGTTATTAAGTGAAGAATATATTTAATAATCAAAAATTAAAAAGCTTAATACAAATAATTTTGCACTAGGATTTTTAAGAAATATTTTTTTATGTATATAATATATTATATAATACTATATAACGTGCACATTTTTTAAAGTATTGTCAACAATACACAACATTATGAAAAAATAAGAGCGATGACCATAGTAAATTTAATTCAACATTCCTAAAATTAAATTAAGGAGAATATTTTCCAAGTTTTAAGATTACTATATAAAAAAAATGGCGCTCACGTCATTTTATAAATAATATTTTACAGATAAAGTTTCCATAGAACAACAATCCATCTATCATCACCTCGTTAATTAAGTAAAACATGACGATGTCGGTTAAAAATATATTTCTATATTATTTTAAACTTAATGTAAATATTGTTTTTTTCAAACCAGACTAATTATACTTTAAATCATCTAATATTCCTCAAATAAAGTTTCAGAAAAGTATATTTTATTTTGTGAAGATTTTTTTAATCAGAGAATTACTTTGCGATGAAAGATAAACGACACTAATCGGCTACTTTAGAAAAAAAACAAAAAATCGATTCGAATCAATATAATTTCTGTTTGAAGTACACCAAAGAATTTTGCTTACTAGAAATAGCACAAGTCATTCTTTTGCTTTCAGTTAAACCTAAAATTAAATCTTCAAGAAAGATTTTCATTTATAAAAATATATTTTTAGAATTTTGTTATCACAAATTAATGGAGGTACCTAGATGTGATATATTTAATTTCAAAATTTCGTCCGGCAATATGGCCTCTGATCGGCAGATTTTCAGGCTTCTACAAAATTACAAAATAAATACACATATCTCCGCCCCTAGTAATCATGTCTACATAAAAGCTGAGAACCATTTACCATGTATTCTTTTGTGAAAGTAGAACAACATATATAATTTTATTACTTCAAATTAATCAACTAATTTCAAAATCAAGAGAATGTTGTATTGTTAATTCTCTAAGGATAATTTATTTATGTATGTACTGTTAATTTGTTAGGTTAAATACCATTCATGTGTACAGTGTCCATTGAAACAACATACCAACAGTCACGACTATTTTTTGTACTCTTGCATTTGCTTCTTTACGTAATTGAAACACTCTTCTCTTTCATCGATCGGTATTTACTTGTAATGTTTATATTTGGGTGTTTATATATTTCTTCTGAAATTATTATGGTTCTCTCTTAACAGCGAATCAGTTTCTGTATTTAGATGTCACCTGTACGACCATTTCCTCGTCCTTTCAGCAGAAATTCTACAATTTATCAACGGGTATATTCATACTGATGCTTTCCTTTTCGATCTGACTTCGCACGTTAAGACTTTTTGTTTTTTATTATTATTATTATTATTATTATTATTATTAGTAGTAGTAGTAGTAGTAGTAGTATTAGTAGTAGTAGTAGTAGTAGTAGTATTTCCTTTGATTTCTGTTGTATAGTAAGTTCCTTCTGGGTTAAACCAGAGACCGAAGATCAGAAATAGCTTCATGTCATTTTCCACTCTTAAAAAAACCCTAAGCTCACATATATTGTACAAAGATAACAGCAACAACAACAACAAAAACAACAACAACAACAATAATAACAACAACAATAATAATAATAATAATTATTATTATTATTATTATTATTATTATTATTATTATTATTATTATTTTTATTATTTCCTTTGATTGCTGTTGCATATTCATTTCATTCCGTGTTATAAATGGCTTCATGATATTTTCTACTGAATACCTTTGTAAAATAAAATAAATAAAAGATAAACAACCTCAGATCACACACATTTTACATAGATAAATCCAGGTTTGAGCTCCATTTGTGAGACCAATCTTTTTTTTATTATTTTTTATGGTATGAGCTACTAGGGATCTCTTCAATGGATCTACCAGAGTGTTTTCCAATCAAACCGGGGCCTCCAACCACAACTGGAATTTATTGATGTCGTCATGTGCCACATCTCTTTTTAGATTTCCATTTCAAGACCTTTATACTTTGATCAATTTTTGGAGATATTCAATTATTATTATTTCATGTATTATTATACTTATAATAAGTGTCTGCTTCTTTTAGCTGGAGATTAAGTAATAGAAAGTATCCTCGGAATACCTAAACAGGCGAAAATAGCTCCCAACTAGATCTACTGTTGAGAGACTGACCCAACCACTGCTTGTTTCCTTTAAATCAGAATATAATGGCTGTTTTTAAGCTTAAATAACGTTTCAAGAAACTTGGCAATTAAGATAGAAAAAAAGCGTAATGAACTCCGATAAAATAGCAATCTTTCCATATGAAAATATGGTTCTACAGCAGAATTCTGAGAATTCCAGGGAATGAATATGCAAGTAACGAGGAAGTTTTATAGAAAATATAAACGAAAAGGACTTACTAATAATCACAGGACGTAAAGAAAGCAAGATGGACAGATAGAAACGATGAATAACTGTACTAATAATTTTGTGTAAATTGATCTCATATGAGGGATTTGGAATGATCAATCATTGCTAAGTGGTATAAAGGATAGGAAGATGTGAAGAAACATGATTGTACATAATAGAAGGAGGCGTTTACTCAAATCTTTTTCAGTACCCTTGTCGTTCCCCAACAAGTCTTTCTTAGATTATTAATTCAACCAGTGTTTATATTTTCAGTCCATGTACGTCAAATATTATAGGGAAACAAATTAACTTCAATTTGCATTCTTTTCGTAACTTCCACGCGGGATGCTCTACTGGCACATGACTATATATGATTTGACACATCTTCTTCTTCTTCTTCTTCTTCTTCTTCTTCTTCTTCTTCTTCTTCTTCTTCTTCTTCTTCTTCTTCTTCTTCTTCTTCTTCTTTGTGTCTTATCCCATCAGGAAGTGATCAATCATGACTTTTAGTTCAAATTCGATGTAATGTTTATCTTCTTATTAGGTCCCCCAGTTCCGGTTCTGTCATCAATTTATACAAACTTGTTAGGCGATTTATTGAGGTTTGCCTCTGTCTTTGTTGTCCTCAGTATGTCCTGTGAATGGTAAATTCTCCGATCCCTCTTTCATTTCTATATGTCTCAGGAGACGATCATATCTGCTGTCGCCCGAATGTAGTAGTCATTCTAGTTAGCGAGTCCCACAGTATTTGTCTGTTTTGTTTGTTCTTCTTCTTCTTCTTCTTCTTCTTCTTCTTATTATTATTATTATTATTATTATTATTATTATTATTATTATTATTATAAATCATTATATTTCGATTTATGCTCTGGTCACACTACCTACCAAGTTTGCGGGAAGACCTAAGGCAGGTTGTGGTTTGTTGTTATGGCTACATTTCATGATTTGTTTTTCTAACCCCCATAACATCATGGCGTTACATCGACAAAGTTGTTCTTAGTTTGTGGGCTGTACTTATCAAGACAATTTTTGTATTTTTCTTAAGCTGGGATTTCCAGTGATTTTTTCAATGTGTTGTTGTGTTCCTTTTTTATTATTCCAAGCGCACCTACTATCAATGCTATAATTCTTGCTTTCAAATTCCACATTTTATATTTAGATTCTAACTTCGATAGTTTTCAAAATTCCTTGATTGCTATGTTAGAATCCGCTGGGCAAGCCATAACATTTAGTAGGCAAGTTTTTTTTTTCGGTTTTTGTTCTACTTATTTCCTTCCTGTCTTTAAAGATGGTGTAATCCCATCGAAGGAACACCTACCTTTTCATGCGCTACTAATTCCTTATATAATTAATAGCTCACTAATTTTCATTTCGAGAAAAAAAACAGAAAATATATATATCAGAAATATATATATTTCTTTTCAGTTAGAAATAGAAAGTATAGTAGGTACGGAAAGAAAGAAAGAAAGAAAGAAAGAAAGAAAGAAAGAAAGAAAGAAAGAAAGAAAGAAAGAAAACGGGAGCCCATAACGATTGTAGCGATATCAGATTCAGCTGATATATTGTTAAATGTTAAGACCTGTCAACAAATGCCAGTGGAACTGTTGAAGAAAAAAAACCTTTTAGGAATCTCAAGAATAATCCGGCAAGAGATGAACACTTAGAGCCAGATGAAAATTGCATCAAACCTAACGCTGCTAGTTGTGGCTCTCTATCCATGCATTAATTAGCAAATATGAAGATATTATCTGAGAAATTGCTACTATTACTACTACTACTACTACTACTACTACATAATAATAATAATAATAATAATAATAATAACAACAACAGCAACAACAGCAATGGTAGCCCGTGTCTTAAAGAAATACAAAACAGTGTACTCACATGTACAGCTCACACATTACACAAAGAGCTTTATATATGTAAAATGGCTGTGATCTTAGTTTTTTGGATTTTTTTTTTATATATAAATCAATGGTGGAAGAGGTCATGTAGCCATTTCTTTCCTTAGGTCCAGGAAGGAAATGTGCATACAACAGAAACCTAAGGAAATAATAATAATAATAATAATAATAATAATAATAATAATAATAATAATAATAATAAAAAGAAGATTATTATCATTATTATTATTATTTCCTTGGGTTTCTGTTGTATAAACATTTCCTCTAGATTTTCAACATAAGCTTAGAAATGGCTTCATGACGACTTCCATTGTTCATTTTTGTAAAAACAAAAACAAAAAATAACCTAAGATTAAGCTGAAAGTAGTAACAAAATAACGAAGCCAGATCAATAGACTGTAAACTGTATATTAATTGACTGTCTATTAATAAATTGTCTATTATTATACAGAACTGGTGAATGCAGCAAGCTGGCGTAGGAGGAATACAAATAGAGAGATGGAACAGTTATAGACTGGGAATTATTCAAATGACTTGTGACCAGCCAATTAGCCATTCTACAGACGAGAGGGTGTTCTATAAAATGGAGAAAATAATAAATACGGTTATAAAACGATGACTACCTTTTTCAAAAGATTAAAAAATATCTGGTCTTCTGGAAAAGACCATCTACATCAGCGGAAAACAAGTAAAAGAAGTTAGTTAAAATACGTAAAGGCCATGCTAGTAATAACGACGCACTTCAAACTGCACCAATATATTCAAATTAAAATTAGGGTTTGATTAATTTGAAAATTAATAATGAAACAGTCCAGAAAGTGCTGGATATTAAAGAAGATTTGTTATACAAGTAACAATGATAGCGCCCTGTTACGTGCTGTGATCATATAAATGCCATTCATTATTATTATTATCATTATTATTATTATTATTATTATTATTATTATTATTATTATTTGTGTGCTATGTTTCCTGCTTGTATTCTGTAAAGCTGGGCCCAAACTATGGTCTTTAGTCCCTATAGGAGAATTGTTATTTAAATGATAGCACTTTTCTTAGTGTATGGGATGTTCCTATTAGGGCGATCTTCTGGGCAGCTTCTATGTTGATGTTACCTATGACACTGTTAGTAAAATTGATCATTCCTTTTCTCGCGAGGATCAGACTTAAAATTACTAATGTTAGTCTCAGTCTATATTCTCCACATCCCGTTAATCTCGATCTCCAGGTCCTTGTATTTGGGAAATTTCTGGATACTTTTCGTGAAGGTGTTTCTTTCAGATGTTACTGCTATATCAATATGCATACACTTCCTGAATTTCTTGTTTTTTTGGTATTATCAGACCTGTTGGCTTTCATTTCCCTAACAGTTTGATTTGGAATACCTCAGAAGATATCTACATCGTTATTTTGGGTAATTGTGTCTTGTTCGTGCTCATATCACCTCCACATGGTTTTGATTTTGTGCTTCTTGCATATCTTCCAGTGAACATATGTTGCTGCTTTGTTATGTCTGTGGGTATGTTCATTTTTTGCCAATTCTTGACATCCTAAGATAATATAGTCGACAGTTTCATCATATTTTCCGCAGATCCTGGATTTCCGTTAGTTCCATCTTTGTCATGTGACAGTGATAGGACGTGTTTGCGAGGTCCTAAGCTGTAATAATTAGGTCTTCCGTCTCAGTTTAGACCCCGGTGCTCTTTAGCCACTGGTGTGTTTCCTGCTGGTCCACATCTCCTTCTTTCGTTCTTTTTGTGTATTTACCATGCAAAAACTTGTTACCCCCCACCCCATGTTTTTGTCATTTAATTTGGCCAAGTTGTTTTGTTTTCTGTTTTACTCGACTGACCGCCCCCCTGGCTATCATGATATACCAAAGATGTCTGCTAAAGACGCGAAGAGCAAACAAGGGAATTGTCACAATAAATGAGTCGGTCACGCAGTCCACAATCTCACTCAATGGTGTCTTACTTCTGACTGCATAATCTCACAGACAATGCTCACATATGCATAATAAGATCTCTTCTGGATGTTTCTTTGAAAACTATGTGAACATTCCCCGTGTAATTCAAAATAACTTGAGATTTCAGGACAGATTTCGTCTGGGAAGGGTTGCTTGAAATTCCTCGTCTCGACCTATTTCACAATATCAAATAAATAACCAAATATAGTCAGACTGAAATCTTTTAGTACTTCTTCAAACTACTGATATTACTATTACGATTACTACCACTAATAAAAAGATGACTATGTAACCATCAATAAAAGATTCAGAATAATCCAAATCTTATATTGAGAGCAATCCGACTCCATACCGATAGAAAATTGAATTCAGTGAATACAGAAATATATAAAAAGGGGGTACAAGAATGTCTCTTCGCACAGGACATGTTCAACCTTTACAGCGAGGCGATCCCAAGAGAACTATTAGGTTGGTGCAAAATTAATGTCGTTTTCTCACATAGTAACATATGTGAGAAAACGACATTATTTTTGTATCAACCTAATAATACAATTCCTACAAGGATTTATTATTGGTGGACAGAATCTTCACAACATAAGATATGTAGATGATAATGTTGATAGCAGGCGCAGAAAGGAAACTTGAGGTGTCTCTTCAGACAAGGCAGTAAAAGAGAGTGAGAAGAAAAGTGAGAACCTCAACTCTAAGAAGATGGAATGTATGATTGTTAGCAAGATGAATAGACCGAGATGCGCCCGACTAACTGGAGATGCCAAACAAAGCATGTACTAAAACATGAGAAGTATCATAACAAAGTACAGGAAATATAAATACGAAATCGGTAGGTGCAGTGGAATAGCAATCGAAGCCTTGAAAAGCTAAGCAATGTATTAAGAAGCAGGAAAACTTCGTTAGAAACCAGGAAAACAGTGCAGAACTGTTATGTAATATAATCCCACCTATATGGCAGTGAATGCCATAAAAGATTTCAGGCATCTGAAATATCGTTCTACAGAAAGATGCTGAGAATACCACGCACTGAACACGTGAGTAACGAGAACATTTTAAGGGATTAGAAATAAAATAACTTTTATACTTAGAACCAATAAGATTCTGGGTGGAATGGTAAAAACAGAAACTTTAGGAAGAACTGCAAAATATAGAAGATTGTAAAGATCCATGATTACCTCCGTTCTTAAGAGACACCTCAGATAGAATAATAAAAAGACAATAATGAAAATAGCTTTCTGAATTAACGGTGAATTAGTGCTGAATTGACAAATAATTAATAACGGTTTCAACTGGAGTTTTAGAAGATGTTATTCGATTAACTATACAAGTAGCGTGGTTATCGGCGCGGAAATTTAAACAGGAGAATCGAGTTCAATCTCCGGACGTTTTTGTTGCGTTTACTTTTGCACTTGAAAGAGGAATGAATGCATTTATTCTCGTTCAGCTATATGTTAAATAAAAGGAGATACAAAGTTGTGTAGCCTTGGGTGACAGCCAGTATGAGCAAAGAACATTTTCAGTTACAGAACCGTGGAGAAGGGAACGGCTCCACTATTTTTCCAAAGTGGTGACGACTTTTCACACATTAAGAAAATAAAACTGGAGAATGTAATGATCGCATATTTACTGAGATTGCCATTTAAAAAAATTGATTTAGCTCAATCAATTTGGCACGGGAAAAACTTATTTGACTGGACTCCATTTTGAATATGACCTAAGTTATTTTTATGGGAGTCTCCCAAATAATTCTGAGCTGTTTATGATAAGATCACCAGGGAATGACCTTATTCTCTTGTTATCATATTACCAGGACTTTAAATCTGTGTTCAACTTAATAGACCCTGACATGAAAAGAGTGGCAGCAGTTTCATCGGAGATGAAGAAAGGGAAAGATGCTGGTAATGATGAAGGATGGATTCGTCAGGATAATCTTTTATTATTATTATTATTATTATTATTATTATTATTATTATTATTGCTCTTTTTTATACTGGAAACTGTAAAAGGAACAGCAAATTGATGAAGCTGATAATAGAGATGATGAAAGAGATGTGTAGTGGCGCTGGGGTCTGTGGAAAAGGACGACTAAATTTGCCATGAAAAAACTCACAGTAAATAGGGCTATTTAGTTGCTTGTTTCTTTATTTATAGTATTTCGGTTATCCTGTAATACTAGTGGCACATAATTTTAGAGCGATAGTAGAACACGGTTATCTAATCGTGCCTGCACGTCTGGTGAACACAGGATCTTACTGCTGGTGATGTCAAGGTGAAAGAAGATAAACCAACACTCAGTTGTTGGCCTTGTCTGGCTTACCTAACCGCGCATCGTTTCTTCAATACATCTAGTCTGCCTTCTAATATTCCGACATTTTTTATCGCTTTTAAATGTATATCTTTATTTTTCTTTTAAAATGTTTTTATTCACTATATCTTCACTACGAAACTCCTTCCTTCTTTCTTTTTTTTTTTCTTTCTTTTTTTCTTTCTTTGGCATTGCCCCATTTTCTTTCTGCTTATCGTATTCGATTTTTTCGATTTCGGTCTTCTTGCCGATCTAGCTTTCTTTCTTTCTTTCTTTCTTTCTTTCTTTCTTTCTTTCTTTGATGTATTGCCTTATTCCCTTCGTTTTTCCTTCATTTTATTTACTATCTTACTGTCTCTTTTTCAACCATTTGCAAAATCTGTCTTCTTGTCTAGTGACATTTCTTTCTTTCTTCTTACTTTCTTTCTTTTTTCTTTCTTTCTTTTTTCTCTATTTCTTTCTTTCTTTCTTTCTTTTCTGATTACTTGCTTGCTTGCCTCCTCTCGTCTGCTTTTCCTTCCTTTTCTTTTCTCTTCTGTTGTTTCATATTCTTATATGCTTAACTTCTCTATCTATATATTATTTCTTTTTTCTCTCTTTTTCTTTCTTTCTTTCTTTCTTTCTTTCTTTCATACGTTTTTCTTTCTTGTTTACTTGATTGCTGGCCTGCTGTTGTTTGCTTTACTTTCATTTCCTTTTCTTTTGCATTTTCCCATTTTCTTAACTTTATCTTTTTAGAAATCTGCCTTCATCTCTTTATATTCTACTTTCTTTCTTTCTTTCTTTCTTTCTATTTACTTGCTTACCTCCTCTCGTTCGAATTTCCTTTCCTTCCTTTTATCCATAATTTTCTCATTTTCTTTATGCTTAACTTTCTTAGTCATTGTCAAAATCTGTTATCTTGTCTATATAATGTTCTTTTTTTCTTTTTGCATTCGTTCGTTTGCTTTCCTTACTGTTTTCTTTTCTCTTCCTTTCTTTGTTTTTCCTTTATAGTTACCTTTCAAAGAGTATTTCCCTTTCCTTTTTTCGATAGATTAATCTTCATTCTCTTTCTAATATTCTTTTGTACATATTTCTCTAACCGCTTTTTCGCTTCTCTCATTCCCGTTTTCTTTGTTTTTTCTGTATATTTTGCTTTCTTTTTTTATCGACCGCATTCTCAGTGATCAGTTAAAAGTCCTGTCTCGGGTAAACTCTCTTTAATAATCATTTATTTATCTTTCTTCTCTCAAAGGTTAAGTCTGCCCGACGGTTTGTTTGAATCCACTACAATTTCATTTTGTCTCTCCATTTCAATCCTCTTTTAGTCAATATTTTCATTCGCTTTTATTTCTCCTTCCGTGTATATTTTGTTGCTGCTGAGATCCTTCAATATCAATATTTCTCATGATTTAGTCTTACGCGTTTTCTCGCACCTGCCTGAACTTCTTTCTTCAACGTTTGATTTACACCTGCATATTCCATTCCAGTCGGTCTGTCTGGGTTTCGTTCATTTTCATTGCTCTCCCCTCTCTTTCTCTCTTTTCCCTTTCTCTCTTTTCCCTTTCTCTCTATCTCCTCTCTCTCTCTCTCTCTGTCTATCGCATCACAAATGATAGTTATTCTTGTACTGCTTCTCAAACCCCGTCCTCAGTCTTTTAAATATCTAACATATGTCACCCAAACATATTCCGGATATTGTTTTCCTCTGATTTGTACAACTACTCTTTATCAAGTATCATTAAATTGTTATATCTATCTATCTATCTATCTATCTATCTATCTATCTATCTATCTATCTATCAGTATGTATATCTATTTCAGCGTGTTTATTATCTCTGTCTTTATATATATATATATATATATATATATATATATATATATATATATATATATATATATATATACATTTATGATAGTGTGTTAATATCTAGCTATCTATGATATATATGTATGTATATATATATATATATATATATATATATATATATATATATCATAGATAGCTAGATATTAACACACTATCATAAATGTATATATATATATATATGTATATATATATATATATATATATATATATATATATATATATATATATATATATAGTTGACTCTCCCGTCGAATTCGACGTATGAGGGTCAAGCAGATCATTTCCCAGGAAACCGACAGCCCGACAACAGCACATGAGATTCGATTATAGTGGTGAAGGTTTCGTGCAGGACCATCCACACTTTTTGAAGGGCCGAATTCAGAGACCTGGTGCACTAAGTGCCACAAGGTCCCCAAACGACCGTCGGCAGGTTTTGAATTCAGGGTTGTCCTTCTCCTAGACCAGTTGCCATCCAAGGCTATAGAACCCAGTCTGTCCTGCTATTTGCCCATAGCTGGAGGGAAAAGAAGAGGATTCACACCTTTCTTTATATAATATATAAAAGACTCAAACACTAATATCCCATGGTTATAATTTATTAGATTGGAATCGTAATCACGATCCAATTCATCAGACCTACAAATTCAAAAAGCTATATATATATATATATATATATATATATATATATTCTTTCTTTTTTATTAGTGCGGTTCATCCTATACAAGTTGGTTACATTACTAGGCATTTTGTATGGATAGGAGAAGAAGATAACGGTTAACCGTAGACTTAAAGAGGTTAAGATTGTAGTGATCGGGGAAACATCCTCTGGGATTCGGTTTCTAAAGGGCAGTGATTCGCCGAAAGAAGCTATTCGAGTAGAACTTACGAGTCACCGTTAGAATACAGAGGAAATGTCGGTGATTTGCTACAATGTAAGTGGCATCGCGGGTCCTTGCCTTGAAGTTTAGACCAAGCCGAACCAAAGAATGTTTTTCGCCCGAGCAATTTCCGTGAAGGTAGGTATAGAGCAGCTTGAGACTACCAAATCCCGTCTATGAAAGAGAGGTTGGATGGTGGAAAATCTCTCTGTCTGTCTGTCCTCCTTTTTCCAGCATGTGATGATTTCAATTTATTTACACATACATTTATATTTGAAACCAATTAAATGCTCATAACTTGTGATATCCTTTACATTGCTGTACGTATCAGGTAAATCAAATTTGATATAAGAGAATAGAAAAGTAAATATTAGCGACAGTTTCTCCCCAAAACGTTGTTACAAAATAAAAAAAATACTTAAAAGCACAAGTCATGTCCATAACTAACTTCAGGTCGTAATTGTAATATAGATGTCATGCATTCAGCTAATCTCGTTAAGAAATATCTTATCTATCAGCTGTATACAACCGCTTTCTCAGATCAATGGATAATGGTGGCTTCGAACCAACAAACCATGCACGTCTTAGCAAGGAGCATCCTCCTTCAAACCTCGTGTACTTGCGTTACAGTATCACAGATAATTGACACTTTTAAATAAAACCATTTGCGCACCTCAACTAAAAAGGAGAGCATATGCAAATTGAAGAGAAAGTAATAGCATAATGAAGATGTTGACGTTCCATACTACTTCACTTCAGAGACTTAATCTCCCTAAATAGTGGAGCAGCTAGTATATTGGAGAAACCTATTTAACCTATTAAACACACACACACGCACGCGCAAATACACACACACTGACCGGCACACACACAGACACACAAACACACACGCACACGCGCGCGCACACACACACACACACACACACACACACACACACACACACACACATATATATATATATATATATATATATATATATATATAATTATTTATTTAAAAATAAGATCCCATCGCTACATAAAAATAATAAGAAAAATACTAAAGAACTTTGGATTATTTACCTAACGAGTTCTTTCCTATTTTCTATATATTTTTACACACACACACACACATATATATATATATATTTAATTGGTTTCAATTACACACATATATATATATATATATATATATATATATATATATATATATATATATATATATATATATATATATCTGTCTGTGAAAGTCGAAAGTACTTGAACAAAAATAACATATGAACTTCGGACAGTTTATCCAAAAACACGAAAAAAAAACTGGAAAAATATTATAAAAATTAAACTGTATTACCTTTCCGGTTGTCTTTAATCAAAATTGTTTGTATATATATATATATATATATATATATATATATATATATATATATATATATATGTTTCACCAAATGTTACGTTACTTTGAATTTTAATATTCGTATTTCTTTATCAGACGTATCGTAAATGTAAATTTAACTACTTACAGAGAAAAGCACCATGTGCTTTTAGCACTGGCCACTAACCACAGCGAGTGGAAAATAATCAATTTTAAGAAAGTGGATAGCCCGACAGACAGAATGACTGATGAATCTGCGTGAATCTCTTTTAAATACCAACTGTGATGACCTTCAATTTAACATTAACCAGGAAAATCAGCGGTGTTCAGATCAATGGCTGTGGCTGGGTAAGGGAAAATCCGCCCAGTTTTTTCGCACAGGGTCACCAGTTCAGTGTTATCACCTAATTTGATGGACATGGTGACCAATTCACTTCTCCATCTCTCATTAACCTGAAGTATTTGGCTGACAATGATTATTTGCTGTTAACCTTCCAGCCTGAAACCCATGGACTACAAGGACTGAGCGGCTGCATGATATTTTATATACTACGTGGTTCTGCTAATGAGGAGCAAATTATAAAGATAAACAAGAGCATTCGATCGAAAAAGCAAAAACAAAAACAAAACCAGAATAATTTCATATTTACCCGAAAAAAAGACAAAAAAATATTATTCAGTAAAACTTCCCTCGGCGGAGACAAAATCTTGGATGCGGCCATGGAATCGACTCCATGTCCAGTTCAGTTGATTCACGTTTATTTCTATTAAAATATTTTTTTCAAGAAAATGGCTTTATCCAGTAACTATTATCGGAGGGAGAGGGCTTCCTTTCTAACCTTTTGTTTGAAGTAGTGTGGAATGTCAACATCTCGATTATGTCATTAATCTTTCTTCCAGTTATATGTGCCATTCATTATAGTTGTTGCTGTTGTTGAAAGTCATTCAATGGTGTGTTTTTGTTATTTCGTAACTTATTTTGTCTGTGATTCTGTAGCGCCAGTCCCCGAGTTTTCGAAGATGACTTCAATGTTACTTCTCCGTGGCCGTGGTTTGGCCTCTTTCTGGACGATGCGTGAAACGCAACAGGCCGGAGAATACAAATAAGATCTCAGAGGCGTGAAAATTCTCGGCTAATTGTTCTTCTCTCACATGGGTGAAGTGGGAGCGAGAAGAGAATTGCTGGAATCGGCGTTGATCGATCCAGTGAGTGACAGCTTTCTATTTTTTAAGATAAATGTCAATACATAAAATCAATAAAGTTAACACATAGAAATGAACTTGTATTGAATTTATAGTATGCAAAGGGATTTACAGAATATAAAGATGATTTGCGAATATATTTGTGGTTTATTCTGTTTAGTACACTACTATACTGCAATAACATTAATAAATTGAAAATGTTACAAATGTTTCTCATATGACATTAAAGTCATCTCTAATTTGTAAACACAGACCTAGTACACGCGTAAAATGTCTGAAATAGCGACCAGGTACAACGTCTCACTTAGCGATCAAATCATTTAGAAACTAATACGTTGGAATGCAATCCAGTCGCTAAGTGAGAAGTGGTTGTATATATACTTCTTATGAAGATTTCTCTGTACCTTCCTTGTTTGTAGGTCTGTTTGTATTTATTGTTATCTTTTGTAAGATATTGTAATTCCCTCGACTCCATATGTAAGCTCATCACTTAATAGTTGGGAGCAAAATACGTCTCCATCTTGATCTCCAATTCCCTCACAATGTTTAACCTTCTCTATACATTTACAAAAACAAGCAACATTCTTTTACCTAAAACATCTAATTATCGAACTGTGTGCATATGCGCGTCTATGTCGACGTATGTTCCCTTGTTTGTATATATGTGTGTATGTATGTATGTAGTTCATGCTTAAGCCTGTTACTGGTAACGATGTAACCTAGTACAATCTGCTGAATGGACAGGTGGACGGCATCTTAACTGAATCTGCCACCAGCTTTTCTGCTTGTAAGGAGGACTGCATTTCACCACATTGGACGAAAAACAAGACCTGTCAAATTGGGGGAACAATTTCTTATAGTAGCCAACGGCCAACGTATGTGTATATATTTATATTACACCGGGATGTACAAATATCCGGGTTGATATCCAGGTGGAGTTGTAGATCACTAGGTCTGTGGGACACCTAACCTATGTTAAGACACTTTGGGACACCTGATACTTTTTGTTGCATCCTTCTAGTAGAGGGAATCTCGTAGATAAAAAATGAATCTCACATTTTCCGCCATCTGTTTTCTAGGAAAATTGTTTTGTACTTGTTTGATTTTCTAACGTCACAGATTCATAACTTACTCAATGGGCTGTCTCTCTTGCTGGCGAACACACATTTTGTCTTCTTACAGTTGATGATTAGGTATTTTGCGCTTTCGTTTGTCTAGATGTTTCTGCTAATAGTAAATCCTAATTGCACTTCTTTTAAGATGACCTCGCTCTATAGGTTGAATACATCCAGTGAGAAGGTGTATCCTTGCATCTCTTTTTCTATTTTGGACACACAGTTACAGGCACGCCCGCACTCACTCAGAGAGAGAGAGAGAGAGAGAAAGAGTATGATTCTGTAAAGATATCTTTCTTTTATTATCTTTGACTTGCTATTTATTTTTTTGGAAAGATAGTGAAGTAGTTTGCTACCCAATGCTAGAGAACACAGTCAACTCTGCTTTTTTAACGAACCTGTAAATTAATGTGCAGCAATTTAAGCTATAGCTGAGAGAAGAGGGGTTTGATCCGTACGTTTTCTGAGGACATTAGCGTGAAGGAGAACGAAAGAGAAATGGCCGGAATTTGAACTCGGTTCGTTGATTTTACTTTCCGTGTCGATATCATTTTTACTAACTGTCCATTATATTATTCATTATGTTTTACTTTCTGCGTTTTCATAAAGGTTTACTTTCTTACGATAATTAATTTAGAAACAGCCCATTTGTTGTGCTGATGTATTATCCGTATACAAAGACAATATTAGTAATGTCCCTACTGATGCTCGGATGTTTGAGACCTATGCTCTTAAATTCTTTTCCTTCAATTTACAGGTATATTTAGAGTTTCTTGATAAAATACAATTAAGTATCCGCAATGTTATTGGTCCTAACCTAGCATCTCGGTTTCAGTGAGCTTGCCACTGCTTTAATGTAGCTCTCCTGTGCTTATTCTATAAATATTTTATGGTAATTGTTCTGACAAGCTTTACTCTTTAGTATCTCATCTTTATGAATTTAAGCGCAGTACTAGATTAGCAGCAATGTCTCATCATCCTACAGTTGAAATATCTAAATGTAACCGTAAGTTCTATGCTAAAATTTTCTTTTCTCACACTTTTCGCTCCGGGAATTATCTTCCCGTTTCTTGCTTTCCCGTCAAATTTTATCCACAAAATTTTAAATGCAATGTCAATTGTAGCATCTATCTTTTAATTTGATTTTCTTTTATTGTCTTCACGCCTTAATAGTGTTTTCGTTTTCACACATTCTCTTACATGATAGACGCATTTATTCTTAATATTTGATGTGATTTTTTATACTATTTTTTTTTTATTATGACCATTTCTATATTTACTTAGTAACTGAAGTTGAAATAAATTCCGGCCCGCCATATATTGTCATGAAAAGAAGTTTTAATATGAAGAAATCTTTGATAAATTTCTTAGAATTTTCATTTTATATTGAATTGAGTTTCCAGATGCCTAGAAATTAATTATATGTAACTAAACATTTTCTCATTTTTCTTATCAAATGAGAAATAAATTGTAATAAATAAAAAAAAAAGTGAGTGATGACTTCAAACGGCATATAATTTTACCGTGATATAAAATTATATATATATATATATATATATATATATATATATATATATATATATATATATATATATATGGTAGAGATAAAGAAGGAGGGAAAGCGAGAGATATATAACATAAAGAAGTAGAAAAATAT
Source organism: Acanthosepion lycidas (assembly GCA_963932145.1). Classification (NCBI taxonomy): domain Eukaryota; kingdom Metazoa; phylum Mollusca; class Cephalopoda; order Sepiida; family Sepiidae; genus Acanthosepion; species Acanthosepion lycidas. Next base: position 83,686,244 of record OZ010573.1, on the reverse strand, counting down.
ACAGTGAGGGAGAAGGAGAATGACGGTTATACCGTTTGTGTGTGTGTATATATATATATATATATATATATATATATATATATATATATATATATATATATATATATTATATAGTTGTTCATTCTTTTGATATGTGTACGAAGTTTTAAATGAAGTAACTTTAGAAGCAGGGAAAGATATTCACCCAACTAGATTGGGAGCCAAAAGATACACACTACGCTTTAGGTGTGCGCTTCAGCATCTGCATTTATTTGCTTTTACACCCAACATTTCTGTATATGCATATCTATATTTTTCTAGAAACGCGCACATTTATTCAAACGCTTCTGTGAGAATATGTACCAGCGCGCATGCGCGAATTGTGTTAAAAAAAACTCTCTCAGCACTTTGACTCTGACAACGTGTAAATGAATAGTATAGTAAACGACTGTAGCTATACTGATGAAAGAACAGTCAGTTTTAGAAGTTCTTTTTTAAGCTGATATCGTTTTGTATATCATATAACTGAAGCTATCTACGTGGATTTAATCTTTACATATGCGAATAGAAAAAAGGTATATATGCGAATGTAAACTTATATATAGCAAATATGATATCAAAACAATATATTTCTTTTACAGCATACAAAGTATTTTACATTATACGATATAGAACCATATACATTTTCTTGTCCGAGGCTTGCAATAGGTATGTATCTACCACCGGTTAGATATCGGAAAGCCGTCAAATTGGAATGCTACGTAAATTATTTTCTTCCTCCTAGATTTTTTTACAGTAATATTCACTCTGTACAAGCCTCGGGCTCAGTAAAGATAGAGGATTACGTTAAGGGTTTTTTTTTTTATATGAATAGGAGAAAAAGGTAGCAGCTAACTCTCGGCCTGAACAGGTTAAGATTGTAGTGATCTGGGAAATATCCTGTTGAGAGACTGTTCCACCGCGCGGTGTTTCGCGGGAAGAAGCTGTTTGAGTGGAACATACTTTTCACCGATGGAATATGGACGGGATGCTACTCAGTAAGCGTCATGGCGGGTCCTAGGATAATTTAATCTTCTGCAGTACAATGATTGTCTTTGTAAATAGTATATATATTCCGATGAGAAAGCATTCAAGTAAATTAACATTAACCAACAGAGTACTTACTATATGAGGGTAAAATAACCTTGGCATCCAGACTTTTCTTAGACTTAACTATTTTTTTCAAGGCTACTTATATGACTTTTTTTTACACTGGTCGCCGGTAAAACATGGCGTTTGAACAATTATCTGATCGCTGTTGTCACATCAGTCAGGTACTGCTGATTTACTCCCCTAGTCGCTTAGCGAGGATTTAGATGGCCCCATTGTGATACAGTAATCTTTGATTTTGATATTCTCTAACCATTTTAACCAATGTACACTTCCTTCTTGAATTAAGGAACCTGGAAGAGTGCATCGTACTTTGCTAGTTTTGGAAAGATTTATATACAAGCCAGTTTAAGGAGGGATTTCTTTTTCATTATGTGGGTATACACGTCGCAGATACCAAACTAAAATGTATTCTCTCTCGATTATATCGGAAATTTACAATCTCGTAGACCATCTACCTTCACTAGGAATAAAGGGTTACATTTACATTCTATTTTCCACCGAAGGTAGTGGATTTAGTGTTTCATAAGGTGTTTCTCACATAAACGAATTTTATATTTGATTTAATCTTAAGGCTCCTACTATTTCAAAGCGGTTTCCTAACAAAGATCTGATTAAGTACGACTTTACTGAATTTTCGTGATCAAAAGAGAATCGATATATTCAACACAATTTAGCAGTCTGCTCTTAAGGGAAATTAATGTTTTGGAAGAATCTAAAAATGTTTGTCTATTCTCTGTCAAAATGTAATCTTTGTGTTTCTTCAGGTCTATTGAAATAAATTTTCCAATAAGAAATTATGAAATACATGCCTTGAAATCCTGTTGATTCCAGAAGATTAAAAAAGGGAATTTACGAATTTATACATGAATAGTATGTATTTTCCCTGTAGAAATTGCATTGCATATGTGCATTTGATGTAATAGTTAGCGGCTCGAAATGAGTAAGCGGCAAGTCGAGCTCGATCCGTTGACTTTCGTGTAAATAAACTTACAAAAGATTAGAATCCATCTCTTCTCACACCTCAAAATATCAGTTAAATATCATCACAGACTGAGCTCTTTAGCCGTGCTTGGTAGCCAGTTTTAGAGAAGGAAACTCTGATTTCGAAACCAAGTGCAACCCTGGTATAATACGTATTATGCAGCCATCGGCAATATGATGGAAGTCACAATGACTCTGTAAAATTGAATGCGTCGGTATATACTACAATTTCTTGATATTATTATTACTATTAAAGACTGTATTAGCACAATGATCATCTTTATTATGGCAGAAGTCACTAGTTATTTAAAGGATAAAACCGCGAGTTTTTTCATTGTTTTGAACGCAAATATCTGGTGCCTGAAGGGTAGAAATGAAAAATGATATTGACAGTTAAAAACAACATTTTTATGGGAAACATCTATTGAAAATATAACATATAACGATAGCATTTGAAAAATAATTATTGTCTAAGTTGGCTACTATAAAATTGTCGTTTGAAGTCAGGTTTCGTAATTGACATCTGGCTGTCAATGTGTTAAATAAACTATTTTGTGTTACTGATTTTATGGTGTTTGGATATAACTCCATAGATTCATATATCGTAAACACTACAGTATGTTAAAAATATTTTCTTGCTTTTTGTGTTAAGCAAATTAATATTTTCGACGGGTTCACATGGAAATCTGTAGCCATCCAAAATCGTTCTACTCTTGGTAAAGGTAGAAATTACGAGGCAATATTTTCTTGTACGTTTCTTTTTAGAAATTCTCTTCTGTAGTTCCACTTTTTCAAGAAAAGAGATCATCTGCTGATGCATTAATAGTTATTGCTGAAAAAGTATCAAGCTTTAGATAATCATCGTGAAGTTGGGGCATTTGCTTTGGATAACTCGAAGGCATTTGATAGGGTTTGGGATGCAGGTCTTCTTCATAAGTTGAAAGGTTATTAAATTTCTGAACGAATTTTTGAACTAGTTCAATCTCTCTCATCAAATCTCAAATGAAAGTTGTCTTGAACGGCCACTATTCTAGATATTTTTGTATCAATGTTATCCACAGCTCTATGCTTGGACCTATGCTGTTCCTAATTTCCATCAACCATCTTCCTGAACGATAATAATAATTCAATTTAATAACGTCGAAGTGGTGGGACTGACGTTTGAAATTTGCCGGAGAGCACATTTGCTCTAGTAAGTACTCTAGAACCCTCAGATCGGTAAATGCAATTCCGTGATCCACGCTGTTTAAAAAAACAGACCATCTACTCAAGTATCATTATCCACAAAATAAGGTTTAGATTAGTAGAACACATGCACACACAACACACAACACACACACGCATATATATATATATATACACGCACACAGACATATATATATATATATATATATATATATATATATATAACATTATTTTATATATATATATATATATATATATATATATATATATATATATATATATATATATAGGGTGAGGCACATTCTGAAAAAGGTATTACTCAGAAAATCGTCCGCCCTTTCCTCCTCACCCTGTATATATATATATATATATATATATATATATATATATATTTATATATATATATATATATATATATATATATTGAAATGAAAGTCAGTATTATTTTGATTAAGTATAATTTTAGAAAGTAAAAAATGATAACTTTCAAAGCATTGTCAATGACACTGTAAATCCTATTATATATTGTTGAAAGTTGAAAGACCCAGGAGAATTATGTCTGTCTAATGCGTATTATTTTCTTTGCCATATCACTTCAAAACGGGGGCGATCATGAGCCTCCATGTTTTTTTCTTTATTTTCTGTTAATGGCCATGCAATATTTGGGATACATAGTGGAGTGGTATCCCGTTCCTTCTCCACAGTTTGGTATTGGGAGTTTTCCTTCTCAAACTGGGTTCCACTATCCTTTACCCTCTTTAACACCTTAAAAGGCGAATTCATGCCCTTGTCTAAAGCATTTATGCGAAAGATGACGCAAACTGATTCGGCTTATGAAGACCAATTCGCCACCGATTTCCTTTACACTACACACCCAATAATATGGCTGAGGTTAGGCTCAAGGAGAGCAACACTCTGTGCCTTCTTGGCCTCAAGTTTTCCACTGACTTGAAGTCGACTGACAACATCGAATCAATAGCTGCATCTACTGCAAGGAATGTTGTGACAATGTATCGTGCCAGAAGTTTTATCAGAATCCAAACTACACATTTACAAATCTACTATTCATCAGTGCATGGGATGCTTCTGCCATATCTGGTCTGGTGCTCCTGCTATACATCTCGAAATCCTTGACACTGCAATGCAGTCGATTCTAACCAGGAATCTCGACATCAGTTATTTTCTCAGCGAGGTGGCGTGACTTCCTTCTGCCATCTTTACAAATAGGTTCATGGCAACTGTTCTGACGAACTTTTTTTCCCTTGTGCCTGACTATATGTATTTAAGCATGCAACTAGATTGGCATCTGTGAAAATAACTAAATGCAACAATCACTTCTACCCCAACAGTTTCTTTTCTCGCAATTCCCACCCGTGAACCTTCCGTTTAATTGTTTCCCGGATAACCACAATCTTCAGAAATGTAAATACAACGTCAATCGCCATCTTCTGTGTTCTTGAGTCCCGTTCATATTTTATCCTTTCCTCAATCCTCCATATACTCAGTCTTCTCTTTCATTTTCACTCCCTGTAACCCCTCCGTACTAGCGGTATTCTCGCCTTGCTTGGGATGAAATGATTAAAAAATATGTACTGAGTTTGAAATACACGACGCTTGAGGTATACCTAAGCTGAAAAAAAAACATTTAGTGATTTTAGTGCATGAAGTTGAAATCTATGACGGCTTAATAATGGCGTATAACAAAGACATATTTAAAACACGTTTTTAAAACAAAAGGAAAAATGAGACTGTGGCACTTTTTTCATCGCAGGTGCTATAAGATATACTTGGGGAAAACCTGTAATTCATTCTCCTAGTAAGTTTGAATAAGAAATAAAATTTATTAGAGACAGATTTTGAGATAAATGTTATCCGTTGGATATTGTGCAAGCTCCGCATTTATGCTCGTTTGCACAATTCGTAAGCTCTAAAAAATGTTCCTGTCTACTTAAGACATTCCTGGGTTTGTGAGACTTGTGCGAATTTTAGCCGCTTTTTCACAGTGTTATTTTTCAGCGAATCCACGAACAATTTTCACGTCTCTACCGGCATTGAAATACATATGTAAGGACAAAATATCTTCAAAACAAGTTTTATTATTTATTCTTTTAAATGTCAGTGCGACGCTGAACATATTCGCAGGACAACTTGACATTTTGAGAGAAGAATTCCTGAGCATATTCCGGTGTTCATTAGAAGGATGCAGCCTCGAAATAATTTGCATGTCTGTTGAGGCGTCCGAGTCTGCAATCGCAGAATGCACGTCATTACTTCCAGGCTTATCTTGAAAACATGTTCATAGTTTTATGCAGATCTCATAGTGAATACCATCTTAGTCATCAGGACATTTTTCATTAAGTCCATCCAACCTTCCCTTTGCAAACTAGGAATGGATGCTAGGATTTAATATGATATTCCATGTTTAGTATAGTACTAATAACGATGTATTACTTTTCTATATTTTTTAGTCGGTATGTTCATTTACTATTTTATTTCTCGATCGAATTCTGACGATGAAGTAACGACAATCGGGTAACTCATAATTTTAAAAATCTTTCTGGGCTTTTGTATTAAATGTCAGTCTCCACTTTTATCTCTTTTGTTTTAGCAACATATTCTAAATAGGTCTGTTATAGGCCATTATTAAATTGTGTTCTGCAAAGAAAAATATTTAAGTATTTTCGGACGAGGCACATATTTAAGGAGATTGGAAGCTTTAAATATCTTGTTAAATACGTACTTCACGTTCAAACATATGGTATGTTTTATGCGGACTAGGCAGAACATGCAATTAAAAGAAAGGGAGACGAAAGGACTAGCTATCAGTTGTAGGATAGAAATTTTCATTGACAGCAAGAGGAAAACTAAGCATGAGAACTACGAATTGCAGATGCTAAAATCAAACAATTACGAAAATTTAAATGAAAGTGAAATGTTTTTCAAAAGCTAAGTAAAATATTAAGAAACAGTAAATTTCGTTAGAAAAAAAGAAAAGAATGCTGAACTGTTATGTAATATCGCTCCTCCCCTATGGTAGTGAATGCTGGACAAGCTTCTCACATATGAAAAGGAGACTTGAGGCAACAGTTCTCCAGAGGGATGCTAACAATACAATGAACTGAATGTGTGAGTAACAAGGAAGTTTTAAGAAAAATAGAACAAAATTAATAACTATACTTAAAATCAGAAAGAGTCAATTGAAAGTTATAGGACACATAATAATAAATAAGGGCCTGGATAATTTGATATTCAAAAGACATACTGAAAGCAAGATTTGGCAACCTCGACTTGGTGCAATGGCAAGCCTGCCTTTCTAGATCAATTACGATTGAGTAGTAGGTTCGATCCTCATTAGGCGTCTCATACTTTCGATCTTGTATCATATCTAAGCTATGCTTAGAAAATCACTATATAGAAAGCAAGACAAATGGAAGTAGTGAATAAATACCTAGCGTAATGTATTGTAGAACAGAGACTGGGTCAGATGCTTAACAGACAAACATTACTAAGCGATACAAAAATAGGAAGTTGTGGAGTCCCATGACCTCCCAATTTTTGAAGAGTGGCAACATATGGTAGAAATAGAAGAGCTACAATAACCACGGGAGTATGATATATGTGCCATAAATGTTTACAGTTGTTATATATGTGGATGTGCGATTTTAAACTAAAAATCTTCAAAGTTTTATTTCCTTTGCAGATCTGCAAAGCTCTCATTTTTCTCTGTGGCTCAATTGTATACATAACGAACACTATTTATAGTACATTGATTATTAAGTTGTTTTGATAAGTCGCTGATAGCAAGATTGAGATTAAACAGATGATCGTTCAAACATTATGCTGCAATGAATGCTTTGTTTCATCTATATGAACGAGAAGTTATATGCTAAATTAATTTCATTCAGATATCAGCATCCATATATATGTAACAAAACCACAAACCCAAACACACGCCAATATATATATATATATATATATATATATATATATATATATATATATATATATATATACCACGTATTGACTGCGTGTATTCCCCTTAATATGATTAAGCTAGTATACATCAATAAATGTCACAGTTTCTCCTATGTCAGGAAACAGGTGTTTTCTTCGGTTTAATGTAAACAGGTATTGTATATCACAAAGTTTATGGAATTAGTCCTATTGCGAACATTGCCATAATCCAAGTAAACACATTTTATTCTTATTGCTGGTCTATAGCGTGTTATTACCATCAATAGTATTTTAGGCTTAAATGCCAAATGTTCGTATGCGAGATTTGTATCTATTTCTTGCTTAATATTTTCACACCGTGCAGACAACCTCCTGCCTGTCAAGGACCGATTATCACTCCATCTTCAGAAATGTTATTCTGTGTCGCGTAGATGATAGCTCAGTTGTTGTAACGTCGGAATTAGAGATATTGAGCATTACGCTTAATATTCTTCAATATTTTTCGGGAGGTGGGAATTTTTTTTTTTTATTGTTGTAAAAAAGGACATATTAAAAACATTTTGTTGGGGAAACGAAGTGCAAAGAAAAAGAAAAGATATGCTCATCACAAAGTGGTAAATCCAAAAAAGAAGGACCAAAAAATATAATAAAAATCTAAATCGGTTATCATTCCTCATGCTCCTGAACTCAACTGAAGGTGCGCAAAGCGGTTAAAAATATATCTCGTTCTATACAAATGATATTTTTTCTTTTATGACGAAGGCACATTCAGAGTTTCATTTCAAAATATGACAAAAAAAAACCGTGTAACGCGTTTCGGCCGCTCGAAGGACTTCATCCGACTAAATTAATGCTTTTGACAGTTTAGCAGATTACATTCAGTTTCCTAATCCTTTTGGTTTTGGTTTTATCATGTTTGTTATTAAGTATCCTAACAGAAGATCCTCCATGAAAGCTAAAATGTTGTAAGCTGGACGCAAATTTATCGTGGATGTTCTAGCAATTAAAATTATCATAAACTTAGAGGCGACAATCAGAGATGAGAGAAAACATGTCTGATGTAAAACTATCAAAACTTTGGACTGAATTTCTGTACCAGAATTCAGGAAGGAGACCTAGTATACACTATTATTTCAGAACCATTGACATGGAATTCAGCAAAACCTTCTTCCAGTTACTGCCACTCAAGGAACAAACAACGAAATGATTCTACCACAAAGTTACGAAGCCAATCCCTGTTGCAGACAATTGCTCAGGCGCATTTCTATTTGTTCAACAGGCACAGATCTCAACTACAATTTCATATGCCAAATATGCTGAGCGGGCAATAGTTAACGTTTTGGGGAGAGAGCAAGTAAACTGGCAGATCAATATTTTTATTTTGAACAAGGCTAGTCTTATCTGTGTATAAGGGTTGATATATTTCGGGTTTACTGCTCAGTTGTTTCTAAAATACAAAATAAAGGCATATTAAACCCATCTCAAGAGAGTTCGCCTTAGACATCTCGACGGCTTTTGACAAGGTGGGCCCTAGGTAGTTGCTACACAAATGCTCCAGCTATATAATTTCTGAGAGATTATTCTCAATTAAGTCCTTCCTGTCAGATAGGTCCATAAAGATCATTGTTAATGGTCAGTCCACTGAAGACCATGAACTCAATGCAGGCGTATCTCTCTCCCTTCCCTCCCTCTCTGTCTCTTTCTGTCTCCGGTTCTACGTTTTTTCTGCAATATATTGCTTAAAATATCCATTTAAAACATTCCCGGATCACTAATACCTTAATATGATAAATTAACTAACTAATGATATCAGGAACAGAGTATGACATGATAAATAAAATAATACACAATAATATAAAATAAAATAAAATAAAGTACTACTTCTACTACTTCTCCTCCTTCTACTACTAATAAAATATCAATTAAAGAAAATGACTTAAAATAAAATAAGAAAAATAAAGTGAAATGAAATAAGAGTCTTATATAAGAACATATAAATAAGCAAATACACACATTATTATCAATAAGTCTCTTAATTTTTGGAAAAAAATAGAGTTGTCCCCACCCTTGGATTTACCAAAACCCCATTTTTGTTTGCTTACGTTTTCAAAACCAGTGTCTCCATAATTTAGTATTTATATTTCTTAGTTAGAACTATATTTTCAATCTTAAAGGTTAATCTAGACTTAAATTCAAATTCAAAGCAAAACTACAAATATTCTACCTCCAATAATATTCCATCCCAACAATAATATTAGGTTGGTGCAAAAATAATGACGTAATAATGTCGTTTTTAGACGTTAAAATTACGTCAAAAAACGACATTATTACGTCATTATTTTTGCACCAACCTAATATATCTCGCGTGAACCCGTGTTTTTTTTTCTTTTTAAAAACCGGCGTTGACCCAAAATATAAATAAAAATATGAAGGAATACAAAAATTCCAGCACTTGAAAGTTACTTCGGCATGAAACTCGGAGTTGTGCGATTAATGTAAGATATTATGTATATTTTCCAATATATATATATATATTAAATAGTTCTGTTATTTTGCATTGAACACTCTTTTTCCTTACATTATACAGTATATATATTTATTTGTATACGATCGCTGGCTCGTATGCCTACATATATTTAGCCATTCGGTTATATATATATATATATATATATATATATATATATACATACATATATATATACATATATATACACATATATATATGTAAAAAAAATAAAATAAAAACAAATAAATATACTAATAAACAAAATAACAATAAAAAAATAGAAATAAAACATAAATAAATACTATGTTACTTAAAAATCGAAAACCGAAAAGAGAAAATATACAAGTAAAATAAATTGACCTAAATTCCTCCAAGTAAATAAATTAACAAACCAATCCCAAATAAAGATAATCAATTAAAAACTGTTCCCGCCAAAATAATACTTAGAATGAACTACAACAATCAACCCCAAAATGGAACAAATAGCTTTAATTAAATTCTCAAACCAAAACAAAACTGTTAAATAAGTGATATAAACAATTTTTTACTACGTTAATAAATAAATAAATAAATAAAATAAGAAACAAAAAAATAAAAAATAAAAACAAGTAATATAATTTGACCCAAATAAATAAACAAACGACTTCCGTTAAAATAACCGCCATAATAGAATACCCACAATGCACCACTAACCCGTATATATATAAATAGCCGAAAAAAATAACAGCATATGTGGCCTAACATATAGCATGAAACAGACTGTCGCCTCTAAGTGTTGACTTTTATGTTCACTTTTATATTTACACACGCTCTATCTCTGATATTGAGCACGTTATTCCATAAATATAGCACACCTTAAGATTATATTTCTTTATATATATATATATATATATATATATATATATATATATATATATATATATATATATATATGCAGATAATACCAAGATTTATGGGCATATATCTAGATGACCAGAGCCTGGCAGTTGACCTCGCCTCTGATCTAGATGGCGCGGCTTAATGGGGAAGGAACTAGGTGGTAATATTCAATACGCCAAAATTCAACCTAGTAACGTTTCATCATGACCCACAAACTCTGAGTTTTTTTAAGGTTAGGACGAGTACCTGGAAAAAGTATTTGGACTCAAGCTGATACCAAACCTCAGATAAAACTTATATATGATGCATCACTTAAGACATCGGGGTACCGTTACAGAAATTAATTAAACATTTTAAAGATGCATCTATTCAGTCCCTAAAAGCGTGTCGATTTGACTGATGAATAAGTTTATTGATGAGCAAAGAACAGAAGAGGATTGTTCCAATAACTAATGATATGAAAACACCTCTACTTTCCTTACATTCACTGGTCAACACTAAATTTATTGTCTATTTGTTTAGCTGATTTAAGATAATTTTGATGTGCTGAATCCATAAATCACTTTGGTTTTGCTCAATCAGATAAACTTTTTGATGCTGTTTTTGTTTGCATTGTCATATCCATTCAAATATCCAAATATGCAACACAATAAAACTAATTATTACCTTATTGATACTTTTAATTTTAACCTATCAGAATTATTTTCAGCCAAAAATTGCTACATAAATATTAAAAAACGCCTCCAAAATATTTATAAACACATAACAGGCATTAAAGTGCTTACATCTGAAAACACACCAATTAAACTGTACAATGCAAAACCATAGAATACAAATTCGAAATGTTGTTTTAATAGTCATTATAATGTAGGTATACCTTTTCATACATGACTAACGAGGTATTAGACCAGTTTCCAAGGCTATAGACCCCAGTCTGTCCTGCTATTTACCCATAGGTTGGGCGAAGAGTATCCATACCGTCCCCAAGGGTATTAGCACATCAAAATCACGATGCTTGACCTCAACGACAGTGTGTCTCTCAGATGCCACTAAGAGGCATGTCACTCTAACTGCTGATAATGAAGACCTTATTCGCTTCAAAACACACTATGAAGAAACAACTCAGCAGTACTGACCAAACCTCAAAGGAACCCCCTTCAGACACCGGTTCCGTCGTCTACGGTAACAGCTTAAATCTATCTTCTTTATACCCATTATTACTACGTACCCATTCGGTGTTTACTCATTCCGCCACGAGAATGAGATGTGACACAAGGTCGGGACCCGAGCGCGTGCACCCGGGCAGGGTCAAAAATTCCCCTCAGTCTCCGCAACTATCGGTTGCGCTGGCCTCGATGTGAGCACCGATCCCTCCCTCTTGTGAAATGGGAGGGCGCGGCCTCGGGCAGCTGTTCCCCAGGGCATTACGTACCCATACACTTACTATCTCACATAAGCACACTAGTAATGACATTTCACCTTTCTCACATACGTACGAAATACCGTTTTTAATTTATAATTTAACAATGAGAAAGAAAATAGTAATCAATCAATATATTTCAATCAGCCTGAATTCTTGTTATAAAATTAATAATAGGCTGTGTTTTTTTTTTGTTTTTTTTTACATGATTTTATTGCTTTAATGAATATCCTGGGATTGTTTTAAAAGGTCAAATTACGAGCAGTCCAACATTCTATATTATTGTATGGAATCAAGACATTACGCTTTTTAACGTTTAACTAAAACCAATGCAGAAGCATTCCTACATCATGTACAGGTATTTTCGCATTATGTAATGCAATATTTTTTTATTTCTTGAAATAAACGAAGTTTTAAGAGATAAATACACCTACTTATGCCTAACTGGTATTTTTTATTTTACAAGTGAATAAAATGGCTTTGACAAGATCTTGTAAAAATAAATTCGACGTATTCTGCTACATACTCGGCGAATACACCATTGTTTCTAACAGGAATTTATTCACAAGTTTCATATAGTGTAGTTATTTTATTTTGGTATTAAACTTGGTGAGCACGATAAAGTTTGGACCCCACCTCTGGTATATAATACATGTACCGTCTATCTGCGTTGGTGGGCCAATGACAAGATGTCTGATGTTTGGAATTCTCATGGTTTTGAGGGAGCCAACAAAACTATAACACTGACTACTACTTCTGTGCTATGGATGTGAATGGAATAAACAGAAAGAACCTGAGTAGCCCCAAGCATCCTGATCTTCAATCAACACGTCGCTCTGTAGCTTATTGTGATGAAATTCCAATACCTGTTTTTGAAGAACTTCTTGACATTAGTGTGGAAGATTTCCCTAGTGTTCAACAACAACAGCAACTAGGGTTTTTGACGATGATGCACCACATGCATTTTACCAAATAGAACTAAATGATCTTGTCCGCGATCTAAGCTTGTCAAAGTCTTCTGCCGAACTTTTGGCATATAGATTGAAGGGAAAAAAAACTCACCTCTGACAGTGCTCACGTCACATTCTCCCGCAACAGACATCAAGAGTACCCTCATTTTTCTCTGAAGAGAAGTATTTGCACAAAATTGGAGTATCACAATACAATCCCAAAGATTGGAGATTGTTCACTGACAGCAGCAAGTAATCATTGTAAAGTGTTCTGCTGCACAATGGCAACCAATTTTCCACTGTACCTTTCGCTCACTCGTGTGCTAGAGAAAATTCATTATAATCAGCATATGTGGTCTATTGAGTTGACCTGAAAATGGCAAACATGTTGGAACAACAGTTCGGATTCACAAAGTACCCATGCTTTCTGTGCATGTGATTTGATAGCGACATGGATCAGCATTACACAAAAAAAAAGACTGGCCTATTCGGGAAGAATTGATGCCTTGCAGATCAAGGAACGTTTCAATAAGCCTCTGGTGGACAGAGACAGAATACTTTTCCAGCGCTGCACATCAAGCTCGGCTTGATCAAGCAGTTCACCAAAGATTTTCAGAAGGATGTAACTGCTTCTGTTAATTATGCCAAACTTTTCCAGGATGACGATGGAGAAGTTGAAAGCTGCTATTTTTTATGGTCAGCTCATGTGATCCTGAGTTTGGAAACTCAATGTGCAAAGTGGAACTGGAAGCATAGAAGACATTTTTTTCTGGTTCTGAAGAACTTTCTTGACAACAATAAGTCCAGGAACTATGCAGCACTTGTCATCAATATGCTACCTTCTTTCAGAAACCTCCGATAAAACATGAGGATCAAAATATATTATTTGTTTTCACATATGGATCGGTTTCCTGAGAATCTGGGATCAATGAGCGACAAACAGGTGGGGGTAGAGTTTACTTCAGGATATGAAAGAGATACAGATCAGTTATCAGTGACGCTACCATACAGTCATGATGGTTGATTATTGGTGGACTTTTATTGATTATTGCAGGACTTCTGCCGTTGATCACTCTAAAGTTTCGAATAAACGGAATGTCAAAGCCTGAATTTTGAGCAATGATGACGAAACATTCAATTTACATGTACACTATTTATATTATTCGTTCTATTGTCCTCATCTTTGTTGCCATATTTATCACAACGTTTCAGCCGTTGTACGCTCCGGCCTTCAGGCGGTTGAATGCCGGAGCGTACAACGGCCGAAACGTTGTGATAAAATGGCAACAAAGACGAGGACAATAGTCCGAATATTGTAAATAGTGTACATAATACCTCTTCTGATAAATATAGACAGATACTGAAGAGATCAGTAGAAGGCCGGAGGCTACAACGGCCGAAAAGTTATGATAAATATGGCACCAAAGATGAGGACAATAGTCCGGATAATGTAAATAATACCTCATCTAAGAAATATAGACAGATACCTAACTTACATGTACTTACATTTATCAGTGTAAACTATCCAATTTATTGAAACAGATGTTTGTAACACTTAATTTATAGATTGTGTTAGAAAATTTTTTTTACTCTTAAAGAATTATTTCGTATGAGACATATCAACAAAATTCAATCAATAATGTCACAAACAATATAATCGATTTAGTCAGAACATCGGATTTTCTAACTGAAGTTAGCACAAAAATATGACCTGATCGAGAGGAACAGATGTCATTTTTGGATTCAGTAGTGAGAAATTGTCCTAAATCATTTAGTAAAGCATAGACAGTTTTTAGTTACCCAATGAACAACGTCTAATATCCTGGTGATATTACTGAGGCAAGCATTCATTTCCAATTGCGCAATGCATTTAATGATCACTGTATAACCTATGAAATAATTTTTACTTTTTATGGTTAATAAATTTATATCTATTTTCTATATATCCATCAATGTAGATGGAAATATATATATATATATATATATATATATATATATATATATATATATATATATATATATACATATATATATATATATATATACATATATATATATATATATATATATATATATATATATATATATATATATATATATATATATATATATATATATAGAGAGAGAGAGAGAGAGAGAGAGAGAGAGAGAGAGAGAGAGAGGCACGGTGGAGTAATGGATATCGGCTTGGATTGAGGAATCGGAGAACCTAGTTCGAATTTCAGTCGAATCCATTACATTCACTTACGTGCTAATACCCTTGGGAAAGGTATGAATCCTCTTCTTCTCCCTCCAGCTATGGGTAAAATAGCAGGACAGACTGAGTTCTATAGCCTTGGATGGCAACTGGTCTAGGAGAAGGACAACTCTGAATTCAAAACCTGTTGAGGGTCGTTTGGGAACCTTGTGGCATTCGGTGCACCAGGTCTCTGTATTCGTCCCTCCAAAGTGTGGATGATCCTGCATGAAACCTTCACCACTATAATCAAATCTCAGGTGCCGGTGTCGGGCTGTCGGTTTCCTGGAAACTGATCTGCTGGACCCTCATACGTCGAATCTCGACGGGAGAGTCGATCATATATATATATATATATATATAATCACACCTCTAGTACGGCTCTGAATTTCCTGCGCGACGCAATCTTAGGGTGATGAGCTCAAATTGACTGAATTACGATTTGAATCAAAATGTATCTGACTCTCACGACAGATTTTTAATATCTAAACTTAAAAATATTAAAGTTAACAAAAATAAGTGAGAGAAAAGAATGAAAATTATAATTATGAAAATTAAATTTTAAACGCCAGGTATGATATAATGAAAAAAGAAAATGAATGTGAAAAATTAAAATGCAGGAGAAAAAATTATGTTCAAGGTGGTTAATTAATTAAAATCATCAAGGCAAAAAGAAATATATAATATACTTAGAAAAGGTACTAAAAATGTAGAAAAGAATTAATAAAGTTTTAAGAGCTAATCTGGTGTAGTGCATTTAAGTTTTTTATTTTTGTGTCTGCAAGTAGTTATCAATTCCCTCTTCTAGGTTCAATAATTTAGAGTTGTCTGAAATTTGGCTAGTTTTTCAGTTGAGCAAGGACAACAACTGTCGCCTTTCCCGTTAAAAGCATTAGCCCTAGAAGCTATTTCCCAGTTAATAGATAGGGAAAGTCCCCTATTTTTCTCTTGCCAGAAATATTTAGAGAGAGCAGTTCTATGTTTATATTTTTACGTTTTTAGGGCCATTTTGTGATAGTAAAAACGCAATATCCAAGTGTTTTCTGTGGAACCAAAGTAGAATTTAACATCATTATCGCAATTTATTTTTATTTTCGCTCGGTATATAATGTCGGTCATGCATTGACCGTTTAGTGGACATATCGAATTTCTCCGCCATCTGCATTTAGTTACAGAAATATTAGTTCAATTATATTTTGTAAAAGGTTTGTTTAATATCAAATATTGTTATTTTGGGAGATGACTGCGTCTATGTTATTAACGTAGGAATAGCTAATTTTAACATTGTTCAGGTTAAAGAACTATTTAAGTGTTGGTGAATGGTTGAAGAGCGAAGTTGAGGGAAAAATCTGCCGATATTAGTTTTGGCGTTACAACTGAAAGGAGAATTGAACCATAAGTTGTTCAGTCGTAACATCAATATCTTACTTATTATAAAACGCAGATTGTGTGTGTGTGTGTGTGTGTGCGTGTGTGTGTATGTGTGTGTATGTGTGTGTTTGTGTGTGTGTCTGTACGTTATATATTGAATCGGATTTCCTACATTTTTCAACCGATTTCAACAAAACTTCCCAGGACTACGTAAAATTACCTTGCGTTGGTTCTGTCGGCGCCAAAAATTGGAAAAACACAATTGTTTTTGCACGAAATCAATTTGAAAACACGATTAAGAGGCATCGCGAATGAAAGGGAGACAACTCATATCGAGTTATAATTATTATAAAACCCAGGTTGTGTGTGTGTGTGTGTTTGTGTGTTCGTTTATATATGGGATCGGATTTCCTACATTTTTCAACCGATATCAACAAAACTTCACTTTTTTTTTGGCAGGTAGTGTTTCTTAGTGTCTTGCACACTTTTTTCTTTATTTTTACATTCAGAATGCTTTAAAAATTCCATTTACAAGACAATTGTTTATAATAAAATTCTATTCAATCGGTAGACTCATAACGATTGAAAACAATGTTTATGTTTGAGTTTGGGTTTGACCAATTCGTAAAAAAAAAAAAAAAAAAAATAATTAAGACATGCGTGTCCGTCAACCTTAAACAATAATCTTTGTCAATTTTATTTTTCAGTCTTTATGATGGTCGATACTTGATGTATCTTTTACTGTTACATCCCCTGGCAACGCCGGACTCTACTGCTAGTTATATATATGTATATATTTGTTATCTTTCACTACATGTTTTGGTAACACCTGCACGATATGTACGATATGTTGTGTGTGTGTGTGTGTATAAATAGAAACATGAAATAAAAAGTATTGAATGAATAAATACATATAAACAAATACTATAAAAGAGTCAACAAAAATTAAGACATTTACCTAATTTTGTTTATTTTCGTTCATTACATCACTAAGCGTCCTCCTCAGTTTGCCTTTACTTTCACAGTTAACTTTAAGAATATTTTAGAACGTTCTTACATTCTTTAAAACTAACGATACTTTTACTTCTGTTTATAAATACATGTTGCAAAATAGTATGCTTACATTTACCTTGATAATGTCCATCAGAGGACGAAACGCCTTGGAAAAGTAAAGTTTTTCTTTCGCCTTGAAACACACACACATATATATATATATATGAATATATATATATATATATATATATATATATATATATATATATATATATATATATATATGCATATAAGTATATACATATATATATATATATATATGAATATATATATGCATATAAGTATATACACACATACATACATAAACACACTCATATATATATATATATATATATGTGTGTGTGTGTGTGTGTCTGTGTGTATGTGTGTGTGCGAGAGAGAGAGTGAGAGCGTTTGTGCGTAAGGGTGTGTGTGTCAGAAAGAAGATAGACATTCTTTCCGAATTAAATATAAAACATTGACGTTAAAAGCAATTAATCACAGGTTCTCCCTTCTGGAGTTAATGACTTGCCAAGTGTAACTTGCAAAAATATTTACCGACACTAGTTTTTCCTCAAATGATGTGATGAGGCAGAACAGACGCTTAATTCATTCCATATTGCGTAGGGCTGGCACTCTCTGTTTTTCCTCATTGACACAAAGCAGCGTTATTCATATCAGTTATTATAGGAATATTCTTAAAAATAGGAATAACATTTCGTTGTACGAAAACTATATAACACGGATGTGATGTTACGAAAGATGTTTCCATGCTTCTTTTTAGAATACTGTTCAATAAGTTTAGTTTGCTCAACGGCATACCAACTCCTTATAATTCATTTAATGTCGAAATTTAAATTTGGAGGGAGCTTTGGGTTTGTTTGTTTTTTTAGTTATATATTGCTAGTAATTTTTTTTCCTATGGAAATTTATTGCTGGTATTATTACTACAAAAATGTATTTTTATAAGTTCTACCAGTCCGAGTCAGAATGAACCTGGGAAAAACAGCAATAATGAGGTGGTTTCACACTCCTCAAAACCTCCAAATCAGAGGCTTTTCTGTCGAATGGAGTTTATCATCAGTCATCTGTTCAATAGGAATTAACTTATAAAATTGATTGAATAAAAAGATAATTATGGATTGGACACGTTAGTAACGTTGAGGTTTTAGAGAAAAAAAAGACTAAAATAGACATTTATACACAGCTTCAGAAAGAGACAGGTGAAATTTCTTTGGCAGGCCATAAAGAAAGTCGGCTTGGAAAATTTGACATTGAGGACATATTGAATGTAGAAATGACAGAGGACTGTTGATGACCAGAGAATATTTAATAGAAACATAACATATATGGGACAATGATATATAATGTTTTATATATATAAGAAGAGTTTTAGTGGGGGGAAGTGTGACAAATGGGAAAAGTTTTCGTGTGAGGCTTTTCGTCCTTTAGGACTTCATTGGATGTTTACGTTGATTCGTCTACGCAGGCGCACGAAGGAAAGGAGACGCTGAAAATTTTAACTGGAATTTCTTTTTTTTTTATATATATATATATTGGATATATAATCTGATTTAATTCTGTTTCTTTTTTCTTTCTGTTTATTTTTCCATCAGTTTTGATATTAAATATCCCGCATTGTGAAAATAGACGATCTGCCAAGAACGGCAAAAAGTTGTAAGAACCTGGAAGCAAATTTATTGTGGATGATCTAACGATTAAAGCATTTTCTAAACATTTTCGTCTTAGTAAGTGGTTTTCTATTTAAATTTGAATGGAATTTTTTAACTCAAAATTACATTTTCGTCTTAGTAAGTGGTTTTCTATTTAAATTTGAATGGAATTTTTTAAATCAAAATTGTGGTCAATATCATTGAGCAACTAATGCATTTAGCGTTTTGTTTTGTAAACCATCCTTTGTGTGTTCATTTCATATTTTATTTAAAATTTTCTCCTATGTATGGATAGTGGCAATTTCTATTAGGTAATAGAGTAAATTCCACCTTCAAGTTTTCCCTTATTATTAGGTTGGTGAAAAAATAATGACGTAATAATGTCGTTTTTTGGCGTTAAAAATACGTCAAAAAACGACATTATTACGTCATTATTTTTGCACCAACCTAATATTTTTTTGTATTAATTAAATATTTTATTGTCTTAGAAGGAGTTGCAAATTTTGTGTTAAGTTTAGATAAAATTATTTACAATCGTAGTTAACAGAAATTTATGAGATCAACTTTATTAGTTAACGTTGGACACTAAGATTTAGGCTACGATTAACGTGATTTCTAGGAAAGGTAAAATATTGTTTGTTTGCATTTTATCACTAAATCTTCTTTGGTCATCATCAGTCCTCTGTCCATTTTTTTTTCTTTTAATATGCCATATGAGTGGGTAGAAGAATATACTTTGATTCTTTCGCTTTGTCAGTAAAAGTCACTTTTCTATTTCTATTTCACGTTGAATGTGAAGTAATCGTATTGGACGAGCTTAAAATTAGTTTTCCCTGTATTTCACCTCTTCATGTAAATACTGAAGGCTGCAAATTTTGAATGTCCTTAAATATAATCCGACGACTATTCCGGTGTTCTTGATATAGAGAAAAAAATATGTATCATTTGCCTGTACATGGAAAAGTACCAAACACTTTTTTTTTTTTTTTTCCAAAAAACTTTAATTCATTTAAAAACCGAAAGAAATTCTTACTGCAATGCACAGAAGAAACATTCATCCAACGATGCACACATAAAATATTAAGAACATCTCATCACATATTTGCAACCTATCATGTGATTTTTTTTAAAAACATCTAATGACGAACTAAAATGAATGAAGGACATTTTTTTTTTAATTCTAAAGATGCTTAACTCGAATTCCACATGAAGAACGTTATAACAAAAACTGAAATGTCTTATTTACAAGAGACGATAAAACATAAGCAACAATCAAATCAACAATTTACAACGTAAAGACAACACCCTAGGTACCATTAGTAAATGGAAAAAAAACAGTAAAAGATCAGAGTTAATAGAAAATATAACGGATATAAAGCTATCCAATACTGAACTGAAATCCCTGAGATTTGGATGAAAATTCACTACTGGGATTCATAAATGAGACCTAAATGATATATTAGTTAAAAACCATAGACAAAATGACAGAGAATTCACTAAAATCTTCTTTCAAGAAATAAGTACTGCCACTCTAGAAACTAACAATGAAAGAGTTTTACCGCAGAGATACTTAAATGCAGTAAGAAACCTAACAAAAAATCAGGAAATCCACATTACCTCCTCGGTCAATGGAGGTGGGGGATTGTTATTATAAATATGAACACATACAATGAAAAAAGTATTTATTTCACAACAATGACGACACATGTGAAAAAATAAATGAACACAAAAGAATTAATGAAACACTCAAATTTAATAAATGATTGAAAATTAAAACCAATCATGGTATAAACTAATAGAATTTCACCTTAGAGTACCCAAAATTTACGGTCTCCCTAAAATACACTAATCAGACATCCCAATTTGCCCCATTATTTCAGGCACTGACAGCGGTAAACACATCACATATTAAAATTTCCGTCAATCTGGATGAAAAACTATTGGGTATAAATATACCTGACAAACTAATAGCCAGTGTAGATATAAAATCTCTCTACTCCAACGTCCTTGCTAATAAATGCTTAAATCATTTTAAAAAAGCAACTAACACAATAAAAGAAAAAATCTCTTCCTGCTAAGAGCTAAAATAATAAAATCTCGCCGTCCCATCAACAATCAACTCTATTTCATATTTCATAATTTTTCTAAACAAAAAATTGGATTATTAATGGGGTCGCCTCTCAGTGACGTACTTGCATTTTTTTTTAATTTCTTGAATCTGCTTTCTTTCAAAATATTTTGCCTAAACAATCAACATACTTCCGATATATTGGTGACGCTCTGTCAATATATACCTGTGGAACTGATTTACACGACCTTGTAGAGAAACTAAACAAAGCTGAATATACGTTAGAATTTAGTTATGAAATGCAAACAACCAATACTTTACCTTTCCTAGAAATCATGCTACACCACGTTAACCGGAGCCTAAACCTTAACGTCCACTGCAAATCAACTAATACGGATGAAATCATAAATTTCTATTCTCATCATAATAACCAAGTAAAATTTGGAATAATCATCGGATTCTATTTAAAGAGCACTCAGAATTTGTAGCATATCAAAATTTGCATGAAGAGAAATAAACTGAAAATACTTTTAAGCACCTCCTATAACCTAATTATTTCATATTCAACACAAAAGAAAAGGATCATAAAATATTTCAAAATAAGAACGCGATCCTTCCTGGCAAAGCAAACAAAGAAATATATATTGTTCAACCGAACAACTCAAGGAATTTAAATAAAAGATTATATGAACAACAGACATAACAACAATGCTTAGTAAGATGTTTCCAGAATGACACTGCAGAATCTCACCGATTTGGAATATGAGATTTTGACATGTACCCCTGATATTTCACCGACAGACTACCACTTTTTCAAGCATCTTCACAATATTTTAAGCCAAAAGGGATGCATAAACTGAATTCATATATTTCTTGGCGTCCAAACTTTTACATTTTTATCGTAAAGGCAAATATAAATTTGCAAATCGATGGCAGAAATGAATATATGTTCAGGTTTCCTATTTTGACTGATTTAAACACTGTTTAGATACATGAATTCAGGGTTAAAATTTGATTCCCAAATCTGAGAATATTTTCCGAACAAACTAATAATAGAAGATACTATTTTTTGTAACTACCGATGCAAGTACTACTGTAGTGTTTATTATAGTCTTAGACATATATAAATAAATATACCGATGATGAAGTTCCAAAAGGATATAATGACCGGATAGCCATCCTCTGAAACGCACCTCGTTGCAATAAGAGTCATATAGACAAACGTAAACTAGATATTTTTAGTAAGTAGATGGAAAAGAATCTCACTGGAAACTTATTCTTTATATTGAATTGGCGCTACTTAGTCGACCGTAGAATGATCTTTTGAGTTGCAATAAAAATTAATGGATAAAATATGTAGAGAAATATAAGTGAAAAGTTGTAATAATTGACAAATCTTCACCTAATAACTAAATAAGGTTTGGTGTTATTTTGGCTAGACAATACTGGCTGAACTGTAATATCACCAAGTGGATATTTTATAATTACTATCTCATATGAAATTTGAAAAGATAGTGTAACGGATATCGGTATGAAATCTGCGAGTCGAGTTCAGATTCTGGGGTAGTCTCTTGTGTTCATTTTCGCACAAATCCTCTTGAGTAATGCATGAATCCACTCTTCCTTTCCTTCAGGGCAGACTTGGTCCTCTATATTTGACTTCCAATCTAAAATGCCAACTCTGCATTCAAAATTAGCCTGAGCTGTGATGGATTTCGTCAGATTATCTTGCCCGAGACAACCCTCTTGGTTTTAAATGCAATTTCTATCTTTATCTTCTATCTTTTTAATTCCTGTCTTTTTTTTATTCTCTTAATAACGCTTTCTTTTTATCATATTATCTCAAACACACTAACCCCATTGCTTCTTAGTCGCTTTATTGCCTCGCTTGGAATTAAATAATTAAAAGAAATAAAATTCTAACATTCTTCCATTGAAATTTGTTTAATCTCTTGAAGGTTTGGCAGATTTCAGTTAACGCCATATATTTTCAATGGGATTCGGATCAAGTGTTTTTACTGGCCAATATGAAACATGTAATTTCTTCCTTTATAAAAAATTCCTCTGTGATTTTTGGATGTGTGCCTTTTGCTGTTATCTTGCTGGTGAACTAATGATCTTTGACTGAACTAAGTTTTCTTACACTGGGTTGTACATTTTGGTAAAAAAAAATCTCTTGGTAATCATCAGATTTGATTATTTATGTGATACGTTCCTGCCTTAAATACCAGATTCAGTAACGAAATCCTCGCAATATTATAAACACGCCACAATTCTTAACTGTTGATAGAGTGTTATTTTCCTTTTAAGCTTCTTTTTGCCGTTTGTAAACAAAATGTTGGTGTGCATTGCCAACTAAGCTCATTTTTTCTTTCGTCTGTAACAGAATATTGTTCCAATACGGTTGTGAATTGTTAATTTACTTTTTGGAAAGTCTTGATCATTCATTTTATGTCTTTTCTTCAGTACTGGGCTTTTCCTTTGCCTTCGTGCATAATTTGAAACGTTTCCCTTATTCTTCCGTCCAAGATGATTCTTGACAATTCCATACTTAGCAAATATTTTAATAACATTTCTTACTGTTGAAATAGGTATACTGAGATCGTTGGAGATGGCTTTATACCCGTTAGAGGTCTTGTGATAGTTAATAATAGATCATCTGATGTTCTCGGGTAGTTCCTTTTTGACAAAGGGTCAAGCAATAAAATTTAACGTTTTAAAATTTTGATTCATCATTCATTGGTTAATTCATGTACGCACTGACTGTTTATCAAATGTGATTCTAATTTCTGATTTATCACCGATTAGTGCAAATTGTTTGTAAATATCTTTTCTTTTTCAAAAGCTAACCAATATCACAGTCGCAGTAATCTTTAAGTTTTCTATTTTTCTGCCTATGTTTTTTTTAAAAATTGTTTTATATTTTACTGTTCTATATCAGCTAAGTGTTCTCAGTAGACCAAATCTGTTTTACTATTAGGTTGGTGCAAAAATAATGACGTAATAATGTCGTTTATTGACGTTAAAAATACGTCAAAAAACGACATTATTACGTCATTATTTTTGCACCAACATAATAGATTCGATTAGATATGCTACATTATTTTAGTGGGTGCCTAAAATTGTGACCAGGAGAACTCCTCCTCCTCCTCCTATTCCTCTTCCTATTCCTCTTCATCCTCCTTCTTCTTCAGACTTCTTCGTCAAATCATAACCTTTCCCTTTTGAGTCTTCTTTTTACTTTTCTCTCTCTCTCAAGCAATTCGTCATCTTTTCCTTTTCAGCTTTTTCATACTTTCTCTCTTTCCAACAATTCCTTTCCTTTTTCTTTTTAACCTTTTCTCACTTTACCCTCTGTCCCCATCTCTCTCTCTCTCTCTCTCTCTCTCTCTCTCTCCAGTAATAATTAGTTTCCTTTTCCTTTTCAGTCTTTTTCCCTATTCTCATTTTTAGTTTGTTCCTTTATCTCTCATTTTCTCTCTCTCTCTCCCACCCTCTCTCTCTCTCTCTCTCTCTCTCTCTCTCTCTTTCTAGTAATTCGTTTCCTTTTCTTTTTCGGTTTTTTCCATTTTTGCATTTCCCCTTCTCAACCTCTTCCGTCTTTTCTCACTTTCTCGCCATTTCTTCTCTCTCTCTCTCCGTCAAGCCATTTCTTCTTCTTCTAACTGTTATGCTTTTATGCAGACATGTTAAAAGATTACATCATTGTCCGTCACATGACGTCATCAGTCTGAAGACTGTGTTCCAATAAAGCAAAAGGGTTAAGAACAGTAAGAAAAGAAAAACAAACATATCCACACCATTGCATACAAACATATGTATCATCGTGCATGCGTGCGTGCGTACGTCTGTGTGTTTTACCTTGGAATATTACGGAGATATATCTGGACGTTTGCCAGGAACTAAGATATGAAACCGAGTCTGTTAAAAAATAGAGAATGCAGGGAAGAAGCAAAGAAATAAAGGTTCTTCGAAAGAAGGGACGAAGAAAACATGAAATAGGGAGGGAGGAATATTTGAGAGAAAGGATAAGTAAAATGAATCACAGAAATAATTTTTAAATGAACATATGCATATGTATACGCAAATACATGTTTAAACTCACACACACAAGCACACATATCAGCGCATATATACAGGGTGTGTGGGAGAAAGAGAGGTCGTATTTGTGAGCATAGCCTAAAAAATAAGTGTATACACGTAATCTATTATCTTTTTTTGTTTATAAAACAAACTTTTAATACATACGCTTGCATAAGGTAAGTATGTATACATGCGTATGTTTAAATGGGCGAGCATCTCCACATATAACGAAGTGTATATATAACCTCTGTATGTATTTATTTGCATACGAATCCAGATAAAAATACAACAAAAAATATCCCTCAAGTTGGCAAGGATAACCAAAAAAGACACAAAATTGTAGTCATTAAATAACTAATTGCAAAGGGTTACATAATATCATCCAACAACAAAACATCAGCTGTAAAATACGGAAGAATTCATCAAAATAACTTTAACAAATTAACGAAGTAATTAACATTGACAAAATTATAGTAAAAAATATAATGGCTTCAGCAAAACGCCAAATTACTTTCTGAGTTCTGCAAACTCTTGCCCAATCTATAATAACGCCTATAGCACAGACATTGCGATAAAATAAACATTCGACAAAAATTAATAATGGCTTACAATTCGCAACGAAATTATAATAATAATAATAATAATAATAATAATAATAATAATAATAATAATAATGATAATAATAATAATAATTATAATAATAATAATAATAATAATAATTCTGCGAAGGTGCTGAGGTAATTCATGTTGCAGGCACTTCCACAGACACTTTCATTTTAACACCCAAAATGCAAACATTTGAGTAGACATTAGTTACAGTTTCTTGAAGAGAGCAAACAATCTAGCGAGAACTGCAATTTTGAAAAAATCCAGTACGCTGAAATAGTCAGCCATGATGAAAATAGAACGAGACTGCCGCAATATACACCTATGTTCCTAAGCCTCAATTAATGGGGTGTATCTTCGGTGAATGTCGAAAGTCTTATTTTTAATTTAAATTTTAAATGTTGTAGATACACGGGAAAACAGTTAATAGGAGACCGACTGAGTTAAATGTATGACTCGCCCTGAAGTATTTCTGACAGGGCACCACTTGCAAGATTATATATTATTTTCATAAAAAATTATCAAACTTACATGAGTGCATGTGTGTGTGGGGATGTCTGTGCACGTTTGAGCAGATAACAACAACAACAACAACAACAACAACAACAATAACAACAATAATAATAATAATAATAATAATAATAATAATAATAATAATAATGTGTTAACTCGAAATGCAGATTCTGTGATAAAAATCCAGAAATAATTGACAATATTTTATTAGGTTGTCCAGTGTTAGCTCCAACTGAATATAAAACTCAACATAATAGAGTGTGGCAATATCTGCACCGGAAAATATGCAACGTTTAAGGAGACGAAACGGGAAAAAATGTAAGGAACATAGCCCAGACCTTGGTTAGAGTGATAGGAGGTGTAACAATATTAAAGGATTTTACAATACGCACAGACAGAACAATCAAAGCTAATCGTCCAAACTTCGTGATCTTAGACCACAAAAACAGAATGTGCTTTCTTATTGACATGACATTTCCTGCGAACTGTAATTTATCTTTGAAAATCTTCTAAAAACTATCAAAATACAAGATCTTAATGTGGAAATCTAAAAGATTTGGCGCATGATGTCATCAACAATTCCAGTTTTGCTGGAGCCATCGGATTGATTGGAAAAGCTTCCTGTAGACTGATTGAATGGATTCCTGGTAGCCTATGCCTTAAATAAATACAAAAAAGAAATTGTACTCACAAGTTCAGGTTACATATTACGAAGAGCGTTATCTATGTAAAATGTGTGTGATCTTAGTTTTTTAGCTGGTGGGGACGTCCAAAATGTTCATTGTAAAATTTTATGAAACCATTTCTGACCTTAGGTCTCTGGTTGGGACACGGAATGAAATGTGTATACAGCAAATATTAAAGGAAATAATAATAATAATAATAATAATAATAATAATAATAATAATAATAATAATAATAATAATAATTCCTTCATGTAACATTAGGTATGGCTATAATAGTTTCCGTAATTAACTGACTGGATATGTTAATATGAACATGATTTGTCTTTGGTGAATTAACATGGTTTACAGTAAATATCCCGTTCATTAGCACATACTTGCTTGTTAGTTGCCTAATCTTAATCATTTGAGTATGCAACCTAAGGACTTAAGCACATTGCGTCTCTGTTAATAAGTCAGATTAGTGAGGGAGTATCATGGCTGTGTGTCAAGACATATGAGGTTTTAATTTTCTAAATCTGGGCGGAGAAGAAAAAGCGAACTGAATAATTTCTATCTGAACCCCCTTTGTAACGTTATGTACTGATTTTATCAAAAACTGTTATCCTATCGCAAATATTTGGCTGTGGTGCATGTACTTGGTATATTTTTATCAGACTGGGTATCATGATGGTTATTTGGGGCTTCGTATATTTGCATGCGCTGTGGTGTTGCTTTTCTTGCAAAATACAAAATCATGGTAAAAACTAACTTGAAGCAGGAGACAAAATACTAAAAGCAGGCGTCAAAAACACCAAACTAAAAAGAAAATATACAGACCTGACTAACTTCAAAACCAAATGGGAACACAAAACACTTAACTGATATCCATTGCGACCACAAGACCTTGATGTTGAAAAAAATCTGACCTATCAACGGTTGCGGAATCTGTGTTGAAAACAGAAACTACTCGCTGAAAATCAGAATATCCCAACAAATCCTACCAGCATATTTTCACACAATCAACATTGCACTTAGTGTGTAAGCCAAGGGTTTGATATCATAAGAATTTACTCCAAAAATTAAATTCATAGCTCTAACTAATTATTGAACATTTACTTTTAAATATCGCATGAAAAAATGTACAGAAATAACTTATTTCCGCAGGTTTTTGCTTACAGACTGACTTCAAAATTTTACTATTTCAAAAATAAATCCAAATAACGTTAATGTACTTTGTAATAGATACACTGAATGGAAAACAAATTCAAACCAGAATTCTAATTATGAATCACTACAAGCAAAATATCCATTTTTTTTTTTTTTTTTACTGTATTCGATAAGAAAAAAACTGTAAAAAATTGTAAAAGATTACAAAAGATTCTAATGAATAAGATTTGTTAGCTCATTTGTTAGATTACTTTTTAGGTCATAATAAAAAACAAAAAATAGATAAACGAATACATAACATCATAATACTGATGAGTATAAATTATAAGATGCTAAAACTACTGCACTGTAGTACATATTATATCATGTACGTAAACTGTTCAGTACAATTTCCTTTGAAGTAAATGAAAGTCTTACTTGATGGCACAATGATTTAGTAATAATGTGTTTGTTCCATGCATTTTGTGTATATACAATTTATAAAGCTTTAGTAAATTATACATTTTATACGACTGGGCTATAACGCTTTCATCGATCACCGCAATGAAATTTCAACGCTATCATTTTGAACCTAAACTTAAGTTTAAACTAGTTTTTTCCCAAAAAACCGAGTTGGAAAAATATTATCTGTCCTTATTTATCTTGTAAATCGAAAACATTCAAATTTAGTGCAATACCACGGTTGCATAATCGACCTGCACATAGGACAGTATCAAAATGTCGATTTTATACAAATGTAAAAGAAAATAATAATTGTCTAATAACTCCGTGTTCAACGCTAGACCATAATGAATTTAAATATAGATATGATAAGTTCGGGAAATTCCTACATTGGAAGGTAGACTAAAACTATTACCTTTCTGATGCAGAAAAATGGTAAGGACATACACCAGAACAAGATCTAAAATTTGAAAATGTTAGAATAGAATTCGCAATGCATACTGAACGCAATATATTATGTTGGTGCAAAATAATGTCGTTTTCTCACATATGTTACTATGTGAGAAAACGACATTATTTTTGCACCAACCTAATGTAAGCCGATATACCAGATATTCTTTTGAAAGAAATCCAAAAATATAAGCGCTATCTGTAATGTAAGCTAAAGTATTTTCTAAACTTACAAAATACAAGGATCTGGAAATAGAAGTTACAAGAAATCGGAATTTAAACAGCCGTTATTCCAGTAATAATAGGAACACTAGGAATGAGGATTCATACGCACATTAAGAGGATACTAGGAAATGCATCTTTATCTGTGGTACAAAATGTGTGCCCATCCGGACCGCACACATACATATAAAAACTTCCTCAATGTAATATCCTCAATAACATAGAATAAAAACCTTCGTTTTCGTCAGGTCTCAGATAAAATTTTTGGTGATTGGTTGTATCTAGCACAAAATCAAGAAAACTGGAAATAATAATAATTATAATAATGATAATAAAATTATAATAATAGTAATAAACATACACACACTTCGAGATATATATATATATATATATATATATATATATATATATATATATATATATATATATATATATATATAATTATACATTTGGGCAGCAATTGCTTTTTTATACAAGTTTCACTAAAAACGATTGACGAGGTACTGCGTTAGGTTAAGTTTCTTATTTTAAGTTTCTTATTGCGTTTAGGGTTAAGTTTCTTATTCAGTTTTTCTTTAATCTTTTCTGCTCGAATGTTCTCTATGTCCGAGCGCTTTCGGCTATACCGTTAGGTATTATCTAGGATGATTTTATTTAAAGTAAAAATAAAATCATCCTATATCGGAAGATATTATCGATATAATCTCTAAACCAGGTTATGCGTCAGCAATATTCTAAGCATGGACGAATAGTCGACGTATAAATGTGTAAGATAGATTCTTGATCAGTCAGGTGAAGATACCGAAACATTCTTGGACGAATTCATTGAATCAAAGATAAATGCTTCTTTATGGAAAAATGGGCTAATAATAGAAACCCAAGTACGATATATTGTTTTCAGAAAAGGAAAATCTGAATATGCGTAATAAAAGAGTTTGACAATTAGTTCTTGCATGTGTGGTCGTGTGTGTCTGAGTGTGCCTGTTAAATCAGGGATAATTTTTGAATATGATACTGTACATCGAGTTTAAAATTGTAAAATGTTACAATGACGTCTTCCTAAGATTTGATATAATCACCACGAAACGCAGAGTAGGGGCAAAATAAATGGACATTAGATTTAATTTAATGTATGATTATTAATGAACCATTTGTTGATGTCGAGTACTGTCATTGTAAAGAATATTTGAAGTATGTTAGTTGACTGTCTTTATTATTAAATAGATCAAACACAATCTTTATTAGTGATATATATATATATATATATATATATATATATATATATATATATATATATATATATATATATATATATAGAGAGAGAGAGAGAGAGAGAGAGAGAGAGAGAGAGGAAGAAAGAAGAGAGAGTGAAACTTGAGTATCGACTTTAGCTGTCCTTCGTTGGATTTTAACGTTGTAAATGATTGTAGGGTTTGTCTAGATTGTCTAGGCCTTGATTAAGTTTGCATTTTGATCTTATTTTCATTTTACTTTTGGTGTTCGGGATTTTTTGGTGGGTAAGGCATTAGTTCTTTTTAGCAAGTTGTCTGTTGGTCACACCAACATACGCACATACATCCGCATATACACACATATATATATATATAAACATGTATAAATATCCATATATGCACATCTACACATACACATATATAAATACGCACACATACATGCATACATACACACACACACACACATATATATATATATATATATATATATATATATATATATATATATATATATATATATATATATAATAAACAATAAAATCCCAAATTACGTCATATGAGGAATAGCCCATTTCGGCAGACGGAGATATCGCTCGTCTGTTTCATCAAGCCTTGAGTTCGTTTCTATACGATTAGGGTGTTCAAGAGATATTAAAGTAGGGAAAAGTTTATAAATTATAATTAAAATAGTGCAAAGAGGTTATAGAGAAGGGAATGTAAAATTATAGAAACTAGAATTAATTATACTTTCGACATTTGAAGACTTAGAGAGGAGAGAATATTATGGAAATATAGTATCTAATTAAGCTATATTATTTAAAGTTGAATTTGTTCTTATATCGACATTTTAAAACTAATTCATTGCTCTGATTCAATACTTGCGTTGATTATTGTATTTTATTATTGTATTTTTTTCTTCTAAATATAAGTACATATATATGTGTGTGTGTGTGAGTATCTATTCGTCGTGTAACAAGCCAATCACCGTAACATCTTCGATATTGGAGAACCAAGACTTTTTTTCTTTAAAAGAACGTACTCAATTTATTTTTTTTATTTCTTTAAATTATTTTTTTTATTTAGTTTTTGTGCCAAACGTCCACATTCATCTTCCTTAAGCTTTGATTTTTTTTGGCAATTTAATTATCCCACATTGTGACAACAAAAGAACTGCCAAGAAATGTGAAATGTTATAAGAATATGAAATTTTGCAAGAAGAAAAAATCCGTTTAAATGTCAATGCAAACAAAGCAAACGAAAAACCCTTTTTTCGCTCAAAGCACCTAATGATATTGAACCCTAAACCCGCTGACGCGATTGTGATGTAATTGAACCGCAACTTCTTTATATACAACAGACATTACAATTATTCAACATGTCTAGACATCTTCTGCAAGAGAAACTTGCAATATGCAAAGACAAATACTCTTGGATTTATTTCTCATACAGAAATTACCATATTGATAATTAGACCGAGAATGTTTTCGTAATGCTTTTTTGGTTTCACTTTTTATATTTAAAATGACTTCTTCTAAAATTGCATCGAAACCAAAAACTTATGAAAGTAACATTAAGCAAAATCTCATTGGGGATCTTTTGCGTAATATGCCAAGCTGAGGGTGTAACAGTTAACGATATAATTTGTTTGGATAGTACTGGAATCAGGAATTTAGATGCGCAAGAAAGATAAGAAAAAAAAAAGCTTTTGTAATCGAACAGGAGACGTCACTGTAGCTAGTATCGAAGGTACAGATCAGCAAAGGAATAATAAAAACAGCATTTAAAGAACCGACCATCCAAGAAAGAACAGGAATAATGTTATGTAATGATTGCAAACGCGCTTGGGATTCGGCGTTAGTTGGTAATTTGAATCTCCGGTGGTCTTTCGTTCAAACAATTACCAATCTTCGTATACTGAATGTCACAGCGTAATTTTTAGTGCAGAAGATTTCATAGCGTCAACCAATGTCCGTTCTATTTGATTTATTTTACTGGATTTCATATACATACATACATACATACATACATATATATATATATATATTGGGAGAAAGTATATGACAAAGTGGAAAAAGTTGTCTTGTGACGTCTTTCGTCCTTTAATACATCATCAAATTGGATACGTTGGTGCGACTACACATGCGTACGAACGTTGATGCTGGGATTTTTTTTTAATCTAGCCAATTTTATTTAGATTCTTTAGATTCTTTTTCTTTTTCTTTCCATTAATTTTGTTAATAGATATCCCACACTGTCGCAATAGAAGTTCTGCCAGGAATGGTAAAATGTTTTAAGAGCCAGGACGCAAATTTACTGTAGGCACTCTAGAGACATTTTGAGCTGGAAACATTATTAACAAAAAAGAAAAAGCCAACAATCAATAATATCAACAACGAACATGGTTACAATGGGATGAGCATGTGTGGAAAATAAAACATTACTATAACTTTACATAAAACAATTCATATGTTCAGTATAAAGTAAAATAAAATTTATGCTTGATAATGACTAAAATCATAGCCGAAAGCGCTTGCATATATAAAATATTTGTACAATTGTTATATAATTTATGTCCTGGAAAGAATAAAATTATACGAACATATGAAAATACTCAACCACTGTACTTTGTCAGACGTTGTCTTATACATATAGATATATATATATATATATATATATATATATATATAGAGAGAGAGAGAGAGAGACAGAGAGAGAGACAGAGAGAGAGACAGAGAGAGACAGAGAGACAGAGAGACAGAGAGACAGAGAGAAATAGAGAGAGACAGAGAGACATAGAACATTGTCATATTCAGCACGTACGGCTGAAGAGTTTCGTAGACGGGCCTGTTTGTAATCTCTCTCTGTCCACTCTTCAGGAGGTATCAGCAATTGACTTTTTTTTTTTCTTATTTTCGTTACAGTTACATTAATCTAAATAATAATTTATGCATTTTTATTGGTGTAAGGTTGATTTTTCGTCATTGTATGTGCTTATGTGTTTGGGTGTGTGTGCATTCCTGTGTGCTCGTGTGAATGTATGCGCGTATGTGTGTGCTTGTGTGCGTATGCATAAGCACATATGCATTGAATATATATATATATATATATATATATATATATATATATATATATATATATATATATATATACATACACACACATATATATATTAATTAGTCTTATGAAATGCATTATTTTTTACATTATTTTAAATGTATCTCGCACACGTCCACATACACGTTCATACACGTACGCAAAGCTATTAGCCTCTCTCTCTCTCTCTCTCTCTCTCTCTCTCTATCTATCTATAGATAGATAGATAGATAGATAGATAGATAGATAGATATAAACACGTAGCCCTTGCAATTTAGAGAAAACTGTTATACGATGTGAAAAGATCTTAATGTACCTTTTACCTTGAAAATTTAAATCTACAGCGCAAATCAAGCATTTTCTTAAAATATATAATAAAAGATCCAAACCTTGCCGCTACCACGGTGGCATAGAGCAATAAAGAAATAGAGTCTTCACTGCTATTTCACTTAAGAAACATATATGTACAGTTGCTTACGGGAGGGGAAATATTACACGTGGGGTTGTAGCTATAGATATTTCGAAGGCGTCTGACAAGTTTTGGCATACTGGTCTCTTTTATAGGTTCAAGGTCTATGTTGTCTTTCGCTGATTATTCGACCTGATCAAATCTTTTTTTAACAGATCGTGTAATGAAAGCCGTGTTAAACAGACGCTCTTGATCCTTTCATATTCATTCGGTTGTCCTCCCAGTTTTCTATCCTTGAATGTACGTCGTTTCTTATCTTCATCAGCGATCTTCCCGATCAGTAGCAAATTCGCTATTTATGCCGACAGCACAACTATTACTCTCGTCTTAGTAGTAAATCCGATAAAGAAAAAGACTCTCAGCTGGCCTCGAAAATAACATCCAATTGTTAAGGAGAAATAAATAGCTTGTGAATTTTAATTCCTCCAAAATGAAACAGCTATTTTTTAGAAATTAGAGGGAACTATTTTAGCCCGTCATCAGTATGGGCAATGTTAGTTTCAAGGAGAATAATTCATTGCGACTTTTTGGTCTCACATCTTGACATGTGATAGCTTTATTGAATCAACTGCTAGGTGGGCTGTTAGAAAAGCGGGTTCACTGTGTCGTGCCTGATTCTCTGTAGTATCCCTATTGCACGATTATAAATCTACGTTTCGACAGCGCATTTAATATTATTGCCATATTTGGTCTAATGCCCCAGCTACATATCTCGAGATCCTCACCAAAATCCAAAAAAGAATCTGTAATGTTATCGGTCCTGACCTAGCATCCCGACATCAGAAACTTTCCCATCGGCGTGACGTGGCTTCAGTGTGTCTTTGCTATAAATATTTACATCGCAATTGTTCTAATGAGCTTTTTACCAAGGTACGTCGACCACATTAATTTAATGTTACTAATAATTTTTCTTTTTAAATACGTAGTCGTAACAGTAGGTACTTTTCTTACAGTTTCTTTTTTCACACTTCCCTTTTATGGAATTATCTTCCGAGTTCTTGCTTCCCTTCAGAAATTGAGTTGCAACTTTAATCGTATTTTTCTGTCTTCCTGAAATCTGTTCTCTTATTTTTCCTTTCTCCTCCTTAACGTCTTCTTCTTTTCTTTTTCTCTCAGTAAACGCTTACGTCGTAATGGAATCTTTCGTCTTGTTTACAGTAAAACGATTTAAACAACTATAGACGTATAGAATATGTAATTTGAGAGCAAGTAATTTAATAGCTTTATTAATATAATTGGAACTACGAGGGTGAGATGAAAAGTGCATTGCTGTGAAATCTTGCATGCTTTAATTTCAACTGCATTTTTTCTCATTAAACTGACTGTTCAAAGAAGACTGTTCATATTCTTGGTCAAATGGTCAAAAATGTCATCAACAGCAGATATGACATCATCATAACTCCCATACTGGTTCCCAGCCAAGATGATATTCAAATCAGGAGAATAGGAATGATGATCTTCAAGACAAGCCACGGCGACGCTCAGCAGCCATTGGAGTCAAGGACGTATTTTCTGAAGTATTGTCCTGATGAAATAATGCCTTTTCTTTATTTTCCCTGGGTGTTTAATTTTTATTAACCTTTTGTAACTCCCTCGGCAAGTTGACATAATATTAGGTTGGTGCAAAAATAATGACGTAATAATGTCGTTTTTTGACGTATTTTTAACGTCAAAAAACGACATTATTACGTCATTATTTTTGCACCAACCTAATATTAATTATGTGCCCTTTTTGAATATAGTTAATAAACAATACCTTTTGCATTCCAAAGAACCTATTCTATGCAGATTAAAAAACCTTTGCCATTACAAGCAAGTAAAGATGTCTGTTTCCACAGTATGGATTGAATATTTGTCGTCTCTGTCTCAATGTGATGAACCCAGCATTCATCCTAAGAAACCAGTCAAGGAAATCAGCCAGATTTACCTCAAACATTGTCAGATGTTCGCGTGAGGTGATCAGCGTATGCGCTTTTATTTAGGTGTCAGAAGACGAAGAGAAACCTTCGTTATGCCAAGATCAGTGTGCATAATATTCTGAACTATCACACATGATATACTAATAGCGTTGGCTGTTTAATTTATAGTCAATCGCCCATCATTCATCACCATGTTTTCAACGTTTTCCTCAGAAGTAGCATTTGACTCATCCTTCCTCTCCTAAATTCCGCTGTCCACTGTTGTTAAAGCTGGACTGTCATCTCCTAATATACCAACCATGTCAGCATGAATGTCCTTCGAGGATAAACTTTTTTTCTACAGGTACATAATAATACCACGATAGCAAATTTTGTCCATTTTCAAGACAAGTCGATACTAGTTACATTTGAAGTTTTCTTTGAACAATCAGATTACCTTGAAAGTATGCAGTTATTAATAAAATGATTGGAAATTAACGCATACAAGATTCCACGGTTCTAGCATCACTCCTTATTAGTTAGCCTATGAACTTTTCAACCCACCCTTCTAGTATATAACAATTTACAACACTGAGAAATGTGCTAAGGTATCTCAAAATATATTGGTGTAAATTGAAGTGTTAATTAATGTAGTAAGATAATTCATTGTTCGTATGCTAAGATGGTGATTTAATCTACCTCCCAGAAACAGCCACAAGGAGAATTCTAATTTGATAAGAAGTTGCCATACAAGAATCTAAAGAAACAGTTGATGCAACATGTCAACAAGAGAACAAAACAATAACACGTGTTAATCACGAATAAAAGCCTTGGAGATTAAAAGCACATTCATTATTTAGTAGAGTAAGTTCAGCAGTTACGCGAGCAAGAGTGTAGTGCATGAACACATGGAAAAACTGTATGAACGCAAAACAATATTTTTAAGAAGTGATAAAGGCTATAAATTGTCCGGGGATCCCTTAATACAAACAGAGTGTCTTTGAGGAGTAAAAATATAGAAACACATCAACATCAACGCCGCCGACAGAGTAAGCTGTGTTAAATAACTTAAGTGGTGTAATTAGTGAATAATAGAATGTCATTAATAGAGAGAAGTGAAAAGAGAGAGTGAGAATTTGGCTCCGACAAAGTTGGAAGAAATCTCCAGATTGCATTAGAACTTAAGAAGCCCCAGCAAAGAAAGAAACATATCTCCAGAAGATATATATCAGCCTGGCATCGAAGTCAAATTAAGAAACAGAGACATGCTTATTTCTGGATAGAGTAAAGAAACCTGATACTTTAATTTCACAAAGTCGTTTTCTTTTGCAAATAAACGTTTTATTGGTCTGCAAAAAATATTTGAGAATTTTACACCGACAAAAATAATAGGTGCAATGGATTGACAGATCATTAGTAAGAAACATGAAAATATGTATAGCGATTTCCCAAGCGTAGGTCAGATGTGGCACAAGGCCGAAAGTATGGGGCACCCAATGAGTATCGAACTCACTACTCTGTCGTAATTGTTCTAGCGAAACAAGCCTGCTAACCATTACACCACCTCGAGGTGCCCACATGAATATATATATAATTGTGTTGGCTGAAAATGTTGTTCAGTTTATGTTTTTTGATTACATAGTCCTTCTTTTTCACTTTCTTCTTCTCATTTTCTTCTTCTTCTTCTTCTTCTTCTTCTTCTTCTTCTTCTTCTATGTGCCCTAACTCTTCAGGACGTATGCGAAGACGGTTCTTCTCAGCTTCCTAGCATTTGACGCTGTAGGTGATTTTTTTACTATCCCAACCTTCCTTGTTCTGCCATCTATTTACACAATGCCATTAGTTTCTTTTATTTTTGCCTTCACTATGTCCTATTAGTGTCAAATACTCCAAGCGATTTTCTTCAATATGAATTCTAGTAATTTCAATTGTATCTTTCTGATTCTATGTATAACCCTTTCTCTTTCTATTTTCCTTAAGTTTCCTAATTGTTCACATCTTCCGCCCACTGTATTCTCAGTATTATTTTGTAGAACCTAATCTATGTCTCTTCTGCTGTGTGGAGATTGTCAAGCATTAACTACCATATAGGAGCACTTTTACTAAACAGTACTTGATCACTCTCTTATTTGTTTCTAATTAAATTAACCTATTTCTTAATATTTTCCTTAGCGTTTTTAAGACAGTTTTTTCTGTCCCAATGCACTTCCGTTTTCGGTGTTATTTTTCCATCCTCTGTTACAAGTCTCCTCAGTACGTTAGCTATTTGTACTTATTTATCTCTAATTTATGGCTAGTATCTAGGGTATCCCTCTGGCTTACAACCATTTTGTTTTTGTTTTTGTTTTTTGTTTTTTTGCATACATTGATTCATTGTCCTTTCTTCCCCTTTATTATATGTTCTATGGGTTTCTGTATGTTCTTCAGTGCCTGATATCAATACTGTATCATCTTCCAGTTCCATGTTAAGATTCTGTTTACCAATAATAAATCCTGGTAGGAATTCTAGTTCCCTTATTATAGCCCCATTATAAATATTGAAATATCCGTTCAGAAGTGTCTTATACCTCTTTCTATTTTTGGGTATTTTTTTTTAATCGTTTCGACCCTTGCAAGGAAATAAGGCCACTAAGTCACAATGAAAAGAGAAACATTTTTAAGAAGCGAGAACAATAATGAAGAGGAATCAAGATGACAGTAGATAACAATTGGAATTGTATTTAAATTTTTGGAGATAAAACTTGACTGGAAAGCATGAAGCTGGAAGAGATTTCCATGACAGGGAACTGCACGAAAAGAAACTTTTAGCATAGAACTTACGGTTACATTTAGCTATTTCAACTGTGAATTGATTAGACATTGCTGCCAATCGACAACTGCGCTTAAATTAATAACGTCTAGATATCATATAGGAAAGTTCATTAGAACAATTACGATGAAAACATTTACCACGACCATAGGAAAGTGACTGAAGCCATGGTTCCAGGACAAGACCAATGTCATTGTAGATTTTTCTTTGGATTTTATCAAGGATCTCCAAATATATAACAAAACACAATAAGGCAATATGTGACAGTAATAATCAAAACCGGGACGAATGATAAACTTATAAATATGTAAGATAGGTTCAGTTAAAAGGAATGTTAGTACAAGACATGGAAAAAAAATCCCCTAACATCAGACCTAGCAATTGATTCAATATAATATTTTCACTTAATGTCGTTAACCCGAGAAGGCACAATGAGTCACTCTTCTAGACGTGAGCATTAGCAATACTGATGGAAATTGCAAAGGGTTCTCTCGGACGATTAGTAGAGAGCAATTTCGGTTTAGAGGCCTTAACTATCATATGCATAAATAAATGGCTCACTTGCGATCACAAAGATGACACGATGACCAATAAATATATAATATTTAATAAGCATATTAAGCACACGAAATAAGGCATCCTCAACTATCTGAATCTTTTAAATATCTTTTTGCGGCTGACTTGATGATAAAATTGCTACATTAATATGTTGGATTAAACGATATTAATATACTGTTTATTAACAACCACAATATGTTTACGTCTTTTGAAACAGCTTATACATACACACACAGACACATACACACACAGACATATATATATATATATATATATATATATATATATATATATATATATATATATATATATATATATATATATATATATATATATATATATATCATTGCTACATTAATATGTTGGATTAAACGATATTAATATACTGTTTATTAACAACCACAATATGTTTACGTCTTTTGAAACAACTTATACATGCACACACAGACACATACACACACAGACATATACATACATACATACATATATATATATATATATATATATATATATATATATATATATATATATATATATATATCATTGCTACATTAATATGTTGGATTAAACGATATTAATATACTGTTTATTAACAACCACAATATGTTTACGTCTTTTGAAACAACTTATACATGCACACACAGACACATACACACACAGACATATACATACATATATATATATATATATATATATATATATATATATATATATATATATATATATATATATCATTTACTCATAAAACACATTTTATATGTAATCTTAAAAACGTAGAGGCATATAAAAGCAATTTAAATAATAATAAGAAAATATAGAGATTGACTTAGAAGCAAGTTTGTAATTTATTCTGACGAAAAGCAGACCGTATGGTATATGAATTATAACTTATTTGATATGTCGGTCAATTTTTTTGCATAATAACGAGAAAATAAAACAAAAATATGCCAGTAGCGTTGAGAACTAAAGAAAGATTACCTATAAATTAAATGTTTTTAAGTTGATTAAAAAACGGTATCTGACAGATGAAGTTTATTATCAATATTTAAATTGGACAATCTCTTATAATCATACAATATAGTGGAAGTGATTCTGCATAAGAACATTATTTACGTCACTAGTTCGAAGCTTTATAACTTAGATGTATATACGGGCAATTACTAAAAAGATCTCCCTACAAATCTACTTCTCAGCATTTGTCATTTTGTTGCTCTCAATCGTCTTATATGGCAGTGAATGCTGGACAATCTCACCAGGGATAAGGAGAAAACTGGAGGGAACAGAAATATGGACCTACAAAAGGATACTGAGAATTCTAGAAACGGAGCGTGTAAGCAATAGAGATATCTTAAATGAAATGACAAGAAAGAAAACATGCTCAGAATCAGAAAGAGAAATGAACGAAAGGTTTGGAAAAATGAACCTTCGTAGGATATATTTAGGGAAGAGAGACGAGCTTGTCAAGATGAATGAAGCGACAGAGGAGTGGTGCTTAGCAAATAGAGAAGAAAAATGCTAAGGGATAAGAATGTCTTGGCGAGACCTGATTGCCCATGTCCTGAAGGGACTCGACACACAGAAGAAGGAAACTCTGTCCTTTAATACTGTAAATTTTCAGTCAACAAGAACATTGCGCTTATTTTTAAGAAATATCTAAAC
This sequence comes from Acanthosepion lycidas, assembly GCA_963932145.1. Taxonomy (NCBI): domain Eukaryota; kingdom Metazoa; phylum Mollusca; class Cephalopoda; order Sepiida; family Sepiidae; genus Acanthosepion; species Acanthosepion lycidas. The sequence continues at coordinate 83,644,993 of OZ010573.1, read as the reverse complement.
TTTCAGATTTATCTATTTTTTATATGGTTTTCACAGATCAATAGTTAAAAATGACTTCAGTGAATGAAACCCGTACATTTTAGCAAGGAGCATCCTTTGTGAACATTTTGTATTGGCGCTACAGAATCACAAACATCTCAAATAACAGAAACCACAACACTTGAGCATTTTCGACAACAACATCAACTAAAACGGTTAGATCATATGACTAGAAGAAAAACGGTATAATGAAGACATTGACACTGTATGAAATGAAAAGTTGGGAAGGATTCCCTCTCCCTTTAATGCTGGAAAGTGTGATTACAGTTCGTAGACATGGGAAAACTGACATCTCTGGAAAAATTGTGTTAAAAGAAAGATTTTATAAATTTAAACCAAAAATAGCACTGGCTGATCGGTTAATGAGTGCCGAATGTTTCCTTATAAGGGAATGTCTTATATTACGATTACCATTATACAGGCGGTGCGATCGATAAATTATCGCCATTTATATTACGCGCTTGCGCGTTTTTTGTTTTTGTTTTTGTCGAATGCACAATATAGTAAGGTCAGTCGGGGATCGAATGTAAGAAAAAGAAAGTCATGTCGCAATTCCCTCCGCCAGAAATTTTTAAACGACATGCTGTACTGCTTTGCAATTGCTCCGGAAACTCCAGTACGATAACTTCAATGGATGTCAATCTGAAGACAGTGCAGACGATTCGGAAAAATTCATGGTGTTTAAGTGATCTCTAGTGATGGTGATGTTGTGCCTCGATCCATCTTACCACAGGGCCTCAGACTCATTACGAATGCATGCCTTGAGTGGGTAGTGCTGCACCGGATCAAGAGGGTAGTTGCTGGACGCACCTGCGTCTGGCAACGGGACTCTGCACCATACTACACAAGGAGAATAGCATAGTAATGGCTGTCAGGTAGTTTCACTGACCGCATCACCCCTTGCCACTTAACTCCCCAGACTGCAACCCCCTTGATTATTATTATTATTATGTGTGGGGCGTCATTGAGCGTGATACTAATAAAAATCCTTGTAACACCAAAGATAAACCGAAGGCAAGAATTATGGCAGCATTCACCAACTTAAACAAGGAGACCGTCCAGAAGAGCTGCAGGAGATTCCGAAGTTGTCTGATGATTTTATTCGATAGATTTACTTTTTATTATTTCGAGATATTTTTGTGTAATTTTGGTAATTATAGTTATTAAAGTGAGATGTCAGTGTTATTTTTATTTTTTTCGTAATTTAAATGATTATTTATCCATCGCATCCTGTAGACGAGGAGAACAGATAGTACGTTTGTTATTTCCTCGAACATCAAACGGTGGCGGGAATGGCATAAGGCCGGCATAAGTCTATGCATAAAGGTTAAGGCCAGAAATTTCCCAGTCCCCGCAACCAGCGTCACGTTAGCATCTATATTCCACCGGCCCTCCTTTTTTGGTGCGATGAAGGACATTCTGCTGCTGTGTTGGATTCAACTGTTTTTGTGTGTATGTGTGTGTCCTAAGGCAGAAAGGCATTTGACATAAAATGTAGCTTTTTTTTCCGACCGAAGACAGATACTACACTTTAATCCCAGCCCGATAACCAAGGAGTGAAGAAAAATGTAACCCTAGTATTACTGGCTGCTTGGTCAATGAATACTGAATGTTTCCTTATAAGGAAACAGCTAATCCCATCATTATTATTACCATTTACTTTACTTGAGATCATTTATTGAAGCATATCAACGAGAAGTGTGAAATTTCAAACTGTTGAACGCGAAACCGTTCACGAAGATCTAGTTCTACTGAAAACTTTGGGTGATAAGTGCCTGACATATTCAACTTTTGAGAAATGCTGTGCCAAATTCCAGTGTAATTATCTTGATACCCAAGATGCAGCATCGCCTAGTTGACCTTCAGTGATGACTACTTCTGAAATGTTTGATCATTTTCACGGCTGACTTTTGTCCGAAAAAGAAATATTCCTATCAGAAAAACACAAAAACAAAATATGCTGTAGTGGGAGAGATATTCAGAGAAAGTATTAGCTTCATAATTCAAGATCAATTGGTTAGGCTAAAACTCGCAACACCGGCCTGGCCAAAACTTTTACATGGCGACCGGAAGTAATATCGAGTGTACATTTCCAAGTTGATTTGGTTTTTTTTTTGCATATACAGGATGCTCCATAAAAAACGGAAAGTTTAGTACAGTTTATTTACGCATCGTAATTTTTGTTACATATATTTGAAACAAAGGCAAAGTATAGAAATTTAGTAGCGGAAAACAGAACAAAAACACAAATGTTAGAAACAGTGTTCAAACTAAAAAATCTGGCAAAATTTCTTGGCATTTTCCCAAGCCCCAAGTTGGATGTTCTTTCTTAAAGAGAAAAATCACCTCGCGTTGAAGATTTGATAACTGCAGCATCCTGGAACAAATGGTTAAAAAATTATGTTAGTTATTTTTTTTTTGCTTCATTCATATAGGAAAATATATAGTTATGTTTTTTAATATATTAGTTAATCTTTTTCATCATATAGTAAATAAAAATATCCTGGTTTTTAGTGGGGCAGCTGTATTTTTTAATGATATTTTAGCGCTCATGAAACATAAACACACTGCTAGGATTTAGATACAAGACCTCAATTCAAGCAGTATCGGCCCCGGTGTTTTACAAGGCCGAATCAATTCAAAACCAGAAAGTCAACAGAAAATGTCATTGTCACGGTTTTGGCTTCAGAATGTTATTTTGATAAATTACTATCTTAAGTAGGGCTTATGGCCATATCACGTTGAAACGCCGGTTCACATAGTTCAACGTAGTTAAACAATGTGGAACCTGGTCAGTACCCCCAGAGGTGACGCTTTGGAATACCAGGTACTTTATGTTTGGGTGTATGTTGATGTAATGGATAACAGTTCGGAATTGGAAATTGAAGAGCCGGGTTACGATTCCAGTTGGGTTAGTTGCATTCAATTACGTGCAAATACATTTTGTAAAGGTATAAATTCACATCTCTCCCCCACAATGTATTAATAAGATTTGTATCAGTAAATCATTATTGCCTAAAAAATCTTTACAGTCTAAAAATATTTTCAGGCTTTGAATAACTTGTAATAGGTTGATAAACCGTAAAAACAATCACGCAATGAATCTTAAGTAAAGCCAAAGAGTTAATGCAGAATATTTATTTAACTTGATGTACTGATTAAAGTGGACATTGAAAGCTAAACAGATGGCGGAAAGGAGAATGCGTATTTTGAAGAATTCGACCATGTACCGCTGGAGAAATTGCCTCATTCCTCCAGACATGCCCCATCAAGAACTCAGATTAGACTAAAAATGGTATATTATTTCTATATCTAGAATGCAGCTGCCCAATCATAACGACAAAGTCTAATAGCGTTTTACTGGGGGATTAATAATTTTTCATTCTACTACCTCTTTCTCGGTATACTATCGCTATTTCTATGGAAAATTTTCTGAGGAGATACATTCATATCTTCCATTAGACATTTAGAACAACGAACAACCATATCATTTGGAAGAATCATCCGATCAAATTCCTTTCAAATTATATGGCAAATAGGACGTTTCATTCGGACAGTCCAAGAACCGCTTCTTTGGGATCAGACACCCTACACGATGTTTCCTCAAACGTAAACTCTACTAGTCAACCGTTATCCTTCGTATGTGTCCTGATAATCTGAACTTCTTATCCACTTCTACTCTTCCATACATACAAAAACTTATTCAGTATGAAAGGGGAAAAAATATTAAAAAAAAATTACCAGTTCTTGAAACATCTGATATAATTCGTGTTGCCAAACTGTAAAAGGATGTTGAAATGAAGAAAAAATTCGTATTAATCTGGATAGCAGCACCAGCAGCAGGGCAGTATTTAAAAACTTTCTGAGGTATTTCAAGTTCTGAAGTATTTTATATGTTAAACACCAAATACGATATATTTTGCTGTAGGGTTAAAGATCTACTTTCTTGCGCGAGCCGATAAGCATTGAATATATCATATTATATATATATATATATATATATATATATATATATATATATATATATATATATGTAATATACATGGAGTATCAAAAATAATTTTACAAATTTTGCGGGCGTATTCCCCACGCAAAAACAAGAAAAAAAAGCCCATATAAACATAAATCCGCAAATCCTTCTTTCTTTTTAGTTAAGTTTAGATTTTTCAGTAGACGCTATTAAATGTATAATCGGTCTTCTTCGATCCATAATTTGTGGTGTCACGTACCCTGTCCCAGCAACGCGACGATAAACAATGGCAAAGGTTGGATGACTCGGCTACCTTCGGTCTGGAAACGCAATCAGATACAACCGTGCAGCCTCACTTCCATTGCCATTCACGCGTCCGTATATAAAAATCATATCTGCCTGCTGACGATATGAATACCCTGCCATTTTTAAACGTAAGACTTCTCAATTAATTCACTGTCAAACGTTACAACGTTGAATACAGACTATACACAAACATGCACGAATTGCAATTGTAACCTACATGGCAACACAGCGCCATCTACTTTCTTTAGAGTTAATAACTGAAAATCATAGGATTTGAGAACTTATGTTTATATGATCTTTTGTTCTTGTTTTGGTGTGAAAAACCCGCCGCCAAAGTTTGTAAAAATATTTTTATACAGTTTATGTATATGTTTCTTATTTTTCGCGGTTGGTGTTTGTGGAGAACATTTCCTGCTAGACATGCCTTGTAAAAATGTCCGGCCTTTTTTTCTCCCAATTTCTGTGCTGAGGATTTGGGGACATAAAGAGGGGAAGCATGGTGTGAAGTTTTAACTGTCTATCTGTATATATAGGTATAGGTATGTATGTATATATATATATATATATATATATATATATATATATATATATATATATAAACACACACATGTGTATGTGTGCGTGTATATTTGTATGTGCATATATATATATATATATATATATATATATACATACATTCATATATATATATATATGTGTGTGTGTGTGTGTATATATATATATATATATATATATATATATATATACAAATATACATGCATACATACACGCACACAGATACATACATACACACACAAACATATATAGGGTGATTGAAAAGTAACTCCCCATTTTATAATACGCATAATTTATTTATTAACTATCATTTTTGCAAGACATGGATATGATAGGAAAGCATTATTATATGATTTTATTTAAAATTCAATATAAACATCAGATTTCGCAACCTGGTTCTCGAGTCGCGCAGAAATTGCATCAATTTATTTCACCAGGAACTCTTGTAGTATGGAAGACATAACTTCTTGTATTCGACATTCAAGTTTTTGTATTGTGGACTTGCTCCTTTAAGCAAACCCAAAGAAAAATGTCACGGGTCTTTTCAATTAGGACTCCTGCATGGACACTCATACATAAAATAATGAGTTACTTTTTAATCAGCCTATATATATATATATATATATATATATATATATATATATATATATATATATATATATATACGAGTTGTTATGCAAGTCTTCGATAGTTGATGGGGACAAGGAAAATAAAAACGTGAATTGGCTTCCACAAGGACAGAAATTATTGATAATAAATGGAGCGTTTTTTGTTTATTTATTTATTTATTTATTTATTTTGGGTTTTGGGTTTTTCTTTTTGGCATGGTAAATTGTTTCAAGAGATATGGTGAGGCAAGTAAAGCGCCTGGGAATCGACCGACAAACAGACTGATTATCTTTTCAAATTCCTCAAAATTTTTGAAGAAAATAAGTATCTTAATGAAGACACAAAATAATCGTTTTTTATGCAAGCAAATGTACCAGGCTCGCCCAAAATGTAATGTCTGTTCTAATTTAATTTTAAAACTATTAGTCATCACTTATAGTTTCTGATTTTGTTTTTTTAACCTAAAATTGTCTAGAAGCCCAGGCGCAAAATATATGTATTCTCTCTCTTTTTCTCACTCTCTCTCACTCACTGACTCTCTCTCTCTCTCTCTCTCTCTCTCTCTCTCTCTCTCTCTCTCTCTCTATCCCAACCCTCTTTCTATTTTCTTTCCGTTTCTCTCTATACATCTGTCTCTATATATACATTTCTCTCTCTCTCACTCTCTCATTTTTAAAAAGTCGGTCGACGAGCACCTCTCTAAACATAATTCCTATGGTTTAAAATTTTGGTCGGAAAATTTCTAGCCATTTTACACACTCGGCTTCGTTTTGGTATAAACATATTTCTAACCTAAAACTCGGCGTAAAACGGATTTCTAAAATCCTAGCAACCCTGGAACGGAGAATTTTTTCTATGTTTCAACATTGACAATATTGATTTTTTTCTACGTTTACAGGTTATTTAAAGCCAGAAAATATTTTTAGATTGTAAGAACTTTTTTCTTTTTGGAAATAATAATGTTTTAGTGATATATGTCTTACAAATTAACACATAGTTGGGGGAGAAGAAGTGGACTCATACCGTTCTCATACCTTGTTCACAAAGAACACAACAGGAATTAGAACTTGACTCATCAAATGACACCTACCACACATTCAAGTTTACAGCATCTGGTATTCCCAAGAGGTCACCATCTGGATATGAAATCAGTATAAATTATTTTATCTATGGGAATAGACATTTTTAGGATATTACTATTTTGCGCCGCGTCATGCCGCCACGCACCGCCTCCGTAAATAAAAAAAATGATCAACCATAATGGATTTTAAACATTCTAAATACCACAATTCTAAACTGAATCAATGATAATGTTAAAATCTTTACTCAACTGCATATTATGCTTGAACTAAATCAAGTATTTAGGTGTAAAACTATTAGCTTGTTATATATATTCATTCGTTTTTTTGATCTTCGCACGCTGATTAAAGGAAAACCGCGACAGCTCTCATGCTACTGTCGCTCATCGTCTTCCCTCAATAGATAAGGTCCAGAAACAAGCCGCATGTCTGCCACAATCTTTGACCGAAAAAAATAAAACGCTACTCCATTGCTGCCAGTTTACTCGCGTGGAATTGGTTCTCATCAAACTGAACAAATCGGCTGGAATGCGAAGACTCTGTGAGTTTGAACTTCTCCTTAAAACGGGAAAACCATTTTTTTATTAATCCTATCAGTAATTAATTAATATCCGTGAACAATACAAATGTCTGGAGCAGATTTGGCAGCTTTGTGGCCTTGATTAAAAGCATGCTCATTCTTTTCTACTCGGCATTCTATCTGAAACAGTTGTCTAATCTCTATATATAAAACAATGGATGTCTGTGTGTCTGTCTGTGTGATACCTTTTCACTCGAGATCCATCCAAGCGATTTTGACCAAACTTAGCAAATACATTTTACAATATAAGAGATAGGTTCATACTGTAAAAAATCGAAAATTTTAAAAAGATCATTAATCGATAAAGCATATCAAATATCGATAAATTCAACATTTTTCTCTACTTTCGCTTAAACTCAATATGTAGGTTACTCACATCATAGCGAGCTCAATGATACCGCATTTTTATTTCTACGCCACTGCGTTTAGCGAAAAGTCGCGAAAAACAAATAATCGATTGCAACACAAAACAAATTCAACACAAATTTTAAGCTAAAATCTTCCTCAATTTTTAAGCAATCTAATACAAAGTTAACTCTGTTGTATCCAAAAATAAGGTGATAGTTTAACAGTCTTTTAATTTGATAATTGACTCCACCCATATAGGGGAAACCAGCATAAATAGCGAAAAATGACAAGTTTTACAGTTTTTTTTCTTATTTTTCGTTGAAATTTCAACCAGTTTTCCTCAAACTTAACAATTGCGTTATAAATGTATCCTTTTTTAAATCCCTGGTAGCGCAGTGACAAACTGAATTTCAAAGACTGAAGTGAAGTGAGTATTCTTGTTGCCCGTTCTACCCCTTCATGTCCTCGGCCACCTTTGATTCAATAAATACAGTCGCCTTATGTTATATCAGTAACTGCATTATTTCAAAATTTTTTTAATGAAAGAACTTTAAAGTAATTGAAGAAAGACTCTGTTACATCTAAACATGATGCTGTTTTTGTTCCATTCTAACTGAACGCATTTTCTGAACGACCAGCTCGGTATGGCTGCTATATATATAAAAAAAAAAAACCCAAAAAACAGAAGATTTGTGCGTCTCTCAGCGTATTTATGTTATTTATGTACGTTCAGATTGCTTGACCGAATTCAATGATATTGTACACGCATATTGCAAATTTACCAAGCTATGTCGCGACCAACTTTTCAATCACTAGGCCCCCGGGTTGGACAGAAAATTCGATAAAAGTGACGGTATATACGACTTCTTGCAAAAAGTTACACGCGAACAAAATGTTTATTGGATGAGTTGATGTCCTTTGCAAAACAAATGCAAAACAATGCAAAACATCTTACTTATTATAAAACCCAGGTTGTGTGTGTCCGTATGTTTATATATTGGATCGGATTTCCTACATTTTTCAACCGATTTCAACAAAACTTCACAGGACTACGTAAAATTACCTTGCGGTGGTTCTAAAAGCGCCAAAAATTGGAAAAACACAATTGTTTTTGCATGAAATCAATTTGAAAGCACGGTTAAGTGTATCGCACCGCGCCGGAAGTTAATGCCGGCTACTCAAACGTCCGAATGCCGTTAACTTCCGGTGACTCACCGTTTTTTTTTTTTGCTTTTTTTCAGAGAACGATACACAAAAGTAAACAAATAAAATCTAAACATATACAAGTCCTCCTAACTAAAAATAATAACCAGAAACTACTTTAAATACACATGGTGTCCAATTTTTTTACTGTATTCAATAAGTAAAAATCATAAATTATAAAAGATTACAGAAAGGCTACTAAATGAATAAGATTTGTTAGATCATCTTACTTATTATAAAACCCAGGTTGTGTGTGTCCGTATGTTTATATATTGGATCGGATTTCCTACATTTTTCAACCGATTTCAACAAAACTTCACAGGACTACGTAAAATTACCTAGCGGTGGTTCTGACAGCGCCAAAAATTGGAAAAACACAATTGTTTTTGCACGAAATCAATTTGAAAGCACGATTAAGAGTTATACTTATTATTATAAAACCCAGGTTGGTTGTTTGTGTGTGTGTGTGTGTGTTCGTTTATATATGGGATTGCATTTCCTACATTTTTCAACCGATTTCAACAAAACTTCACTTTTATTTTTGGCTGGTAGTGTTTCTTATTGTCTTGCACACTTTTTCTTTATTTTTTTACATTCAGAATGCTTTAAAAATTCCATTTACAAGACAATTGTTTATGATAAAATTCTATTCAATCGTTAGACTCATAACGATTGAAAAGAATGTTTTTGTTTGAGTTTGGGGTTCACCAATTCATAACCCCCCCCCCCAAAAAAAAAACCCAAAAAAGAAACAAGACAAAACAAAAAAAAACTAATTAAGACATGCGTATCCGTCAACCTTAAACAATAATCTTTGTCAATTTTATTTTTCAGTCTTTATGATGGTTGATTCTTGATCTATCTCTTACTGTTACATCCCCGGGCAACGCCGGGCTCTACTGCTAGTAGTTTATATTTCAGGGTTATGTAGAATGCTTGATAGTTTTCCTGCAACATTGGCTTCACACAAAAAAATGAGTTTTTCATATTACTTAAAATAAAAACTTAACTTTCTCATTTTTAAATAAAAACATACCATCATAGAAGCTATAATATAGCATGGTTTTAGTCCTGCTCTCTTCCCCGCGTATAACGAAAAACCAGGAAAACCTGCTCGAAAATCCTGTTTTTTCGGCCTTAATACCCTGGATTTTCATTCGATGCTTTCCAAATTTGTCAGATAAATTATATATGACACACAAATTGTCTTGCGTGAATGTTTGTTTTTTAGCGCGAAAAAGAGGGGGGTCATCTGCTTTCATTTGTAGTTGAATCAAGCTCCGACGCTTCATCACTGTTTTTGTTTGATTATTAGATTTGTGAACAACGCCATACTATTTGAGAGTGATTTACGCCATAGGAAATTTACTAATTATTTAAAACATTGAAAGAATTTAAACCCGAGCAGAAGAAGGTAGAAGGTTTTATCGATGGAATTCCTTTATTAAGAACAATCAAACACTTGCGAAGGATATGTCGTAAAACGGTGATATGAAAGGTAGTAGCTTAGTATAGCGACGGATGATGTATACAAGCAGGAACGCAGGAAGACATTTCTAGACAGGAGGGTGCGGTTAGACAATTACAGCCATGTACACCCGGTCAACACCGGGTACCTCGGCTAGTCTGAAATAAAGTTTAACTTTAGACAAGTTTCACGGGATAACCAGAGTGGCTAAGAGGAAAGATTAAAGAAGATTATGAAAGATTATTAGCGTGTCTTACAATGTTATACTACATTATGAATTTTAGTCTTTAAATAATCACATCTTGAAATTAAATCAAAGTTTTGCTGCTTAAAAATGTACCCGCCTCACATTTATATGTTAATTCATTACGCTTTGATTTAGTTTTAAAAGATGCGAGGTCGTTTAAATTTTTATGTACCTAACTTCAAATCCTTTTACTTATTTTAAATAATCAAAATTTTGAGTAGAATTCGTTTATGTAGATCGATTTTTTAATATTTTCTAGACAGTATAATGTGCTGTAATCTGACACAATGTCCTACAAAAGGGTAAAGCTGTTTTTTACTACATGGTAACCAAAAAAGTTCTGTCTGTTTTTTGATTAGTAATTGAATGAAGTTGAAATATATACGAAATGCGTGTAGCAATTGTTTTAAAATTCGGACAGCCGGAAGTAGGAACATCAGACGTTATAAAAAACACGCGCACTGTGCCTGGCCATCAGTTATAAGCCGGACAGCTGTGAGAAGGATGGAAGTGTCTAGAGATCTCGTTCGGGGGTGTTTGCTTTACGACTTCAAAGTGGGCTTATCAGCAGCTTCATCAAGTCGCCGCATATGTCAAGCGTTTGGGGATAGTGCTGTGGATGAACGTACTGCAAGGCGTTGGTTTCGAAAATTCAAGTCGGCAGATTTGTCTCTCCATGATGAGCCTCGCAGTGGACGACCACAGGTCTTGAATGACGGAGTCCTGAAGGCAGCCATTGAAGAGGACAGTAGTCTAATGTGTGGTGAACTTCCAAGACAGTTCAACGTTTCCGATGAAACAGTTAGACTTCACCTGCACTGCCTAGGTAAGACGTACAAACGCTGTTGAAGGTCCACAACGGACAACGAGTAGCAGCCTACGTATCGCTGCTTTCTCGCCACCGTACCCCATCCTTATTCAATCGAGTGCTTACCAATGATGAAAAGTGGGTTCTGTACGAAACTCCCAAGCGTTCTAGACATTGGTTGTCTCCTCTGGATGCTGTCCCTCACGCTGCAAGACCGTCTATGCACCCACGCAAGACTATGCTTTGTGTGGTGGACAGGTCATCAAGTGGTTCACTATGAACTGCTACCAACGGGCCAAACGGTCACTGGAGACCTATACTCGCAGCAATTGAAACGTGTGCAACAGGCATTGCGCCAGAAGGAGCGAGCACTGGTGTGCTTTTTCTCCATGACAACGCCAGGCCGCATGTCGCGCGAGTGGTCAGGGATACCATACAGCAACTTGGGTGGGAGACTTTGTGCCATCCACCTTATTCCCCTGACCTTTCGCCATCCGATTACCACCTCTTCCACTCCCTGGATAAGCATCTTCGTGGGAAATCCTTCACCAATGAAGCAGACTTGCGCAAAGCCCCCACGGACTCCTTTGCGTCAACCCCCCGCCCGAGTTCTACCGCAAGGACATTGAACAGCTGGAGACACGTTGGCAGAAGATGCTGGATGCCGATGGCGATTACTTCGAAGACTAAATATAAGTTACACATACTGTGAAGCGTTTTCATTTTTCCTTTAAAAACGGACATAACTTTTCTGGTTACCTTGTATTATTTTTGCTATTTCATAGATGTTCATGATACCCAGTCTTGTGAATCTTGTGAATTTGTGCCGCTTTTGTAAGCGCGATAAAATAGATACCAAATAATTTCTGAAGACTGTAAGAAGCAGTATTGAACCCAAAGAAAAACGAAAAGCCATAATGTTGTGATAAAAAACAATAAAGATGAATATAATAACTATTTAGGAAAGAATGAAAATTTTTCATTGCTGTACTCAAGAAATGAGTTGAAAGTCTAATACTCTGAGTATTTCAAGCTCTATGAATTATGCCTATTTAATTATATAAGACATAAGTTATAATTAATGTTTCTGTAAGTATTCAAATACAGATATATCCATACACAGATGTAACAAACATGTAAATATGAGATTGCGTAAGGCGGCTTTGACGGTAATTCTTTTAGAAGTTTGTGACACCTCATCACGAGCTCAACTGCATTTTATAACACCCAAAAGAATTGAAAGTTTATTAAAAGCGATTATAAAGACATATTTCCTTTCGAATATATAGGTAAATTTAGATTTTTACACATATATGCGAGATTAATATACGTATTAAATTTCTTCTCGCTAACGTCTTCAGGAATTAGACAGACACGAGAAGACATACAAAATTTGCCCACTTACTTCAAATGCACACACACTAACGCCACAAAATATTAACATATAATATTTACCCGACCAATGAACTCAAACAACATAGAATTGATTTATCGAAACATTCTCTACTTACCTATTTATTTTAGCTGATGAAGCTACAATAACTGCACCGAATCATGTCAAATTTATAAGGGTTTTCCTAGGTGTACTTTATTAATTAATTAATGTGTATTTTCGATTAATACATACTTAATATATACTTACATGCGAGAGAGGCTTAAAAGTATGATTCACTTCCAGTAATCTGATATTTAGTCTCTAAAATACTGATGTTGGTCAGCTTGAAGAATATCATAATTGCCATCATCAGTCCCACGACTGGGTTTGGTCAGAGGATCTTTGCACAGCTGAGCACCTGGCCAGTTCCGTCTACATATCCGGGTTGAAAGCCAGAGAGGTAGCCATTCTTACATAACGTACCTTAGGTAAGCAGGCCTGGCAGAGTTCACTCCTCTCCATGTCCAACCTCAGCCGATGTCCTCTAATTTAGACATAGACATGTGGCCGTTATTTCCATCAAGAGAAAACTTTGTCCTGGTTGTTGACTTAAGTCTAGGAAGCCCTCGGCCCAATGAGACCATACCATCACATATTAGTATGCTTCAATGTCTCTCTTATTTCCTGAATTTTGATCTTAAATTTTCACTCGGATACAGGCTCTTGTTGTGCTTTGAAACTATGTACACTTGGCAATTCGCATCACGCTGTAGAGTCTGAAGACATTTCTTTTCCCTTCGTATGATATATAAAGGGTGTTCCAATAGCTTGAACTGATTTTAAATGTGAATTAAGTTTAAGCGTGTAATGATTTTTTTCTTTTTCTTTCAGATTTAGCGGACATTTTCGCGATATTATTTTTCACATATAATTGCCATGACTTAAATAACATGATCCAATAAAGAAATAAAGAAATTTTCATCAATAACACTGACTTATTTACTGCTGACTTTGATCCATCTTAATGACACACCCGGTAAAACTATGGTCATAGATAATTCATACGACATTTGACAGGATTTATTTTTAACCCAACTGGATATTTCGCCATCGTCTTCGCCAGAAAGGGCTGGTGGGAAAAACCGTCGCCATAGACCATGCGGCAGATATTGCTGGATTGCATGGTACTAGTAACATTTCTTTCAGTGAACTGACATAAAAGGTTTCAGTAACTCTTTATAATTATGCAAATACAATGCTGTATATTAATCTTAGATTGATATAGCAAAGAAAAACTGGCTAAGAAAACTAGGTTAGAACTTATGAGTAGGTGAGATAGCCTTCCCTGGCTTCCAGCATTCGATATCTAGTCCTTAAATCAGAATGGGACGTTCAGCAGCGCCGCCGGTATAATACGGACCTATTTAAGCCTTATCGCAGGCCGTTATTATATCTTATCTATCGAACCACGTGAGTCTTCGAATTATCAACTTATTAGGCATGTACCGCTTTTTGGCAAATACTAGTGGCTGTAATCAATTCCGAGTTTATTATGAATCTCACTTAGTATTGTTTTCTTTTGCGCTTCTTTAGGTCAGCCGTGGATATGTTAACAGTCAGCCGTGGATATTTATGCGGGTGTTCTCTAGGGATCTATCCTTCGCATACTTGTTTCTTACTTTCATCAACGACCTTCCTGGTGCTATCATTTGCCAATTTGATGACACAACATATAACACAACTATATATATATTTCAGTTCTATTGGTTCGATAAAGTAAAACTGAGAGTTGATCTAGGAAATAACATTCAATCTTGTGTTTACTGGGTTAAGAAAATGCTTGTAAATTTTAACGCCTCAAAACGAAACCGCTCAATTTTAGTCATTTTAAAGAAACATTTTTATCTTCCATCAGCATGTGGTTTAGTCCAAACTACAGGCGTTCAACTCCTCCTTGGTCTCGTGTTTCTTCTGGACATGTTCAAGGATAGAACCCTAGAGAACACCCGTATGAATGTGAAAGGAACAACATGTGTGGCCATTCAACACAATTTTAATTACAAGCTTTCCTAAGAAATAGATCAAATCTAAAAAGATACCATAACCTTTCAACTTGTGAAGAAGACCAGTATGCCGACCTGAGATATCTGATGCCAGAGCCCGACCTTTGCCGTTTTATCTAAAGCTTGACGGTCTCTTTCAGTAATAGCTGTTAACATATCCACGGCTGACCTAAAGAAGCGCAAAAGAAAACAATACTAAGTGAGATTCATAACAAACTCGGAATTGATTACAGCCACTAGTATTTGCCAAAAAGCGGTACATGCCTAATAAGTTGATAATTCGAAGACTCACGTGGTTCGCTCGAATTATTACAAATAGAAACTACTGAATCTATTGCTAAGCCTGCTGTAAGGGAATCTGGTTCATAATGTCGTACTAGATAACCTTTCTCGTCAGAATGTATCATGGACGATTATAAATCTACCATTCTTCCGTCCAATGAATATTGTTGCCACATCTCTATATATCTAGTATTCTTGAGATAATCTAATGAAGAATCTATAAAATTATATTTTCTCACCTGGCATCTCGGCATCAGTCAATTTTCCACCGCTGTAAAAGACCTTCACGGTGATTTTGTTATAAATATTTTCATGGCAATTGTTCTAAGAAGCACCTAACTAATGAACACCTCGACTCCATGAATGTAAGTAAAAGTTCTATAAGGATTCAATATTGCCGGCCACAATCTTAAGAATATATGAAAATGACACAGTGTTGATAGCAGACATGGGCAGGAAACTACAAAAGCTCCCATAGAATGTAGCGACGGAAACCGAGAAGAAAGGACTAAATATAAAGTACAAGACAAAAGGTATGATTATCAACAAAAGGATGAACACAAAATGCAAATTAAAAATTCAGGACACTAAAATCAAATAAGTAAAAAAATTACAATATCAGGGAAGTATTTTAACAAAGGACGGAAAGATTGCGAAATGTCTTCAAAACGCAACGTAGATTATTAACAGGCAGAAAAACTTCGTTAGAAACGAAGAAAAGAGGAAAGAGAACTGAACTGTTACGTGATATGTGTCCTCCTATATGGCTGTGAATGCTGGACAATCTCCTCAAAGATGAAGAAGAAACTTGAAGCAACAGAAATGTGGTTCTACAGAATGATTCTGAGGATACCATGGACTGAACATCAAGGCTTTAGAGAAAATAGAAACAAAAAGTAATCTTATACTTAAAAACAGGAAGAGGTAGTTGAAATTTCTGGGAAATGTAATGAGGAAAGTGGGCTTGGAAAATATGATACTCACAGCACAGACTGTGATAAAGAGGGACAGAAGAAAGCGGACCATAACATATTTGATGAGCTTGAGTAAATGTATAGCATAACAGGTTTTGGAAAAAATAACAAAAAGAAAATACCTATTAAGAACTACAAGAGACAGGAAGATGTGGAGGGACATGATCGCCTACGTCCTTAATGGACACGGCGCATGAAAGAAGAAGACGAGTTTAAAAAAATAGGTATCACCATTCTAGTGTTGAAATAGCTAGGCGTAACCATATGTTCGATTGAAATTCTGCTCTCGCACTTATCGTATCAGTATCTCTACTGCGGCTTCTTGTTTCCTTTCAACTACAATCTTCAGAAATTTAACTGCAAAATTAATCGTTACCTTCTGTCTTTCTGAATCTTATTCTTTTATTTCGTTTTCTCCTCACTAATGTATTTTCATTTTCTTTCACTCTCAGTAACCCCATGAACCTTAGAGGCATTATCACCTTGTATGGGATAAAATGAATTCAAAAACGTATGTAGAATAGTGAGGTTCAGACTGGCATATCCAAAATCCAACCCGGGGACAAATTACGGCAACTGGCCAAATTTTACATGCTCACCCTCACCCCATCCGTCTTTGAATTTATCAGTTATGGTCCGCTAATATTGACAATCAGAGTATGTAAATTACACATCTAAAAAATATAATTTCATGCTTTGCCAAAAGATGGGAGCAGTACTGTGTGGACGCCCTCTGGCAGTATATTTCTGACCTTGGCCTTTTTTAGCTATTTCTAAAATCACTGCATTTGAACCACATCACTGCCTTTAAAGCAGACCTGGTTTACATAATACAGTCCAGATATCAGTAATAAAAAATAAATAAATCTCCGTAGACACGTAAACCAGACTAAACGAAAATCATCTTCCGTTTTAAATTTAGACACCCCAATCTTACCCTGACTTAACACCTATGAATGTAACTCTATACTGATTCAAATTATTAACACCCTGCGCCGCGCTTTATATAAACAATCGCGCTGGCCGTTATCATGGAAATTTTGATTGCAATAATGAATCTGCTATTAAAACACGTAAATTTCAGAAATAAGTTATTCCAAAAAAAATTTCGCTTGAAGATGGAACAGAGATTACTTTAATTCAATTTAATTCAAATAATTATATTGAAGTTTTCGGCTCTTGTTTTGAAACAGGAGAACTCTTATATAGCGTGTTGGAATCATATTTTTAAATAAATAATTATATTTATGGTCTACTTTTGTATTGAGCACTATTTTTTAAAAATAATAACAAAAATACTAAAGAATTATTTACCTAACCAGTTCTTTCCTATTTTCTATATATTTTCATGCGGCTTGTTGCTGCGTGGTAACAACCAAGTACGTCTGAAAGACTAAATCAAGTGTGTCACCCAATCGCTCTTAACTTTTGCTTCGCCCATTTTCAGACATTTACACAAGCTGGCACCTCCTATGATCAGTTTGCACTAGTAATAGTGTATAACGAATGCGACAGAGAGTCCCGCGTTTAAGATTCGATGTGTGATAAATTAGCCAATCACCGGAAGTAAGCTATGGCGGGATCAAGGAAAAGATGTTCATTGACATAGACAATAGAATCATCCAGACTTCGACTTGTACATCTTTGTCCCATACTTGTTTGGCCATTGTAGCGAGTTAATTAAAATGAGTCTGCAGATGTAAATATCTATCGGAAAAATGGAATAGAAATGCCTACATAATATTTTCTAATATGCCCTATTCATGAATCACAGAGCTAAATCATCGTACTTTCATGATAAATTTATAGCCCCCACCTATATAGCCTCTATCAAGTACTACTCAAATTATGGTTCGTCTGCTGGTGCCGGTACGCGAGCCATCATTTGCCGGTACGCGGGCCATCATTTGCCGGTTCGCGGTGTGTTCCCAGGAAACATAAAAACAGTAGTCGCATTCCACGCTACGGGAGACTGCCGGGATATCTGATTCGATGTTTTGTTTTTTAATATTTTCATTTTTGTTTTATATTTATTATGGTTACAATTTTCAATTACTGACTGATGTTAAAAGTCATTTCTTTACAACTAACGAATGCAACGTAATGAACAGCAAAGCAATGAACTTAAATACGTATGACAACACCATTATGAAAATGTGACGTGAGACTGTGTAGGAATCACACCTAGGAATACCAAAAGGCCATTTTCATAGACATATATTTCTAATTTGGCCTTTAAAAAACACTGAAAAAACTGCCAGTACACCACATCAGATAGTTTGAGAAGCATTACTCTAGACACTTATTGCTCGGTTGAGTCTACATAGCGTCCACAAGGTGGCGCTACCGCCCACGCTGAGTATCATTGGTGATATGCGTTTTTGCATCACTATATCCCGACCAGTCTAAAGTTGTTTCGTATAAATACTTACACAATTCATCAGACATTTGGAAACCTAGAAGTAATGTGCTGTTTAAACACTTCGTGGATACTTTTTGTAGCTTCTTAGCATTTTAAAGATTTTCAGAGAAATATTTAATTTTAATTTCATTGAAAATGTTCTTTGTAATCTTTGTTTAATCGCAGATCATTTTCAGGCCGTTTGCAAAAAGTAAATGCAAGTCCTCATTGGGCGGGCAGTAATCCAAAATTACAAGGCGCATCACTTACAGAGTTATCTCGGTAACCGATTTGCGAGACAGTCTGGAACCTTTTTAGATCTCGATTACATCAGTTGCCGCCTTCGCTAACTGCAGCCAATCTCCGCCATCAACTCCTTTCCTTCCTACTTTAAGCATATAATATCAATTCAGAAAGTGCCAATTAATTATAAAATCTTAACTGTGAGTATGACAAGAAATGTAAAAATGATGTCAGGAAAGATTAAAAAGTAGCAGAGACGACAAAGAAAACTGGAAAAATAAGAAAACCTGTTTTATATAAACTCAACATGTTTTCTCTCCTTTTGTACAAACAGAAAATATCGGCAAGAGAATAATTTAATATTTTCTGATCAATATACAAGTAAAATCATCCAATTTGATATTTCACTTTTTTGTATATGCCGTGTATCGCCAGCACGGATGTGATCATGCCTCTCCCCAATTCATTGTCCTTTGTAGCGCTTTATAAAATTTATCTTAGGTCATCTCTCTTAAATCTTGTTCTGTCATAAAGCTCGCTAATATGGTTATGCGTTTTTTTCTTACCGTCAATCAGCCCTGTGAGTATTAAATTTTTAAAGCCCTCTTTCCTCATTATATGCCCTAGAAATTACAGCTGTCTCTTCCTGATGTTAAGTATACGTGCTCTATTTTGTTTCTATTTTCCCTAAAACATTGTCGTTTCCTCATCATCCTTCTTTAGAATCATATTTCTGTTGCCTCTTCTGTCTTCTCCATCTGTGAAAAGATTGTCCAGTATTCATTGCCATATAGGAGAATTGATATTACGTAACAGTTCAGTAATCTGTTCTTTGTTTTTTTCTGTTTCTTAATATTTTTATTAGCTTTTGGGAGGCAACGTTCTCTATCCCAGTATAAGAATTTTTCCGTCCTCTCTTAAAACACTTCCCAGATATTTAAATTGTTGTACTTATTTGATCTTGGTATCTCAGATTTGTAATTTGCATGTTGGGCATTTTTCGTTTTGCTATCAACCATACATTCCGTCTTCTTGTAATTGACGATTAATAGTTTCCTTTCGCTTTCCTTCACTACATTCTATAGGATTTTTGTGGTCTCCTTTCTGTGTCAGTTGTGTCATTTGCACATGTGTTGTTGTTAAGACTGTGGCCACGAATAATGAATTCTGTTAGGACCTCTATTTCTCTCCTAATCTCCTCACTATATAGGTCGAATAAGTCCGGTGAGAAGATACATTCTTGTCTTATAAACTTTATTATTTTTACATATTTTCCGAATTCGTGTCCTCTCCGTACGCAGACCGATTACTGCCAGTATAAGTTCTGAATTATCTTAATATTCTCTAATCTAATATACAAATATATCGAGATTACCTAGCAGTTTCAACATCTTTTTGTGGCGTTCAAACGACCTTTTAATTTTCCACGTTTCGCACCTGTACGCCATAGCTGGCAATATACGTTTTCATAGGACACCAAACTTCACTTTGCGGACTCTCGTCTTTGAGTAGACGCTCTACTATTTTAAATATTTGAATCACGGTCTCCGGGAGCACATATTTTTTTCCTCGAATTCACAGGGTGAAATATGTAATTTACAATATTTATTAAGCCAGGGTGTCTGTTCAAATAGGGGGTGGGGGCGCAAAATAACTTTTGCAATGGTAGGAAATAATGACGGATGAGAAATACGTTGTTTACTTAGAATATATATATATATATATATATATATATATATATATATATATATATATATATATATATATATACACACACACACACACACACACACACATATATATATATATATATATATATATATGTGTGTGTGTGTGTGCTATAGAGAGATGATGCTCTTATGGTTGTAAAAAAATCTACGAGAATTGAGGTAGATTAACTAAGAAAAATGATTTATAGGGAATTTAAAAGTTTAGATCTTAAGTTTAAAATAAGGACCAATACTGAACAAGTTAATTTTCTCTATGCAACATTAGATCAAGACTATGACAATTTTCAGCCTTATATGAAAAATAATTCCAACCCAATCTATATTCACCCCAATTCCAATCACCCCCCCGTCTGTAATCCGACATATTCCTTCCTCTGCAGAACATAGGATTAGCAACCACTCATCAAATATGGATGTATTTGATAAACATAGCAGTGAATACAATAAAGCTCTTAAGAACAGTGTGTATATTTGCGTCGAAATTCAGTTTAGAGAATTTGACGATAGTAATTCAAAGAAAAGAAATATAACTAGGAAGATCATCTAGTACACTCCCCTCATTTAATAAATTAATAAACACTAAGTTAAGCCATAAGTTTCTCGAATTAATCGATAAACATTTTCCGAAAAGCAACCCTCTTAGTAAAATATTTAATAGGAATACACTAAAACTTAGTTATAGTTGCACTAATAATCTCGAGAAAATCATAAAGTTGCATAACAATAAAACGCTACACCAATTCAATAATTTTAATCATGATGCTAGCAATAATGAAAATATCGTTAAGTACAGTGACCAGTGTAACAGTAGGAATCCTAACCAATGCCCATTGTCTAACAAATGTTTAACTGAATCCCTTGTGTATCAGTGTTCTATCTCTACAATAGAAAATCCGAATGTTGAAAAGTCTTATATTGGTAGTACGAAGAATTCTTTCAAAACCCGATGATATTAGCACAGATCTTCTTTTACTAATATTACTTATAGAAATAGTATCTCACTTTCAAAATGTTTTTGGAAGTTGAAAGAAGAAAATAAAACTGCTAAAGTTAAATGGAATAATTTAAGACTGGCAAGGACATGTAGATACTTATATGAACCCCAGGAGAAAATGCATATTAACAGGTATTGTATAGGGATGATATATTAAATCAAAGATTTGAATTAACATTTAATTGTAAACATATCATACCTTTGATTCTACAATCTTACTAGAATTTAAAATTAGAAAATTGCTTCTTCTTATATTTTAGAATAACCTTGTTGCACCATATAAAGCTTATTTTTTGTCAATAAGATCAATTTCAATGTAGAATAATTTGTATATTATTCTTCTAGAACTGCTGATAATATTTAGTCTAGAGCTATACATGTGTGGCTGACATTTTGACATTTTCCGTTGATTGGTTTTATTAATACCCTATATAAGACCCTTAAGTTAACAGTCGTATTTTGTTTCATCTATATTTTTAATTATTTTTATATGATCTATATGGCTAAAGTTTTCTTTGATCTATTTATTTAAATATTTTGTTTCATCTATATATTTTAATAATTTTGTTAGATCTTTTTTGTTTTCTTTTTATTTATTTCTTAAAGGACCATATTATTTACTGACTATAAAATTGAGAAATTTTAACTTTTAACTTACATGATATGAAGTTTGTCAAGTGCCTTTTTATATTACGTTTGCTTTCTCATAGGAAATGATATGTATCTTATGTTAACATTGTAGAAAACTTGCATTTTTATCAAATATAACGTCTAACTTGTCTACGATTTAAAATCGTAGACAAGTTAAAATTTAAATTTTTAAACCTCTTACATAGTGTAGGCCATTTTGATTGGTGGTTCTGATTATAAATAAAACAATTTCTGCTGTTATCTCCTCCCTCTTCTTGCCTACTTTTTCTTATTCTTCCTTTTCTCTGGGAAAGAGATTGTATCTTGTCTTTCTTTCTTACTCTTTTCCTTTGCATTTTTTCGTGTGAAAAGAGGTTGTATCTGGTCTTAAATCTCAATAAATTGTCTACTAACCAATCATTTACTAAGGCCTGATGAGATGTGTTAATACATATTGAAACATGATTGTATTTATGTTGCGTTATTCGCATGTTGGTGTAATATCCCAATATATATATATATATATTGCTCTACTATTGTATTGTATGTTGGTGTAATATCCTAAATATATATATATATTGGACTACTATTGTATTGTATTGAATCCTCTTTAAAATTAATGTTACGAAAGTCAGAATTTATATTCGATTTGTTCTTATTTCATATATATATATATATATATATATATATATATATATATATATATATATATATATATATATATATATATATACAGATAGAGAGATAGATAGATAGATAGTTCAAAAGTTTGCGACCACCCTTTTTTTAATTGGCCCCAAAAGTATTGCCTTTGTACTTCAAATAAGAGAAAATTACTTACAAGATTAAAAATTGAGACATGATTTTTATTAAATTTTGTTCTCGTCAAAATATCCTCCTTTTGCTTTGATTACTACAGCACAAATTTTTGGTATTCGTTGTAAAAGTTTCTCAAAGTATTAGTTTATCAAAGATAATTTATTCCATTCTCTTTTCAATGACTCAAAGAGCTCTTTTTCATTTTGGGGGGTGAAAATGTTTTACTTTTCTGTTAAACTCATCTCATGCTAATTCTAGGGGCCGCTTCAAATCTTTCGAAATATAGTGTATATATAGTTTAAAACGTTTCGTCCTTCAAAGGGACTACATCTAACTAAAATGATGTTCTTGCTGATGGAACTGACTATATGTTGGAGCAGGGAGGGCGAAAGCAAAAACGATAGTTTTTAATATATATATATATATATATATATATATATATATATATATATATATATATATAAGTTAAGTTATAAGGAACTTGGTAAACCGAATTGGTAAATCCAAAGAGGATGAAATCCTGAGAGCTCAATGTGAGGACAGAGCTAATATGTATTTTTTTTCATTACATAATGGTACCTTAAAGTGGTTTGTTTTTTCATTATATATATATATATATATATATATATATATATATATATATATATATATATATACCGAGAGGCACGCTGAAAATGTAGGTACGCTAAAGTTAAAATTTCAATTTAAAATTTCTAGTCGTCCAAGGCGACTTCATTCAGCTTCTCAATGTGTTTGGTTTTATTGAAGTTGTATTTAAATGTCCCACATCATGATACAGTAGATTTTAATAAGAAAGGATTAAACGTATTACATGTGGCTTAGAAATCCCTAAGTGCACAGGAACAGTGCAAAAATCATTTCAGAAAATAAACAACGGATAGGAAAATATCATTAGAAATACAGAAAAGAATTTTGAACTACTGTGCTTCTATTTTATCATTCAATTACCCACCATTGATCTAATATACAGAGCTATATATATCATATTTCTCTCATTCATCGACCTCTCGTTCATCAGCTCATTATGAGCTTTTTCCCCAACGTTGCAACTGAACAATAGTTTAATTATATTTCAGTTGATTTCAAAACCCACATTGAGATCTTCGCTCTTTATGTCATTTAGGATTTCTTGTAATTTATTGTTCAGATATTAGTAAAATATCGTCAGCAATTTTTTATGTTTTAAATATATTTTATACTGATTTCTCATTTGATTATACGCCTAAGTAATTACTAGTTACGGTTACTAGTATACAGGAAGAGTTAAATGCATGCCTTCACACAGAGCATTATTCCTGAAGTGATATGGGCAGTTTCTACTGAAGTGCAATTTCATTTTTCAGACGTTAAATCACACGACGAGACGAATTCGTTATATTCACTTTTGCACAAATAACATTGGAAAAGAATCCGTCTGTTAGTCCTATCAGCAAATTGAACTGATATTGAATACATGTACCGTATGTCATTAGCAAGCGATACGAGCAAAGTCTCTACTCAGGACATGATATTACGTTGGTTTCTAGCCTTGTGCCAGACTAATGTAAATTGAGTAAATATTTATACTGATATTTTAAGGGCTTCTAGCGTGCAGAGGCGGTACGTAGACTAATCTTGTACCAAATTCCTTCTTAATTTTCTTTTCACTGAGCACCACAGTATCGTGTCCTTGTGAAAGGTTAAATTTAGTTTCTTGAAAGTTACTTTTTGACATTTTTCCAGCTATCGGTTAAATAGTAGGACTTGTGCCAGACAAAAATTCTTACAATCCAAAAATATGTTTCGGCTTTAAATAAAATTAAAATGGTTGATAAGCTGTAAAAAAAAAAAGCAAAACAACCAATCAATCTTTTTAACATTTTCGATTATATTTCTTTGTTTGTCCCTGATTAATTTTTTGTTACCGTTGTTATTTTCGGTTCAGAGATTTAGGATACAATGTTACATTATTCTATTTTATTTTCTTCATTCCTCTTTAAAAAAAAAAAAAAAAAAAGGTCCCGCAGCCATCACGTTTCATTTCCTTTCCCTTCTTGTTTTAGTGAACAATAATACAGCAGAAAAATTAATACATTCTTAAAATGTTGGGTTGTTCGGAAATTTCATACCGATTTTAAGTTCATTTTCCAACACGAAAGAACAAGAAAATTTGTCGACAGATATAATATACTTACGTTAGAACACATTTCAAACTATGTGTTCAGAGAGAAAGTTTAATATTACGTTATTTTTGCATCCCTATGAAAAGAGATTATAAGGTGCATTTTTGTTACGCCGCCAGATATATTCACCAGATTGCTCCTTTGGATATTCATTTATTCAGATCATTGTAAAATAATCTCAATGATAAAATATTGAATTCTTTGGATAACATAAAAAAAACACTTTTTCTTTAGTTTTTTGCGAGGTACCAGCGAAATTCTGGGAAGATAGAATATTTTAACTGAAGGAAAAATGGAGAAAGGTTGCGCCACATAGTTCATATTTAGTTGAATAAATATTTAATGGCATAATTTGGTTTCGTGTCTTATTTTCCATTAAAATCAGTATGAACATTCCGGGCAACCCAATAATACATTGATTTCATTCCAAAAACATAGAAAATAAAATAGATTATTATAAATCGTTACACAAAATTTCTTTCTCATTGTAATTTCTTCTTCAAATCTGTATATATATATATATATATATATATATATATATATATATATATATATATATATATATATATATATATATATATATATATATATATAATTGTGCATTTGGGCAGTCTTTTTTATAAATTTCATTAAATCTTGGATTCAGTTCTTAGCTTTTGTTGTTTATCGTAAGACAAGGCTTTTTTCTCTGAATGTTCTAGTGTTACATTCTTTGTTGACTGACGGGTCAAAATAATGACGTAATAATGTCGTTTTTTGACGTATTTGCAACGTCAAAAAACGACATTATTACATCATAATTTTTGCACCAACCTAATAATTTAATGATTCCGTATTTGATCAGCAATCCATCTTTATTTTCATTAAATGTTGGATTCAGAAAAAACCTTGTTTTACAAAAAATCACAACATCTAAAAATGAAATTATTAAATAACATGAACCGGCTGCCAACAAGGAAATTAACACTAGCGAGAGAGAGAGAGAGAGAGAGAGTATGTGTGTGTGTGTGAGAGAGAGAGAGTGTGTGTCAGAGAAGAGAGAGAGAAAGAGAGATTAATAAATATACATATTATCCCTCATCGATAGCACGACTGGAGTTTAATGCACAGTGTAATAATCTTGACGTACTGAGTATGGACGTTACGTAAATAATTTGTTTCAAAATATATCTAGTTATCGCAATATTGGTGCAGTTATATATTCTCAGTAAGTTTATCGCCTTGCTTGGGATGAATCTTATTAATATATATATATATATATATATATATATATATATATTAGGTTTGTGCAAAAAATAATGTCGTTTTCTCACATAGTAACATATGTTAAAAAACGACATTATTTTTGCACCAACCTAATATATATATACATATTCGTGCCAAGCAAGGCCATAATTTCACTGAGACGCAAGGGGTTACGGGGAGTGAAACGCAATTCTAAACAGGAAGCAAAGGATAAACTTATACTTCTGTTCAAAATACCGGGATATTGGCATCAAAATCATAACTTGTGGGGATGTTAAAACTTTCGGAGTAGTTAAAATGGATTTCCTCGCAGGAGTTTTATATTTATCCTTGTTTTTGTTTTTTTTGTTTTTTTTATAAGTATACTATTAAAACTGTTAAAATTGGTTTGGCTAAAATAAAACTTTAACTCAATGGACCTTGTTCTTCTAATATTTTGACATCTCTTTTAATTTCCATGTCCCATTCTTACCCCTCCTTTTCAGCTACTATGAATCTCTCTTTCTCCCTAGAAACTCTGCTGTTTGCCTCAAACAACTCTTCTCAAACTACTTAACTGCAGCTATTGTTCTTGCAAAATCTTCAGTTCTACATTTTTAACTACAAAAATAGTTTTCTCTTTTTAATATAACTTCTTTTCAGCAAGATTGTCTTCATTACCGACCTTTTATTACTTCACTTTCCTTTTCTACAATATAGCCATAACTTTTTCTGTCTCGAGTTTATTTAGATAACGTTTTCCACCATCTGTAGCCAGATTTCCCTTTTTCTTTCTTTCACCATTTCGCCTTTTCACGCACTTGTCACCCTTCCCACTTCTCGCTTCTCTCCATTCAGAACTGACGTCGAACACAGCAAGAAATTGAAGCGTTACCCAGTTGTGACGTCATTATCACAGACGTATCTTTACTGACAGCCATCCCATCTCGACATATATATATATATATATATATATATATATGGGAGCATTACTCTGTGGATTGTATATATATGATAGGATATATTTGCACCATTTTTGCACACACAGGAATAACCAAACAGAAAAGTTAATACTATTTCACTCTGAAATATACACATGCGCATTTAAGCACATGAACAGGTACCTATCGAAAATCTGTCTTTGCTGCCCACCAAAGCAATTGCGCATAACACTTATATATATATATATATATATATATATATATATATATATATATATATATATATATATATATATATATATATATATCGCGCGCGTGTGTGGATAAATAGATAAAGATTTTCCGTACGTAAGTTGTATTAAAAAATAAGTATAGATGTTATTATATATAAATGATTACAAATAACGCGCACATATAGGGACATATGGAATACATACTCGAGGCGTTAGATGAGCATTTGAACACACACACGCATGCATGTATAGGAAGACGCCTATATGGATATACATACGCACGTTTCGATATAAAATGTTAATAATCTACATATAGACATATCTGTATGTGTGTGTGCTTTTGTAAATGCATATGTGATCTGATCATCTGAGTCTGTTTTTTTTTTTTGTGTGTGTGTGTGTATGTGCGGTATCGCTGCTTAGCTGTGTGCTGGATCTGAATTGATTTGGACATTGAACTCTGTCTATAATTGCAGAGTTAGATATCTGTCTTTTCTTTCTTTTCTTTTCTTTCCTTTTTTTTCTGTTGCTTCCTTTGTTTATTGGTTCTCAGAATTTCTATTTTCTTGTCACATTAAATGCAATTCATTGAAAGGTTTTGTGTCGGTCCGCTCACAAGCGTAGTTTAGAGCAATATTTGTTGTTTGATACTCAAATATGCCTGCCATTCTACGATCTGAAGTTCAATGTGGACTCCTTGTTTATTATATGGTTCTCTCACCATCTTCAAGTTTTTCCAGGGAGAAAATACTCAAATCTCTCTGTATATAATTTTAATCGTTTCACCCTAAGCATGGAAATAAATCCACTAATACTGAAGGTGTTACTCTGTGTAGAAATATATGAGAAAAAGAAAAATATTATTAAGGAGCGATGACAATAACTGAACAGGAATTAAGAAGACAGAAGATAATGATTGACTGTCCACTGAAATTTTGAAGATCAAACTTGACTGGAAAGCAAGGAGTTTTAAGAGGGTCCCGCAAGCGAGAAGTGATAGAAATGAAACTGTTAGCAGACATCTTACGATTACATCTAGCCTTGCGTGATGTCGACATTACAGAAAGATCTAGATGGGTTCAAAACAAGTTTTATTTCGAGATTTGATAAGAATGACTGATTAAGTTCAAAAAGTCTTCCAGAAATATTATAATATTTCAAGTTGTTTTAGGTGGCTTTTATATTGTGCAAAGATGGCAGCAAGAAGAGATAAGGTGAAAAGAGGTGGTTAGCAACATTGGTGCAAACTTACTATTTAATCACGCGGATCCCCACAGGCAAATAAGTTTGTATGCTGTCATTACTTTGTGTTTTGTAAATGTATACAAATGTGCGCGCTTTAAATTGATACTTTTGAGAATTGATGCAAGTTTGGTTGTGTGTGTATGCGGTGTGCGTTTCGAGTTTAATGTATTTTTAATGATGTGCATACACGGCTAGTATATACAATCGTTGTGTCTTCCGAGTGAACTCGATATGTTCTGCTGACTTTACATTACTTTATTATGGGAATTATGGGATCCTCATGCGTCCCTGTATGGATAAAAAGACATTTTTCTGATTCTCCCTTTCGACTTTAGCTTTTACTTCCACTTTTTGGCAAGCTTTCTTTCTATTCTTTTTCCATGTTATTTTCGTTTTTTACAAAGCTTCCAGAGGCACACAATTGCTTCTTCTTACTGCTGGTAGGATAAACCGAAATTCATCTTGATATAGATAAAAAGTACGGTGTTTGTTTTAACTGTAAACATATGCAATAGATCTGACATGTCTTCGTGATATTTTACATTTATCAACCTATTCTTTTTACTTATTTTTAATTTGTATTAGTTTGTATTTCATTTTATTCTAGTGTAGAATACGATGTTTTAATTGCGTAAAGAGCGGCATTTCTGCTTATGATCTGACTATAACATTAGACTACTTTCCGAACGATGTTACACACAGGCACACACAAAACCGTACACACAACCACACGCTAGTGCACACACACGCATAAAATGTACATATATAAATGCATATACAACATATATGCACAGACAGACATACCCACACACAGATATATATATATATATATATATATATATATATATATATATGGTATAAATAATTTTTCAATGCGTTGCAATGGATAAAATTACATATTTGGCAGTGTAGGAAATTTTAGAGAAAATGGAAACAAAAAAGGATAAGTATAATTGACATAATGAAATACGTGCGCTTAACATCAGAAAATTGTAATTTCTAGAGCACATAATGAGGAAAGGTAGCTTAGAAAATTTGACACTCACATGATAAAATGATGGAGAGAGGGGTATAGAAAAACGGCTCATAACCTATCTAACGTGCTTGTGTGCAGAGTTGATAGAGAGGTTTAGGAGTGATAACAAAATGATAAATTTTACAAATTACTAAAATGGACAGAAAATTGCGAAGAGTCATGTTCGTCAACGTCTTGAGAGTAAACGGAACGAAGAAGAAGAAGAAGAAGAAGAAGAAGAAGAAGAAGAAGAAGAAGAAGAAGAAGAAGAAGAAGATATTATTTGGTGAGGTGGGAATTTCACTTCTCAGACGCCTCGAGAATACGTCATCATAAAATGTCGAATAACATAATTAAAATGGCAGGCCGCACACATGTTAGCGTGTAAAGATCATTTAGGTTCATGAATTGAATTGAATTTGATGTTGAAAATCAAAAGCAAAAACATGGAAATTGAGTTACATTGCAGAAAAAAATCTATGATACAAACTGCATAAATAGAGATATACAACTGGTAATTCGAAAGGAATGTCACACGAAATGTCCGCTGTTAATTCCTATATATATATATATATATATATATATATATTAGGTTGGTGCAAAAATAATTTCGTTTTCTAACATATGTTACTATGTGAAAAAACGAAATTATTTTTGCACCAACTTAATATATATATATATATATATATATATATGCATATGCTATTTTGTAATGTATACGTTCCTGAATAATAAAAAAAAATCGTTAAGAAGGGAATGGTATCCCTTGTCAAATGGCGATTAATGAAAATCAGTAAAATATATTGAACTATTTTACATAGACACATATTTGGGCGTTTATTACTTTAAAATTTATTTTAAATACATTACTACGTTATGTTCATTTTGCATGTCACTAAAACAGTTTATGAAATAAAGTTGGCAATTCAAATGTTTTTATTTTGTAAACTCTTCAGATGAAGGTAAAATTAACTACGCGCGAATATATATATATATATATATATATATATATATATATATATATATACATATATTATTATATATGTTATTATATATATATGTATATATATATATATATATATATATATACATATATATATATTATTTTTGTTATTTTGGTTAGTGTATCTATTAAGTATATATATATATATATATATATATATATATTGATTGCCTTAGTATATATATATATATATATATATATATATATATATATATATATATATATATATATATATATATATATATATATATATTGGTAAAAAGAGAATGTGTTAGAAAGGTATAGAGAAAAGTGAAACCGATTAAAGTAAAGTAGTTTTTTCAAAATCCATATGTAAATAAAACAATTTTAATAATTGTCTGTGAAATATATGTATTATAAATATTACATATAAATATATAAACAGTACGTTTTCTTCCAAATTTTAATATATATTTCGTGCTATGCCATCATTTGATCTGTCCTCAAAGATGGGCAGCGCGGGTGTGGCTTTTTTGTCCTGCTAGAGGCTTACATTCTTTTGCACAGATGTGGCAAAGTTGGGCGTCATTTGCAGTGGTTGTTATATAAATGACGCATAACGTGTAATAAATGACTTATCTCTATGTGTGGTGTCTTTGATGATTTTTTAGGCCAGCTCTACTTAGACGCGTCCACGTTCATTGCACGATAGATCATATTCTTTGCCAACATTTCCAGAGAAATTAACATCAAGACCCTTAAGATGATGTATATTTCTCCCAAGTTTCTTCCTTGCCAATGTGTAGTGCACACACACACACACACACACACACACACACACACACACATATATATATATATATATATATATATATATATATATATACGTGAACATTGATGTCAAAACCCAGAGGTGATGCTTCCTGCTCAGTCTCACTGTTTTCTTGTTGAATTAGCTAAATGCAAGCATAAGTTCTGTTCAAAGAGTTCCTCTTCTCGCCCTTTTCGCTTGTGGAACTCTCTTACAGTTCTTAAATTCCTTACCTCCTACAACCTTCAAAAATTTAAATTGGCAATCGCCATTTTCTGTCTTTCTGGATCTTGTTCTTCTTTTGTACTTTAGAATCACTAAAGTTTTTCTCATTCTCTTTCACACCAAATAACTGCACCAGACACTCACTGGTTAATTTCTCCAATGACCCCTAATATTCACTGACCAAGGGTAAAGTTCATTCCTTCAAAAAACCGTAATTTTCTATATGCATTTATTAAATAATGACAAGTTAAAAAAAAATGTTATACTCACTTAATATTTGATTGCCTTAGATGTGGCTCTCGGTCAAATGTATGATTCGCTCAGTCGTACTAGATCTAGCGAGGCAAAGTTGATAAATATTACACTACTTCGAGATGTCCAAAGGTCATTTGAATATACTCGTCTAATAAATACAGGCATAATAAAGAGATTTAGATTCAATCATATTACCTGAGTACAGTCAATAAGTCTCCTTTTAGTAGTTCTACTACGATTCATTATTGGCGAACACAATCTTAGCAATGACACAGTTTTGATAGCAGACACGGAAAGAAATCTGTAAACACTCCTACAGAAGGTAGTGAAGGAAATCGTGGAAAAAAGATTGAACATCAACTGCAAGAAAATAGAATGCATTGTTGTTGATATGGGGACAAAATGCGAAAATTAAATATCAGGTAAGTATTTTAACAGAGAACCGAATGCGTGACACTGAAATCTGAAGTCGTATTGGGACAGTCAAAGAAACATTTCAAAAGCTAAGTAGAGTTCTAAGAAATAGAAAGATTTCGCTTGAAACAAAGGAAAGAGTACTAAATTTCTATGTGATATCTGTCCTCCTGTATGACAGTGAATGATGGACGATCTCTTCATTAATGAAGTAGAGACTTGAAGCAACAGAAAGGTGGTTCGATGCAAGAATGTTGAGGATACAATGGACCGAACATGTGAACAACGGCGAAGTTTTGGAGAAAAAGGAAACAAAAACTTATCATCAGAGAGTTGCAGTTGAGTTTTCCGGGGCATATAATGAGGAAGGAACGTTTGGGGAATCTGATACTCATGAGACAGATAGAGGGCAATTACAGAGGAAAACAAAGCATAATATAATGTGCTGGACTAAATGCTTGGCGGCACAGGGCGTAGGAGAAATAATGGAATAACAAAGTTTATTAAGAGCTACAAGGAACAGGAAGTTGTAGAGAGCCATGATCGTCTACGTCTCGAGAGGAAAAGGCGCATAAAGAAAAAGAAAAAATTAATAAATATTAAGAATTCATAATATTCGTGTGCCGTTAATTAACATCCATCTATTAAATACAGACAAACCTCTTATCTACGGACCACCATCAACGGACTTCGGACGCAACGGACAAATCAGCAGGCAAAATAAAAAAAAATGTTATTCAGGAAACAAAAGTCTAAATCGTCAGCGATATATTTCAAAATTTGCGGGCTTAGCGGAAAGTGTCGTATTAGTTCTGAAAGTAACCGCTTAGCGGCGGTGGGTGGCCTTTCAATTGTAAACAAAGACGGGTGTACAGTATATAATGCACGATACATTAGCGCGTGCGTGAGACAGTAGCTGTGAGAAATTTATTATTTTTGTTATTTTGATTAGTGCATCTATTAAGTATATATATATATATATATATATATATATATATATATATATATATATATATATATATATATATATGGCCTTTATATATCTTTATAGCATTTACATTATGATCGTCACTTATCATCACTACTATAGTGGTTTTATAACTGAAAAATAACCCCTTCTCATTTTCGGACAATCGGATTTAACGGACCACCCATCACCCTATTATTTCGTTGATGAGAGATTTGTCTGTATTGCCATAAGTAAAAAAAAAATAAGTAGTCATAATATCCGTATGTCTTTAATAACTATCTACATATTGTATACTGTCGAAATAAACAAACACAATATAATCATTTATATTATAATCGTCCATTCAATATGCACGCATCTATTAAAAACTTAAAATGAACAATATGAATTTTGACATTCATAATATACGTGTTCCTCAATAAAAATCTATGAAATATTGCCATAATCATTTTCTATCATGCACTGACAAATGTCGAATATATTGTTAGTATTTCTATTTATCTTATCTCAACATCTGCTTATCTGCCAACAAATACGTATGAGTCTACATCTATAGCTACTATAGCATATAACAAGATGTTGAACGCAATATGCAGTCACACACTCACACACACACACACATATACATACATATATATATATATATATATATATATATATATATATATATATATATTCATTCTTTTTGTATGACGTTGTATATAGCTGTTATTAAAACCACTGTACGTTAAAAGAGTTCAGTTTTTCGGTAGTAGACAGAAAGAAGTACTTAGCAAAATCAAGTTGCTGGTGGCCGCAGACAATAAGGTTACCCTATTTTTACAAGCATTAGTCGGTGAAAATAAGATGCGTCACTCTTTTGATGATGCGAACAAGATGTCGGCATTGACTGTTCCGGTCTCCAGAGATAAAGATGTGGTTTCGGAAAGAGATAGAAAGAAAGTTAGAAAGAGACGGAGGGAGATATTCTAGTCCTTTATCCAAGACAAAATCTTGCCAAGTAGTGGTCGGATCGAGCTTTATCTCTCTCTCTCTCTCTCTCTCTCTCTCTCTATATATATATATATATATATATATATATATATATATATATATATATATATATATGTGTGTGTGTGTGTGTGTATGTGTGTGCGCGCGCGTTTGCGTGTGTGTGTGCATATTAGAAATGTATAGCTTTAAACGTACGTACTGATTTTGACGCCTATGTAGAAGTGTAGGTTTCTGTAAATGTATATTACTCATATATATATATATATATATATATATGTATGTATGTATGCATAATATTACATATATATATATATATATATATATATATATATATATATATATATATGTGTGTGTGTGTGTGTGTGTGTATGTATAATATTACATATATAAATATATATATATATATATATATATATGATTGTGAGTAAAATACGTAAAAATTAATGGATGTAAATAGAGACAGAAATCTTTTTTGAGTGATTTTGGCCAAAAATAGACTACTGATTAGATGTATATAAGTGCATTATTTATATCTGAAATACATACGCCTCCACTTGTGTATGGATGCGCAAGTTTTTAAGAAGCATGGAGCTGTCCTTACGTTTCTATATAATCATGTTGATATGCACCCGTGCGCTTACTCGGACCAGTGTGCACACACACACATAAAACCACACAGAATCAATTATATAATTGTAACATAATTCCATTTAAATACATTTTCTATTTGATTTTTTGAATAGAATCACATATTATCCAATCACTGAGGAGGCGGCAAAAACAATAACATTTATATGTGCGAATTTTATTTTATTTCATTTTATTCGATAGATATTCAACCGGGTTTTTGTGTTTCGTGGGTGGTGGTCGCTTAAGTATATTCTTCATGAGTTGGAATAGTGGTCGTCACCGTACACGTGTACAAATACAGGCGAAAAAGGAAACTGACTTAATTTTAGCGTCTGACGATCGGTTCTGTCACCGCGCGCGCGTCTGTATGTGTGTATGTGTGCATTTATGTATGGATTTGTGCAAATGTTTACTGAATTTTGGTCAAACTCTTTTATTTATGCATATTCAGATGTTCATTTTCTGTGATCGATCTATTGCCATTAGGTTTCGATGATTTACACAATTTCCCATATAGCACCATTTTCTTTTGAGTCAATGCATTCGTCTAAGAATGTTCCGGTGTCTTCAACTGCTAACACATCAAGAATCTATCTTACATATTTATATGTCTACAATTCGTCCATGCTTTGAATATTGCTGCGACATATGTTCTGGTGCTCATCCTATATATTTAGAGATTCTTGATAAAATCCAAAGAAGATTCAGCAATAGCCTTTTTCCTAGCCTGGCATCTCTGCTTCAGTCACATGCCCACTGCTCTGATGTATCATCCCAGTATCTTTTCTTTAAATAATTTCATGATAACTATTCGAATGGACTTTCCTCTATCGTACTTTATGAATCTAAGCTCAGAACTAGCTTTGCAATAACGTTGCATCATTTTACAGTTGGATTGGCTAGATATAACCGTATGTTGTATGTTAACAGTTACTTTCTCGCGGTTCTCGCTTGTGAATCTTTCGTTCAGCTTCATGATTTCCAGTCAAATTCGAAAAATTAAATGCAATATCAATCGTTATCTACAGCTTTTTTTTATTCCTCTTCCTTTATTCTTCTTGCTCCTTAATAATGTTTTTCTTTTTTCTTATTCTTTCAGATACAGTAACGGCTTGTATCTTAGGGGTGCATTGCCTTGCTTGGGACAAAAGGATTAAAAAAAACTAAAAAAGTCATCATAAAATAAAAGAGTTCTCGAGTTATGTGGAAAAATTTCCATTCCTGCATCATTATCATTTATTGTGTCGCATTTGCATAAAATCAGGAGTTTATATATATATATATATATAAGAAACAGTGCTCAACATATTTTTTCAGGAAGAAAAGGATATTTCTGCTTCAATAAGTCATTCAACAGTGACACGTGTAGTGTTCGGGTATTAAACAAAATCTTCCTTCGAATTCCAATTCAGTTCATTACTTTTCGAGCATCTCAGACTTCTTCAGCGTTCAGAAAAACTTCCCGTCCCCGGTTTGGCGATCAACTACATCCGCGTCTGGGTAAGACGATAAACTACATCCAACAGCAAGGCCTCTGATCAGAAGATTTTGAGTGGCGTGGAACCACCTCTTAATTGCTGGTGTTCCCAGGTCCACCTTGACACGAAATAGTAGCACCTGTTATGGTCCCAGCTATGGGCAAATATTTAACCCCGAAACTTGGGTCAAAACACTATGAAAATGTAAATATAGGTTTTAATACTAAAAATACTTTGTAAAAAATTATTTCCAGAAATAAATTCTTGAAGAAAAATTATTACCAGCAAACATTATTACCAGCAATGCATTTGTAAAAGAAAATATTACCAGCAATACAATTTTAAAAATATTACAAGCAATATGTTTTTGAAAAAAATATAAGCAATACACTTTTGAAAAGAAAAAATATTCCTAGCAATAAAAAATCTTGTTGGCATTTAAAAAAAACAGCCCGTTGAGGTTGATATGTCGTAAAGCGAAACAAAAACGAAAAAAATTCTTTGTACACAGTAATGATACATCGTCTCTGATATTAAGACAAATTTGAGTTATGCATTATCTAAATTTACTGTGACGTATCCTAAATTAACCACGGGGAATAAATAATAAGAGGCACGCATTTTATATTCAGTTATCATTCCTACAATAATTAAATGAAAATATCACATTTCTGAAAGAACGCTTGAAGTGTGTTCCTATATAAGTTATATAAAGCTAAATAAAAAAAAGAAACACAAACTGGAAAAATAGAAGCTTTTATTTTATAATATATATATATACATATACATATATATAATTATTTATTTAAAAAATATGATTCCAACACGCTACATAAGTGTTCTCATGTTTCAAAATAGGAGGCGAAAACTTCAATATAATTATTTGAATTAAATTGATCAATTTAATTCACAGAATTTTATTGAAGTTTTCGGCTCTTGTTTTGAAACATGGGAACTCTTATGTAGCGTGTTGGAATCATATTTTTAAATAAATAATTATATTTATGCTCTACTTTTGTATCAAACACTATATTTTAAAAATAATAACAAAAATACTAAAGAACTTTGGATTATTTACCTAACGAGTTCTTTCCTATTTTCTATATAGTTTTCACACACACACACACACACACACACACACACACACACACACACACACATATATATATATATATATATATATATATATTTATATATATATATATATATATATATATATATATATATGTATATGGTACCAGATATTATTTTCCTTTTAAAAAAGTTATTAGCAACAACTATATACATTTGTTAATTTATATTAATATTCGTTCTTGATTGATGTGTTGAAAGATAGTGTTTTACCAAGAGGGAAGAAAGAAGTGAGCGAAATACATAGATTTAAGCATTTATAGTCGATTTTATTCATGTGTATAAATGTTTTATGAATTCCTAATTGTCACATTATCATTTTTAATTATTTGCGCAATGATTAGTCGTGTAGCCTTTCTTTCGTTTATTTGGACTTGTGTGTAGACCGTTGATCAAATCTGGGTCAGACTAAATCTTGATTTTGGCGTTTTCTTTTTAATCTATTCCAATTCTAAAAATATCAAGCGATACATTTCCTCCTGAGACTAGCTACTTCTTAATGAGCGGGATAAAATAAATATCCTTGTGAATATCTGACGCACTATTTCTCGTAAGTAAAATAAGTAAAACAAAATATATATAAGATATAGATTAATGGGAGGAGATAAAAATTGAAGGACTCTTTGAAACGGACAGAACTTTTTATGGCTCTCAAGTTTACCAAATAAGCAATGGATGGATTTCGAAAAGTTATAACTTACAAGAAACTGAGTTAATGTTAGCACAAAGAATCCCCAGATGTGAAGTTTTTTAAAACTCAAGTGTGACAACTTACTTATCTTCTTATATATATATATATATATATATATATATATATATATATATATATATATATATATATATATATATATATATATATATATATACACTTACACAGTTTTAGAAACTGAATACATTTTATTGCTTTCTTCTTTCCTTTTTTTATTCTTCACATTAGTACACTAAATATACCAACACAAGTGTATTCAGACTTCGATGAAAACGCTTAGCTACAAATATCAAATAAGACAAAAAATGTCTGCTTGCGAGACATTGATAGGCATATTCTTTTAATGAATGAATAGAACCATACCGAGTTTTTGATCTCAATTTTCTGTATCGAGTTATCATATTTATATTCCTAACTTTATAACATGAGAAATGTCTGTTCATTATAACCTCAGAATTTCCAAAATTCGTTATTTGGCAAACAAATGTTCGTTATGACATGAAAAATGCGAAGAGATTTTTCATTATTACGTGATAAATATGAAAAGGCCATTCATTATTAGATGTGAAGTGCCAAGTGGAGGTCCTTTATTACACAAGAAGTGTCACTAGATCAGTCATCATTCCATTGGATATAACAAATGAGCGCCCATCATTACATGACGAATGTAAAAATGTTGTTCATTATTTCACAGGAAATGCGAAAACACTGCTTATTATTACCTGAGGAATATCAAAAATCTATTCCTGAGTAGACAAAATACAAAAAGAGTGTTCATTATTACAACAGAACATGAGAAATGGGAAAAGGCTGCTAATTCGAAATATTAAAATCCATTCATTATCAAATGAGAAATGTCAAAATACCCTCCATCATTACAAGACAAATGTCAAAAGACACTTCATTATTACAAGAGAAAGGTCAAATGACCGTTCATTATAACATGAGAAATATCCATAGGCTTCACATTATTACATGGGAAATACGAAACGCCAGTTTATTATTGCATGAGAAATGTGAAAAATTAATTTTTTATTACATGTGAAATGCCAAAAGACTACTCATTATTACTTGAGGAATGATTGCTTATTCGTGTGTAAAAAAAAAAGTCGAAAGAAACTATTCATTATTATTTGCGAAATGTGAAAAGACCGCTTATTATTTATTAGAATTTTTTATAAATACTCTCTGTTATATACCGTACATATGAACACAAATGAGTATATCCCAATCCTCATAAATACGTTGGACATTATTGTAAGTGGGGAGGGTAATATGTTGTCTAAGCAGTCCACCATTAGCAGTGGTTTACATACTTCACGCTGCTGTCGAGTATTGTATTTTGTTGATTTTTTGTTGATCCTATAAAGGTTAGCATTTCATTTCCAACCTCCGTTTTAGTTATTCCTCATTCAGTAACACTTCCTCGGTTGCAACACTATCACATAAATTATTTTATTAAAATTGGTACGTTAAATATTTACCTATACACAATAACAAAGATATTTACTTAAATTTTGTACACCTGCCAGTATGTGGGTTTAAAAGTCATGACGAAAGAAAAGGAGAGTGTGAGAGATGGACGAAGTGCTTATCAAAAGTTCGGGGAACTTAAAGCAAGAAAAAATTTGCTCAAAGAAAATAAGAAATATAGCCAATAGCGAATAAAGGAAATGAAAAGTCATTTAGTCTAGCTTCTACTAAGAAGCTGTACGTGGTCGACAATGTAATTTCCGAAGTATCAGTGTCTATCCAAGAGTTATCGTATTCATATGCACACTGTACGATGAAATGTTTGGTCTCAATGACAGTTCCCTTCTTCACAGAGTCCTTGTCAACTTTCTTGCGCCATATTGCTTTTCCCAAACTATTTAACAACGGCGACCAAATTTTAATGTTTTGGATTTTGGATTGTTTCATGTACCAATTTGTCGTCAAACATACTCTTGCATTCTCGATTCGTTACGTTACGATATATCCTTTCAACCCGTGTTCATTATTCAATATCAGATGTTCATTTTACACAGTAAGTTTTCTTGTTTAGTTATATTTTAGTTAATTTGTTGCTTTTTGTTTTGTTTTTTGCTTGTTTTTATTTTTATTTTTTTTAATTATTTATTGCTGCGATGGATCTAATATATACTGAGGTCCGTCATCAGTGACGTTAACGCTTTTAATTTTTTTTTTTTAAACCATTTCAAGCCCAGCTACTAAGACACAAGAGGTTACTGATTGTGGGAGAATACGAGAAACAGAACACATCATAAAGGAGTAAGGAGAATAAAAGAACAGGAATTAAAATAACGATTGGCATGGCATTGAAGTTTTTGAAGATCAAGGGTGACT
Organism: Acanthosepion lycidas; assembly: GCA_963932145.1. Classification (NCBI taxonomy): domain Eukaryota; kingdom Metazoa; phylum Mollusca; class Cephalopoda; order Sepiida; family Sepiidae; genus Acanthosepion; species Acanthosepion lycidas. The sequence goes on along the minus strand of OZ010573.1, from coordinate 83,604,503 downwards.
GGAAAACAAGGAACAGGAAAAGAGTTCCAAAACCGAGAAAGTGAAGATTTATGCTATCATAGAAATTACGTTTACATCTAGCAATTTCAACTATTAGGTTTGTTCAAAATAATGACGTAATGATGTCGTTTTTTGACGTTAAAAATACATCAAAAAACGACATTATTACGTCATTATTTTTGCACCAACCTAATATAAAATGATGAGATCTTGCCGCCAATCTAGTACTAAAATGACTTGTAACGTATTGAAGAAGTTGACACTATATGCTTTTATCCATTATGTGTTACGCTGTAAATTTTGGGCTGGATACTTATAACCCCACTAGATGTCTTTAATCATTTTCTTTCAACTTCGAATGTTTATCAACCATCTTATCTAAAACGCTTTCAAATATAATATGCATTTTTGCTTGCCATGGACAGCATACTTTGATATTTTGAGGTCATTTCATGATGACTCATTCTTTGAGACATTTCGATAACATCTATTCTCTTCTCTGAATTCATACTTCTCTTTTTGAAAGATAAATCTAATCCAATAAAAAAGACAATTTGAAAGCTGTGGACTTTATGCAATCAATGCAGATTTTATTTAACATGAAGAATTTACATTCATATTTTAATCTGGAATTATGTTAATCTTTAAGGGTGTCCTAACTTATGCATGTCTTATTTTCAGTAATCTGGATGTTTTCAGGTCTGTATCTCCCCTTGTATTTTCTTCAATTGAATACGATAACTTGCTTTCCAGCTTTCAATGATCACAAATACGCTTTCTCAAATTACACTGTCGAATACTTAAGAATCAGGATAATGGTAATATTTGCTATTTCAATACAAGGAAACATTCAGAATTCATTGACCTAGTAGCCAGTAATGTTGCCAGTTGAAATTTATAAATTCTTTCTCTTAAAATATATTCCAGGAAAACAGGTTTCCCATGTCCAGTGTTAGTTATGTCTGTGACTAGGAGTGATGAGGTGTTCCTTCCTAAAATTTTCTTTGAATAATGTCGAATGTCAACATCTTGATTATGTAATGATTTTCTCTTTGAGTTATATGGGATATCTATTTTATTTCTTTCTACTCTTAAAATTCTTCAAGCGATGAGGTTTCTTTTATCTGGCAGTTAGGTCTTTGTTATTCTGCAGTGCCAGTCCATTGACCGAGCAGACAATACTGCTGCCAGTTGAAATTTATAAATTTTACAGGAAAACATGTTTCTCAATTCCATTAGCCGTTCTCGCTCTTTCCAGTATTGATAGGAGTTTCCTTCCTAATCTTTTGTTTGAAGTAGTATAGAAAGTTAACATTTTCATTATATCATTATTTTATTTTCGTTTTACATGTCATACTTATACTATATTTTCGTTGATATTTAAGTACATAACTGGAAATTTCAGGTTAAAGTTTTATGGCAATTGGAGGTGTTGTCAAAACTATCTCCATACACCGAGGTATTTGAAATGTTTAATTTTAACTAATTACACATCCTGAATTTTTATGATGAATTCAAGGTATGCGCCGTCATTGCTTCCATTACAATTCCAAATTATATATTCTCTCTTGGAAAGTTTTATCTTAGGTCCTATTTCTTGTTAGCGGATATTGATCTTCAACATCATTTTTTCCTAAGTACGGATAACAATGTCATCAGCTTAGACCCCGCTCCCAACTCACAGTTACAGACAGCGACACACGTCATCAGTACATTGGCCCCAGCTTGGAAAACAGGAACAGTGTCTCCTTTAGGCATATTTGTATGGGATGCCGTATGGAATACTTAAAATATCAGAGTCTATCTCTCCACATCTGTGTTTGTAAATATTGCAAGGTATAATTTATGAACATATTAAATCGACTGTAAAAAGGAGGGTAATTAATTTTTACCTCGGCGGTTCATTTAATTTGCACGCCATTATGCTATTTTACATTAATGAATAATACAGCGACTTTGGAGGTGAACTGTCCAAAGATACGAACAGTTTATTCCCAATGCTATTTTTGAAAAATGATATAATAATTTACTATTCGATATTCATGGGTTTAACTTTTAAATTTATTACTACACACACACACGCAAGCATAAATACACAATCTCGCACATATAAACACAGATGCACTTATAGATATAAAAATGTATTTATGTAGTAAAATCAATGGCTTTTCCGCCTAATTGTATAAAATTATCTATTTAAAAAGAAAAACGACAGTGCACTTAAAACCTCGTCATATTTCAAGGACGAATATAGAATTAAATATTCTGCGTCTCATTATTTACCACTTCATTTTGATCTATATATAAAAATAATACAGCAACTCCTCACATAACGACGGAGTACGTGCCAACAACCTGGTCGTTAAATAAGATTGTCGCTGACTGAAAAACTGTACTTGATCGCTATTTTATGCATTCTGTAATTGGTTTGCGACGTACGTCATCAAGTCTTATTTTCATTATTTGTAACATTTCTAACTTATTTCTAAATTCTTATACAAGACAGTAGTTTATTGAACAATAAATGTAATAAACAAATTCAAAAAAGCAGTTCTAAATTATATACATTACTTTGATTTGCATACTGTAAATTAAATATAAGTATTTTTTTTACTTATGTTTCACTTTATCTTTTCCTTTTATTTATTTCGAGTCATTCCAAGAAAGAGAAAAAAAATTTCGTACAACGAAGAATCTGTGTCTAATTGGAGTTTTAAAAATGTATTTTATTAGATTTCATAGCTGGTCATAAGTCCAAGGTCGTTAAAACGATAGGTTTTCAAATGTGTTAAATGATGATTAAATAGCTTACTTATGTGTGCTGGATAGGTGGAACCCAATATTTGTATATATATATATATATATATATATATATATATATATATATATATATATATATATATATATATATATATCACTTGATAAGACACCGAGGGTGTTGAAACAAAATGGCTATTTTTGTAGTGATTATATGTATATTTGATCCCAAAAATCTGATAAATAATTATATTGGTCATAACTGATATATGCCTATCTAGATGCCTCACGTTACACCTACTTGGCCGTAGCTCAATGAACGCATTTAAACACACACTTAAATCTACTAAAATACATCCGCAAAATACAAGTAGTAAATACAAGTATAATAGCTTCATACACATTTTAAATAAAAGATTTAAAATTATGGAAGCAGTAATAATGATAAAAAAAGAAAAGCCAACACTCAATAACACTAACTACGAACACGGTCACAATGTGCTGGTTGTGTTTGGAAAATAAAACATTCCTATAACATCAGTCACATATATAATCAAAATCCATAGATTCAGTTAAAAATAAGCAATAAAAATCTTCTTTGATAATGGCTAAAGGAATAGTCGAAAGCGCTCGGATATGCAGAACTTTTGGACAGTTCTTACACACTTTTAATCCAGAAAAGACACATGTAAGAAAACACGAAAAATTAAATCAAAAGATTAATTACAGTACATTTTCTGTAACGAAATTTTTTGACTATAATAGAGATTTTGTAATAATATGGTAGACAACTATTAATAATCTCTGTTAAAAGTGTGAAATTGCAGACATATCGAAATTCCTAATGTAATCTCAACTTTGCTAGTCTGATCAAGTTGTACACATGTGTGATGAAAATACATGCATGAGGGTTCTCTAAAATTGTGAAGACCCCTGTCGAGACACTAGCAAAACCTAAATTATATTGACATACCTCTGTGGAACTGATTTGTTATCGTATCAAGTGGGGGTACTGTGCGCTTAAAAGACAATAGACGTTACAATTTTTTGAAAGCTAACGCATTGAACATGTACGTTCTACGCGGTAGAACAATTTTAACATTTCTGAAGACTTCAAAATGTTTACTGTTTCCTATCATATGTGAAATTGTTTCTGGGTTTCAAACTTGCCATCGATAGCAGAAACATACGTAGGGCATCAAGAGCCGGATGTTCATCTTAGAAAACGGATCACACACACACATACGCAGACGCTCACACACACGCACGCACGGACACACCCATAACAGTTTGTAATTGGAGATCAGAGAGACAAATTTCAACTCCGGTCAGATTTCGTCATATTCAGTTATTCGTAAATAACCTTAGAATAGTTAAGAAAGATATGTTCTCACCACTTCTCCCCCTCCCAGTATTGCTTAATTAGTAGAATTTGAGTCAGTAAAATTATTATTATCTCCAAAACATGCTTACAATCTAAATAATCAATATATATATATATATATATATATATATATATATATATATATATATATATATATATATATATATGATAAGAAAGCATTTGAGGCAAGAAGGCTTTCAGGTACATTGCTCAATATCGAATATAGAGATAGAGCGTTAATAATATTAACATGAAATGTTTACTTCGAAGATTCGTGTTTACATAAATGTGACCAATCAGCAGAACAGACGTAAACTTAATTTTAAATGTGTATGTACTTTGTGCGGGTGCTTGTATATGTTTGTGTCTACGCATTAGCACGTAAAAATCCGACAATAAACTAAATAAAATGGTCAAAACAATTGCAATAAACCAGAGATGAACGGAGAAGGTGAGGAAATAAGAAAAGAAAAAAGTGAAAAGATAAAAAAGGAAAGAAGCGTGATAAATGTGAGAAAAGAGCACCATGACGAACTTCACACAGCCAGAAATTAGGAAACGGCATACTGTACTGCACTAATACGATCAATGCAGACTGTTTTCGTGTCAATCCGAGGACAGTGCAGAGGATTCGGAAAGAGTTGGACGAGTCTAATGGTGATTACGAAGATGTTTGGAGGGATCACTAGGGATGGTGACGTTATGCCACCATTCATCTTCTCACAGGACCTCGGACTCAACACAGTCGCCTGCATCAAGTGCCTTGAGGAAGTAGTGCTGCTCTAGGTCAAGAAAGCGGCTGCTGGAAGACCTTATGTCTGTTAACATGATTCTGAACAAACACAAACAGGGGAACCCAATTTCTGCGACATCATCCCTTACATCTGGCCACCTAACTCCTTAAACTGCAACACCCTTGATTATTATACACCCATGGACTAAGGAGCAGGTGTAGAAAAGTTAGAAATATGATTGAAATTCGTACATATATTAGCTGAAAACACTATGATAAGCATTCTTGAATTGATATTTCATGGGCATTTATAGTATGGGTGGATTTGTGTTCATTTTTACTTATTCAGCATAAGGGGCAAAATTATTTATTTGAAATTTAATCTTTAGCGCTAAATCTTTTTTCTAATTTTTTAGTAACAAGTTTAGTATCAAATTATCTTCTTTGTTGAAAATGTCTCCGAAGAAAAACACCCCTGAAACTAAAAGGGCTGAAATCATTGTTCAAAGAAGGTTTATCCTAAGTGAAAATTTCAAGAAAAGTGAAATGCTCAAGAAATGGTGTACAAAACCATTAAATGATATAAAAAAACAATTCTGTCAAAAATCGTGATGGTTAAGACCGTAAAATGAGTACAAACTCAAGGGAAGGCAGACTGCTAAAGAGGGTATCTCTAGATGATAGGAAAAATAACCTTTCTGACGTGACTGCTGAATTTTGAGAGGCACAAAAATGATATCAACTCGCGCAGTGAAAAGAAGGTTATTAGAAGGTTATTACTTGCCTCAAGAGATGTAAATCTAGAAAATAACATTGCTGGCTGAGGTTAATAATAAAAGAAAGATTTTCTTTTGCAAAGGAGCACCAAAACTGGACGGCTGCCGATTGGGCCAAAGTTGTCTGGTCTGATGAAATCAACTTTGAAGTAAGTTCCTTTATTAGTTGAAACTAATTTATTGAGCATAACTGATTTTTTTACGCCTATTAATAGTGTAATTTTATTGAACAGAAAATTATCCTTAATTCTTTTTTTATTTTTATCAGACATTTTGAACCTCTGGAGTTGTTTATGTTCGGGTCAGGAATGCTTTTCACATGCGTATGTAGAATTAATTCCGACATTGATATAAGCACGTTAGATCAATGTTACCAAACTTTCAACAATAACATGGAGTAATCTTCCAACAACTCTACGTAGCATGTCACACATCTAGAGTTTTGAAGGGTTGATTTGAAAAAAGGGGAGGATGGTAATGAAGTGGCATCCTTAAACACCTGGATATGCTCAGGTAAAAGAGTGAGGGTGCACAAATATTCCTCAAAACGCAAATTATAGAAGGCAAACCTTTTGAAGAATGGCAGAAAATCGAGTTAACTATTTGCGCCAAACTGGTCTCGATATTGAAAAAGCGCTTAAAGGCAGTTATAAAAGCAAAAGGAGTCAACGCCAAATATTAATTATAAGTTAAATTTACTTTAAAAGATTTGTACTATTTCTTCAAATGATAAAATAAATGACTTTTATTTATATCTAACTTTGTAAAGTTAACCCATAATTTTGTACATGGCTGTGTGTGAAGTGCCGTTGACCGAAGGGACCAACAAAACGCCGAAGATGAATATACACACACACACACACATATATATACATATATATATATATACATATATATATATATATATATATACATACAAACATATGTGTGTGTGTGCGAGTGTGAGTGTGTGTGTCTGTGTGCACAACAAAATGCTTTTTTACAGATATTTGACCCGTAAAAATAAATGCTTCTTTACATTATATAGATACACACACACAAATATATATGAGTGATATATATATATATATATATATATATATATATATATATATATATATATATATATATATATATATATATATTATTCTACTCATTATATATATATATATATATACATATATATATATATATATATATATATATATATATATATAGAAATATAGGTTTAAAGTGTGCTATATTTATGGGATAATATACTCAATATCAGAGATAGACCGTATATAAATATAAATATAAACGTGAACATTGAAGTCAAGACTCAGAGGTTACAGGCTGTTTCATGCTAGACACAATCGTCAGGCCGCGATTTTGGACTTTTCTCGATTTTGGACTTATATATATATATATATATATATATATATATATATATATATATAATATCATAGAATATGTTTGTGATAACATTTACAATAGTTAATACCAACATTGTACTAATTCATTATTAGTAAATTATTTCCTTTTGTAGAAATTAACTTTCTTGGTCAGATTGAATGCACATATACCGTTTACTCTACTTCGATAGTCTTTTTTATCGAGTATCTACAAATGTTCATAAAGTTTCTCAACTTCTACTTCTTTGTTAAATGTGCAAATTATATAAAATGTAAACGATTATAAAGTAGAGTGAAGTAAATGATAAAATCAAAGCAGACTAAGAGGCAAAAAATAAAACAACAAAAAAAGGTGCGCAGGGATGTGAAAATAGACACCGCCTTCTCGTCCTTTGCAGCTTGTACGCAATAAGTTTCTTCGTATATCGTTTGCTTCGTTGCCAAGTCTACCTTCAGATTCATATGCAATTTTCTATTTCAAAAAGCCTAGCCTATCTTTTTTGTCGGAACACATTGACTTCTACACATACATATACTTAACCTCTTACATATACGAATTCTGCAATCTTTTATGCCTTTTTATGAAAATATATGAGTGTTTAAAATAAGGCGCAAATTTATATGCGTGTCAATAACTATACCCATGTATATCAGAGATATACACATCTACATATTTATATATGCATATATTATGTATCTATATCACTATATATATATTCTTGCCCCTCTCTCTCACTTTCGTTAAATATATGCGTGTGAGTCTGCGTGAATGTAATTCTGCTTTAGCTTGACTTTTGATGTCACTTGAAGGCTACGATGAAGAAATGGAAGTTCAAAATGAAATAAAACAGATAATAAGGAAGAGATAATATTATTCAAAGTGAAAACGTATTGTAAACTAGTTAATGTTTGAGTAGGCTTATAGCGATTTCTACGACAATAAAATATCCCCTATTTAAATAAGGAATACTGGAGCTTAAATTTTACAAAATATTGCAATATAGCAATAATAAATATGAATGTTGGTTGTTATTTTAAGTAGTGGGTTGAAATAGAAAGATTTGAAATTGATAACTTTCATCATTTTTCTGGAATTGTCGTTAAATTGTTCTATCTTTCCTTTCTTTCATGCATTCATTTTCTCACTCTAACAAGAATTGTTTTCTCCCTCTTTCCACCCGATCAAAACGGAATAGACGATTACTTATTACGTATTGGCAGGACATAACGGTCGTACGAAATAACGAAGGGAAGTACAAGCAGAGTTATAATAGGAAAGGTGTAAAAGTTAGAAGATACAAAATTAAGCAACATTATTATTATCGTGGTTATTTAATAAAAGATAACTTTAATATTAACTGTAAAAATAATTAATCGTAGATAAATTTTGCCAGTGTGAAAGCAAATATGAAACTATGAGTTAGATTCTAGGGCTGTACCTGTTTTTGCTCTTTCCAATTTTGCTAGGGATTTCCTTCCTAACTTTTTGTTCGAAGTAATGTGGAACGTCAACATCTTGATTATGTCATTATTCTCTTTTCGAGTTACATGCGCTGTCCATTTCATTTGTCGCTGATGTTGGTAATAGTAAAGTGATATGGTTTCTGCAATCTGATACAGTTTTTGCTTGTGATTATGTAGCGTCAGTTCACAAGGATCAACAAAAATATTATTCGCTAAGATATATAGACTTAAAAGCTATTTTTAATCATTGATTTGAGAATGCGATTGTAAGAGTTTAGATATTTCTGATGTTTTAATCTGTCGAAGCTATTAGGCTGGTGCAAAAATAATTTCGTTTTCTCATATAGTAACATATGTTAGAAAACGAAATTATTTTTGCACCAACCTAATATTTAAGTACATGACTACAGTTTTAAGTTATGTTCAATTTCTTTTGTTCTTATTTCTTACAACTGATCCATATACCAATGTATTTGAAGTGTTTAGAATTTATTAATTCCATATGCTGAATTGGTATGACGAATTCAATGTATTTACCATCACTGTTTTCATTCCAATTCCAAATCATAGATTCTGTTCTAGAAAGATTTATATTAGGTCCTATTTCTTGGTTGCGGATATAGATCTTCAAGATCAGTTTTCCCAAGTATGAATACCTATGTTCTCAGCATAGACCCCGACTCACATATACACATGTCATCAGTACATTACCCCCAAAATAGAAAACAGGAACATTGTCTTCATTTGGTGTATTCGTATAGGATGTTTCATGGGATGCTTAAAATGATCAGTGCCTACCTCTTCACATCTGTGTTTGTAAATGTGCAAGGCATAATTTAAGATAATATTAAATCGACGATAAAAATGAAGACAATTAATTTTTACTTCGGCGGTTCATTTTTTTTTTTTTCTCGCCACTATGCTAGTTTACATTAAGGAATATTGCAATGACTTTGGAGTTTAACTGTCCAAACTGACAAGCAGTTTATTCCCAATGCTATTTTTAACATGATAAAATCATTTCTTATTTGATATTCATGTATTAGGTTGGTGCAAAAATAATGACGCAATAATGTCGTTTTTTGACGTTATACGTCAAAAAACGACATTATTACGTCATTATTTTTGCACCAACCTAATATCTACTTTTTAAGTTTATGACTACATACAAACACGAGCATAAACCCACACTCTCACTCACATAAACACCCACACACTCACGCACGAACACACACGCACATAGATATAAATTCTAATTCCAGATCATAACATCTGTTTTGAATAGTTTATCTATTTCTTGGAAAACTTGTTAAAGGATATTGATTTTCTGTTCAAGATCACGGTGGATAGCGACTGGACTTGAAGAATCGGAGAGCTGAGTTCGAATTCCAGCCGAATCCATTATATTCACTTACGTACTTACACTTGGGAATGGTATGAATACTCTTCTTCTCCCCCCAGCTACGGTAATGTTCTACCGCCGAAAGAAATTGCAACCTACTGCAGGAAAAAATCTGTTTCGTCAGTCATGTATCGAAAGATGCATGATCCCCTAAGCGTGTATCACGCATGGCAGTTAAATGACTGACTGACTGTTCAAGATCATTCTTGTTTCAACTCTATTCATCCAGTGAATATCATCGATATAGCCCTCTCCGTAATCAGTACATTGGCCTATGGTATAAATTAAAAACAAAAGTAATTAGTCTCCTGGAAATCAACAATAATATTTGAAGTTCCATGAGATATGCTATTTAATTCCCGGATACTGGTACAAAAAGGGACTGAAACCAATTTAAACTTTTCTACATAGTTACAATTCCTTGTCTCTACTTCTGAGATGAGGTATTTTAACTATTTACTTTAAACTTCACTAAGTGAAATATGTTGAAATTTCGTACCGAACCCTGTCAACGAGGTGCAATATTCTAATTCCACGTGTCATGCCTTTTATGATAGCTCAGTATCAATTAATTCCCTTTAGTAACCTAACTGTCCACGTTTTTGTTCCCTCTGCTGTGCCCAGATATTGAACTCACAACTTTTTGGGTTAAGTCATTTTTTGATTACTTAACAATGGCTTTTATCCACTGGGCCATGTATCCTTGGAGACTAAATTAAGGGTTCGGTTCGAAATTCCATCGTTTATCCCATGAACAAGGTCGGAGCGTACAACGGTCGAAACGTCGTGAGTATGGCAATAAAGTGCAAATATTTACAACTGACTGTTGACAACCATAAATTTAAACACCGATTATGCATTGAGTTTCTTCTGTGTGCTTTTATATCTCCAGGACGTCCTATTTTTGCAGCGCCTTGCAGCATTTTTTGTTTCTGTTCCCATTTTCCTTTTTTCATCCATGTACACAAACTTCTTATGCAAGTTACTGTTTCTCTATGTAAATCTTGATGTAAACAAGCCATGTGATTATCAAGTTCTACAGGCCATCTTTTGTGATTAAGTTTCTAAAAATTTGGTTTGTGATTTTAAATCTAAGCGTATTTATTATTTCCATTATCCTTAAAATTTCATTGTTGCTCATACACTCTGTTCTTTGCTGTTAACCATATCTTTGTTACGTCACGTTTCCCCAATAACTGTGAACATTTATTGTCACACTAGTGAATTGGTATTACATAAAAGTTGAGCTCTATTCTCTTTGTTTCTAATGACATTTTCCGGTTTCTTAATGCCTTCTTTAGCTTCTAGAAGGCACCTTTCGCTACTTCATTGTATCTTCGGATGCGCCTGCCGTGATAGTTACAAAAATATATTAAATATAATATATTCTAATATATTCTGTTGTGTCAGATTTTATTATGCAATTCAATTCTCATTCATTTATATATATATATATATATATATATATATATATATATATATATATATATATATATATAGAGAGAGAGAGAGAGAGAGAGAGAGAGAGAGACCGGGTGTAACGGAAAATGGTCCAAATCGTGTTAATTGTCTATCCCACAAAATATTTAATATCTATAAAAACACTAAACTAATTAACTTCATTTTTTTCAGGTTTTCAGATAACACAGCCATCTTGATACTATTTGTCGTAGGAATCGCTGAAAAACCGTTTGATTTATTCAGTTAGAAAGAGAACAGGTTAAAATTGTTTTGTGTCGACACTACTGTCTTCCCCAATGAAAAATAGTAAGAGAAAAAAATCATTTATAAATGGTACCAACATTTATACTCTGGCTTCCATCTTCAAAGTCCATTCAAGAACAATCAAGAGAACGGTGAAAAAGAGGGAATAGTAGACAGGAAAACTGGAATAGGTGATCACAACTGAAACAGGGATCATCATTTCAACTAAAGAGATCCCCTAGAGAAGATCCAACTGAATCCGTATGAAGTTTGACACGTGAGAGAAAAGTTTCTGCTATGATAGTTTAAAGAGTAGTGAAAAAAGACTTGGAAATGAAATCGTACGTGAAACCTATGATGCATCTTGTTACTCCAGGACAGAAATTCAGAAAGTTAGAGACGGCAAGATCATTTTGAATAAGTTATAAAATGATCCTAAAATAATATATATATATATATATATATATATATATATATATATAGAGAGAGAGAGAGAGAGGGAGAGGGAGAGAGAGAGGGATAGATAGATAGATAGATAGATAGATAGATAGATAGATATAATTATATATATGTTTGAATAAAAACAGATCACTTTAAGGTTAACCTTAAAGTGATCTGTTTTTATTCAAACATATTTGCTCTGAATTTACATTGAGCTCCCTGGATATCATCCTCCTTGGGTCTACCCATACGGATTACCTAGTCTTGCATAAACTATATATATATATATATATATATATATATATATATATATATATATATATATATATATGAACTTTATTTCAATCCTTCATGTGTTTCCGATCCTTAGCTATGGTTAATTAATGATGAACATGTCATATTCGTTTATGATCGATTTCATCACGATTCTTCTGTTAAGCTTTAAGAGTAAAAGTTATAAAACTATAAAAGTAAAAAAAACAAGCATAATATTACATTATAAAATTAATCTAGGTTAACTTATATAAGCCGTTTTTATTTTTTTGGCCGAAACGTAAAAATTAATTCATTTCTCTCGTTTAATAAGCTAGAGAATTAAAATATTTTTCTTCAACAAGACATCTATTGCCTTTCGTATTAAGATTTGGTTTGCACAATATCGCACGTAATAATAGGTCTATTACCACAATTCTTTAATTGCCACAAATGTTTACAAAGAGCAGTGATGTTGATGTAAGTCATTTGATGATGGTAGAAATGAAATTTCTAATGATTTTCAATGGAACCAAAATAAAATTTTACATCGTTACTGAACGTATGCTAGTTAGCTATATAATATTATCTGTCATACATTGACCTTTGAAAGAACAGATCATATTTTTTCGACAATTGTATTTTTAAATGATTAACTCTCTTGCCTAATTGGACATGAATTTGTTTAATATATTTTTATGTTGGGATATACATTCATCGATTTTACTAACGCAGTTGTAACTGATCTTAACATTATTTTTGTTAAAAACCTTTTTTAGTGATGGTGAATGATTAAAATGCTTATGAAGAAAATTTAGGAAAAATCTTCCGATATGAATTTGAACATTACGATTAAAAGTTAGATTAAACAATATAATGTTATATATATATATATATATATATATATATATATATATATATATATATATATATATATATATATGTGTGTGTGTGTGTGTGCTTGCGTGTGTGTTTTCGTATGTAGGTGTTTGCGTGTGTGTTAGCGTGTGTGTGTTTATATGTATGTATGCATGCATTTATGCGTGCGTGTGTTCTTGCTCAAGAGTGTGTCTATCCACTGTTTTTCCTGTACGCATATCTACACCTGAAATCGTTTTATCTATTGACTTCATGCGATACTAAAAATAACAGTTTAACGCATGCATTTGTTGATACTTATGTATTCAACTATAATAATTTATTCATATATTTGCACATAAATTTATAATACTCACACACAGACACAAAATCACACTCGCAAATACAGACATATACAAACATACATACATACATATATGTACATGTGTGTATGTGTGCGTGTGTGTGTGCGTGTGTGTGTGTGTGTGTGCGTGTGTGTGTGTCGGTGAGTGTTTATCCGAGATATATCGATATGAGTTGTTATATCCAGAACGTTACTTTCTGTTGCTTCCTACCAATTTAAATCCCCAAATTCTCATCCATGTCTAGTCAGGCTGCCGAAATATGTCTTGGGAGTTGTCCATTAATATTCCTTTTGTTCGTACGTAGGAGAAACCTATAGTTCATGAAGTAGATTTTTTTTAATTCATAGACTATATCATAAGGCACTCTGAGAAATGGTATGGATAAAATCGGGATTAAGGGCACCAACAGCAGGTAATCTTAGTTATTATCGTCTGCTCAAGAAATATGAACATGTCCCAAATTTGGCCAGATAAAAGGACCTACAAAGTTAATCTTGATGAAGGCATATTTTTTCTATATATACTTACTTTCCTCTTCGTAAATGTGTCACAATTCTTTGAGCCAAATTGGTCGTAACGACACTGTATAGCAGCACTGGTGTGTCAGGGACTAGTTAGTTCCTTTCTTAACTGCTTTTGATTTTTTTTTTTCATAGACCGGTTGCCAAATTATGCCGAGTGAGCCCAGTCAGTCCTGTTATTTAATCAATACATGGGGAGAGCAAAAATGGATATAGCTTTCTAAAGAATATTTGTGGGAAAGGCAACATTAAGATATCAGCTGTAGTTCGAACTACTCCCGCCATATTATCTTTCTGATTCGCTTACCGTTACACTATACAGAATCCATAAATATATGCAACAACATAAAGCCAAAGATCCAGCAGTTAAAAATATAAGTGATATAAGTGATAAATTAAATACAGAAAGGAAAACTTGAACTGAACAAGGCAATACTTGCAGACACTCAGAGAAGATCGAACTGCTTTAGGTGACTTGGGAGACCAGAACGCTAACCACTACACGTGCCCCAAAATGGAAGCCATTTGATCTTAGTTTCGTTGTTAATATTTTAATGTATCACTTTCGTTATTACCTATTTATGTCTGTGATGGATACAGCAGAGAAAATGTAAAACAGATAATTATGAAATGTAATCTCACTGTTGGGAATTGTTGCCGCATAAGCAATTGAAAATCTCTGTAGGTTGACTATCTTGGTGGAAAGGGTTCCCCAAAAGGGATATTAACATGCTCATTAACAAAATTTTGACCGGATTCTGAATATTGTAAATTAAGGTCAAGGTTAAAGAAAAAAAACTGTTTAAAATAATAATAATAATAATAATAATAATAATAATAATAATAATAATAATAATAATAATAATATTGAAACTGCAAGAAACTGGTATGAACATCACTCAGACTCGGTTACAGAGATACGACCTGTAACAATTTTATGGGATTTTACGATTCTTTTTTTACAACTATTGGAACAGTGGAAGATGTCATGAAGCCATTTCGGACCTTAGGTCTCTGCTTTGGACCCGTAAGGAAATGTGCATACAACAGAAACCAAATAAATAAATAAATAATAATAATAATAACGCTAGAAAACAGAGTTATTTCATATTGACATTATTCAGGCTGTTGTCCTCATATTCACGACGTTTCGGCCGTTTTAAGTTCAGGCCTTCATCAGGTTATTGCAATTGAACTCTTCATTTCATCCACCAGGGTAGATTTGTATAGTTCCTCGTGTCATGCCTCTTCCGGATGTCTCAACTATTTCCTTTTAACTCAACTATCCATTTTTATTCACCACTGCAGTAGCCAGGTATTGAACTCACAAATTTTTCTTGAGGAAACCTGGCCCATTCGATAAAAGCGCTGGCTGGATCCAGTGACTTGAGACAAAGTGTTGTGAATTCGATAACTGACTGCTGCTATACATATAATTTTCTTCGGGAAGCGAATGTGTTGACAGACCATGGTGATATTAGAACCCTCTCTCTCGCTCTCTCTCTCGCTCTCTCTCTCGCTCTCTCTCTTTATCTCTCTCTCTCTCTATATATATATATATATAAAGTTAACATTGAAGTCAACACTCAGATTGTGTCTGTCATGAAACAGCCTGTCGCCTCTGAATATTGAATTCAATGTTCACTTTTATATTTATATTTACATACGATCTATCTCTGATATTGAATACTTTTTTCTGTAAATATAGCACGTCTTAAAACTATATTTCTTCACACACACACATACACACGCATATATATATATATATATATATATATATATATATATATATATATATATATATATATATATATATATATATATATATATATATATATATATATATATATATATATATATATATATATATATATATATATATATATATACACACACACACACACGCACGAGTGGTTGTAACGTTCGATTTCTGATCATGAGACCCGCGTTCGAATCTCACCACGGTCTTTGAACACATTCCTTCTGTGTTGTATATCCTAAAGACAATCGAAAATCACTTCTGACTGGTCATTGTTTTCTAGAAGTCTCCCTTTTCTTCGTGCAGCAATAAAAGAAAAAGATTTTTTTGTTGTTGTTTAATAGGAGACCAAGAAAACATCTGGATATATTTTCAGTTATTTGGTTTTATGCTAATGTTTTTATTGCCCAAATGGTTGCGCCAAGTTATCGGATAACATTTGATTCTTTCATTATCTTCCTGTTGACATTTATTTATCTCACAACGTTTGTAGTGATATAACAGTGACAGAGATAACAGAAAACGTAGATAGGGGAGGAAAAGTAGAAAACGAAAAAAAACAAAAACTGATTCCTACACGTATTAGTATATATATTTGTTGCTGTCACTTTTTTAGTATTTATACACAAAATAAATTCTCAGTACGCATGATGTACATGAATTCAAAGAAATATTAACATATTCCGAAGACTATTGATATTATCAAATGAATAAATATTCTATGCTATCATACATCCAATATTTGGCTCTGCTTGTGTTCTTACTTTTGCGTGTGTACGAGAATTGTTTGATTGATTTGTTTTCGACATTTTATCAATAATTTGCTAGGTGGAGAGAAGACGTTGATACATACGTTTCGTTAGGGTATTTATGCGTAAGTGCATATAACGAACCCAAATGAAATTCGAACTAGGCTCTCCGATTAACAATATCGAGGAATTATCAATTACACCACTTGCACATCCAAGCTTACAGCACCTGGTATTCCTAAGAGGTCACCCCTCTGACCATTCTTGACGTTACTTAATTTCCAGACTGTTTAACAGTATGCCCGTAAGCCGGATGTACGAGGAATAAAGGATACATATTTAATATTTTTATTATTTCACAGGTTGATTCTATTAATGATTTATACAAGAAATATAAATTTTCTTTTCCAATATGAATTTCGCTTCATAGAACTAATTTTCTTAATTTGCATCTCGTGAATAGTTAATTGAAATAATAGTTGAAATAAGGATGCCCTCTCCTAAAGAATGATACAACATAACTTAATATCAGAATCAACTTACATTTATAACCAAAAGCCACCGCTTTTGTTTGCAAAGGGAGGGCTGTAAAAACTAAGATATTTCAATTGAAAGTCCGAGTTTGGCCGAGGGAGAACTGTGAATACGCCTTTATCATGGAACACAACGCACTAACGATTATGTAACTGATGTTCAGCCATGTATCAGTGTCAAAGTTAGCGTTTTAAATGGCAATATCAAGCTGACTAAATGGGTTAGAACTAATCAGAGATAGGAAATAGGAATAAATCAACATGCGCCTGCTATTATTCGTACATTCAAAATTTGAACAGATGCATCAATACATTCAAACTACTTCAAATAAAAAGTTATAAAGACCCATCAGTATTGGAAAGAACAATAATAGTTACTGAACAGAAGAAACCTATTTTCCTGAAAAAATACTTTAAAAGAAATATTTTATAAATTTCAACCGACATTAACACTAGCTATTTGGTCAATAAAGGCTGAATGTATCCATATAAGGGAATGTCTGATATTACCATTACAATTTATTTCTGCATAAATTTCTTTCTCTGCTTAGTAACGCTTATTAAATATCTTTTCGCTGCCTCTTCTTATCTCTATACTGCTAACCATTTACCCAGGTTCGTGAAGTAGATTATGGTGCTGCTTCCCTCTATCTCATTCTTGCTTTCAATATGTCGTGCCAGTGTCAAATTTTCCAAACCCTCTTTCCTCATCGTGTGCCCTGGAAATGTCGACTGAATCTTTCTGCTGCTATGTATGTCATTTCTGTTTTCAATTTTCTGTGAAACTTCGTTTGAAATCAAAAACTATATAATGCTTGGCGGTATTTTATGTAATAATAATAAAAAATGAAGATAAGATTTACTAACTTTAATTGCTTTTAAAAATCATTTTATATGCCATTTCATTAACAGTGACAAACGCAAGGAAAAGAAAAATTGATTTCTACAAGAATTACATTTGTTGCTGTTACTTTCTTAAGCATTTATATACAAAACAAATTCTGAGTACACAAATTCAAATAATATTATCATATTCTAAAGACTAAAAACGAGGAAATATTTTAGATTGTAATTTTTCTTGGGGGGGGGGATAACCAAGATTTAGTGACAAATTCATATTAATTAACCCGTATATGGGAGAAGAGGTGGATTCATATCTTTCTTAGGGGTATTTGCATGTGTGTATATAACAAACCCAAATGAAATTGGAATAAATATATTTTAGTTTAATTTTGTGAAATTATAACTCATTGGTTATATAAATATTTTCTTGATTTTTAAAACACATTCATGCTAAGTTAGCTATCGACTAGTATTTCATGGAAACGTGTAAATATTTGTATAACAGATATAAAGTGAACATTAATCCAACATTTCTATCATGAGTTCGAACAAAAAAACAATTTTACAATATTACAATCCAATGTTTCCACATAGTTACTGTCTTTCCCTAGGATACGTTGGGCACAGTATAGTTATCCTATGGTTAATTATTCCCAGTACAGTAACATTCGTCACAAACGTAAATATTGAACTGGAAACTTGAGTCATGTTCCTTGCCTTGCGCCCAGCAAGATGTCGCAACTATTATCCGTATACCTTACAACCGTTGTGTCAGATCAATGTTTAAAAATGGTTTGAAACGAATTAGTCAGCAAAATTTTGAAAAAGACGATCTTCCACAAAACCCTATTGACTGACGCTAAAAAATCAAAAAGAGTTTTACAAAATAACTAAAAAAACATATCACGTGTATTCTTTCAACAGCAAAAAAGCTTTGCTCATTTGATTAGAAAGGAATATGATATAATCAGCCTGTAAACTTTCCACACATCCAAAAACAAAAATACTGGAAGGAAACGCTCATCATTATTAGACATTTAGTGGCCTTCAGAAGTCTGATATTCTGATGACTCTTAATTCGTAAGTTAATGATTGAATAAGCTCATGGCGAGTTCTACGACAATTAAATATCCGTAGAATCGCATCGTTAAATGTTTAAGCTTATCAACTTTAACAAAATATTGCATTAACGATCATAAATATGAATGTTGGTCGTTATTTTTAAGAAGTTAGAGGATACGAATGAAAAGATTTGAAATTGACAATTATTTTCCAGTTCGCAGAAACAAATGTTAAACGCATCTCTCTTCCCTTGTTTATTCATTTTATAACTGAAACCAAGTAGCGTTTATGATTTGTCTTTTTAGACATTCCATGCAATCATAACGTAATAGTCCAAAATATATGAAGTATTGGCAGAGTATTGTCGAGCAATCAGTCTTACCGTCGGTTGAAATTTATAAAATCTTTCTCTTACATCATTTTTCTTCAATTTTTTCAAGCATATAACTTTCTCACGTCCAGTCACTTTTATCGTTCTTTCCTGTATTGATGGGAGCTTTTTTTTCCTAACATTTTTGCTTGAAGTCCTGTGGAACGTTAACAACTTGAATATATTACAATTTTCTGTTCTAATTAGATGTGCGGCTGGTCTAATGGATAGTGGCTCGGAATAGGAAAGTGGAGGGCCGAGTTCAAATCCAGTCGGGTTCATTAGATTCATTAACAAAAAAATTAACTTGGAGAATTTATGAATATATCTCCTCTTCCAGCCATGGGTTAAATAGTAGAACTTGTATCTGGAAAAATAATAATTATTCTAAAAAATCTTAATGCAATATTCATTCGCAAAGGACGAATAGAACTGTTTTTACAATCCATAATATTTTTCGAATTTAAATTACTCACAGAGCGTTGATAACCGGTAAAAAAACGAAGAAACCAATCAATCTCTTCTTGTTACATGTGCTATTCATTTTAGCTGTTGCTGCTGTTGAAAGACTTCAAATAATGTGGTTTCTGTTATTTGGTACAGTTCTTTGTGATTTTCTAGGGCCAGTTCACTTGGTTCGAAGACAGATGGTGCTATAGGTCCCTTTTGCTTATACCCATTTTTAATGATTACCTTTTAGTCTCGCAAGCTATAACTTGTTAAGTTCTTCTTTACTGAGTATATGGCCTTATTTTTACTTTCATTAACTTGATATTAACAATATACACATTTATAAATACACGATTAAAGTTTTGAATAAAAATTAAACAATTTATTAAAAGCTGAGAAAACATCATGGTCGGCAATGCATTTTATGCAGATGTGCATGGTAATACAACCATACGCATATTTCTCTAAATGCAATGTATATCGTTTTTTTTTTGTTTTGTCTTTTTTTTTTAGTTAGCTGTACCCAAAAGCCAATTCGTCACAGAAAATGTAATATAATAGGTTTGACAGACTAATGCAATGAAATACGTTTGTTTTTGTAAGTCTGGTAGCTTTCCGTCTTGTGGTACAGATGTCGAATATAGAATTCAGACTTCTATGGTTGAGGACAGTCGATTTATTCGCAATATCTTTCAGATATAGAATGAGAGGTTGGTTCCGTCTCCAGTCATACAAGAAACATATGTAGTCTATCCAACCCACGGGGAGACGGAAAAGTGGGAATGTTTTAACACACCCTCTCTCAGACATCCGCTTACTGACTTTACACCAATATATCTGTCTAGATATGTGTATTTCTCATTCTACATATACGTAAATGTCTCTCTGCATGTGTGCTTCTGTGATATTCGCTAGAAAAAGCATATTCTTGTCTGTATATTCCTTGATCTTTTCGAACTGTGTTCTGACGGGTCTGTAAGAGCGTTTTTTAACAATGGCGAACCAAAGTTTTGTATTTTTTTTCTTTGTATTCGTTGTTACCCGATTCCAAAAAGGCATGTTTATTTGTAGAACTGTCCATGCGTATCTACTTTCTTATTTCTTTCTTCTTTCTGCATGTTTATTTGCTTGTCATATAGACATATTTTACATCTTAATTTGTTTGGTTTTCTTCACACTTTTATTTATTTATTTCTGCTCTATTATTTTATGTTTCGCTCTTTCATTCACCCAAAGTGTTTTCACCCGACAAAAAGTAACATAAAACTATAACAAGGAAAAAAAAAGAAAATATATGAATAGAAACCAAAAACAGACTTTTAAAAAAATAGATAAATAAATATTAAAAAATGAACAGGTGACGAGGAAGGCTGGTGCGGCTGAAATGGTATTTTGGAGATTCTTGTTTTTAATATAATTAATCACTGAAAACGATTATGACTGTGAAGTTTGCTTTTAGTTCTTAGGGGAAATTCTATGACAAAGTGGAAAAAGGTTACGTGTGATATATTTCGTCTTTCAGGGCTTCATCGGACTAAATTTCTTATGTTGGAAGGACTACAAATGCTTTCGAACGAAGGGAACGGGAAATTTCAGATTTTTTTTTTTTTTATTTCTTTTTTCTCATATCTAGCTGAATTCATTTAGAGTCTTTTTCTTTTACTTTCCATCACTTGTGTTAATAGGTATCCCACACTCTGATAATAGAAGGTCTGCCAGGGATGGGGAAATAAGGTAAGAACCAGGGCGCAAATTTACTGATAATGACCTTGTAATCAAAGCACACTCTAGACATTTGTTATCTTCTTTGATCAGAGTAGCATTTTTTGTCAAAACTTTGGTCAGTCTCGTTACAGTGAGCAACCAACCATTTGACGTATTGTTTTGTAAAATGTCCCTTTTGTGTTCATATATTATTTTATTTAGATTCCTTGAGGTTTCTCCGATTTTTTGACAATTATTACAGGTGATAGAGTAAATTCCTCCTTCAGGATTTAGCTTATTGTTTTGTTTGGTATTGACTAAGTCTTTTATTGTTTTGGATGTAGAAGTAAGAAAATTTATGTTGAGTTTAGATAGATTCTTTTCGATTGAAGAGGTGATGGAGTTAGTTGATAGGATAATATATGTTCTGATTAATTGTGTTTTTCAGGAGGGGCCGTTTTTTTATTTTGGAATATTAGTTTTTACTGGAAATGAATTTTAGATTTTGCTGAATCTTGCAAGCACAATTCTATCCGCGTAACTATCATACTTGTAACATTTACCAACTTCGAATTTAAAATGAAACATTCAAAATACGATTGAAAGAACGGATGATAACACTTTTTAAAATACACTAAAAATAAAGCAGACAGATTGTTTAAAATTAATAAAAATAAAATAACCATCTGTAAAATAATAAAGCAAATCTCCCGTAGATCTGTTCTATTTTTTTCTTGCTTCGTGACTTATCTTCATGGCCTGCTACTTTTTTAAATATATTTCCTTTCGTTCTTTCTTTCATTGCTTGTTCCTTGCATATTTTTTTTATATTTATTCTTTTTGTTATGTGTTTTGGTGTGTGGTAAACACACCCATTGTAATGGGGGCCCCGAGCCAAGGGTAACTCGTCCCATACACCACAAGCTGAGACCCGACATAACCCTGACAGCAGCTGTTCTCGTTCTTTTTTTTACCTCGGTGGTCTGCGTTCGTTGCTTGCCCTCCCTCTGCGCATGCACAGTGCAACTCATCAGCACATGTCATCGCCCCGCCCTCCGACGTGAGCAAAGAACACAACCACCAGCACTGTGAACATCATCATCGTTGCAAGTGTTATAAGCATCAGTACAGATTACTGCGAATATCATACTTATAACAATCATTCACACTACGATAGCGAGATTTGCTATCTTCATCACAAGACATTATCATCAACAGCAACGCTGTTAGCATTACATATACGTTTTTGTTTGAGTTCTTTTAATATATGTTGTGACTCCAACCATTTTAGAGTGATGGAAATATTGGACAATGTTCTTTATTTTTTCGTATAAAAATAATATTATCTCTCCTCTCTTCGTATTTTCTTCGTTGCATGAATTGAGAATTGAATCATAAATTTTCTATTCATCACGGTAGAAACTATCACTGATTCGCATCATAATACCTATACTTCAACACACACACACACGCAAACACACAGACACACACACACACACACATATATATATATATATATATATATATATATATATATATATATATATATATATATATATATATATATATTTATGCGTATTTTACTTTCAACATGTATCTGAAATGGGTTATTTTTTATTTCCCAAAACGCAGTGACAAAAATTATGAACATCTTCATGGATATTATTGAGCATTGTCTTTTTTTCTTTCTTTATTAATAATGCTTCCATTATTTTCAGCCTTTCTAAATCTGGATGAGGCTATTATTTTGTATTATCAACGATTATGTTACAGATAGAGTTTGGTAGGACTCCACGTGTATTTAAATGAGACTTATTTGTGCTATGGCAAGAAAGATGTAACGTGAGTCTTCTTGCAAAGCATGCTGTAGTATATCCAAAATATTTTTTTACAAATTTAGGTTGGCCAGGAACACAGATCGTTAAGGAATATGTAAATTCGTAAATAATACTGATTCTCTGCAATTTCGATGAAAAAAATCTAAGATAAAGAAGAAACTATATAAAGCACAACCGCAGCACCTTGTTAGTAGTTTTTAACAAAACTTGACCATATATATACACTGCGTGCCAAATTATTATCGATAACTTTTTCTTCTAATATTTCAAAGACCGTCCAATCAATTCACACAATGTTTGCAACACTGACCTGTGCAGTCACTGAAATGTTCGTACTAATCTGCGCAATGTAAACAAACTGGCGCCATATTTGTTATCAGCATTTTTTTTACTAGGATCTGTGGATATACTAGTATTTATTAGGTTTTCTTAGGATATTTTCGTCCTCTTTATAATTAGAATGTATTTGATGTTGATATAAAATATTATTTTATCCCTTGGGAGAATGTATCTCCAACAAAAATATATGTGTTGGTCATGCTACTACTATGTTGTCTCGACGGTTGAATTTTCATTTGAATGATGCATCAAGCATCATAACATTTACAACAGCATGCCTGTCCACATTTGCAATTTAGAAAATGTCTTGTTGAAAATACATCCATACATTTTCAAGAAAATATTAAACATAAAATAAAAAATTTTAAGTTATCTATATTAAAAAATTGAAACTTAACCTTCATAAAATTTATGATGAATACTGCACAAATGTGCAGTAAAGTGTTTACAGTAGATAGTTAAAAAATATCTCAGTTTTAACTAATAGTTCTAAAAAACAAAACAAAACAAAACACGTGGTAATTTCAAACTTATTTACCTCCCCTGAAATTTTAACCATCCGGTAATTAACTAGCATTTTTCACTTCAGAGTTAAAAAAATTAACTTTCATTTGAACACAAGAATTTTGTCTTGGATAAAAAAAAATAACACCCTGATTATGACATTATCATAATGTCGAAAGTATTTGGAATAAATGAAGATGTATCAAGATGGTAATTTTCTCTCTTCCTTTAATAAGGATACTAAGAAGCTCTTCCGTGAATATGAGAAAATCCTGTTGAAAATAAGTAGAAAAAACTTACCTTAATTATTCAATGAAACCTGTCTTAATGTCTTAATGAAAATATGCTGCCAATATAACAATATATTAAAGGGTTAGTATATGTTTTATTTATTTTAACTACAATTTTAAAATGTCCTTTGTGCATACATGGGAAAGTTTATAAAAAATTGAAAATTACTGAATTAGAGAAATGAAATAGCTATTTTTTTGCCGTCATTTTCAAAAATTTTCCTTAAATAATATTTAAAAATAAAATTAAAAAATGGGAGCTGGTAATAAACATACTTATATTTTATATGAAAATATATATTTAAATAATGTAAGTAATTCTATTACATTTACTTGTTTTTAAAAAGAAATATAGTCTATTAGTTATTAAAAGTAAAAATGTTTTAAAATTGTAGTTAAAATAAATAAAACGTATTCTAACCCTTTAAACACCGCTAGAAAGAATCTTTAAGTACATACAAGTAAGAAAAAAATGCCGAAAAACTTTTTGCCATTAATAATATAAAAAAACAGATGACATACATTTAATGAATGTCAGAATTCGTTGAAAAATACACCCCTCCCCTCCCTAAATTTAACCTCTTTTTCAAACGTAACTCATAATTGATACAACAATAGTTAATAGAAATGAACACGCTATCGCCCCTGTCTGAATGATTGGCTTTCTCTGTACCCTTGGAAACAGTAAATTATGAATTTATTTGTGCGTTTAAAAGTCAGTAAATTTAAAAATAAGTTATTCCAATATTCGCTTGAAGATAAAACGGAACTAATGCTTTTAATTTAATTATATAATTAAATTTAAAGTTTTTAGCTTCCATTTTTGAAACATGGTTATTACTGTGTAGCGAAAAAACATATTTTAAATCAGTTAATTTATTATATATATATATATATATATATATATATATATATATATATATATATATATGATAAAAATATTGGGCATAAAAAAGAAAAAAACGAAAGGTTTGACCACAGAAAGCTAACTCTTTACGTTTATTTGTTTTTGTGTTTCTTTATATAATGAAATATCAACTCCATATGGGCCGCATAGTACCAAAATTTTATTTTCTTGGGAGATTGGAAATGTTACAAATATTATATATGTTATTCTGCCTTCACAATTTAGTACATGGTAGACGATATTCAGCTTTTGTACGTATATATGTTTGTGTAGACATATTTACTTAAGGTTGTGATATGTCCGTTTTATGTTGTAGTTTGTTTTGTTTTTTTATTGTATTTTGGAATCCAGTTTGATTTCTTTAAGAAATTGTAGGATATTATATTGATTAATGTCATGAAAGAGTTCTTTCATGTTCGTTGTTTGATTTTCTTTAGCGATATATCAATCTCTGCGGGTTATTTAATGCTGAAATCTAAATATTTTGAACGCAACTGCATGCCTTCAACAACAGATAAAATGCATTGCTTGTAATTTTACAAATAAAATGTATTTTTATATATTCGTAGTGTTTTGTTTCTTTTTTTGGAGTTCATTATTTGCTCAAAGCTGGTACCATAACACATGCTAACACCACTTGTCAGGGTGAACCTGTGAAAAACAGCAATTAAGCGGTGGTTCCACGCTCCTCAAAATCTCCAATATACCGATCAGACACCTTGCTGCCAGATGTACTTTATCGTCATACTCAGGATTAATACTTTTATAGCAAGCAGTCTTTGTAATTGAAGTTCACAATATGAATTGATAAAGCATTAACAACAGCAAATAAAATAAAATGAACATTGATTTTTATTTGAGGGATGATTTATATAGCATTTACTTTTAATTACTATATATCTAGATATGGATTAGAGATAAAATCTGAACGAGGAATGCGCATTCCTTAAATAAAGTGCTATATAAATGTTCGTGTCTTCGTTGGATGTTATGTGTGTGTGTTTATGCGTGTTTTTGTGTGTAATTCATAGGAAAACGTATTTATATGTATATACGTACTTTTGAGTGCATCTATGTGTCTGCTTTCACGTTTGACTCTTTGCGAGTGTATACGCATCCTTGTCTGTTTCAGTAATTTCAGGTTCCATGTTTGTTTTTGTTTTTTATCTTGAAATAATCTAAATTTTACAAAATCCAAAGAGGAATCCACTTCCCCCGCATGTCTAAAATCCGGCCGTGGCATGTTTACATTAAAAAAAAATAATGTTTACCTTCTTGGCTAGACAGAATTTGCTTTCTTTGCAGCATTTTTCTCTTCTCTGAGATACAAGACAAGAAAGACAGAAATTCTTCAGAGAACTTATTACACCGAAAGATCATCAAGTGCAAATTACGTTTTCTTACTCCTTTTTTTAGCATGCTATCAAAACCGCATGTACTCACTTATACACACACACACACGCATATATATATATATATATATATATATATATATATATATATATATATATATATATATATATATATATATAAGGTTGGTGCAAAAATAATGACGGTTTTTGACGTATTTTTTAACGTCAAAAACCGTCATTATTTTGCACCAACCTAATATATATATATATATATATATAATAAAAAGTCTCAAACACTAATATACCACGGTTATAATTTATTACATTGGAATCGTAATTACGATCCAATTCATCAGACTTCCAAATTCAAAAAGAATTCGGAAAATATATAAAATGTATAAAAAATAAAATAAATCAAATTTTAGTGAGAGTGTATCTGTGGGAGTGGGAAACAAGTGTTAGAAGGAAATGAAAGCTCTAAAGAGGGGTAACAGAAGAAAGAAGAACAGGAAGGCCTAAAGGTGAAGGTGGGAATTAACATTTAACAGAGTGAAGTTTTAAAGAGAGGAGTTAGATAACGGTTTAAATGAGTTAGATACTGATAAATATGAATTATTTTTCGATATAAAATTCGCTACCGATTCGCTGACATAAATTAAAATTAAAAAACAGACACCGGAAACGTGTGTATACATTTGTGGTGACACTACGCACAATAAAAAACGATATGATCTAAACTTAAATTCCAGAAGATGAGAAAGAGAGAGAAAAAAATATTCAGACTAAAAACGAAGGGCCTTTATAAGAGAACCGATATGTAATCAAGAAAATTTGACAAAGCAAGTAATATCACCTACAGGTTACAAATTTAACATAAACATATGAAAATTAACGAATATTTAATCTAGTAAGGACCTACTATATAGATGCCCCCAAACACATACGTAGATACACACATACGTAACAACATATCTATATTTACTTGCACATACATATATATACGTGTGCATATATATATATATATATATATATATATATATATATATATATATATATATATATATATATACACATACACTCATGCATACATATACACATACACGCATATACACATAGACATACACATATGTGCACATAAATATATATACATAAAACCTTACGTACATCCATACATATACATGCACACACTCATCTAAACAAATATACAACGTATCTATTTATCTAACTATACATATATATATACATACATAAACACACACACACACACATATATATATATATATAAATTTAAAAAAACATCCATATATACATTTAACATATATAAATAAATGTGTAAAATTGAACTAATTTGTACTGAGGAGAAAAACGTTAACAATATTAAAAACCCAGGGAGTGATTAATGCGTATATATCTCTTAAGTCTACATATATCCCTAGGTATATATAAGTATCAGAAAACTATCAGATTTTGTATATCAATTATTATGGAAAACTTTTTACCTACATACCCACATACACATATACCAACACATGAATAAAGTTTGCTAATACAAATTAAATGATCAAAAAAATATAGAGAGCAAAAATTTTGACGCAGTTCTAATCAAACAGAAATTTCCTATGAGCTGACACTCTGTTGAGCATACTCTCACGTGCATTCTTCTCTGAACACTTTTTCATGTCATCAGAAAATATATCCTCTTTATTCGCGTCATTTTCACTTCCTTCCACTTCATGTTCCATACATATAAAACACCTCATTCCTCATTACCATTTTAACAGCCCTCCACAAGTACTGAGATGTTGTACTGGTTAGATTTTAGCATTAAAATATACCTATTAATGTTCGAATTGGAAAAAAAATTGGCGTGAAGTAAGTCGGATTTATGACGAGAATATTAGTGAGAAAAAGATTTTATGACATCTCTGGGGACTACTTCGAAGGATACAATGTAAAAATAATTGTTATGGCTAAATTCACCCAAACTTGGCATATCACATCGTAAACACTCACACATATTCAGAGACATGCATTTCACCCCACCCTCATCCCTCACTCTCTCTTTCTCTCCCCCCTCTCTCTGTATTTATGCATTCATACATTTATGTGTATATAAAGATCGGTTAAATAAATAATCATCTTTGTTTATATACTGTGTCCCCTTAGAGCCTGGGCGATCATGGCTCTCCACATTTTCATGAACTTTGTTGCTGATGGATCATTTGAAACTTTACCATCAACCCATTTTCGCTGCTCCGACAACTGTTGTAGAAAACTCTTCATCTAAGTTGCCCGCCGTTTCCATCTACCTCACATTCCCTCAAAATGTCCTACGTGCATTCACTTTCCCAAGTCATCTTTCCTCATAATGCGTCTGAGATTTTAATTCAGCTTTCACATCCCTGACTTTTAAAGGAGTGGTGGAAGAAATTATTTACTATAAAATAACAATATTTTTGGAACTAACATTCTTTACATTAACTACCCTGTTACATCATGGCGTGGGATGAGGATTCACTAGACATCTTTAGTTAGCATTATTTTGGAATAGTGAATTCGATGCACGCTTGGTATACCTACAGAAAATTTGACATTAGATATCACATATTTTGAGGTTATAAAGACAGACAGCACAGGTTTCTTAAAAATGAAGGAGACAAGCGAAATTACTAAAAAAACCACGGAACAAACATGAACTTCGGGCTGTTTATATTAAATTTCGATCCCAATATAGAAATACCTTATTCGAAAATTGGAAAAATATGATAGAAATTAAAACTTTCCGTTTGAATTTAAGGAAAATTCTTTGGACGAATTCTTGCAGTCTCAATCTACTTTACAAACACACAAACACACACACACACACACACATATATATATATATATATATATATATATATATATATATATATATATATATATATGTTGTCACACAATTGAACGCAGACTTCTGGCCATGAAACAGACTGTTGCCATTTGTTGTTGATCTCTGTTTCTACATTGATTGTATTTACATACGCTCTATCTTTGATATTGAACACTTTTCCCTAATAAATTATGCACGACTTAAAACCATATCCAAATTTTCTATGTAATAAATGATTAAAATTATATGAAAAGCATTAAAATCAATTTGAATTGCAGCTCATAATACATAATACATAATATTAGGTTGGTGCAAAAATAATGACGTAATAATGTCGCTTTTTTTACCTTTTTTTATGTCGAAAAACGACATTATTACGTCATTATTTTGCACCAACCTAATAAAAGCTACATCTTTTGTAAACCTCAACAGAGAATATCATTACCCCGTTTTAATGAAATCTGATAGTATTATAACCGAAAAAGTCTTTCTTTTATGTGTTGTGTCTCTTTGGGACGTGGACGATCATGGCTCTTCACCTCCTCTTGTCCTTTGTATCTCTTAATACGTTTTGTCTTTTTGTTATTTCTCTCAAACCCTAATCAGTCACCCATTATGTCACGCGTTGCTTTCTCCTGTCCTGCTTTTCGTCTATCTGTCCTGTGACTATCAGATTTTTCAAGGCCTCCTTCCTCATTACGTGTCCCAGAAATTTCAGCTGCCTCTTCCTGATGTTAAGTATAACTTTCCTCTTTGTTTGCATTCTCTCAAAAACCTCGTTGTTGCTCAAATGTTTGGCCCATGGTATTCATAGCACCCTTCTGTAGAACAACATTTCTGTTGCTTCAAGTTTCTTCTTCATCTTTCAGGAGATTGTCCAACATTCTCTTCCATACAGGAGGACTGATATCACAGTAACATTTCAGTACTCTTTTCTTCTTTCCAATGAAACTGTCCTGTCTCGAAATAATCTACTTAGCTTTTGGAGTACGTCTTTGGGCATGCCAATCCGTCTCCGGATTTCAGTGTCACACTTACCGACCTCTGTTAGAAAACTTCTCAAATATTTAAATTTCTGTACCTGCTTGATTTTAGTGTCCCCAACCTGTATTTGAATTTTGGGTTCATCTTTTTTTCTTTTTCTTTTTTTGGTAACTACGTATTATGTCTTGTAGTTTCCCTTCTCTCCCTCTTTTGAAACTTTCTGTAGAAGGTTTTGTAGTTTCCTTTTCGCTATCAACACTGTGTTATCTGCATATCTTATGTTGTTAAGATTGTAGCCGCCAATGATGAATCCTTGTAGGATTTCTCACAACTGTCTCGCTGTATAGATTGAATAGATTCGATGACAAGACATCCTTGCCTTACACACCTTTCTAATTTTATATATCTGCGGAACTATTTTATATCCGTATGCTGAGCAGTTCCAAAAGATCTTTGTGGCGTACATTGTAGAACCTCTTTGTGTAGTCTATAAAGCACAGGTACACGTTCTTCTCCATTCGTATTGCTCTTCCTGGTAACATTCAGAGCATAAATATCGTCTTCCTTGCTCCGGTGTCTTTAACGAACAATGCACTGTTCTTTTCCTATCTCTGGCCTGTTTTTGCTGCGCGCTCTATTCGGGTGATAAATTTTGTTGTGGCTCATTAGGCTGATTTTCGGTGGAGTTCGCATTCATTTGCGCCTGGTTTCTTAGGCAGTTATATGAAAATATATCTGCTTAGGTCTTCCGGTATATCACCACTGTTTTAGATTTCATTCATTATTTCTGTAATCTTGTATATGCCGAAATTATCTAAGACTGCCAGTAGCTCTATCACAATTGCTTCTGGCCCTGCCGCTTTGTTTCTGTTCAATTTGTCCAGTGCAGCTTACACTTCGGTTTTTAGTATTTCCTGTCCGTTGGTATTTCTCTGTATTGTCAGTTGTTCTCTTTCGTCATGGAAGAGTTCCCTTATATATTAGTTCCAGCGCTAAATATTTTTTCTTGCTCTAATATGAGCGTTCCGTTCTTGGATTTCATGTAGCCTGTTAATCAGCATGTCTGTTAGTTCCCTTATTGTTTTATGCATATATCCTTTATCTACGATACTCATTTTCGCTATTTCTGTACATTTTTCGTTCAGCCATTACTTAACCTGCCTGCATTTGTTCCTTGTTTCATTGCTTAGTGTTCTGTATTCTGTTCCATGTCTTGGCATTGTTTTCTGTCTTCTTTGTATCATGTCGAGAATCTCATCTGTGATCCACTTTTTTTTCTTCGTTCATTCTTTTTGCGAAGATGTCGTTTGCGTATAAAAGCAAACGAACAAATAGGTTTCTTGAAAAATGCATTATTGGAATTTTGAGTTTTCCAACATTTCTCCAATCACCCGCGTCGAAAATGTTACCGTACTTCGGTCATGTCAAATAAAATATTTTCATTATTTCACTTATTTATGTTTGGACTAATATCTTCATCTTTGTTCTATTATAACCACATTATGGTCGTGTAGCCCTCCGGTTTTCT
The DNA here is from genome assembly GCA_963932145.1 of Acanthosepion lycidas. Taxonomy (NCBI): domain Eukaryota; kingdom Metazoa; phylum Mollusca; class Cephalopoda; order Sepiida; family Sepiidae; genus Acanthosepion; species Acanthosepion lycidas. Next base: position 83,572,395 of record OZ010573.1, on the reverse strand, counting down.
TTTGAACTAAAATGTCTTTTTTTTTAATCAATTCACCCCAGTCAAAGCAAAAAGCCACTAACATATAAGGGGTTGCTGAGTGAGAAAGAATGTTGTTGTTGTCGGCACCCGCTCTATCGTCATCCCCTTTCCCTAATTCCTTTTCCCTCCCTTTCACTCTCCTGCTGACGGTGGCGGAGATTGCCATGAATCAAAGAGAGTTTGACAAAGCCATTAGCGTGAACTTGATTTTAGTGAACAACTCTACACTACAGAGAAACCCAGATACGCGTCTCAAAGGGGATTGAGAGAGGTGAGATCTGGTAAACCTGGTTGCATTGAGCTGTCGGATGTTTGGTCTGTCAACGTCCACCTTACTGACACTAGCCTGACTGACGCTGCCCTCTTCCACTGGTTTGGTCGTTGAGAACGTGTAAATCTTTGCCTATCCCTAGATATAAGACAAAGTAAAACATTATTAAGAGGTACAAAGAGAAGAATGAAAGAACAGGAAATAAGAAAACAGAAAACAAATGATTGACATTACATATAAATATTCGAAGATCAAACTTTCCTGGAAAGCAAGAAGGCGGAATAGGGCTCCACAAACACGAAGTGCGAGAAAAGAAACCGTTACCATAGAACTTACGCTTACTTCTAGCCATGTGAACTGTGAAATGATGAAATCTTTCCACTAGTCTAGTACAGCGCTTAAAATCATAGCCTCTATGTACCCTAGAGGAAGGTACATTAAAACAACTACCGGGAAAGTATGTATAGAAAATCAAAGGTAAGCTACAATACGGCGGTGGGAAAGTGATTGAAACCGAAATTCCAGGTCAGAACCAATGATATTGTAGATTCTTCTTTGGATTCTATCAAGGATCTCTAAATATATAGCAGACGCGCCGGGACATTGTGGCAACAATATTCAAAACATGGAGGAATGGTAGACTTGTAAATATGTAAGATAGATTCAAGCTAGATAAACTGTCTCGCACGACACAGTAAACCATCTCTCCTAGCAACAGGCCTAGCAATTGCATTTTCGTTTTAGTTTTGATCAGTAATTATTGTTAAGTAATTAATTAGCTAATTAATTACATGAATAACTGTTGAGTTATATATATGATGTTATGAATATAATGTTTTTAAATATATCTTATATAAGAAAAGAAGGAAAAAGAAGAGATTTTCTCCGATATGGACATCGAAACGAAAACCATCTACCCTCGTTGACTGAATACAGTTTGAAATTCCTTTACGGGGATCCACACAAACCTGACGAAGGCCAGCAGTTAAAATGGCTTATACGTTGTAATAATAACAAACAGAGTTGGTATATAAGACAACTGACAATTCAAAATGAAAGAAATTCAGACGGGAAATATTTTTCATATCGTTTTTTTTTTTTTTTTTTTTTTTTTTGTAATATTTGAAAGATCGAATTTAGGTAAATTTCCTAAATTTATCTATTTCCACATGAGCGGCACTAAATGATATGCGTTTCTTCCAATTTTTTACATCCAACGTGCGACAGCACATGCGATAGCCTGTCCTCGTCAGCCACCAGCTATGGGAGGTAATACAGTTAAGGTGACTAAGGCGGTATTGGTACCCCTGGCGCCACCAATAGCTTTTGCCAACGGACAGCGTATTGCTTTTTGTGAAGACGCGATTTTTTTTTCAGCTGCAAGTCAGATTTTCAACATTGTGTTAAAAGTGTTTTCTTTTGATCGTTAATCAATACACAACGCGCTTGTGGGAACTGTTATCAATGATGTAGAATGGAAGTTAAACAGATGTGTTTCATGTTGAAATTAGCATTGTGTTGCGAACACGGTTTTAATCAACTTTATGTATTTGGATCTTGACCAAATCCAACTTGATGCCTGTAGAGTTGTGGTCCGGAGACGATGGGAAGTCAGCTATCATAGAGACGATACGTATATTTGTGCACAGCTGCTATATCACACATATATGGCGTGAAAATCTTTAAGGGAATCTTTGAAGACCCTGGACAGAATAATTAATAAGCATATTATTAAGGTTCAAGAGTAGTATGCACGCTTTTCTTGTGGAGCAAGATATCAAACTGAACAACAAAAAATATGTTGTTTTTTTTTTATAATGTTCATTTTTCATCGCACTAACAATATTTTTTAAAATATTTAAAAAAGATTACTCAAACGCCAAAAATTTCAATATTAAATTTATTCATTTCATCAAGAATGTCTATCGCTTCATGCATCGTCATTTACTGATGCTGGAAGTGAAGCCACGTGTACTTTAATTAGGAAACGGTCACTAAGTGTTTTATTAGCCGCTTTTCATGACTGGCTACGATATTTCTTTGAGCTACTTGAAACTGGTAAATATGGCCGGGGCTTTGAAAGTAAGCTTCTTTTCGCTGTTTCTCTTATTAATCTAATTAAGATAATAATTACCTACTTTACGCAATATCATATATACGTATATTTATATGTGTGTGTGTGTCCGTATGTGTGTGCGTATGCTTGTGTGAATTAATGTGTGAGAAGGTGCTGAAAGGTTCTAGGCTCTACTCACCTCCCAAAATCAATATTCTAATTTTTGCTCTTTGAAATTGTGATCTCATGACGTGGGTTGAACAGAGAAATTCACCGCCCTAGTATACGCATTTACACACGCACACAAATATATATATATATATATATATATATATATATATATATATATATATATATATATTTGATGTTACCTTCAGCATCCGACTCCATAGTTTCGTAGACGGACACTTCGGGAATAACTCCGTTTACTCGTCAGGTATCAATAATTAATTGACTCTTTATACTTCTCGATTTTTCTTTTTTATGCAGTTTTCATTGGTGCAATTTACTTCTTTTTTTTTCGTCAGAGTGCACGTGATTATGCGTCTGTGCACGTGCGTCCGTCTGTGAGTGTGTGCGAACGTGAAGAATGTCTTTTCGCCGTTTTTTTCATGTCATACTCATTCATTGTTTTTTTTGTTTTTTTACTATTTTCTCTTTTCTTTCTCTTTTTCTTCTTTTCTTTCTGTGCGTATGTATGTGTGTATTGTGTTAAAATACAAGTGAGTTCGTTTTACACGTGCTGAAATTCATGACATACATACATTCAAAAGGGTGACTT